>OZ021722.1:11543466-12230133 GCA_963978545.1 Linyphia triangularis | reverse complement strand
ATTCGTTTTGAAAAAATGGCCAGTTTTGGCGATATTTTTAGCGGTAATTCTTATATGGGTAACTTTGCCAAAATGGTGATTTTGGCGATGTCCTTTTTTATAATTCTTACATTATCCTTTCTTATAAGTGAATTTGAGAAGAGGAGAAAAAACGATCTTTGATGAGCCATGTTCAAGCAATGAGGACTCTGTGTTGAAGGCATTCGTTTTTCAACTTTTTACTCCTTTAAACCATTTTTACGAAAATTTCGGAGGTGGGGGTGTTTAGAACCCCTTAAGAGGCATTACCCCCAGCGTTTTTGATCAAAATCGTTAGAGCCGTTTTTTAGCAATCATTGAAAAACGTGATTTTTTCAAGGACAGCTACCTTATGCGCAGGCGCAATTTTGGCGAAAACTTTAATGGTTGGTCCCATGGTCATTTTGTTCGGGAGTTAGTCTGACCACAGATAGAATAAAAAAATTTTTGGATAGAATCCTATACTTTCATTACCCAATGTGTACATATGGGTAAGTGTAAGTATAAATGTATTTAAATAGAGAAATGGTGAACATTTCAGCAAATTTTTGTTAAAATATTTTTTGTGGGGGAGCCGGTTTCAGAATAATATCTGTATGCAAATCAATTTTAGTCTGGATTTTAATATTTTTCGAGTTTGACTGCTTTAAACATATCCACATTTGAAGTCGAAATGACTTTCTTAAAATTGAAAACACACAGAATGAAAGTGCTAGATCGCCGGACATGTGTCCGAAAACACGTCCGCCAAATCGTAATTTTGTGAAAAATATCGTAAGTTGCAGAAACACGTTTTTTTTTTTTTTACATTTCAGTTCAGTTCTTACAAAGGATCTTTATCCCCCTTTTAACTTTCTTTAAAATTATTAGAGCTCCAAATCTTCATAAAGTTAGATGATTTACAGGAATCGATGAAATAAAGGAAATTTTTGGCTCTCTTTTTTTTCAATTGGCGATCAGAAAAATTTCCAAAATCAACAAATAATTACTAATAAACCAACTTGCCGTCATCCAAAATCGTGTTGAAATAGCATTTAACCGATCATTGAAGAAAGTCTTTCATGTTGCCAAAATCTTTTTAATAAATAAATAATAAATTTTTTTTAATCAGAATGAATAAAAGATATTTGGATGTGAGTGCATTAAATCGCATTCATTTTTAATGATTAAATTCTGAAAAGTAGTTTACTGCATATTTTGCTGATAGAGATGGTGTTTGCATCTAATTTTAAATACTACAAACAAGCACACGCTGGCAACAGAAACAGCACTTTGTTAATGAATATAAAAATTTGCAATGCATATGAAGGATATATATTGAAAACTTTATTTTTATGGGTTTATATTATTTTAGTCACAACTATCAATTAGTTTTTGGTTTTGGCCTTAACCTACTTTTTATGTAATTCAATAAAAAATAAATCTTATTCCGACTCTTCTTTTTCAGATTTTTCACTGGATTTTCGATTCCCAGAGATGACTATGTATCCGAATTATGCTCAGAAGTTGTGTTCACCTCCGGCCTCATTTATGCAAGGTAAGAATATCATTTATACCAGTAAAAAAAATCTAATTTTCTTAAAGTTTGTCACTCAAAAGGTTTTCCAAAAGTAACTACTCCAACGCAAAATTTAGAAGACATTGGAGTAGCTCAACTCGTACCACTCTATTATAATTTTAATTTTCAATGCAGCCATATTTTTAATATGATAGTAAATAAAATATGTATAAACTTGTTGATGGATCAAATAATCGTTTTCACAAAGTCTTGAGCATAAGTAAGGTTGGCTGTTATTTTGGACATTTAAACTTAACCTTTGATAATCAAAAATGCGGCTAAAATATTTTTAAATGAAGTTACGATTTTATGAAGAAAGTGATCAAAACGGTGTGTCAGCAAAGACAACATTGAAACAATCCAACAAAATGTTAGTTTTTTTTTTTTCATTTCTTACTCAATTTTATTAAAAATAGCACTTAATAATATACTAATTTTATTTACAAAAACAATATCTCCCAAATAAAAAGAGGGAGGGGAAGAAGAAGAAAAAAAAAAAGAAGAAAAAATATATAATTGCCGTGCTGCCATCTAATGGGAGTTTTTGGAACTACACGATGGCAGAAAATTTTAATTATTTTTTATCCACGGTAAAAATTGATTTAAAAATTAAGCTCCAAAAATAAAATTATCAAACTACCTAAATTTAAAATTTCATTCTCAGCTTATTGCGAGTTACTTTCTACTGATCCACACATATACAAACTTTTTGGTTTTTTTTAGTATACCTAGAGTAATCAATGAAAACAGTTGAATATTTTCTCAAAATGTATCACTGTTCTACTTGCAGCCAATAAGAAATTCTCCTATGAAACTTTTTCCATCGCCTTCAAGCTTGTTAATTTCTGTTTTATACTGACTCGAAAGTTTCTCTCTCGATTTATAACTTTCCTTTTATTAAACCGTTATCCTAATTTTTACTGGCTTCTCAAAAACTGTCGGTGGTCTTAATTTTAATACCGATTTAACCTCAAATTGTATCGTTCTGCTGACTTGTTTCTAACTTCATTTGAATTTGTAAAATGTTTATTTTATTTTATTCAAAACGCATGCGTTTAATTCATTTCAAAGCAAAAGCATTAACTTTTTTTTTTCTCCAAAAAAGTGAAGATTCTTTCTTAATTATTTTTTTTTTTAAATACTAGGATTTTTCTAACTGTAATCCATGCTTTAGGAATGGAGGCATATGCACATTACAAAGTTACGCCTATGAACTCCAATTGCATTGTTATGCCATTGTAATTAGAGCGTATATTCAGAGTGGCCACAGGACCTGGAAATCAAGGGAATTGTAAGGGAGCTTTCTGATTCTGGAAAATATCAGGGAAATGTCGGGGAACTTTTTAAAATTTCACGAAAATCAGGGAAATTTTCTTTCTTCTGAAGACACGTTTTCCCGTTCATCTGTATTTTGGCAGGAACTTTCACGTTTTTTTGTTTTATTTTTAAATAAAAGTAGGGAAAAAAATCATGAAAAACAATACCATTCTTTCAAAAATTTGAGCTCGGATAGATAGTTAAAAAAATATTTAGTTTTTCGCTTTGCGATTTGGCGGGAAAAGGCCACTTTTGCGTGAAACGCCAACAGATAATGAATCAGTCTAAAACCTGTTTTAGACGAGGAATGATTGAGGTTTCTCCTTCGTTTTGCTACTTTATCTCTGCGTAACCACGTCACGGTTTTTTCATGCGTTTTTGGTCACGTGACCTTTGCTTTGATTTCAGACTCGATTTTTGATTAATTGAAAGCTTAAAGATAAAAAATAATTGCACTGCTCAAATATATTCGTTGGATAACACTAGAAAATACAAAAAAAAAAAAATATTCATTTTCCTCACTTGTGTAAGTTCCTCATTGTGGTGGTAATCGTTAGAAGTTTAATGTTATGGAATCATTTAAACTTTTCATTACCGCTAAAACTATTTTTAAAAAATTGTCATACTTTCTCTTTAACATACATGTTTTTATTTGATCACACATCTGGAAAAGTCGGGAAAATCTGAAAAAAAGTTACCGTAAAATCAGGGAATTTTTTTAGAAATGTATCAGGGAATTGTTAGGGAACTTTTTTTTTATGAATTTTGTGGCCACCCTGATACTTCTACCATTGCAAAATGCGCGAAAGTTAAATACACATAACTTTAAAAATAGAAAACGTTAAAAATAGGTGTTCAATATTTTAAAAAATTTTCTCAGATGTGCTGATGGTGCTTCACTTTAATGTTTAGTTCTTGTTATTAAAATAAGCTCCAAATTCCGCTAAACCAACACCAAAAAGGTTGATTTGGCGGAATTCGCACCCCAGCCCCCCTTTTTTTTTTTTTTTTTTTATGATGCACGGAGTTCAGTTAAAAACAACAGATACGAATTATAAAATTTAGATGAATCTAATAGTTATGTTTTTATTTTATATCATATTACTCGGTGGCAAAGTTATATGGAAAAATAATTATTTTAATTAAGTCAATTAGCCATTTACATCGTCAGACGCATGGGACACGTCACTTGCGTCAAACAATATAAATGCATATAAGAAGTTATATGGATAAAATATTTTTTTTTCCATATAATTTTGTCATCAAGTAGAGCTATATAAAACCAAAAACATAATTGCTATACTAAACTTCAACTTAACTTGACATCACTAGACGGTAGATCGTCACAGGGCTCATAGGTATTTAATCCATTTCGGCACCGTGAAAGCATAATGTTCGCCAAACCACAACCCTGTAGAGAACAAAAGGCCATAAGGTTTGGCGAGAATTATGTCTTTGCTCCTCTAAAATGGATTAATTGCCTATGAGCACGGTGAAGATCTATCGTCTAGTGATGTCAAGTTAAGTTGGAGTCTAGTATAGATTCATAATAATTTTAGAATTCTAGTTTGTTTACGTGCAGCTAATTGTCTCGTGCTTACATCAGAGAATTGCTCATTTATATTTTCAGTTAAAAGATCTTAATAAAATATTAAACACAAATTATTTTTTTTTCTTTTTCAGATCCATTCGTGAAGCCATTTATTCAAACTCTTACCACAGTAAGTATAGGATTTTTTTCCCCTCCATTACCCTTTTTAACAAAGTTCTATCTCAGAAAACTTATTTTAAACGACCTGCAAGTTCGTTAAAACTCATATTGGATTTACAGGATGTTACATGATGTACGGCCAATGGTTTCTATACAAATTTAACGACCCACTACTGGCACAAGGACCATCAAGGTTGGTCCTATTTAACTTTTCTGAACAATTTCCCAGCATAGATCCAGCTGTCTTTTTATAACTGTTGACTGTTTATGATATGGTCTGGCAGCTTGTTCCACTTATCAATTACTCTATTGTAAAAATAATGTTTTCTATTCTTCAAGTTAAAATGTAATTTAAATAACTTATAATTGATAATGCATCATCCTCTAATATTTTATAGTTTATTTATGTATGTGTATTTGTTTAGTTGTTTGCAATTTATTTATTGAAATATACAATTTGAAAATTGCCAGAAAATGGATTTTTCATCCACTTTTAATTTAAGTTTATAGTAAAATATCCGACAGACTTATACTAAAAAAGACTGCCCGTTCGCTTGATCCATTTACCCACACCACACAAGTAAGCTACAATGGACGATTCCAGCATTTTTTAAAAAACGAGTGAAATTAGTTTATATTTATGAGGAATTTCTTTCTGATTCCCAATATTTAAACAAAAGCTCTTTAAAAAAATTAGTTATTTAAATATTAAAAAAAAAAAAAAAAGTGCCCCGAAACTGTGCCAAAACCAGTCCGATCAAAACACTCAACTAAATCTGTGACGTCAAATGTTCCTTTCGTTTCTATGGTTATTGTGAGGTTTCTGCCAAATAGTTGGCGTTGAAATATTCGGCGTTGGTAGACCATTGCCATATCCCGTAAAGGTTGGCGCGATTTGCCAGAAACTTGCAAAACTGGTATCGGCTACCTCATATTTCAAGACAAGGTGTTTTGGAAGCCTTGGAATTCGAGCCGAATTCAAGGCTTCCCAAATAATTCAAATTGAATTCGAGCAGAATGAATCGTTTTCTCGCCAACGGCTAACAGGTGAACTTTGATAGCAAATTAAAAAAAAAAAAATGAAAAAGCGTATTGAGCAGAAATTTTTGTGTTTATGGCTTTTTCAAAACATTTACAATTGATTTAAAAAAAAAAAAAAAAAAAAAAATGCGGGAATTGTCCATTGTATGGCTTTTTTGGTTGATCAGTATGAAATCGCAATATCTTATGGCCAAATCTGATTACCCTACACATTGAGTAAATTATTTTTTATAACAAAACGTGCCAAAAATTTAACTCTTTTTAAAAAATCAGAAATTGTGGCTAAAGTAGCACTGTACCGCAAGAAGTGCGGTAAACTACCTTTATTACACTAGTGTGATAAAATACTTTACTGCACGCCTCCTCAAATTCACGTCCTCAAATTTTAGTCTTGGTATAGAAAAAGGAGGAAGAAAAAGAGTAGAAAAAATGGAGTAGAAAAAATTAATTTATATACGTATTAAAATTAATTTTGTTCGTAATTATAAAAAAATATTGTATACAACAAGTGGGAAATCACTTTTTCAAACTCATCAAGTTATTTGACACTCGTGACCATTAATTACTTTAAAAAAAGTATTACTTTCCCAACTAGTTGCATAAATAACTATTAAAACATAATCAATTAAGCCAAACCAGGGAGTTTTGAAAAATGCAATAGTTAGAAGATCTACACTTAGTACTCTATCTCTTTGAATTAAAAGTATTAAGCAGCCAAAAGCAATTTTTACAATCTGCCAAAAATTCATAATAAAAATACCCTCTCACCCCATCCATGCTATTCTCACCAATGTGAAAACTTAACAAGAAGTGTAGAATGTGTAGGACTTAATATATAATATTATATTTTACAAAAGTGTTGTTTGTAAGTTTCTAATGTTTGATATTCATTCTATAGAGCCTCAATATGGAAAATGATGTGAAGCTCAACCAAATAGTTGTCAACGTTTATTATACAGGTATGTTATATATTTTTTTTGTATTTCAAACAACAAACATATATAAATGATAAAATTTGATTAATTTACATAAAAGTTTTAAAGTTTTACTATTGACTTACGTTGTTGGACACTTCCAACAGTATTTTCATTAGGGATGGAACGGATGTGAGTTTTGCCAGATACCGGATTTCGGATATCCGGGGTACCATGTCTACCGGATACGGATATCCGAAACGGATTTCACCGGATATCCGGCCGGATATTCGGTCTATATACTAAAAACGATAGTTATACGATATGCTATACGAAAAAAATGGTCATGATATGAAGTATCAAGTAAATTATAATTACTGGTTAGCGCACCGCACTGCATGCCACAGGTCCATGGTTTGATTCGCGGACTGGGCAAGGTTGACTTTAGCTGTTTATACCTGAAAGAAATAAACTGAGGAGGACCATGGATGCTTGGGAACTAAACACTGGGGTTCGGCGTCAGAATGACCATCTGACCGGAACATCTGCTATGTGACACACAAATGCCACAGTCAAGAAAGCTGAGCTGGGCCCAGCAGGCCTTGATCCACACGGGCTGTTGCTCCACAGACTTAATTTTTTTTATTTAAACTTTAGTTGATGGAGTGAAAGAGATCTTTGTTGCTGATTTTATATCTTGTAATATTGATACTTTTAGTTTTTCATATAGTTCTGGCAGGGCTTTATCACGAAAATAATGTCTACTTCGAAGCGGATAACGAGGAGCTAGGTACTTTATTAACTGACCAAAGCCTTCTCTATTCACAATGAAAAATGGTTCAGCATCAAGAGCCATTAACTTACCTAAAATTATATTAAAAACATTTTTTACAATGTTGAAGTGCAAAATATAGCTACTTCCAATTTACTTCATGCATTGTTTATAATTGATAAATGATTACAAAATTATACTGGATGCATTTATTAATAACAAAAGATTTATTTTAAATATTTTATGAAATTGAAGTCTATTTTTTTTTTGTAATGCACCTAAAACATTACGGATTTAAAGAAATCTCGTAGAAAACTTAAATTGGATCTATCGGAATATTCCGTCTTTAAATATAAACTTAAAAAATTTCGAACCCAAAATTCATCAACATTATGTTATACCATATTTAAAATATATATTTAATATAAACAAACAAAATTAGTACTTACATATTTTTCTGGTCAAGGCTTTTGCTTTAGAATCATCTAAACTCCACAATTTTGGTACAAATAATGTCAATTCCAATGTTGTCTGCGTGCATTTCTTGTTTCGATGAATTGTTTTTTCTTGTTCATCAATATTTGATGCATTTAGTGAGTCTTTTAAGCTTTTGTGAATTTCCTTATGCACACTTATTAAATGGTTCCATAAGGATTTTGTGGAAAAGGATTTTGGGCTTTTGCCGCGCACATTTTTAAACGATTCTGTGGAGCAAGTAACACATAGGGCTTTGCTTTCGTGATTTCCATTAATTTTAAAATACTTCCAAATGGGTGATTTTAAATGAGCCATTATTAAAAATTATAAATTGGATTGTAATTGGAGAAAACTATGATTCAAGACATTCTAGAGAGCTAAATATAATTCCACATTGTGGCGCTGTGTTAAAGACCTAAAAATTACAATACTTCATTTTACGTCAGAAAAAATATACTTTCAACTTCTGCCAATGAAAAATCAGAAATTAGACCATACCATTCACAGCATAAAAAGGGGTAGGGTATTATCGTCGATAGAAAAAAAAAAGCATTGAGGAGTGAGCATTGGCTATTTATTGCTTTTTACTCGCTAGCAAATGTCAGAAAAAAAGGAGGAAGTGATAATAACTAACACTCTTATAACTTATGTTATGGAAAAAAAGTACTATTTATTAGTATTTCGGTTGGTGTTTTACGGAGAAGCATTCAAATATAACATCTGGAATTAATCAGATCATAAACTTGGAATGAAAAGAACATATTGCAAAACACGTATGAAGGATGTGTATGGAAAAATATTGGAGGAATGGTTTATGCTTATCAACTCGGCACCAATAATACAGCGAAAGCATAGTTCTCACGAAGGAACTTTTTCGTTTTCTAGCTTGACTGCAATTTATGGCCAAGAAAAAAAAAATTAAGAAAAAAAAGTGTAGGATGCGGTGTCCCCTTTGTCCGAAAAAGATCATTATTTTTTGCAAAAAATTATTTCTTGTGGATACCTGGTGGCCGGATATATAGCCGGATATCCGAATGAAATTATCGGATGTTCGGTATTTCAAATCGGATATCCGACGGGGTTTCGGATATTGAAAAATCAACCGGATATGCCGGATATCGGATATTTGCCGGATATCCGTTCCATCCCTAATTTTCATATATGTAAATATAACTATAGCAATGAAAAGTAACTTAAAATATATTGTTACAAAAATCATCTGTAAATAATTATAAATAGTGACGTATTTATTTTAAAGTTCTATTTGATTTTATTCTGTTAAACAGTGACAAATTTATTTTAAAGTTCTATTTTATTTCATTCTCTTAAACAGTGACGTATTTATTTTAAAGTTCTATTTTATTCTGTTAAACAGTGACGTATTTATTTTTGTTCTATTTTATTTTATTCTGTATTAAATTGAAAACACTGGCTTATTTTTTTTAATGTTCTATTTTATTTTATTCTGTTAAACAGTGACGTATTTATTTTAAAGTTCTATTTTATTTTATTCTGTGAAACAGTGAAGTATTTATTTTAAAGTTCTATTTTATTTTATTCTGTTAAATAGTGAAGAATTTATTTTAACCTTTTATTTTATTTTATTCTGTATAAAATTGTAAACACTGACGTATTTATTTTCAACGTTCTATTTTTATTTAATTTGTAAACAGCCATAATACAGGTTAGAAAAAAAAGCAGAAACACCTAAATCAATCGGGAAATTTCAAGGCATTTATTTCGATCAGACGATTGGTCGGCTGGATTTTGCTAGAAATTCCTTCCTTGACAACATTTAAAGAAACGAAAAATGAAATCGAAGTCAATTGCGTTGAGAATCGTTTGCTGTTGGGAAAGCTTTCATTGTTTACTTTCTGAGCCTGAATTAACGCTGTGTTCGAAGTAATATGTACCGTAACTTGTATTGAAGCTTGATAGCGATTGCTCTGTTGTACGAAAAAGTTTGTGAGCCTTCAAAACGAAGAATAAATTATAGTTTTTATTTAGTAAAAACTACGTTGTCATTTCCTCCTGAGAAAAATTCATAACAATATTCATTTCTATTAAAATTTGATCATACCGAATTTTCATCTTTTAAAAAATATGTATGTATAATAAAAAAATATAAAAATTATGTGGACACTTTCTGTTGTCATGTGCTCACGGGAATAAACAATGTACTCTAAATGGCTGGTGGTATATGGCCCATTTCAATTAGTAATACTTGACGATTTATACACTTTTTATAGTGTTATGAATTTTTCCGATGAGGCAATGATGGCACAGTTTTTACAGTATAAAAATATTTATTCTCTCTTCAGAAAACTCACAAAATTTATCCACAGGCAACAGTGTAATCGCTCACAAGCTTCAACACAAGCTTTAGCAAAAACAACTTCGAATACGGCGATTATACAAGCTCACTCCAGTAAGCAAAGCGATCAGCTCACCTCGAAGTCCAAAGTCAATCTGAAAACTTTCCCGTTCTCCAGTCTTTTTATATACAAGCGCGTGAGACATTCTGGAAATTTCCAGCCAATTAATCGGAAAAGAAATAGCTCGAAACTTCTCGATCGCTTTAGGTGTTGCCACCTTTTTCTAACTTGTATAATCGCTATTAATTAATAAATAAAATAAATTACAATAGAATTTTGAAATAATACGTCACTATTTACAATATATACAGACAATTTGTGCAACAATAGCAAGAAGCAGCTTTCCTGGTTCGAAACCACTGATCTGTAGCTATCCCTTCTGAATAGATCATTAAGCGATCTGTGCTCTTTTAAGAGTAAGTCCCAGTAAAGATCATTCCCTTAAATCTCTATGCTAAAATTTTCTAGCCCAGTTCATTAAAAAAACTACTTCATATAAAACCTTGAAATTTGGTGAGTAGGTATGGTTTGTTTATACGCTCAATGACCTATTTTTGTGCACAGTAACGGCTAATCAGACCTCTACCTGCAGCTTAACGTGGATTCCGAACCACAAAGAACACCCATGCCTAATCCAGGATTCGAACCCTGCTCTTTTTAGCATGCAAGGCCAGAGCGCTAATCCTACAGCTATCGGGGGGGGGGGGGGGGGAGGGGGGGGGATGAGTAGTTACGAAAATGATCATTGAATGAAATGACATAAATTGTTTTCATTTAATGTCTACAAATGAAATTAATAAAGGCTATTGCAGGGGGCGCCACTGCGTCGGCATTGACGTAAGTATTTAAAATATAAAATAAAATTTGTTAGACGCTATTTTCGAGTTTTTGATTTATGTCATTTCATTAAGTGATCATTTTCGTACCTGCTCACCAAAATACAAGGTTTTCTATTGAGTAGTTTATAAATGAACTGCGATAGAAGGTCGTAACATAGCGAGTATAGGGAATCCTCTGTAAAAGGTCGTCCTTAGTTACCAACAGGCGCTAACTAGTTTCTAGGAATGTTTCCAACTTAGATCACTATTTCTTAGCCTTCTCCAGCTTTAAATCAGTAAACAAGCTATCCAGAAGTTACAACTTGAGATCGACAGCTTGAACAGCTAGGCCACATGGGCAGGCGGGCATCTGGTCAGAGGCAGATTTTTGTTATTAATTAAACCTTACTCCTTTTTTTTTTTATGTTACTTATGATTTAAAAAATATATCATAATAGGCACACACACACACAAAAAAAAAAAAAAAAAAAAAAAAAAGAACAGAAATATATGTAATAACAAACCTATTTTAGTATCCCCTTTTAATTTTATTTTTCTTTCAATTCTTTTTTTTTTTTTATTATTATTTTTTTTTACTATTGCTTCCCTTCACCGATTGTCGTTTTCATTTAACAACAATCCCACGTTTCATTAATCTATGACGATGAGACATTATGCGTATTGAGACCTTTTATTCTCATATTTGCTCGTCATTACGTCAGACTGATTAGTTTCCCATACTTTTTGATGTTTTAATTTCTGCTAGGGCATAACCCACGCATTATATCTTGTTCTCTCTCAAGTAACTTAATAAGTCATTTCCATGACTGCAACAACTTATAAGACTTTTTCATGACTCGCCTAACGCCGCTTAACGTTTCCTAAATGATTTGAAAATTCTACATGTCTTTTAACATTCGAATAATTTATTATTAGAGCGCTTCTAGCTAACATCGTTCTAGATATTGTTATTTATTAATATATATATATTTTTATTTTTCAATCTTGTACCTTACATCGATATAGATAAACATCTGGTTAGACTGCTCCATTGTCAATGCAAAGAGAAAAACGCGCCGGGGATTGCGAAGTTGGGATAATTAAAATCACAGTTCACTTTTGTAGTTGGATGGGAATGCGAATAACATTGTAAAGTGTTAAAGTATATATTTTTTTGCACGTTATTACTAATTAAGGTCTACTATTGACATTTCTGCTGTGTACAACCCAAAATTTTATTTTCAATTCCCGGCAATCCGTATTTTTTTTATCCCACCAACGGCATCTGACAATGGCTTCATTTCCCTAGCTTTAAGAAGTCTATCCAGTTGTTTATCTATATCGATGATACCTCGACATGTGGATGAACTTGTTAACTTTCACAATTCAAATTGTTTAGTTATTGTTATACGTTTTCTTTGTCAGGTCATCATTTGAAACAAACAAAGAGAGTTACAAAACGCTGCAAATTTGTTTCTGAAGTCATGGACGGTAAAGGAGTGGAGGAATGCCCTGGATTGGCTAAAGTAAGAGGCGAATATCTAAGACGAAGAGGTTACTTTACGGTAATATTCATTTTCCTGTTTCAATTTCCATTAAGAAGAAAGTCATAATCCCCTATACTCGCTATGTTACAATAATCTAACCCACAAACATTTAGAAAGCAAGCGATAAATCGCCAAATAATGTAGAATTTCCCCCAGCGGAATTTTATCTGGAGACGAAAACTAAACGATCCATTCCAACAAATTCTCAAGGACATCGCCGTATATTCTGGAAAAACCAATTATTATAAGCATTCTTTTTGGGTAAAAAACTGTTTCGTTTACAATTCATTAACATCTGTTTATATTTAAACTTGTTTTGCTTACTATTTAATAATAATATTTTTATATTTGTTTATAATTGAACGCTTTCGACTTTTATTCTGTTTTTAATGCTTTATCATTCGCTTCTCTTGACGACGCCTCGCGTTTGGTTGGCGACATTTGCGCCCGGATAACGGAAGAGGACCCTATATTTTATTAAACCTTGAGTTTGGGTGAGAAGGTACGAAAAAAAAAAATCACTTAATGAAACAACATAAATTTGTTTTCACTTAATGTTCATCTATTATAAAGGAAAATTGAAATAGCAAAAGACAAAACTAGGTGGAGCCACTGTACATATGCATTGCCATAAGGATTTAAAAATATGAAATAAAATATATAAAACGCTATTTTCGAGTTTTTAATTCGTGTCATTTCAATACGTGATCATTTTATTACCTTCTCACGAAATTTTAAGATTTTATAGAAAGTAGTTTCTAAATGCACCGGGCTAGAAGATTGTAACATAGCGAGTATAGGGAAAGATCCTTACTAGGATTTCCTCTTGAAATCGTTGCTTAAGGGGGTCCAGTACCGAAATTTCTTCAAAAATCCCAATTTCTTTTTTCTGATTTAAAAAAATAGTTCATACATTCCTGAAGAGAATGATGTTTTTATCTTATTCCTCCGGTGATGAGAACGCCTCAAAATTACTTGTGATTTAAACATCACTAATGGGCTAACACCTTGGAGCGTCTGCTTAAAGTGCGTTTTTCGAGCACTAGTGTTTTTCGCAGATGTTGCACATTCAAATCGATATATCTCCAGAACCATTAACAATTGGCTATTCAAATTTTTGGAGCATTTAATTTATATAGTTTTAAATATTTTGTCTTCGCAGAATTTTAGTTTTGTAATTCTGTTTTAAAATATAACATTTAGCGTAAAAGATAACATAAAAAAAAAAGCAAAAATTTCAATATTTTAACTTTGAGAATTTTTTAAATTTTTTTTTAATTCACCTATCAAAATTCTGTGAAGACAAAATTTTCTATATATAATTATGTATTACAGAAAGCTTTCACTATGAAAAAATAATTATTTTTTCTCGACTTATATCAAAATACGCAAACATCAATTATTATGGATTTTTCTTGGTTTTTAATTTTTTTTTAAATAACTAAACACAATATTTAAAAAAAACATTTTCACAAAGATATATATAGTAGTATCTCATACATAAAATAAATTTTTGACATAAAAATGTACATAAATAAAGTTTTTTTTATTTTCGGTACCGGACCCCCTTAAATTGTAAAAATATATTTTAAATGGTATTCCATCTTTGTTCACATAAAATTTTGAAGAATTTACGTATAGATTGCGTTAGCTTCCTTCGGCTTTCTTTATCCTATAGAGACCTAAGCTTGCTAGGGTATTTTTTTTTTCTCATTTTGTGTGTGTGTTTTGCTTGTTTGAGTATAAAATACCATAAAAATAAATGACCTTAAAAAAAAAAAATATTATGTATTTTATTCAAAAGTGTGTCCATTAAAGTGGACGACCGGTTTCTGGAGGTCCATTTTAAAATTTAAAAAAATTTCTTGGAAATTTTAAGGGGACATGGTACGCTTCAAAATTTTTCTTTTTATTTAAGCCTATAAATTATAATTTTGACACATTTTGAAGTATTACTAAGTAAAAACTCAATTTTATTAAAAAAGAAGTTCAACATAGTCCTCTAAATTTTAAAAAAATTTTTTTAATTTTTCAAAAAATTCTTTAAACTTCAAATTTTTTTTTTTAATTATTTTTTAATAATTTTTTTTTTGAAAAAAAAAAAAAAAAAAAAATACCTGGTTATATAGTCTAACTTTTTAGGCATCCGATTTAGAATAAGTGAAATAGTTTTCGAGAAAAACGATAGTTACTGTACCTATAAGTAAAAAAAAGCGTAAATAACGAGTATTTGTCGACATTTAAATTTGTAAAAAAAAAAGTTTATATTTTATTTTTGTCAAATAGATGTTAAGAATGACACAAAAAAAAAATTTAAGACATTTCATTCATATTTGCTGAAGTTTTAAGCATTTTGAACAAGGTGGGAATTTTCAAAAAATCACGAACTGAGAAAAATGCGTTCGAAACATCGAATGAGCTATTGCGGCAATGCTAAATTCTCCATAAAAATATAGTTTTTCTGCATTTGCAGTCATCTTAAAAAACTTGCCAGTATAAGGAGGTTTCGAAGATTATAACCATGCAAAAAATAGAAAATTGATATTTTTTGTGAAAACAAGGGGGTTCCAAATCTCCTTAAATTTAAAATAAAACTTTTTGTTTACTTTCAATTACCCATATGTAGGGTAACAAAAGTTTAACATATTTTTTTTTTTTTTTTTTTTTTTTTAGCATTCCTCCACGTTTTGGAACATCCTGATCTCAAAAAAGTGATCTAGAAAAAAAATGTCTGTGTGTGTGTGTGTGCGGTTAGCATAACTCCCGAACAAATTGACCTACAATGTTCAAATTTGGTATGAGGGTTAGTGGTGGCCATGGGACCTACCATTAAGGTTTTCGTCAAAATCGCATAATGTAGTTGCCATTGAAAAAAATCATGTTTTTCAATAATTGCTAAAACACGGCTCAAATGCTTTTAATAAAAATCGCTGTGGTATTGCCACTTAAAGGTGTTCTAAGCAACCCCACCTCCGAAATTCCCGTAAAAAATGCTTTAATGGCGTAAAAAGTTGAAAAACAAATTCCTTCAACACAGAGTTCTTTTTCCTTGAGCATATCTCATCAACAATCGTCTTTTCTCCCTCAGTGTCACTTATAATAAAGGATTATCGAAAAGTATATCGCCAAAATCCCCATTTTGGCGGAGTTTTTTTTTTTTTTTTTAGACCCATACAAGAATTATCGCAAAAAATATCGCCAAACTAGTCATTTTTTTCTAAATGAATGATGAAAATATAAAAACTGTAAATGACACAAATCCACTTCAGTATTACAGTGCGATTGAAAGTTATGTGATGTACCCACCACCCCTAGTTGAAAGTTAAACTTAAATTATTATCACTCCAAGGTGATTATAATCCTACCCCTATTGGTTTCAGCCAGAAATGGCGACGGCACTTGATTGGGCCTTTCATTTTGTAACAAGATATTTTATTTATTTTTTAATTATATATGTATTTTTAATGGAGTTATTATTTTTATATTTTTTAGGCACGGCAGATTTACGATAAGTTCTTGGAACTTGGAATTGAAATTGGCCGTTTCTACAATTGGCTGAATGGCATCTGCGGAGCTGATAAAGGCCAAGCCGAGAGATGCTTCAACGCCTTATTGGAATGGCATGTGAGGCATGTCATCATTAACCCTGTTTATTTCAACGGGAATCCTATGAAGAATGGAGTTCAACAATTGTGTATCCAAGGGCCTGGTGCTATTGCTGCTGCCTAGGACCCCCCCCCCCCCATCCATTCATTTATCTAATTTATGTATTGATCCACTAATTGTTAATTAAACATCGGATTTTTTATGAAATGCAGTTGTTTCTAATTATTTTCTCTTATTTTTCCCATCATATTAAAATATTCATTCTACAATGAATTAGATTAGATAGGAAATGGATAATGGACAATTCTCGCATTTTTTTTTTTTTTTTTTTTCAAAAGAGTGAAATTAGTACATGTTTATGAAGAATTTCTTTCCTGATTCCAAATATTTAAACAAAAGTACTTTAAAAAAAAAAAAAAAAAATTAGTTATTTAAATATTAAGAAAAGAAAATGCCGCCAAAACCGGTCCGATCAAAACAGTCAACAAAATTCGTGACGTGAAAAGAGATCCCTGCGTTTCTATGGTTATCGTGAGGTTTCTGCCAAATAGTTATCGTTAAAAAAGTTGGCGTTATAGTAGACCATTGCCACATTCCGTACAGGTTATTGCGTGATTTGCGAGAAACTTGCCAATCTGGTTTCCGCTGCTGCATTTCGCGTTGAGAAAATCCGTCATTGGTTTATAGGTCCCAGTTTTTGGCGCTTCGTTCGCAGGAAGGTTCATCGCCATACAAATTCGAGCTCGCTTCGTTCTCTGAAAAGTTCATTGACACATAAGCACTGGCTAACTTCACTCGTTGAAAGGTTCATTCCTATGCAAACATAGGCTTGCTTAGCTCGCTGAAAGGTTCTTTGCTGCGTAAGCATAAGCTCGCTTCACTCACTAAAATCTGATTCCTACGTAAGTCTTAATAGAGAGAGAAAAAAAAAAAACCTTTAATATCCCATTAATACAATAATACAACACCCCTTTAAGATTATTTTAACACTTGTTTTTGGAAAGCAAAATTGGAAGGCCAAACTACTTATTTAGAAACTTGCAGAGCTCTAGGCCTATTAGAAGTCACTGTTTGTGAAAATATTAATTAAAAAACAAATTAAAATTTTAACATTCTTTTTGTCAAAAGTCCAATTAGAAGGCCAAAACTACTTAGACTAAAGGTATTGGAAATTTCAGAACTGTAGCCCAATTAGAAATAGTTTTGTGAAATATTTGTTATAGTTAAAAAAAAAAAAAAAAAAAATTTAAAGTTCTGTTTTTCAAAAGTCCAATTAGAAGAACACAAGTACTTATGTTGAAATTTTCAAAGCTGAAGCCCTAATAGAAATCGTTTTGCAAAATATGTATTAATTAATTACAAAAAATTAATTAAAAAAGAACTAAATTAAAATTTAAAATTCTGTTTTTCAAAAGTCCAATTAGAAGACCCAAACTACTTATATTGAAAATTTCAGAGCTGTAGCCCTATTAGAAATCATTTTGTAAAAAAAAAAAATAATAATTATAAAAATTAATTAAAAAAAACTAATTAAAGTTTAAACATTCTGTTTGACATGTATACAATTAGAAGGCCAAAACTACTTATGCTGAAAATTTCAGAGCTCTACTCCAATTTTAAGTAGGTTTCTATAGATTCACAGACAGACAGATACACAGCTTGTTTTATTAATATAGACAGTGGGTCCGTGTGCATTTTAGAGGAATAACTTTTTTATAAGCTCATCAGAGTTAGATATTGTATTCTATGCTGAAAGATACAAAATTTCGCTGGCTTCCTCAATAGTCCTAGATTCGAAAGCAACATCATTATGATTTTTTTATAGGATGTGGAAAAAAATTAGTAGATTACGAATCCACTGGTCTGCCGTGGCAAAAATGGCCGAAACAGGTCAAAAATCGACTTTGAATAAATTGAGCTAAATCCGATTGCAATATAATAAGTCATAATTTGCCAAAAATTGAACACACTCTTTCGCCTGCTAACGTGCTTTGATTTTCTATGACGAAGGGAGCAGATGATGAAAACTTACTTCTTTTAAAAGTAAGCCAATTTGACGGCATCAGTTACATCTTCAGTGACGTAATATTTATTGCCGATTTGGCTCAGATATCCGAATCTTCTGCAACCTAGTTAACTGAAAATTAAAAAGCAGCGGGTTATCTCTATATATATAAGGCAAAGCCCTCACTCACTGACTCACTCATCACTAATTCTCCCACTTCCCACATAGTCACAACTCTGAAAATCGGCACAAATATCAACAATGGTAAAAATAGAAAAAGTAAACTATTCCGATCTCGATTAACCCACTTTAAGGGGTCGAAAAGGGGTTAAACGTTCCAAACGGGGGACATTCGAAAATCCTACTTCCCACATAGTCACAACTCTGAAAATCGGCACAAATATCAACAATGGTAAAAATAGAAAAAGTAAACTATTCCGATCCCGATTAACCCACTTTAAGGGGTCGAAAAGGGGTTAAACGTTCCAAACGAGGGACATTCGAATATCCTACTTCCCATTTGGTCACAACTCTAAATATTGGTACAAATATTAACAATAGTAAACATAGAAAAAGTAAGCTATTCCGATCTCGATTAACCCACTTTAAGGGCTCGAAAAGGGGTTAGAAGTTCCAAACGAGGAATATTCGAATGTCCTACTTCTCATTTCGTCACAACTCTAAAAATTGGTGAGAATATCAATAAAGACAAACGAAGAAAAAGTAAGTTATTCCGATCTCGATTAACCCACTTTAAGGGGTGGAACAGGGTTTAAACGTTCCAAACGAGGGATATTCGAATGTCCTACTTCCCCTTTCGTCACAACTCTGAAATCTGGTGCAAGTATCAACAAAAACAAACGTATAAAAAGTAAGCTATTCCGATCTCTATTTACCCACTCTAAGAGGTCAAAAAGGGGTTAAACGTTCCAAACGAGGGATATTCGAATGTACCACTTCCCATATGGTCACAACTATAAAAATAGGTACAAATGTCAACAATGGTAAACATAGAAAAAGTTAGCTATTCCGATCTCGATGAACCCACTTTAAGAGGTCAAAAAGGGGTTAAACGTTCCAAACGAGCGATATATTCGAATGTCCTACTTCTCATATTTTCACAATTCTGAAAACTGGTGTGAATATCAATAAAGACAAACGCAGAAAAAGTAAACTATTCCGATCTCGGGTGGATCAAGGGGTGGAAAAGGGGTTAAACGTTCCAAACGAGGAATATTCGAATGTACCACTTCCCATATGGTCACAACTCGGAAATTTGGTACAAATGTCAAAAAAGATTAAACATAGAAAAAGTAAGCTATTCTGTTCTCGATTAACCAACTTTAAGGGGTCGAGAAGGGGTTAAATGTTCCAAACGAGGGATATCCGAATGTTCCTCTTCCAATGTAGTCATTTTTCTGATATTTTTTTGCAAATGTTAAAAAAAATAAGTCATTCCAATATCGATTAACGAATTTTTAAGGGATGAAAAGACGACGCAACATTGAAACTATACGAGGATTAACTTAATGTCTAATTAACTTAATTCCAATACAGCTACTACTTTGAAATTTAGAACTAAGAGCAAACATAAACACAATAAACTATACCAGTTTACTATTCACAATTATAAATTTCGTTTAAAATGTCAACAAAGGAAAGTTCCTATTTTGATAAATCAATTTGTCGGGATCGAAATGGGAGCAAACGTCTGAAGTGTAGAATACATGAATATCTTTTGATCGCTAAAATGCTAATGGTAAAATTTCGTAGCGCAGCACGGGTATTCAGCTAGTCACGTATAAAAGAATGCTCATTACTTGGCAAGATATGACATATTTGGCGAACGGATTTAGTTCAACTCATTCAAAGTCGAATTTTGACCAGTTTCGACCATTTTTGTCACGGCAGACCAGTGCATTCGTAATCTACTAATTTTTCTCTTCATTCTATAAAAAATTCATAATGAAATGAGATAGGGATTCACAAACTTGCATTCGCCTCATAGACTAACAATGTGATTAAATTCTGATTTTCTCTTTTCTACAGTGCTGCCCTCTAATGCACACTATCACAATTTAATCAGAATAAATAAAATAATTTAAAATGTCTTGCCTATTTTCGATTTTCAAATAAATAACGCAATATGCAATTATAATAAACTATTTGTCAGATAGGTAGGTTTGGGCATTTAAATTGGTATATTATTTATTAATTTCGGTTTTTCTATCAAGAGATCACAAAAAAAAAAAAAAAAAAAAAAAAAAAAAAACACACACACTACTTCATAAATAATATTCACCAATAGTTAAATACATGGTTTAAATTTGAAGAATCGTAAATTCTTAAACTTTTGAGAGTTTGATACCGTTTTCACAGAAATGCAAAGGAAAAATTGAGTTTTTCCTCCCAACTACGAAAAGAAATGAGCTTTTTCATCAATAGATGGCGCTGGTGGTATCTGTGAGCTACTGACCAATATTCTTAAGTGGGTGTTAATAAGATTTGAAAGGGAAGAATAAGGTTGATATCAGATTTTGTTTCTAATCAATTTTGTTGAAACCAATCATTCTGCTCTTAAATGTTCAAGAATCATTAACTTTCCAAAATTGTGATAATTTTTAGTCGCATTATATAAAATAAATGCACACAGAATGAATAATATCGGATATATGAAAATGCGAATAATTAGACATGCAAATATATAGCAGTGAACACTGGAATGAAATGTAAAATAAAGATAACCCTAAAAAGTTATCTGAAAAAAAGAAAAAGGAAAAAAAAAAAAAAAAAAAAAAAAAAAAATTGCACTTAAATAATATAATAATAATAATAAAAAGTTGTTAATATAAATACTTTATATGCATTGCCAGTTTCTATATTCATAAACAAAGCGTCGTTTCTGTTGCCAGCGTGTGCTTGGTGTAGGCATCTAATAATAAATTTAAAAATATCTCTATCGGCAAAATATGCTTTAAAATACTTTTCAAAATTTATTCATTAAAATTGAATGCGAATTTATGTACTCACATCGAAATATCTTTTATTTATTCTGATTAAAACAATTTTGGTAACAGGAAAGTGTTTCTTCAATGATCGGTTAAATGCTATTTCAGCTCGATTGGATGACGGCAAGTTGATTTATTAGTATTCCGAAAAAACGATCTTTTAGTAGCAGTGACACGCGCCAAAATATCATTGAATGTATTGTCATCGACATCGAATCTATTTGCCAAGTTTCAGCCCGATTGGATGACAGCAAGGAGGTTAAGTAGTCATCCGAAAATTTACCCGCCATCTACAAACATACACACAAAATCGAAGTTAATATAAAGGATTTTTAAAAAAATACCAATTTGGAAACGTTTTCAAGTTAACAATCCTTTTCTGTGCAATCTTATTTTATCGTGTATCCGTGTCTTATTATACTAAACTTCAACTTAACTAGACATCACTTAGACGGTAGATCGTGACAGTGCTCATAGGTATTTAATCCATTTTGGCGGAGTGAAGACATAATTCTCGACAAACCTTATAGCCTTTTGTTCTCTACAGGGTTGTGGTTTGGCGAACATTATGCTTTCACGCCGCCAAAATGGATTAAATGCATATGAGCACTGTGACGATCTACCGTCTAAGTGATGTCTAGTTAAGTTGAAGTTTAGTATAGTAGTGTGTACTGCGGATGAAAGCTTGGCATTATCAATTTGTATAATGCTTGAGAAAAATTGTGCGTGAAATAGCGATACTTTTATGCAAATTGTTCTAGAGTAACTAACAGAATGGTTAATTACAATATTTATTTTGGGATTACAAAAAAAAAAACAAAAAAAAAAAAAAAAGGGGGTAGGGGGGGGGGGGGGAATTGCAAGTCGAGTACTTTGTGTTACTTTCTTTCAAGTACTGGAAAAAGTATTTATTTGAAGCAAAACTCCCGTTTTACTTGATCGTATAGTTTGGCATTTGAGGTTCCAAGTTTTGATCTATGGTACCAGTTTAGCCCGTTATCCGTTTCGATAAACAACTGGATAGACTGCTTAACCATGGGAAAATGAAGCCATTGCCAGATGCCGTTGGGTGGGAAAATAAAATTTTGGGTTGTACACAGCAGAAATGTCGATAGCAGACCTTAATTAGTAATAATGGGCAAAAAATATCTTCTCTATACTAAACTTCAACTTTACTTGACATCACTAGACGATAGACCTTCACCGTGCTCATAGGCAATTCATCCATTTTAGCGGAGTGAAGGCATAATTCTCGCCAAACCTTATAGCCTTTTGTTGTCTACATGGTTGTGGTTTGGCGAACATTATGCTTTCACGCCGCCATAATGGATTAAATACTTATGAGCACTGTGACGATCTACCGTCTAGTGATGTCAAGTTAAGTTGAAGTTTAGTATAGCACTTTGCAAGGTTTCCCATCCAAATATAAAAGTGAACTGTGATTGGTTAATCATACACCCAACGTCATCAACCACCGGCGCGTGTTTCTCCTTACATTGACATCGGAGCAGTCTATCCAGTTGTTTATCTATTTCAATGGCTATTAGAAATCGAAACAGAACTTATTGCTGTCAAACTTCGGTAATTCTCACTGTGAATATCAGAAAATTCTAACTCAATGAGGAACTTTCACGTTTTTTGGTTTTATTTTTAAATAAAAGTAGAGAAATATCATGAAAAACAATACCATTCTTTCAAAAATTTGAGCTCGGATAGATAGTTAAAACAATATTTAGTTTTCCACTTTGCGATTTGGCGGGAAAAAGCCACTTTTGCGTGAAACGTCAACGCGCAGGTAATGAACCAGTCTAAAACCTGTTTTAGACGAGGAATGACTGAGGTTTCTCCTTCGTTTTGCGACTTTATCTCCGAGTAACCACGTCACGGTCTTTTTATGCGTTTTTGGTCACTTGACTCTCGCTTTGATTTCGGCTAATTTCAAACTCGATTTTTGATGAATTGAAAGCATAAAGATAAAAAAAAATAATTGCACTGCTCAAATATATTCGTTGGATAACACTAGAAAATACGAAAAATATTCATTTTCCTCACTTGTGCAAGTTCCTCATTCTACTAAACAAAGGTCCTCCAAAAATTTACAAATACTTAAAGGTAAACAATTTTGTACGGCAGCTTGCTGGAAATTAAAAGGTTCTTATTTATAATATTAAAAGAACGTCCAAGTAAGGATCATTCCCAACTACAATCTTCTATCCCAGTGCATTCGGAAACTACTTTCTTTAGAGCCTTGACATTTGGCGAATAGGAACGAAAAAGATCACTTAAGGCTCTTCGCTACCGTCCATCTTGATTCTCCCCCCTAATGTTAAGTCTATGGGAAAATCTCTATATGCCTATTCGTAAAATAGAAAGAAGTTATACGAATATTTTTATACGGTTTGTTTTGTTGGATCGACGTAACTTCTATCCGTGTTTTGCTATGTTGTTTTTGGCCTAAAATGTTGTTAAGTTTATTAAAATATCAATTGTTTACTTTAACATCATATTAAAAAAAGTTGAAAAGAGTTATTGAAAATATAACATTGCAATGACAAAGATTAAACTTTTTTCTATCCAGATCATATTTTAAAATTATTTTCGTGTTTCTTAAACAGTCAAAATTAGAGAAACATTAAAGCTATATTTTGAAAAAAACCCTCTTCGCAAGAAGACACACCTCCAAAGGGGGACATAGATATTTCCCCCCCTCAAGAGCGAGGAGGGTCAAGTGATTTATTATCTTGGCTGGACCTGTTTTGCTGTATAAAGCGGTTCTTTATAAGCGGTCGTTAAGATGGTCTTATCCAAGCGGTCTTTAGCGTTAATTCCAGAAAACGTGCTTTACTGATGTATTTGAAGTTGCATCAAGGCGCGTTCTCAGGGGGGGGGGGGGAAGGAAGTTTCACTGTCATAATCCACATAAAACCCCCGACATTCCGATGTTTTCTGACGAATGAATTACAAACACTAAAAGTAATCATAAATAATTTCAAAAAAATACTTTTTTAATTTACCATCATTCCGATAGGGTTAGCTTACGGTATCGCATTTAAACAAATAAAACACTTGTAACTCTCATTACATCAAAAAATCGTCATACTTTATTTTTTATCTACTTAGATTTAATATAAACTACATATTCAGGGTTATTCAGACTTCCTTCCTGGGTTTCGAAGCAAGGACTGGACTTATCGGCAGGAACTGGACTATCGCATTGATGCATGCCGTGTGACCAAGGGTCCTCACATAGAACACCTGTAAGCTATGTAAATAAAACTTGCATTGTTTCTGTATTCTTTCAAATGTTCTTATTTTCTGTATTAGTCTTAGTTTTTTTTACTATAGTGCTTCGAAACCTAGGAGGGAATTCTGAATAACCGTTTATATATATAAAAAAAGGAAATGTTTAAAATATATAGATGTTTTCCAAATGTAATTATAACATTTCAGTGCTACATGGCCTTTGTATTTCAAGCACCATAAATATGTAATAAAATCAGTCTGATATGATATTAGTGTATGTCCGTTTGCCTAAATATACTGCTCCTTCTCTAAGTGAATATAAACAAACAAAATTTTTTGATTAAACTATATATAATCTAGATAATATTATTATACGTTTTCTAAGTAATATGTAGTCTCATGTTGAGGTATTTAATATAACTCGAATACTGGACTAGTTGCATATATAGGTGGCAGATTAAAAAACTGAAAAAATATTATGATATGGGACAAATATGGGATGTTTTAAAATCGTATTTGTAGAGAAATACAGCAGCAAATTAATTGTTTACTTGAAAACCCCTCCCACAGAAATTTTCTGGTTGTGCCCCTGTTTAATGTAACATAATGATAAGTAAAGTAGCACAGATGTAAAATAAAATGCAAAATGTACATGGGTCATATGCAATAGAGTACCATTATTGTACAGTTATACAGTTTTATCCATATTAAAAGTTACGCAACTCAAAGAGATATGAACTCCCCTGTCATCAGTGTTTACTTCCAGGGGCGGACTTAGAGGTCAATCAAGGAGGATGCGATTATGACCTTGAGTGTTTACAGTGGTGGTGATAGTTTGTGAACTTGGGGGACAGGGGGGAGGGTTATCACCAATTAGTATGATACTACTAGTGTTCAATGAAAGATAAAAATTAGAGGGTTTAACTATCCTCTTTTGCGCACATATAAGAAATTACCCCGAAAATGTAATACACTTTAATTCAATTAAATTATAAATATTTAGTATTTATTATTAGATGAAAAATATTTAAGAGCACAAAAAAATATCCCATGCAGATCAGGTGAAGTGTAAAAAGTTCAACAACCCTGAAAATTCAACTTTTTTATACAAGTTAATTTACCAATATATTCAACATCACAAATCATTTAATGCAGAAAAAGGCGGCAAATCTTTTAACAACTTTAGACAACACTGCAGGTACGTAAAGCTCTATATTTATAAGGTTTTACTAATTTCCAAAGTTAAATAATGCTTTTCAACTCGGTTTGACATCGCATTAGTAAATTAAAATATAAGTTATATAAACTTGAGACTACACTATAATATTGATCATTGTATTCAAATATGGTATTATTTTCTGTTTCCATATTTTCATTTAAATGAAAATGGAGAATTTGGCGATATTTTTGGCAATAATTTTTACATGGGACTCCCCCTTCCCCCCAAAAAAAATAAATCCGCGTCTGTTTACTTCGAACAGTATTCTCATACTTAAAATGAGAATTTTTATAATTTCCAATCGATTAATTGCTCGTACTACCTTCAGAACTGTTTTAAAGTTATGGAAAGTTCTTAATACATTAACACTTTCCAAAAACGCATATCGTGGAAGCGTCCCACACAGAGGAGCTGCAGGAAGGTAGGAACGATATTGTGGTAAATGCCAATTCAAGACAACGATATGGTGGAGAAAGAGTTTTGGTCTTCAGAATGCAATATGTCGGATTGCTTTGTTAACTTCACAGGAACGCAAAGATAATTAAATTCGACTTTTTTTACTGTAATTTCGATAACTTGATCTAGGCAAATCTGTAATGGTGAAATATGAGTTTTTAAATCGTATTTATTGATCCCAAAGGCGCCGCTAAACAATTTTGCTAGTGGAGGGATGGGGGAGCAGTACTATTATATATTTTGAGGCGGAAATGACATTTAAAAAAAATTAAGAGCCAGAAAACGTGTTCGTGCATGAAAGAAAGATTATGGATATATACCAATAATCACCATAGGATGAAGAAATAAGTAGACAAAAAAATCAGTGCCACGGATATTTACTAAATGAACACAACACAAACTACTTACTACACATTCTTTTAAGAAAAATTAAGTTCTCCTTTTTTCTTTGGCAAACAAACCAATGGACTTTTGTATAAATTCTTTTAGGTTTCTATCAAAATTTTTCTCCAAATTTCAGTGGCATTAAGCATACTTTTCTTTTCAGCTTCTGCCAACGTGTTCAGTGTCGGTAAATTCAAAAGGACAGCAAACAGCGTGTGACAATCCCCCCTAAAAAAACGTTTGCCACAGGGTTGAAACAGGGGACAATGCTACTATGTCTATGTCCTGCAACTATCCCCATATCTCGGGGCCACACCCGACGGGTTGGTGGAAGAGGAGGGTATCGTTGAAGTAAAATGCCCCATGTCATGCGAAAACTTATCGCCAGAAGAGTCTGTGATTTCTCGCAAGTTTACGTTTTGGAGTCTTAATAAGGAAAAAGTAATATCCGGTATAAACAGACGACACAAATACTATTTTCGAATTCAAGGACAATTACACATAACAAAACGTAATTACTGCCTGTTTGTGCTTTGGAACAGGAGAGGAATGAAGTATGAAAAGGTATTACGGGTTGATTCTTTCTGGGAAAACGAAATGAAAGAAAAATTGACTAATTTTTATTTCGATTGCATACTGCCACAATTAATTGAGCCACGCCATACAAGATCAATGGCAATAAGGGATCCAGCTTCCATTTTAGAAGCGATGGAAAAAAGAAAAGAATCGCTTAAAAGAAAAAAATAACGCCACTGTACCATTTTCATTGCATTGTAATTATGAAAATTTTATTTATCCTTTTATTTTTTGCTTATTTTTAAATTTTTGGTATTTCTCAATAAATGTATACAATTTTCTTTTATGTTAATTTTTGTTTAATTTGGAGATCTATTTTTATAAAATTATTCATTGATATTAAAATGATATAGGTTTAAATTTATTCGTGTGATCTTTTGTGTTAAAATAATGGTTTCGTTTTGAAGTAAACTCTTGAAGTACTTTTTAGTATTGACAGTAAGCAGATTGGCTTACGATTTTTTAAAAAATAATTTTGGAAAGATATGACATAAAAAACAGTTGTAACGTGCATTGGGATTTTTTCATCTAGAAATTAATTGAATATCAACACTTTCATTGGATTTTTCGGATCTTCTAAACTGTTCCAAACAATTTACAACAGGTGGTTCCCAAAACTGTTCGTGCACTAATTTCAATTAAATACTGCATTATCCATATCAAAAATTAATATTTGAAAATAAGATTTGTTTAATAATATCTCTAATTTCATCTTAATAAAACTACATAAAATATTTTTAATGCATAGCAAAACTTTTTTTTAGAAAATCATTAAACTGTAAGTAACATATAAAATATCTCCCAAAAGTTTTCGTAAACTTAAATTTGTTCTTACATATTGGTATTTGCTGCAATATTCTAGTACATTACGAAGACTTTTAGAGCCACTTTACATACAGATCAAATTGACGTATAGAAGTCGCAATACATTTGAAGAAAAAGTTTCTCATTTAAAAAAATTATAATTCCCTATTTTTAGTGCCAGAAAAGAAAAGATACATCGTAGTTTTCAAATTTATTTGTTGTAGAATAAATAATTGCAAACATTTCAAATGTAGAACATAAGAAAATGACTAGTGACTTCACTTTTGGAAAAACAACAACATTAAGATTGTTTATTCTTCAGTTGTGAAATAATGGAGGTGAATCAAATTAAAGTTAATAAGAAGATATGAGTGTGAAACATGCTATTTCTTTCCTTTTTTTTTTTTTTTTTTTTTTTTAAATACTAATTGTTTACTACAATGACCAGTGTCCCCCCCCCCCCCCTTCTCCTTTTTTTTTAATATATATAGAGCCGAGGTTTTTATTCGATTCATATTCTTTCAGACATTCATTATTCGAAAATTCATCATGTTCAATATTCGAAAATATGTGAAGTGTTCTTATTTAAATTATTGTGAGTATTATCAAAAGTATTTTGCTGCGTGGAATGCTACCTCGCTCTTGTTTGATTTGATTAGATAATAAACGGTAAATTTTTCCAAACCATTTCCCCCGTACAACATGTCCTTGCGCAAGTAACTAAAAACACCCCTCTCTTTTCTGGGAGCAATAGTGAAGACCCAACTTTTTCCAAGTTAATTATCGGGGGGGGACAACTCACTGTAACGATCAACAAAAGAAAACCATGACCCCCTTTGAATTTTGGACCCCTTTTCCCCTGCTGTCAAACTGTCAATCCCCCGGTTCTCCTCGAATCAGATTCATTACCTCGTGGAGAAAGACACGCCTTAACTGTTGCCAACAATATCTGGTTTACTCGCAGAGAAAATAACGCTAGGGTAAAGAAGCGCCTTAATGAAATGACACAAATTGTTGTCATTTAATGTATTATCTATTATTAATGGAAATTAAAATAGCAAAAGACAAAACCAGGTGGAGCCACTGCATATGCATTGATTCTTCTTTATCTGACGGAGAAACAGTCAAGATTTCCAGCTTATATTCCGATGTCAAAATATCAGTGATGGAAATTAAATTTCCCCATTAAGGCTATGAAGCGTGCTGCCATCTCTCGAAAATATAAAGAAATAAACGTAGAGTTGACATTTTGACTTGATGTATTATACACATAGACGGGAAATAGGGGAGACTTTGTATTTACACTTTTCTAAACTAAGGTTTTACCAGTGCATATAAGTAAGAAGAGAAGGGGTGGGAGGCTATGATAATTAATAGGACATATCACAAAAATGTCAACATTCCTGGAATCTGCTTTGAAACAGGATAATTTTAACAGCATCCAGATATCTGCTATGATCCTTGCCCACTTACGCTGGTTTTGATATTATTTGCAACACACTTTGTGTACTCTGATGTGTTTAATGGTTGATTTTATTTTTTTAAAAATATAGAATATATGAATAAGCTCGACAGGAATTTCATTAAATTTTATCAACGAATTCATTGGTGAGGGGATGTGCAGCTTCAGTTAGTCCAAGGACCGGAGCACCAGTAGGTTGTAGTCTGTCTTGGCTCCTTCGCCTACTGATATTTAGCTGGGCATAATTGGAATGGCCTTCACGACTTGGGTGGCCCTACCAGGAGTAAACTCCCGACGTACTTCTCCCATTCCGCCCAGGGTCAAACCTCCCTCCACGATGAGGCAAACAGTAGGACTTGGGGAGGTGATGTCATTGCATTCATGATGTTCATTTGCAATGGGTACCTTCCCATGTGAATCTCCACAGGAACGAAAAAGGCCGATTTCCTTGCTAAGGAGGGTTGCAGGATTTCAACATCTCCCTCTTCCACACTTACTTTTTTGGAATTGTACTCTCTGGAAAAATCAAAGATCTCGGAGGAGTGGAAAATACCCTCAACCCATAATTGGTATAAGGGCTCAAAACCGGGTTTGTCTCTTGACCTCCCGTGTGACAGACGTACCCGGACTGTTCTATCAAGGCTTGCTAGCGGCCACATCAAGTGCCTCACTTTCAACGAGGACAGGAAAACCTTCGCCACCTGCACCAAGTGCCAAAATCATCAGGCCTCTCCTGAGCACCTCTTGGATTGCATGGGACTCTCTAAGGAGGATCTCTTTAGCAATCCTCTCCTAGTCTTCCTTTTAGTCAACGAACTCGTGGATCTTGTCTGACTCCGTCAAACAGTGAGGATTAGCAACAACAACATTAATTTTTATTTTTGATAACTTCATTCATACGAATTTTTTTTTACCAATAACAGCCAAATTGCTGCATTTTTTTTTTCTTGTCTAACAAAGTAATCGCAACAATTTTTCCTTGGGTGCCATGATTTATCATTAATCCGTATATTTATAAAAGAGTTTAAAATTCGTTTTTAGAGAGAAAAGATACCTACTCGAATTTTTATCTCAAATCATTGTTTGGTATCATTGGAAACACAGTAAGATGGGTTTCAGTTAAAAGCACCGATATCATAAGCGGCAGTTCGCTGGTTCGATACCGAATACTGGTGTGTACGACAGAGGGGTCTGATACACATTTAATTGGTCGTGACCTCAATGTCTTCTCATTGGTGTGATGGAACTTGAGAGAAGGGTATGCACGATGCGGTTTCGACCTAGTAAGAATATCATAGTTCAAAATTACGAGGCGTATTTAGTTGTGAAAAGAATTTCATACTGGCAGAAATAGATAGCCGGAACCGTGCAAAACCAAGTTAAACATATGGTTGACTAAGTAAATTTCAAAATTCCAAAAAATTCGAATTTATTTTTAAAAGTGTTTTTGCGATTGGTAATTATTTTTCTAGCTGCTGATGACGTCACCCCACTCCAAAGAGTTTTGTGCATGCATTCTTTTTTTTTTTTATCGTTTGCTTAACAATTTGCATGGATATTGAATACAAGGACGTAACTTTTCTTAGAAAGGGTTAATTACAATTACAAAGCAAATGACCCGCGAAAACAACGTTTTACTTTTGCCATGTGGTTGTGGCTGGGCTGTAATAGTTATTACTGAAGATCAGAAGATTTTTAGTTTTGTCTCGTGCTGCCCTCTGTCAACGATATTCGATATCATTCCTTAAGTACAGAGCTTTGAAAATTTTCAACCCATTCCCATTGTCATCTGAATCTTGTTTGTACGACTTAACCGCACCAAATTTGGAATGCTCGAACTGACTTTGAGGAGAAAATATATATATTTCTTTTCCGTTTGTCGGTGCAGCATGGCCCTAGAGTTACACTTGCGCCAGGAAACTCAAGTAAACCAAACCAAAATATTCCGTTGATCGAGAACCGAGTTTCATTTTCGACGCATTTTCCTTAAATGCATTCAACGGGCAAGGAGCTTAATAGTAATTTTAAATGGTAAAACTTCTAAGTTCGGAACAGATTCTGCGCCAAGAATTGTTTACAGAATACCACGCCAAACTATGGACTTCATAGGCAGTTCACTCGTTATTAAAAAAAAAAAAAAAATGACGGCGGCTGTCATTTGTTGGCGAAAATCACCTTGGAGCAGAATCCGTACCGTACTTGGAATTTTAACCTTTTAACCCTTTGCACTCGAGCGGCGCCTCTCAGGCACCACATGATTGGATGCCGCTACGCGAGAAGACTACTAGGTTTGATGCGGAAATTCGACGCAAGGCCAATGACTGTGTTTAGTTTCTATGAAGTGAATGTTTAACTTCAAACCGAACCAAAAATGCCACGAAATATCTCGAGTTGCTGGTCCCTCCGCGCGAAAAAAGGGGTCGAGTGCAAAGGGTTAAATGAGTATCTTTAGGTTAACTGGTTGCTTGCATTGAATATTTCATATGAAGCTGGTTGGTTTTTATGCGCGATGACCTATTTTTGGGCACAATGACGGCCAATCAGGCCTGGATCTACAGCTTAACGTGGATTTCAAACCACAACGAGCATGCCTAACCCAGGATTCGAACCCCCTTCAGCACAAGACCCCAAAGCTATCTACCAGGCGGGGATATACAGAGGCCAATCGAGATTGTGCTACTCCGAATCATTGTCACAAGAGGATCGGGACAAGAGGTTCCCAAACTTTAAAAGTCGAGATCCACCTTTTTAGGAAGTTGATCATTTGGGACCAACTTTTTCTTTTATATCATTTTCCCTTCGTTAGACAAGTATTTTTTTATTAAAGATATTGAAAAACAATTCAATTGAATATATTGAAAAATATTTGAAAAACAATTCAATTGAATATATTGAAAAATATTTGAAAAACAATTCAATTGAATATATTGAAAAATATTTGAAAAACAATTCAATTGAACATATTGAAAAATATTTGAAAAACAATTCAATTGAACATATTGAAAAATATTTGAAAAACAATTCAATTGAACATATTGAAAAATATTTGAAAAACAATTTAATTGAATATATTGAAAAATATTTGAAAAACAATTCAATTGAATATATTGAAAAATATTTGAAAAACAATTCAATTGAACATATTGAAAACCAATTTTATTGAACATATTGAAAAGCAATTTAATTGAACATATTGAAAAACAATTCCACTAAACATATTGAAAAACAATTCAATTAAACATATTAATTATATGATTTGAGAGCGTGTACAATCCATTTGCAATTTTTAAGTTTTTCGTTTAGTTTTTAAAAGTTCCAAAATTGTAGGGTTAAAAAAAAAAAAAAAAATGCGATTTAGTATTGAAACTGTAATGTCTCACAAAATGACCTCACAAGCATCTGCTTATTAACATTCTATGTTTTTCTCATTTTGATATTTTGTACGATTTCCCATTTTTGAACGAAAACCACATCGATTTAAGAACTACTCCAAACACTAAAATTTAATTTGGGGGACGCTGATATGGACTATTATTGAGTATTCTGAATCTACAGTGCCTTCAGAAGGTCTTTCAACAGAAAACGCACTGAAATGCTAAAAAAAATTAAATTGTCGGAAGCTACCTAATACGCATGTGCAATTTTGTCATGTGCCTGTAAAATATGAACAATAGTTATAATGCTTAAGGATATTATCTACACGCCACTTACATTTTGAATCTCAAAGTTAAAATATGGGACATTTTCATTTAAATAACCACAACACTGTGATAGGGAATTTCAAGATATTTGAATTATTTTTTCACCGTAAAAAAATTCGAAATGTTTTGTAAGGTTAAAGAGCTAATCATGATTCAATATTTTACAGAGAAGTATTTTTTTTAAATGTTTGCACAAAATTCCACCTTTTCAAGTTTGAGTTCAAACGAAATCAAGTCTAACAGGTGAAATCAGTTTGGTTGGTTGTTTTTCAGATTATCTGGCGCCGTCAGCAACACGACGGCTATAATGCGTCGAAACATTCGTCATTAGACAAGCCAACATACATTTACAAACACCCATGCCAAACACGGGACTCGGAACCCGCAACCTCGCGGTCTAGAAACTAGCACGCTAACCAATATACCGTTTGGTCGGCAGAAATTAGTTTGTAAATTTAAAAAAAAAAAAAAAAGAGCAGAAATTTTTGAGTTTATGGCCTTTTCGAAACATTTAGAATGGAAGGGGGGGGGGGGGGGAATGCGGGAATTGTCCATTGCGTCATCTTTTTCGGACGAGAGAAAAACACATTTAATTGTTTTTTTTTTTACTTTTAAATTGGTTAGTTTGTCAGCTCAACGACACATATTTGGGCATAATGACGGCTAATTTCAGACCGGGACCTACAGCTTAACATGGATTCCGAACCAGAACGAGCTTCCATGCCCGAACCGGGATTCGAATCGGCACCTCTTTGACATACGAAGTCAGAGCGCTAACCACACATCCATCATGTGGGAAATTGACTCTAAGATAAATATAGAAATTAAGTTTTGAGGTTCTTCAATGACCAGAGGTTGCTGTCGACAGTTGAACAATAAGACAATTATTTTAAAATCCAGTTCATTACTTTAATCTTCTCAACATGCAAATTTGTCGCGATTCAATAACAGTATATTCATCAACTAATCCATACTCCTAATATTAACCTTTAACTGCTGTAAGCGGTCTGACAGACCCCAAGTCATTTTTTGTGGAATGCTTCCACCCCCTAAAATATCTCATCTTTGACTTTTATATTATTTTTTCTTATACTATGTTTCTTAAACTTTAAACTGATGTTCACCAATTTGTTTTGTGCAGTATGGACCATGTGTAGCTCTTGCGCAAAAAACCTCAAACCAACCAACCACAGCAGTTAAAGGTTAAAGTATCCCGATTCCTGCAAAAAGTTTAAGATCCGAATTCAAACATTTCGTTCGGAAAAAAGTACTCGCAATCCTCCATTTTTTTTTATTTTTTTTTAGCGTTTTTGTATTCGAAGAGCTTGCTATCATGGCAGAAACGTTAAATACTACGTTATGGCCAGCGTTAAATGCAAATTAGGTTTGTTTTAAAAAGCGAATGCAACTAGAACCAGAAATCCTAAAACATATTTACAGCAAATTGCGAATTTTATTACAATCTCTTCCCGACCGAACGCTGCTATTGCCTTCGAATATTACTGCAGATTTGCCAAGAGGATCAATCAGATTTTCACTTACCTGTCCTCGATACTGCGTCGTTCTCTCCACTAGTAGACTTTGCAAATCCACATTGTAGATCTTTAGAATACCGTCTATTAAATCTCAAACTTCCATCATATGTAAACAACAACTATATTTTGACGGGAAAACTAATCAATCGTAACTTGACAAAAAAACATTGTGCTCAAGTGGTCAGGAAACGTTTGCTTTTCTAACTGTTGCCACCGCCCAGTAAAATAAAGTGAAGATTTAAATGGAATTGTGGATTAGACGTTAGGTATGTTAAGGCTTTACGGATATAAAGTCATCACATACTGAAGAAAACAATAGTTTTAGAACTCCTTTCTGGATTTGAATTCTACATACGATTGTTGTATTGCTACTGTTTTTACATTTTCGCACCAGGGCGTTTAACCCCCTCCCCCCCCCCCCTTCACCGCACCAAACTTGAAATGATCGGACTGACTTCGAACATGACCTGGTCTGCGCTGCATTTTCCCTAGTGTTGCCTTTGTGCCAGTAAACTCAAACAAACCAAACTATTCCGTTGATCCCAAACTTAGTTTTTTTTTTTTACCTCCGCATAAAAATCTTTCCAATTTCTTTGTATGATATTGGATTTCATCACTCGATCGAATATTTGCTTTTTCTTATCTTTTACCATCTTAAATAATAACTGAGGTCTTTTTAAATCAATTTTAAAATAGACAGACGATTGGTTGACGCAGTGTATGGCCCACGTTTTGCCCTTTGCACCGTTAAACTTCAACCAACCAACCCAAACTGTGTTTCATTTTTGACACGTTTTTTTTTTTTTTTTTTTTTAAATATACTATGCAGGCAAGAGGTTTAAATAAAATAACGCCTTAGTCAGTTAGATTCTTAAACTAAAAATTGACCTGCCATGAATTTTCCCAAGAAATTTATACTGCTCATAAACAGAGATTTCTTAACTAAAACTTCTAGATAGCTTGTAAGCGTTTCATCGCTACAAGCAGATGAAGCCAATTGAACCTATCGATGGGATAGACTGCTCAACGCTGGGAAAATGAAGTCGCTGCCAGATAGTTGAGTGGACGAAGAAGAAAAAAAAAAAGAAGAAAAAAATGCGGATTGCCGAGAATTGACAATAATATCTTGGGTTGTAACTCAACAGAACTGTCAATAGTACACCATAATTAGTTATAACGTGCAAAAAAAAAAAAATCCACTCTAGTACTTTACAATGTTTCTCTGCATTCCCACTCAACTATAAAAGGGAACTGTGATTGGTTAATTGTCCACCCAACATCATCAACCACCTGCGCGTTTTTTTTCTTGCATTGCCATCGGTTGGTTGGTTGTTTTCAGATTATCTGGCGCCGTCAGCAACACGAGGGCTATAATGCGCCGAAACATTTGTCATTAGACAAGCCAACATACATTTACAAACACCCATGCCTAACACGGGACTCGAACCCGCAACCTCGCGGTTTAGAAGCTAGCACGCTAACCACTATACCGTTTGGTGCATTGGCATCGGAGCAATCTATCCAGTTGTTTATCTATATCAATGATTCAACACCCTCCTCCCCAATCCATATATGCTACGCAATTAGTTGCCCAAGGTTACAAACGCATTCTGTCTGGTTTGGGGAGAAGTTGCTGAAACAGATCTCTACGGTGACTGCTAAACCTTCTTCAGATTCAAGTCCATAATCAAATATGCACTATCCAGAAGTTGTAGTTAGAAAATCAGTGCATAAAAATTATCAAACCTATTTTTTAGATAAATTTCTTAAAACTAAATTATTTTTTTTTGTGTTCAGTGATATGAAGTCATATAAGTTGTACTGTGCCAACAATGGAACAGTAAATAAATACTGTTTCTACGTATTGTTACAAAAATCGTCTGTACATAATTGTAAATAATGTCGTATTTATTATGAGTTATGAATTTTTCTCTGTGGAAATGATGACGCAGTTTTTACTAAATAAAACAATTATTTATTCCTCCCTCGAAGACTCACAAACGTCTTCGAACAACAGAACAATCGCTATCAAGCTTCAATACAAATTACGGTACATATTACTTCGAACACAATGTTAATTCAGGCTCAGAAAGTGAACAATTGAAGCTTTCCCAACAGCAAACGATTCTCAAAGCAATTGACCTCGATTTCATTTTTCGTTTCTTTAAATGGTGACAAGGAAGGAATTTCTAGCAAAATCCAGCCGACCAATCGTCTGATCGAAATGTGAAATTTCCCGATTAATTTAGGTGTTGCCACCTTTTTTCTAACCTGTATTATGGCTGTTTACAAATTAAATAAAATAAAACGTAAAAATAAATATGTCGGTGTTTAAAATTGTATACAGAATAAAATAAAACTTTAAGATAAATACGTCACTGTTTAAAAGAAGTAAAGTAAAATAGAACTTTAAAATAAATACGTCATTATTTACAATTACGTACAGACGATTATTGCAATAGTATGCTTTAATAGTGACATTTTGGTCGAAAATTTCTAATCATATATGAATTGATAGAGGAATTTTCACTTTTACCTTGTTTTATTTCGATCATGTAATGTATATTTTGAATTTTTCAGACTTTTTGAGAAATTATTTTTTCGATTTTCAAAAAACACTAAGTGGAACCATAATAATCACAATATTTTGGTTTAAAAAAAAAAAAAAAAAAAAAAAAAAATGTCGATTAGCAAGATTTCTTGCCAACCGTCAATAATGGGTAAATTTCTACTCAAATTAGAAGTATGTTAAATTTTGTTTTAAAAACAGCAAACTATCAATTATTAACCATACAAGACAAAACTTCAGCTTTTATTTTCTTTAAACATGATACTTCAAATTTCAATGCATTTTTTTTTTTAACTAATTAGTAGATACCATAAAAAATTATGAAATTATAGTACATAACCCATAGATTAAACTGAAGTTAAAAATTTCCTGTTATTTCCATGATAATTTTTTTAATACAAAATTTAAGCAAACAAATGTTTTTCTAAAAAAAAAAAAAAAATATATATATATAAAATTGATTAAAATTAAAAAAAAAAAAAAAATTGATATTTTTTACCAAACTTTAACCTTAGTATCGTACGAAAATCGTTTTAATCTACATGAAAAATTTCAAACTGATTTGTTAAGAACACTTTCCTAAAAAAGCTACATCAAAAATATCCAATTTAACGTTACGAACATAGGGAATACTGAGTCTTCTTAAAAAAAATTGAACAATCAAATAAAAACAAGACACAATAATGAATCCAGACACAGAGTAAATATGCGCGATAAATTTATTTTTCAAAAGCTTTTTTTTTTTTTTTTCTTCTGTCAATCTTACATAATTTCATATTTTTAAGACAAATGGAATCAGAAGAGGAGATTCTTACACACCTGAAGAAGACGATGGGAAAAAAGCACAATAAGAAGAGATATACAGATATCGCATATATATATAATATGGTATGTATATATGTACAAGAAGTACTGCTCAGAACGAACGTCCGAACAAGTATTCAACTCGATGCTAATGGAGGGACGACGCCATATTGGATCCGCCATCTTGCTTTTCAGATCCGCCATCTTGGATTTTTTTTTTTTTTTATGTGTTAGGAAGCTCAGCTTTGTTTATATCGTTTTCCTTTATTTGACACACACGTTATAAGCATATTGTTTATATATATATATTTTTTTATATATATCACAAAGCAGTTAAGTTGGGGGGGGGGGGGGCGATGCAATGCTGCCCGAGTAGAGAAATGAAAAGGGTTTTTTAAGACCAGAGGGGTAAAAAAGAGGGGTTAAAAATGAAGGAGGAGGAAAAAAGAAAACAAATAGGAATGAAGATGAGATGGTGCAAAGTTTTGATGAGGTTTTTCTAAGATTTCTGTAAAAAAAAAAAGAAAGTGCAAGATTCTCGGAAAAGTCGCTTATGCAGCACTTCTTTCGTGTTTATCTCTGATTTGGATTGAGTTTTGGGATAATTGTAACAAGTTTGGTTTTGGCTTTGAACTTGACGGCAAAATATTGAAAAACAACTCGGAAGGGAATTCTGATATGTTTATGGCTTTTTGAACTACATTTCGTTTCGAATTCGGTTTTAAAAGACAATATTGAAATCAAATAGAACATCGATTAAAATCAGATATTTTTTTTAATTTAACGGCAAAGAATGCTTCAATACATTTAATTTAATGCCGATGTTTACGAATTCGAATGGCTTAAAGCAAAATGATTAGTGCATACTGTTTTAGACTGAGAGGCGACTGCAATTTTTGGACCCCATCGAACATCATTCTGAATTTTTTATAGAAATTGGGGAAAAGTGTGTAGATTACGAATCCACTGGTCTGCCGAGGCAAAAATGGCCGAAACTGGTCAAAAATCGACTTTTAATAAGTTGAACTAAATCCAATTGCCAAATAACTTGCCAAATAATGAGCATTTTTTTTTATTTGGTAACCCTCACTCTTTAATTTTTAATTAAGAAGGTTGCAGACGATTCAGATATCGGGCGACGATCTACTTGCATCTATTAAAAGGGAGCCAAGTTGGCAATAAATATTATGTCACTGATGACGTAACTGATGTCGCCACTTTGGCTTACTTTTAAAAGATACAAGTTTTCCGAGCCAGATATCAGAAATCGTTTGCGCTTTTTCTCATTGAAAATCAAAACGAAGTGGGTTGCCAGACGAATAAGTTTGTTATATTTTTGGCAAGTTATGACATATTTGGCTATCGGACTTTAGAACTCATTCCAAGTCGATTATTGATCAGTTTCGGTCATTTTTGCCACGGCTGACCAGTGGATTCCTAATCTACTCACTTTTCTCTAATTTCTATAAAAAATTCAGAATGATGTTCGATGGGGGTGCAAAAATTGCAGTCGCCTCTCGGACTATATGTACGACAAAATTTTTGTACGTTTAAATTTAGCTAATTTTGTTTAACTCATTTAAATACTTGAAGATATGTCACTCCAAACCTTGTAATCGCAATCACTTATTTTATATCCTCTTAAACATAATCCGAATCACAGATACAACATTTAAATGCTTCCTTTTTGGCTTTCAATCAAAATGCCCTTAATACCAGTTATTCATAAAATAGAGAAGAACACGAGATGTGAAAGGTGTGGTGCACTGTAGGAAGAAATGCAATTTTCTTTTGCTTACATGAAATGTATTTAAAATAAATGGGCTGCGCTCACATCCAAGGTAATGATAAATTTGAGTTACATTTAACTTGAGAACTAGAAATAATAATAGCAAAACTTATTTTTGGTAGAGCGAGAAAAATAATTATTAAAATAAATGTTAAGAGAAGGAATTTTTCTTAAAAAAAGTACTTAACACAAACTCACTGATATTTAGTTATTCTTACTTATAAATCAAGGGTTCTATTAGATTGTGAACGATGTATTTAATATGATACAAGAGTTTGAGTAAACAGTACAATTGAATAAATTATTTCAAGTATGTTTACACACTAAGGTCAAGGATGAAAACAGACAAAATGTTTAATATATATATATGCATACAAAACAGTGCTGCACTCCGACATTTTTTTCTGAGGTGGTTTTTTTTTTTATGCAAGTTTCGTCGGATAAAGCCTATAAAGTCAATTAAACATAATAAAATTGCAGAAAAGGCGGAATTTCTCAGGAAAAAAAAAAAAGCGGAAATCAGAGTAAAAGTGGAAGATTTTCACTCCTGTAAAGGTTTATCGTGTAAGTCTAATCGAAATCGATAAATCCTCTCGTGTAAAAAAGAAGTGTGTATTGAGCAAACGTAAGTCTCATAGAAACTGAATGAAATCCAAAGGTAAGTAACCTAAAAACGGAGTTTCACAGATAAGTTGTAGAGTGTAAATCAGCCTTTAAAGTTGATGATTGTTAAACATTTTAAAAAAAAAAGGGGAGTGGGGGTGCCATGGTAACAGTTAAAATGTAATCCAGGATGTGAGCGCAACTGACGACGCGACACGGTTACTTCAGGACACACGCCTGAGACACAAATTACTAACTGTAACTTTCGGGTAGCTCATAAGCGGTTACTAGTCTGTCTGCAGATGAAGCCATCAGTTGAACTGCCGCCATACTCTTCCCCCATCTGATGCTGTTTAACAGATCTCCCCCTGGTTACCAACATACGCCAACTACTGTCCATCACAAGAATAGCTCCCGCCATGAAGTCTAGCACTGTCTGTTGCCATGGAAACAGGGCCATTCCCATTTTCCCGAAGGGGGATTTCAGGAGAAAGACACCTACGTTTTCAGACCTTGTGTCACCAATTTCCTGCATGCGTCATTCCCCTATTCTAAATCCAACGAGTCTTGCTTTTGTAGTGACCTCCATCACTCTGACAGGAGCTGGTCTGACAGACAGACAGTAGTTTGGGGGGGGGGGGGCAGACAGTAGCTTTCTTCTGTTTCTAAGTCAATAACCAAGTATGCACTGTTAAGAAGTAACAGCTAGGAGGTAAGTGCTGAAGACACACACACAAGAGGAGAATGTAGGAAAAGGTGACAAGACACAAAGAGACACTAAAGAAAAAAAAAAAAAAAGTGGGTTTCTTATCTTCAAAGGGGGAGAGAGACACAGACAGAATAACATGCGAGGATTAGACACGGCTTATCCAGGGTTCCCACTCCATATCACAGAATGAAAATCAATGACTTTTCAAGGACCTAATTAATGTTTTTAAGGACCGATGAAAATTTGTTTTCAGGCATCATGTCTGTATTTAAACTTTTAATAAAGTATATTCTACCAAAAAAAGTTACAAGTTGGTGGATGCAAATGTGTCGGAAAATTCCTATACGGTGCAGATAAGTGGCGGTCACGCGGAAGTAGCAAGTCTGAGATGTATTTTTTTTATTATAAATTTTGCAGTTGGACAGCATCTGTAAAAATTAAGTACTTTCAAGGACTTTTAAGCACCTCTAAGCATTTTCAAGCACTTTCAAGGCCTTGAAAACGAGTTCAAAAATATTATTAACTTTCAATGACCGTGGGAACCCTGTTATCATCAAATTGACAGGTTGAGGTAGATAGCGATTCACCTCATCTCGTTAAATTGATTTCTTTTCAAATTAAAAAAAAAACTTAAAATTTAATGCAGGTGGCAAAAGGTGGAAAAGTGACGAGATACAAGAACATACAAAGGTTTTTTTCTTTCTTTCTAGGAGGTAAACAGGAAAAACAAAACATACCAGAATGAAGCTTGCTTAATAGGACACATAATTGTTTTAAAGGACAAACTTTGTTAATAATAAGTTCAAAAAGCACGTTTAAAACGAATAGAGGCTGGAAGAAAGTGTTTTGTGGTGGTTTGGCAAAGTGACTAGAGGATTTCATTGCTTGCGTTATAATAACTTAAAAGCATTATTTGTTTGCTAAAAAGCTTTTTTGTGATGATAATAAACGGCTTATTTTGTATCATCGAAATCTTTTATGTTAAAAGTTAATTTTTAATATTCGAACCACAAATATTTAGTGACGTTACAGATGTGTTTGTTAAAAGTTCAACGAATCAAGTTTTTCTAAACGATTAAGTTTAATTGAATAAAAATATATATATATTTTATTAAATTAATAATTAAAAACTAATGCTTTACATCAGATGCCAGTAAAAACATCTTTCCATTGTGATTTTAACGCAGATAATTGAAAACTATTACACACTAACTTAAAACGACTAAAACTCATAATAAAGAAAATAAGTATGAGATCATGCATTGCCGCCCAATAATTTAAAAAAAAAAAAAAAAAAAAAGGTAAACTTAAAAGATTGCACGTTACCCTACATTTAAAAAAAACTTTGGCTACACACAAAGTTTTCTGCCAGCCTCAATTCAACAACAAAATCAATCGAAATTTTCGGAGTATTTTAGAAGATTTTTTTTGTTTAAAACACATTTCTATAGATGTAAGAGAGGACACACAGGATCAAAGCAGAATCGACATGAGGAATAAAATTGCTAAAACGATACACAGATTAGAGTGGAAGAAAAAGTGCAAATACACTCCAAAGTGACGAAGGGTATCGAAGAAAACTCTACATTGGTGATAAAAAATAGGAGACATTTAGATACACTGACAGAGGATTTCAAAGGGAAAAACGTGGAAGAGATATATGCTTATTTATGTACAAGGATACGTGGGATACATTTCTGTAAAGGTAGGGGGAAGGTAAGAGAACTTCAGTCGAAACTCGTGTTAGTTGCCTTAGAACTGGCGAATCAAGGTCAAGATTTCTTCTTCATATGCCAACCTGTAACCGTGGCAATACCATCGATAAAGGGTTATGGGGGGAGGATTATATTATAACGTACGGTGGTAAAGAGATGACCTAAACACTAGTTAAGGACAGTAACTAAGGCAATAAAGTGTTGTAGGGGGTAAAGTTACATCATAGCTTAAAGAAGGGAAGGTCTTAACCTTGACTAGCTGAGGTTAGTAACCATGGTAACATTATCGATGCTATTGTTAATTTATATTTCTACAGTTACGGCGCAGCATGGGAAAAGAGAGGAAGTGACCTTGATTCGCCGATACTAAGGGAGCAGTGAGAAATGGTGAGTCAAAGCAGTAACCAATGAGATGCGGGCTCTTGTACACACTCCGCGTAATTCTGAAGTTTTGACAGCACCTTTGACATTGGTCGACGTCACGATGTCGCAGTATCAATACAATTAAGACGAAAAAACAAAAATATTATCTGTTGGCAGGCAAGCAAGGACACGTTTTTTTTTGTTTGTTGAATTAGTAATATTATCTAGTAAAAACCTCACTGGAAATTTGTGACCAGATAACGAGTGAGTGAGGAGGCGCCGAAAGGCGACTCTGGACAAAGTTTCGTCAACAAGCAGCTTATAAAGTAGCCAGTGGGGGTGAGATTCTCCAACAAAGTGCAACGAAAGGACGCAACAAATATTTTGTTTTGTTTTTTTAAACTTTAAATACTATACTATATAAAACTAGACATTTTCTTTGGCTTCTTTTTTTTTCTTCTTCTTTTTACTAAAAGCTCACACTATGAAAAGGAAGCTTGTCATGCTAAAAAATAATTCTTTGGTTTCGTCAATAAAATCAGGCAATCCTAGTGAACTTATTGCATTTGCAAGTTAACAAACACCATATAATAGTTATTAAAGTCCTGATGGTTTATTTAATCGTCGCGTAATACTGTCAAAACTAACACATTTTATATTTAATTGCAAAATACCGAACCCTCTTTAAAAAAAAAAAATAAAAAAAAAAAAAAAAAAAAAATATTAAAAGAATATATTCAATATTGAAATCGATGTTTATAAAGTACAGTTAAAATTAAGTATTATATTTAAAACAGTACAAAGAAAAATTGAGTAAGAAACGTTCAATAAAATCAAGTATAGAATGAAAAACATCTATACAATAAAAGCATCAGGACTTTGATAAGATACAAAAAATACTTTGGATATATATTGCTTCGTTAAAGATGAGCCGTGTATCGAAATTTGGTGACAAAAAAAAGTATTAATTTGATAAAATAATGATAAAAAATATTACATAGTTTGTACATTAAAGTAATTCGTACAAATGCTGATATTAAAAAAATTGTAAACTCACATTGAGTTACCAAAAAATGATGCGTCAAAGTAGCGTTAACTGACACTTATACATCACAAATATAATCACCATATAATACATCATAAATATGATTAATTTTTTTTGTAAACGAATTCACAAGGTGAATTATATTTTTAACTTCCAACTTTTGTGCAGCATTAACTTTCTAAGATTTATTTAAAAAAAAAAAAAAAAAAAAAAAAACTAAGTTGAAAAAAGACTACTACTATTATCATTGAAAAAAATATATTATTTAAAATTTAAACATAAAACATGTTACTTATTGTCAATCTATCTCCAAGATTGACATCTACTTCAGTATTGACACACTTTAATATTAATTAAAATGACATTTGTTCGCTTCAAGAAAAATTAAAAACACCAAAATAATTGGTAACGATAAAAATTACATTACATTTAAAAGCAAAATTCAATACACAGCTCATTTCTCAATTGAAATTCCGGAAGATTTCACAAAATGACTAGTAATGTTTACAAAAAGCAGGTATATATAAACTAGTTTGGCACTATGCTACAAAAAAGCACCTCTGCTGATGGAACAATCATTCAGAATAATATATATATATTTTTTTTTACCACAAAAGCACCTTTTTGGACGATAATGGCTATGTAAGAGCATTTCGTTGCAGTTAGAAAGCGATGACAATGTTCAGTGTTATTAGCTTTGCACAATAGCTAAAAGTAACAAATGACTTTAAAAACAATACTAATACAAAAACCGCAGAAGCTAAATAACTACTATTAACAGCAGTACATAATAATAGTATTATAACATTAGTACAGAAAAATATTCCTTAAAGACATTACAAATTGTACTTGTTGACATATTTTTTTTTTTTTAACTGTGTGCATCATCCCTGAAGAATTACAGTTCTGAATCTGAGTTCAGCAAACAAGGCATTTCAATGAACAAGCCCACGTCATGTAAATAATGATCAAGATAAATTTTACATCACAATTCTTTTAAGGTACCTATAGAAAAACACGTGGATTTGAAAAAGTGATTTCTGTATTTTTAATTCAAAATAAAATTAGAAAATTATCGTTGAATAACGGACAATTTACTTTTGCTACCAATGTGCCAATGTTTAAAGTAATGGTTTTGAGTCCAGACAGTTTATAATTTTATTGATTTGCAATAGAAATCAAATGAATATAGGTGTTTTGTTCATTGTTTTTTAATAGAGCAAAAAAAAAATTTACCAGCTTAATATTATTTTAAAGCAATTGGTATTCGAATTTTTAAATCTTTTTTTTTCCTCTTTCTGTCCTTTTTTTTGCACAAAACTTGTTATTAGAACTGTAATTATTAGATTCGTAAGTCTTTGCTTAGAACCAGATACAAGTAACTGGTACAAAAAGTAAACTGTTATACATTTCTAAAAAAATCTGTTAAGACATTTGATTCAACTGTTGTCCTTTAAATTTAAAAATTTATATAAAAAGTACATTTCACACACATTTAACTTTGGCACATAGAACTTTAGGGGGATCAGTAGCATATTTCATTTTTTTTTTAAACCAAAAGATTTTTTTTTTATTATTTTCTAAAAGAAGCAGTTTTAGTTTCTTCAATATCATTAAAGGACGATAATGTCGCCATAATTCTTTCAACTTAACGTTTTGAAATTAAAATTAAGTTTTGAATATGCGTTTGTATACAATGTGGTCTTATAAAAATATAACGTACTTATTTATTTTATTGCTCATTTGTTCATCGGTACAAATTTAGAACATTGCTGTTAAAAAAAAAAAAAAAAAACTATAATTGAAAAGCAAATTTGAATAATTTCACTTAGAAAAAAAAAAAGAAAGAAAGAAAAAAATATTGCATATTTTATAATTATTCCAAAAATAGGTAAGGAATGTAATATCAACAAAACAATAGCTAAAATAGTTTAATATAAAAGATATATAGCAACATCCGATATTCAAATAGCTACAATAATAAACTAAAACAAAAGATATTAAAAACTATTTGAACAAAAAAGCAACAAAAACGTACAGAATCTTTGGCTTAAGTCGTACTGAACATCTACATATGTAGAAATCACAAGTAAAATAGCTTTGGCATACAAAGTCACTTTTTTCAATATTAAACAAATATAAAAGTATAAAGTCTTTTTTTTTAGCTAGATACAGGAGCTAAAGTGATATATTTATAACATGACATTCATTATACATTGGTAATAAAAAAAATTACCAAATCTTTGATTTAATTCCTTTGGTTTTCTAACTGACCGAATCACAAAACATGTCAGAATATTTTTTTTTTTTTTGCAGGGAAAATATTTCTAGTTCTTTTCCCCCCCTCGAATATTAAATTGACATTTTGTCTCTCAGACCACAAAAAATACCCCTTCATTCGAAGCGAAAGCAGTAAAATCTTTGGGCTGCAGCAAGAAATACATAAAGCACAATGTATTATTATTTTCTCGTTTTTAAAATCTCTGAAAAATAAAAACAAAATATATTTCTAAACAATAAAGAATCTCTGTTACATATACCAAATAGTTTGATACAAACAACTCTATACAGAACTTAAAAGAGTAGCTAAGCGAAGCATTTTTTTTTAAGGAGTTGGCACATTTTTCTTCACTTCTTAAAATCAATCGCAATTCCCTCCAACCATTGAAACAGATCGACCCCACGTTCGAGTATTATTTTTTAAAAAAAAAAAAGAGTCCATTGTAACTTCCTGATTAACGGCACTGTCGCGAGGTCCCCATGCGATATTCTCTCCCAATTCAGCAACCCATCTTCTTTGCAGATGGTAGGTTGCTGCCTCAAATTGCACTTGGCGACTCTTTTTATTTCGAAATGGCGACCGCCGACCAAGAAATTCACCAAGAGTCCGCTTTGTAAAAACTATGGCACAAAGCTCACGGCAGGCTGGTAATGTTGAAAGGAGCGCGTCGTGTATAAAGTCTGTCCAAATTGAAGCGATCACTTTGGGAGAAAGCACATACCAGAGACTGATGATGTATGGAGTAATGGATGAAGGAAACAAGATAGGTAAGGTACCCGTGAGCAATCGTCGGTTATTCCCCTAGACTATACTGCCACAGCTATATATTCCTGAACTCAATGTCTGCAGAAATATTGCCTGTTTTTGTCCGTGATACAACAGTAACAAAAACCCATTAAAGGAAATTTGAAAGGGGGGAAAAAATCTTTTGACTTTTACATTAAAATTATTTGAAGTGATACAGCTCAATGATTTTGGATAAATACATTTAATGTTGCTTCAGTTGGGGAAAAAACAGGTATTAGATTCCCCAAGATATTAAGTTATTTTTTTAGAGTCAGGCAACTTCAGGTGTTGGACGAGTACAGCATTTAAACGCAGTACTTTTGTTACACATAGCTAAAAAAGAAGAGCTGCTCGTGAAGAAATATTTTGCCAAATATTGGGATCAGGAAAGTAAATCATAGGCAGTATTGGGACAGGGGAAATTTTGCCGACGATTCCCAAATGCGAGAAGACAACAGGATATATAATCAGAGTAGGAGATTGTGAATTAGAGGAAGGAGTTTTAGAAGGTAGTCAGTCTTGTCACTCATGGTAAGGTTTGCAGTAGCTGAATCTGTGATTCATGTGCTGGCTGTAGGATCCGGAGTGCGAGAAGCGTTTGAGGCATTTCTTGCACTGGAATGGTTTTTCCCCACTGTGGAGGCGTTTGTGTTCTGTCAGGTGGTGCTTGTGTTTGAAGGCCTTGCTGCACACGTCGCATTTGTGCGGTCTTTGACCTGAAAGACACGGGATCACGATGAGAAAAGGGGAACTTCTGATCGCATGGGATCACTTGCAGGTCTAGCATGCTTCCGATTAATCAACTTGACGGATGGTTAGTCAAAGAACTTTAAGAATTACTAGTAAGTGAAGGCTCTAACTTAATAAAAAAGACACAGTATGCACGACCATTCTTTTTAATGAACTTGGAAACTGTTTCTTGAATAACCAGGTATACAACTTAATTAACTTGGTGACAGGTTAAAGTGTGACGGAAGAAAAAATTTCAAAATTACTGGAAAGAAAATATATATTAAGGCAATAGGAAACGGATGCTTTTTGATCAGCTCGAAAGCACTTTTATGCCTAACCAGGGTTAATTTGACTACAGGCTGTTTAAATTGATTACAGTACAGATAGGATACAGTAGGAGGTAAAAGGAGCTTCCATAAATAGTGACCTTTGGAAAGATTAAAGACACAATTAGCCGAACACAAAAAGATATCGACTTCTAATAAGGTTGGCTATGGTACTTCTATAATTTCTACCAAATACATATTTCATCAGGCGATTCAAACCTTAATGTAATTTTACCAAGTCTGCTCCAAGTCATAGTTAAAACAAAAAGCTCCAACACAGAATTCTTTACAGTGTAACCAGAAATAAAGTTTCAAAAAGACAGGCTGCAACAGCTTGTACAGTAATTATAGCTAATAATAAGAACTAAAGCGGCTCTCCTCGGTTTTTCTGTGGTAAGAGAAGAATCATTCTACAAAAGTGTGTTAGTTAAATCATGTTCACCACATCCTATATTTACACATTAAGTTAACACAAGCTAAAAAGATTACCGTATCGGTTGTCAGAACGAAAGGATTAACTTTTAAAATTCCATAGAATGGTAATTATCCTAAGAAAACTTATACTAGCAGGCTTTTCCATATGTAAACTCACCCGAATGCTCATACTTGTGTCTTGCCAGCGAGCTCTGCTTGCTGAACATTTTATCACACTGATCGCAAGCGTACATGCCCTCTTCGCTCTCCACTTTGTGCAACTTCCAAGACTTCCTCATCTTGCCAGAACCGCCCGAGTCCTCTTCGGCTTCAGGACAGTCTTCCAGAGTGCTCTCATCGCCATCTCCCTAACAGATGAAAGATAACGCAATAAGCAAACATGTTATATTAATCTTAAAAAGCCAGGCTAATGAAGGCCAGTCGCCCATTGTATTTAATTTAATATGAATTGTTTTTCCTTACTCAATTATTCCTATGGGTTCTGATTTGCTTGAGAAAATTGTAGTGGCGAAACGATCACGAAATTCTGTCATATTTAGTTGTTGTAGAATACTGCTGTCTTTGACAACACTGGATCTGCTGATTGCGAGGTACAGCGAAATTTCGCATAAGCAATTAATTGAAGAATAATGAGCAATCCAACAAGGATAGAACATAAATGCTCGACTAACAGACCGTAAGATAACCAGATTTAGTATCAGCTTACCGAATAGCGTCTTCAGCAATCCTATGTTTGGCAGTTTGCGAGGAAATACAGTAATTTAATTGTTAAGAGCTATTGTTGAGAAGGCATTATTTTCAATTGCAATCAAAATTATAAGATACAGGTCAATACGCTCAAACGAGCAAAGCTCAAAATCGGGAGTGACCATGAAGAAAGGTTATATCACTGACTGATTAAGGCATGGCCCAGAACTACCAGAGCAGTCATCGACAAAAGTTATAATACTTGGGACGTTCCTTACATTCTACTAATCTCGATTTTTGATAACTCACCTGATTCCACATTCTAGCCTTCTTCGCTGGACTTGGGCTGTACACGTTTCCGTCCCCTGGCTCGTCCGTGTGACAGTAGGATCCAGTTGTACCGCTGGGACTATTGCTGTTGTCAATATAGCTGGGCGACGACATGCTGTGAGGACGTTCCGTTCGGGACGGCGACCGATCGGGCGAGGACGGCATCTCGATGGCCGCGGGCGATTTGTCTCGACTCGACGGATGGTGATTGGAATTGCCCATTTGCATGTACTTGTATAGCAGAGACGAGTTCAGGTTGGGCTGTGGCGACGAATCTTCTCGATGACCACGGACGACCTGGTAGGGACTGGAAACCTTAGGCGGCGTACGCGAAGACCTCTGGCTGAGATTTAGCACTTCGCTTTCGCAGTCGGACAGCATCGGTTCGTTGTTGTTCTGCTCCTGGCGAGGGTAAGTCGGTTTCACCATCTTGACCGACAGATCTAAAGGCTGGTCGTTGTTGGAAACGTCAAGTCGCGGCGATCTTTCCGCTATCGGGCGGAATGGCACGATTTGATTACAGTTTGGAATAGCACCATTGTAGTGGGGCGGTGGAGACTGGAATCGGTGGCCGTTGCTGAGGCCTGACGAAAAGATGCGAGGCGTCGATTCGGGACTGTGGTTTCCGTTATGCTGTTGGCTGTGGAACCAGTCCTGAACAGTTCTGGCGGGGCATTTGAGGTCGCGCGACAACCTAATCATCTCGGACTTCTTTGGACGAGGGTTAATCTGGTAGTGTGCTCTAAGCGTAAGCACGCAGTCTACACTGAGTGAGGAAGGTGACATTCTACTGTCTTCGTCGCTGCCGTTCTCCTGAGGCGATCTCGTTTGCAGTTCGGCGTTCTGGAGGCAGAGGTATGTCTCGTGTTGGTGGAGATCTACCCTGCTGTCGAAGAGTCTCGAACAGAACCGGCATCGGGCATCAAAAGGCAGCGGCGGGGTCTTGAGAACCGGTGCAGCACTCAGCAGTTCTGAGAGCAGTCCGTTTCGCGGCTTTGCAGTGGGAGACTTCTGTTGCTTGGTGACGGTTGCGTCGACGATTTCGAGGATTTTCTTAACGGCGATCAGTTCACCAGGAGGCTTGGGGCTATCGTTGGGAGAGTCGTCAGACTTGTCGAGAGACGAAGATGGCGCCATGTGGGATGGGAGCTGTGGGTGAACGGGATGGTCAGAGTCGCTGTCGTATCTGGAAGTAAAGTACTTATATAGATTTGAATTTTTCAAACTGAAAAGTTACCTATTTTTACCTTATCCTGGAACCGGGTAAGATTTTTTTTTAAAGGGAAAGAAGCAAAATTTCACTAAGATCATTTAGAGATATATAGTTGAATGGAAACAAGAGACACGAAAATTTTGTACCAAATATTGCATTACTCGATATTTGGATAACTTCATTAAAGGCTTATTTTATGGATGAACTGATTGGAAAAAGATACTGACATGGTTCCAGAAGCCTATAAGAATTTAAGGCAATTTATTTAGCTCCCATGGTTTAAAATCTAAATTAAAAATATGAAGAAAGTTACAATTCTTTTAAATGCAAATGTGATTATGATTCTATGAGTTACATTATAAGATGCATCGGATGATTCAGCATTGATTTTGAACATCATTTCACGTTTGGAGAATGATGTACAAGTTCAGTACGTAGCCTTACTTAAGCAATTTCAAAACTACGGTGTAGCTCCAAGAACGGCAAAAAGCTATCCGTTGGAGGTTTCGAGATTGCCACCATTTCCGGATTAGAACTGCCTCAAAATATGCTTCAAATGAAGGGTGGAAAAGACCATTTCTAAATAGAAATAAAGAAAGGAATCTTACCTGCGCTGTGTCAAGAGGTGTGTGACTTCCGGGAAGTGACCCATAGGGGGCATGGAATAGGGAGACTGGCTGGCCAGCAGTGGATGGAAAGAGAGTGGCAGGAATGGCTGCCTGGGGCGATTACTTGAGAAGCTGGAGAACTGCTCCGACGAAGGCATGTACCCGGCGGGGGGCAGGAGGGGCATGTCTGGAGACGTGGCATTCGTGCTGCCGGAGGACCTGTACTTAGGAATGATTGGGCGGAAAGAGTTGTTCTGCGTGCTGCCGCGACCGCGAGGTGAACGACTGTCCACCTTGCGAACCTGGAAAACAAGAAGTTGATATGTTGAGTTTGTGCAGGGAAACTGCTATTGTTGTACGTCGTGGTTCGATTGTACAGAAATTCCGTATTGGGTCATAGTCATAGTGAATGGGGGAGGTCAACTGTGCCTAGGTGCTGATTCCACTAGGGAATATTGCACCAACCCCTTTATTTTACGACATCCCTGTCAAAGAAAGCCAGATTCCTTAAGAAAGGTCAAAAGGCTTTTGATAGGTTCCTCGTGGAGTGTTCTGTTACAAGACCTAAGCTTGAGTGCCTAATGTGAAGAAGAGCTTCACATTAAAAAAGTATATGGTGAGCGGTTTCTTCCACCATATTGCATTTCCTACATAAAGGTTCTTCTTTAAAGATTCCCATTCTATGAAGGTGTTTTCTTAGGTGAAAGTGGCAAGAAATCCAACCCTCATCTTATCCCTGCTAAGACGCAGGATCTGTGATGATAGTTTCATGGAAGGGATCCTAAGCCTCGCATATTTTTGACCGTATTGGGTCACTTGTGATCTGAACGATTGTTTAGGCGTCATTGTATCTGTTCAAGTGAAGGAGGGTGTATTATAGAAACAACGGGGACCGTTGAGACGAAATGTGAAAGTATGACAGTAAAAAAAATGAATGGTGGAGGTATGATGTGAGTGTGTAATAGTGACAAAGTGAATGTATGGGTGACAGCTTATTTATCTGACAGTAACAATGTTAATATCTGAGTGATAGTACATCTGATACTAATGATGCGAATGGCTAATTGTTAGTGTGAATGCTTTCATTAATAACTTGAATGCGATATGTAAATGCAACTATTTCCTTTCGTTTAGCTCACTTTATTTCACAATTCATGTCGTTATGACATTAAAGAGTATTGCTTCAGGTGACTCATAAAATACATCTGCAGTTCCTACAAACTGCATCAAAGTAAAACATAAAGATTGATTTTTTTTTTTTCAAAAATAAATCTTATTTTGATGGTTTCTCTCGATCCCAACATTTAACTTCAGACACACCACTTCAGACAATCTTCCAATGCACAAGAAGAGTAGTGACACCCCTTAATTGTGGTAAAAGTCCAAGTCGAATTCACTCTACTCACTTTGAGGTTGTGACAAAGTGAATTTATGGATGACATTTTATATATCTGACAGTAATCATATAAATCTTATTTTGACGGTCTCTCTCAAACCTAAAATTTTAGATTCACCACTTCAGCCAACCTTCCAATTTACAAGTAGAGTAGTGACACCCCTTGTGGTAAAAGTCTAAGTCGAGTTCACTCTACTCACTTTGAGGTTGTGAAAAAGTGAATTTATGGATGACAGCTCATGTATCTGACAGTAAAAATTTTACTATCTGAGTGATAGTGCTCCCGACAGTAATTATGTGAATGACTAAATGTTAAGAGTGGATGCTTTCATTAGAAATTTGAATGCGATTCTAAAGATTGATCCCCCCCCCCCCCAATAAATCTTATTTCGACGGTCTCTTCCAATCCCAACATTTTAGATTCACCACTTCTTGTACATTCGAAGAAGATCGTCTGAAGAGTAGTGACACTCCTTGAGGTAAAAGTCTAAGCCGAGTTCACTCTACTCACTTTGAGGTTGTGAAAAAGTGAATTTATGGATGAAGGCTTATGTATCTGACAGTAACAATGCTAATATCTGAGTGATAGTGCTCCCCCCACCCCCAATAAATCTTATTTCGAAGGTCTCTCTCAATCCCAACATTTTAGATTCACCACTTCAGACGATCTTCCGATGTACAAGAAGAGTAGTGACATCCCTTGTGGGGTGAAAAGTCCACAAGTCGAGCTCCCTTTACTCACCTTGAGGTTGACGACTAGGCACTTCTTGCTGGTCATGTGCGACGAGTACGAGCCAGAGTGCGAGAAACGCTTCCCGCAGTTGGTGCACTCGAAGGGCTTCTCTCCGCTGTGGATGCGGATGTGTTCCTTGAGGTGGTGCTTGAACTTGAACGCTTTTAAGCACTCGGTGCACTTGAACTTGCGGAGGGCGTTGCCGTCGTCGCTGGTACTGTTCACCGCAGGACCCTGCAGAAATAAACACCACACATATTTAACATCGTATTCGTGCGATTCATCAACTACACCTCGGGACAAACATTACTTGAGCCCTTGAGTAAACGCTGTAGAACATATCCTTCCACGTTAAAGATATAGTCCCGAACAAATCACAACTTTTACAGTGATATACGCGCATAGTTTTGTATTAAACTTAAATATATGCTGATAACAAAAAGAAAATAAGCACTTTTAAGTTTAAATTTTAACTAATTTTTTAACTTTTCTAACCGTGGATACTATAAGAGTTTCAACGTATTGGCCCCACATCGTTCCAATCAGCCAATCAAGGCGTAGTAAAACCTACCAATCGTGGTAGTATATTCAATGAGCTCAGGTAAGCTTGTCCCAATGTATAGACATGGAAAGTTTCAATTAAAAAAAAAAAAATGGCTGCAACTTTGTCTGTAAGACATATACGATATTTGTACTTTGATCCTAACTTTTTATGAAACATCGCAAACAGCGACGTGCATACAAGAGCGCTTTCTTTCTTGCGATGCTTCTGTGAAGTTGAAGAGGAATGACAACCATAAAAGCTCGTTCGGTCGATGGAAGATCAAAAGTTGTGGTCCTCGAAATTGGTCAATCCGAACAGTGAATAAGACTTAAAGAGACGCAATTCGAAAACTCAAACAAGCGGAAATAAGGAGATGAGAACTAAAGCATCCTCTTGCGTTGGATACGTAGTTCTTATTTCATTTCAAGAGAAACTGAAGAACTTTACAGCTGCAGTATAGTTGAAATAAAAGGACATAACAACCATAAAAATATAAGAACTAAACTTTTCCGTTGAGTTGAAATTAATTACGAATAACACATTCAAGAGGACTAGCAGAGCTTTGTATTTGGTTGGTTGGTTGTTTTCAGATTATCTGGCGCCGTCAGCAATACGAGGGCTATAATGCGCCGAAACATTCGTCATTAGACAAGCCAACATACATTTACAAACACCCATGCCTAACACGGGACTCGGAACCCACAACCTCGCGGTCTAGAAGCTAGCACGCTAACCACTATACCGTTTGGTCGGCAGCTTTGTATTTGGAGTAAAGTTAAATGAGCTGATCGGCTATTGACTAATATCAAAATTCAATTCTAAATCTCACTCGATAAGGAACCCATTCAACGAGTATTGCTAAACTGCATCGACATTTCTTAGTAATAAGCTAAACAAGTGACATTCCACTACAAACAAATAAGAGTCTATACAGAGCAACAAACACTGACTTCTTGAGGTTCTGGAGACATTGTACAATGCTATTACATTGCTCACAAAGGAAACTCTTTTTATCTTCTATAACTAGCTAAGATAAGCTTTCTCCAATTTTTTTGAAAAATAAAATCCTCCATCTATCTGCTTTCTTTATATCCTCGATTGATCTGAATCTCCTTCATTGCTCATATGAAAGAGCATGTTCAACTATAAGCGCTAAGAACACATAGTGCATTATTTGACTTCAACGCAAACAAGTAAATCACATATTCAAATCGACACCACTCCTACGACTACCCAAGTTTCAAACTGAAAGTATAGACCAGCTCTGACTATGAGGGGGTACGACGATTCCGAACCTTTCTCTACTCACTGCAACTGGTCCAAACCGACTTACTTGTGCTTTCCCCTCTGCCAGCTAACGGGAGCCCGGCAGTAGTTGACGACGAAAGCATTTTACACACTACCCAAAATAGCGATCGTAACAAACAGATACGCGCTTACCTGCCCGTTGGTGTTGTGGAACTGCTTGTGCTTGTTGAGGTTGTCCCTGGAGGTGAACGAGGCGTTACACTTGTGACACGTGAAGTTCGAGTCCGGAGCCACCGTCTCCTTGTGGGAGTGGGAAAGGTGCTCCTTCAGTTCGTGAATGGCCTGCGCGCCAGAGAACACTTGTTCGCAGTGCGGGCATTTCAGGAGGTATTCGTTGGGCACTTTGGGCTCGTCTGAAAAGAGAGGGATAGCGAGTCAGTGTGGGCTGATTGGATGAAGTAGGGGAGATTATATGATAACCAGTGTTCATTGTAATATATAAATGCACATAATATAAGCATTAAAAACAGAGTTTAAAAAAAAAAAAAATCCGTTAAATGAATTGTCAATTTTTATGTTCATCAACAGACCGCCGATATCAAAAAACATTTCTATCAGCAAAATGTGCGGCAAAAACTGCGTTTCAAAATTTATTTATTAGAAATGAAAGTGAATTTATGCTCTAACATCCAAATATCATTTATTTATTCTGATTATAAAGTAGTTTTTATTATTTACTTATTAAAAACCATTTTGGCAACAGGAAAGAGTTTCCAACAATGATCGGTTAAATGCTATTTTAAGCGATTGTGGATGACGGCAAGTTGGATTATTAGTATTCCGAAACAGCGACCTTTTAGCGACAGTAAACAGCCCCAAAATTTGATAAGACTGCATTGTCATCGATATCGAACCGATGACGGCAAGGGGGTTAATTAAGCCTCCACAGATTTTCCAACCATCGACAAACATAATCGAAGTTAATACAAAGGATTTCAAAATGTCGACCAACTACAGGCACAAGACATGTCAAGGTTGGTACAATTTAATTTTTCTGGACAATCCCCCAGAATAGATCCAGCTGTCTATTTAAACTATTGACTCCGGGACAATTTAGGATGGGGTCAGTCAAATTGCTTCACTTATCAATTACTCTATTGTAAAAATAATGCTTCCTTATCCTCGAAGTTAAAATGTGATTTAAATAGCTTATAGCTCTTGTTCGGTCCCTTATACTGGACACTAAACCCTTGAAACCCCTCTGTTATATATTACCATTTCTGTTTCCCTTGAATTGGTTGCGTTTATGTTTTAAGAATGGGAAGGATGGGGATATGATATGTCGTCTTCAACAAAAGTTATTGTTTTGCTAAGTAATCAATGAAAAACGGCACAAATATATATTTTCTTCCGTTATATTTATATGTTGATTCTCTTTAAGTCGTTCTAATTTTTTTTCTTCGAAAACGGGTAATTTGGTAGAGGGGGGGGGGGGGAAACTATATTTGTAGTGAGTGAAGATAAGAGATGTTTATATAAATATGTATCGCGATGTTTATATAAATATGTATCGCGATGATTATTTAAATTTAAACATACGTGAATGCCTAACAAAACATTAAATTGATAAATTTATTTGATGAAACTTGGCATTTCCTTCCATACAGTGCACATTCTCCCAGGGAGGTCTCTAGAAAGTCATTCGGAGTCCCGGGGACCTCCCTGGGAGAATATGTGCTATATGGGTATGTTAATTTAAATTCCTACCAAGATGCATACTTATATAAACAGCTCTATCTTCCCTCTCACGACCAATCATCGAAAACTTAGTTTAAGACAGTTTTTAATTTCAAAAGCCGCCACTAGATGTCAGCACAACATCCACATAACCACCATACCATGTACGTTTATCAAAAAATCGGAATTACACAAGAAAAGAGATTAACAACACAGTCTCAATTAACAGAAAAGTTTAAAAAATAAACCTTTTTCTCCTCATAGTATATAATACTTTTCAAGTACTTCTCAAACGTAATCTCACTTGTCTTTTAATTATGACTCAAAAAATACATCTATACCTCGGGACAATTAAGCCTTGAGTATAGGATGGATCCTTCCACTTAAAGTTACAGTTGCGGACAATTTACAATTTTTATAGCCTAATAATCTGCGGACGCAGTTTTGTATTAAGCTTAAATATTAATTAATCTTCTAAACACGGATGCTATAAGAGTTTTAACGATTCGGCCACACATCGTTCCAATCAGCCAATCAGAGCGTAGTAAAACCGATTCACACACTGCAGTAGCGTATTCGTTGAGCTAAAGTAAGCCCGTCCCAATGTATAGTTCATTCTCAATGAGGAACTTGCACAAGTGAGGAAAATTAATATTTTTTTGTATTTTCTAGTGTTATCCAACGAATATATTTGAGCACAGCAATTATTTTTTTTATCTTTATGCTTTCAATTAATCAAAAATCGAGTTAGAAATTAGCCGAAATCAAAGCAAAAGTCAAGTGACCAAAAACGCATGAAAAAACAGTGACGTGGTTACGCAGAGATGAAGTCGCAAAATGAAGGAGAAACCATGCTCATTCCTCGTCTGAAACAGGTGTTAGACTGGCTCATTATCTGTGCGTTGAGGTTTCACGTAAAAGTGGCTTTTTCCCGCCAAATCGCAAAGTGAAAAACTAAATATTTTTTTAATTATCTATCCGAGCTCAAATTTTTGAAAGAATGGTATTGTTTTTCATGATTTTTTTCTCTACTTTTATTTAAAAATGAAACCAAAAAAACGTGAAAGTTCCTCATTGTGAGAAAACATCCTTTAGTTTCGAAATCCCACACCAGATGGCAGCACAACCTCCGCAACACCATCCCCAATCCCTATCTCATCCCCATCTTCCTTCTCCCAACATTTTACAACACCCAAAGTCTTTTCCCCGTTCGCTTGCTTATCCTATTCACAAGGGGCGAGGGAAAAATCCGATAGGATCTCCCTTCATTTGCATCTTAATAAGAGAACAAGAGCCGAGGGAATTGGAGAGAAACATAACGGTTTTAGTCGCGGGGGTATAAAGCTATTGGTGAAATGGCTACGGTTTTACTTCTATTTTTTTTTTTTTTTATGGCTTTGCGGAGAAAAATATTCAGGAAAATGCAAATATGAAACTTGTTTTTTTATTTAAAAAAAAAAAAAAAAAATGGGAATGAGTTTTGAAGGTCCATGCTTGATATGTGAGAACTGATTCGTGATAGTGTTAATTAAAAAATAAGATTAACTTTCGGTTCCATTGATCTCGAGAAGATATAGGCTTTAGAATTATTAAACGGTTATTAAATAGGAAGATAAATTTGGCACAGAAAAAAGCAAGCAGTCAATAACAATGCGAAAAAGGCGGGGAAAAAATAATTAGTTTCCACACTAAAAATAGTTGTTTTGAAACAGTGTTAATATATATTTTCAAGTTTTCTTTTAGGTTGGAAATTTATTCGCATAACGGACAACAGTTCGCAGTGATTTAATAAAACACTATAAAAAAAATACACAATATTCAAAATATATAAAAAGTTTCGTAAGTCATTAATAGGAAAAAAAAAGAAACAAATGATCTGGCTTAGTATTAATTAAATTTAAGAAATTACATTGTCAAAAGTAAAATTACTTGAGGATGCAGAGCATACGATCGCAGTTACTTTCTAAGTGTAAATGACTAGAATTGTCCAAATAAAAAATATTGATAAACAGTTTTAATTTTATAATCTGAAGAAACAATGCATGAAATGAGAGGATGTAATTAGTTCTATTAGCACTGGCACATAATAAGAATGCGAAATCATGCATTTATAATAACCGTAATGCAAACTTAATCAGTGTCATACAAAGTTGAATCCAACCAAGTTCATACCCACAGCAAATAAATTTAATTTATAACCATCAATTTATACATATGATCAACAACAACGTAACAAAATACCAACAATTAATTTTAAGTTACATGAAATCAAGTACATGCTATGAAGTCACTGCATACTGTAAATGCAAATCATAAGAGATACTATCCATATAGCAGCAGTACCTTACTCATCAACAAATCACACATTCAACACACAACGCAACTTAAAAAAAAAAATACATTTGATTCAAAGTTTTAACAAATTACAGTACATACCATAAAACCTTCTCATGCCTGTAAGCGAGAACACTTTCGACAAGACCATCGCAGAACTTCCAGGTACAAAAAACAGAAAGCAGTTCGAGTCTCTTTTCAACTATTTTCCGCGTGGTAGAAACGATTTCGAAGCTCAAACAATCCGAAAACTGGACCACAGCAAAAAGAAAAACACCACAGGGCCACTTCCCCAGTGAGTGGTAGGGAATATTACCACGAAAAAAAAGGGAAACCAAAAACAAAGAAGGGGAAACAAAGGCTGGGCAATTTCCCTACGGTTGGCGTTTGAAATACAGGGATCCCGGAGGAGAGATCTCGCCAAACCACAGGACCAGAGGGAATTAAATAGATGGCAGGGATGGGAAGATGTTGGCATGCCGGTCACGTGCTCAGGATGCTGTTGGACGCGGACAGAGAGGCGGTTGCCTAGGCGACCGAAGCGCCAGGTACCCGGGGACCGTATAGTTGTCGCCAGAATGGGAAAAAGTTGGGCGTGGAGAAACTTTGGATTGGTGTTTGAGTTTTGGAATGCACAAGTGAGTGGGTGGTGGATGTATATAGCCAATAGGGCGAGGTCGAAAAACCTGGGAAAGAATTTCGAATGGTTGGTCTTACTTGCAACTTGGTTGTTATCGTTTCGGAATGGCACAAGTTAAAAGAGCTATCAAACTAATAGATTAAAACCAGATTTTGTTAAATACGATTCAAATATAACGAAAACGTTAAAATATTTTATCGATGTTGAAGTTTAAATATCTGAATCGATTATAGCGAAAAGAGCTTAATTCGGAAAATATCAATGCAAAATTTCGAAGTCAAAAACATTTGTTTATCTTTTTAATTACTACTTGTTACATAAGCAAAGTACTTTGAGAGTCGTGCCTTGCTCAATACTGGACAGTAGAGCGTGTTTTGCTCATCAGTGGTCACCAAAAAAATAACTTTTGTTTTATGTTCATGGACATTTTTTCTAATAGTCTATTCTGTTATATTTTGATCTTAAGACCATCCACTAACTTCACCTAAGGCACTGCAAACGATACGGATACTTGCTTACAGTAATGAATATATCCGCTTGCCTTGTATGTATGCTACCAAAACACAACACCATGAATATTCCACACAATCCACTCAAGGGCGTTACAATCCAGCCCCCCCCCCCAAAAAACTCAGTGGCGCAGTATGAAAGGGGATGGCATATATTCATATATGCATCTAAGTGGCGTCTCCAAGATACGACCGCAAGGCTCATTTGAATGTGGAACCCCCTTTCACTTGCTGAAAGCCCCAAAGACGCCTTCAACAGAGACAGATAGATACGGAGGTGGAGGAGGAGGCGGGGGGCTAAGAACTGACCAATCCCCTTCAATTACCTTAAGTGCATCGCTTATAATAAAATGATGAAATTAATAGGACCGGGGCCACCTGCTTAATACCCTGCAGCCAATCGGAGCGAGTGGTTAGCCTGGTTCCGTTGGGAAAGTAGGGGGGGGGGGGGTTGGAGTGTGGAAGTTGAAGTAGGAGTTTCTGTTTGGCTTTGGTATTATGATGTCAGATTGGAGAGTGTTTTTTTTTTCCTTCTCTGGTGCTTTGTTTAGATGGGAGGGATGACTGTGGATTTTTTTTTTTTATTTTATTGTTTTTAATTGTTGTAGTTGGGAAAAGTGAAAGAATTTTTCGTTTAGTAATAATAGTAAGTAATTTAGAAAGTTGGGTATATTTTTTTTAATAGAAAGTAATTTTAACTCTCAGTAAGGATCATTCCCTATACTAGCTATGTTATAATCTCGTAGACCGGTGCATTTAGAAACTACTTTGTATAAAACCTTGACACTTGGTGACTAGGTACGAAAATGATCACCTAATGAAATGACAAATTAACTGTATATGCACTAGAGGTCGGAAATATCGATCAAAATAAATATCGATACTATATCGTTGCAAAGAAAAAAATATCGATAAAATATCGATATATTGATACATGATTTTTTTTATTTGATTTTCAATTTTGTCAGAAACAATGTTTTTTGGCGCAAATTTCCACTTTTCATGATTGCTTTTTTGTAAGATAACTACTTTTTCAACTGAAATGGATCTATTACAAAAAAAGAAAAAAAAAGTTATATTTTCGCTTAATTGGTGCAGTGATTTTAAGAAAAATTTAGATAATTTTCAATAGTTTTTAAGTGTATGGAAAATATTGAATATTGGTGCCGTTTTACTGTCTCTCAGCGAAGTTCAAACATTAGTTTTGAAGTTTTTGAAATGGGAATAAATAAAATCGAAAAAACACATGGAACTACATAACGACCATCAAAAAACTAAAAATGTTTGAAAATATCGATATATCGGTGACTTATTGATATTTTTAATATCGATATTTTTTTTAAATATCGATAAAAATATCGTCGTATCGATATATCGCCGACCTAATATGCACGAAGAAGGAGAAACGGTATGACATGAAAAATTATTTTTGAAATACTTTTTTTCTTATGCCAAACCATTGCTTTTTGATAGATTAATTTAGTATAAGAAAAAATACCATGCTTTGAAATCGTGCTTTTTGAAAATCAAACTTTAATTATAATCACCCCGGGGAGATTATGAATGAAATTCAACTTACAAAAAGCTGAAAAAAAGAAGCACTCGTCAGAATGACTTAAAATTTGCATAAGAGAAATTATTATGGCACAAGGAAAAAAAATTGAAATTGTTTTTTTTTATTACGCCATAACGTTTCTCTTAACTCCAGTATATACAGGTCAAATTTCAGGTCATTCTGACCAGTGCTTTTTTACAGTCTTTTGAAACTTAAAATTTAGTTATTATAATCCCCCTGTACACGAAGAAATTAAAAATGCGTATACATACATTTAAACTTTAAACATAGTATGTTATAAAAACTACATTTCGCGACACATCATCGCTCGGACGAAAGTAAACGAATTATTGGTACAAGTCAACAACCCAACTACCCTACATACAATCATAATACCAAATAATCGAGCAAATTTCAGAGCAGTAAATAGGCAAAAAAAATAAAGCTCTACCCCCCCCCCCCCCAACCCCGCCCCTTTTCACACACGTAAAATGCCCCTTCGGGAATTCTCAATTTCTCCTACTTTAAAAAGTCTCCCCCTCCCCCTCGTAATGCTACGCCACTGAAAAGGTATTTAGGCACCTAAGCTAAAAGTCACAGCTACTTAGCTGTATTGGAAGAAGGCGCCGTGACGCGCGGTAAAGTGACGCAAGTCGATTCTTGCCGCCCGAGCGGAGTGATGAATTGATTGCAGCGGCATTATGGATATGGAAGGTGAAAGTAAATGATGCGCAGGGTTGGGGGGGATTTATTTATTCATGTGTTTCGCCTTCGAAGCGATGGATTTGAATAAATTTTAAATGTTCTGGTGGGTCGGGAGTTATCTTTTAACCTCAAATGAAACAATTAGGCGGTACGTAACACGTAGTGATGAAAGTTTTAGTTACAAGTTGTATAAATTTTATGTTCTGGTAAGACTATTTATCTATTTACGAAAATATTTTCCTCGGTATAGCCCGGTTCAGCAACTGGTTTCGTAGCAAAGCGATTATTTCTGATTTCATGACATGCATTCAATATTTTTTTTTTTATTTGTTGCGCAGAGCCGTATGTAAATTTCCGACCCATCAGATTGCATTTACGTCAAGCAGTCGTTCTGTATGAAGATGAAAGGATATTGATCAACATGTTTAGAACTTGACGTTTCAAATCCTTTTTGTTCTAGTAATTTTACGGGATTAATTTATATTCCTTTTTGTTCAAGCACTTTAACCAGTGCTGTTTTACATACGAACAGCCTTGTTATAGTATGCATACGTGCATTCTCCACAATATGTGTTTATCACATTGTCCCTTCAATGTCTATACGTTTCAATCTCCACAATAATATCTTGTCTTCTAACCTTGTCCCTTGAATAACTGGTTATATGTTCCAATCACCTCAATTAATATAATATCTCCTAACAGTATCCAATTTCTACATTGTATCATGTCTCCTCACTTTGTCCCTTGAAAGGCTACGAAGTCCTAACCCCAATAAACTTATCTCCTAACTTTGTCGAGTGAATGTCCATAAGTTCCTAACCTTCACAATATACATCATGTCTACTCACTTTGTGCCTTGAAAGGCTACGAAGTCCTAACCCCAATAAACTTATCTCCTAACTTTGTCGAGTGAATGTCCATAAGTTCCTAACCTTCACAATATACATCATGTCTACTCACTTTGTGCCTTGAAAGGCTACGAAGTCCTAACCCCAATAAACTTATCTCCTAACTTTGTCGAGTGAATGTCCATAAGTTCCTAACCTTCACAATATACATCATGTCTCCTCACTTTGTGCCTTGAAAGGCTACGAAGTCCTAACCCCAATAAACTTATCTCCTAACTTTGTCGAGTGAATGTCCATAAGTTCCTAACCTTCACAATATACATCATGTCTACTCACTTTGTGCCTTGAAAGGCTATACGTTCCAACCTCCCCGATAAACATAAAATTTCCGAATTTCGTTCCTGGAACGACCATACGTGCTTCTGATCAAAATCCACACTAGGTATTACTAAAAACCAGGGTGCACTAAACGGTTATTACTCCAATAAAATACATCGAACCTCAAAAACAAACAAGGTCCAATACCTCAAGAATCAGAAGCTATCAAGGCTATACACTATCTACCAATAAGTATTTGGACACTCATGCAATTGAGAATGTCTGCAGTCCTGATCTACGTCACCCTTGATCCCAACTCATGGTAGGCTCAACGCTGACTATAACTCCACAAACCTAGATAACTTAACTATATGCTCCCTACGCTGTGGCAATTTTAAGGTTGGATCATTGTTACTTCCAAGATGACAACGCCACTTGTTATGTTGCGAGGTCCACCATGGATTAGTATGATGACAGCGAGCTGAACCGACTGGACTGGCCTGCTCAGAGTCCAGACCTGAATCTTATGGAACACCTCTGGGACGAGGAGGATCGCCGAATTAAGGAGTGCAGCGACCGCCCAAAATTGGTGAAAGAACTTACATGTCCACTCCAAGCCGAGTGGAAGAAAATGCCACTGCCCATCATCCAAACACTTGTGGAAAGCATGCCCCGGAGTGTATGTACTGTAATTGTCTTAGGTGGAGGCTCAACCACCTATTGAATTTGAATAAATTGTGTTTATCGCTTTTATCACAGGTGTCCAATTACTTATTGGTAGATAGTGTTTTAAGCCAGCATACAAAAACCGAAGAAAAACCTTTGGAGTCACATCCCTAGTCTTTTCTCTGTTTCTATCAACAAAACCACGACCTCGGACGATCTTCATCACACCACTTTCCTTCCCAGGACGAACCCCCCTTTACAATCTCTCTTCCACACCCACTTTCGAAATTCGGCGTTTAATCATCGACCCCACCAAAAGCCAGAATGCTCGAACCCTGCTTCCTGCAACCCCCACAACGACAGTCCACCCGCCATTGACAAGACGATGATTTATAACCAGTGGACCCCGCCGCAATTTGTATTGCTTTCAGAAGGGGAGAGGGGAGGGGGACACACAGCATCCTTCTCCCCTCTCTCTCAGGGATGGAGAGAAGGAAGCTCAAGATGAATGGACGCGCGGGCGGTCATTAAAAGGGGTCCCTTTTCTAAAGGGTGGGGGAGACCCTGGTGACAAAAGGGGTCCCCGATGGTGGCCCTTTTTGAAGGGATTCGCTTCCAAAAGTTATGAGGTTTTTCTGGAGGTGGTAAAATGTTCTGGACGCCTTTTTTTTAAAAAAAGAGAGGGTGTTTTTTTTCTTAAGTTGTTTGCCACGTTCTTTAACTGTCCACCAGCTTCTTGCAGGAAATGAATAAGGAGAAACTGAAGTGGTCAGAAGACTGGAGTAAAAGCATTGCGATGCATCTGTAGCAGCTAAAGCTCTACCACTTCCAAGAAGGGACATACTTTAGTATACGCTAGTTCAAAAACAGTAATACACATTAATTTTTGAATTCTAGACTTAATCTTTAGCAGCAGTTAGCGCAAGTTAACCGAATCCACAATATAAATCAATCTTTATAAGAACTATAAAATGTCTTCTTTACGACTAGAAAAAGTTACCAGCTATAGGGATCAATTGATAATTCCTGTAAATATATACAACTGAAAAACACAAAATCATTAGCCATTCCTTGTGATTATTATTGTTTTAAATGATTTATTGAAATGGTTAGATTTCTTAATTAGTACTGTTTAAAAATTTTAGAAGTTAAGAGTACACAGTTCCGACTGAAATTCCAGCTTTATAAAATTTGACTTTCAAATGATACAAGCTCTAAACCTTATTTTTATAAACTGTTGGAACAGGTCATCCAATGTATGCAAGAATAGCGTCTTATGTTAATACTGCCTTTCATTTAGTTTCTCTTCACTTGTGGAAGTTATTCAGTTTTACATTGTTGGCTGTACAATCTTCCGTTACATTTGCATTTTTAGATTTATACTCGTTATTTATTAGTACGTAATAAATAGTTAACGGTACTGTTTCGCAGTATGACTAAACTGGCAGAATACACCAGACATCCTTTTTTATCGCTGCATAGTGTGTTTTAATGGTAAATGTTCCTCCCGAGATCTCCGATAACATTGAAAACCTCAGTTCGAAAGTACTACTGCAGTAAGTTCCGCCCTTCATCAGTTATGCTTTGCAAATTCCCCTTTCTCAACCAAACGAACAATCTTTCAGCATCATCCCGCATAACAAGCGTTACACACGACAACACAGCATCCACTTTTTATGGCCCCCTTCGCCTTCGTCAGCTGGATATAGATATGGGAGGAAAAGACGCTTTGTATGCAAATCCCTCTGACGCAGTTTATCTACTGTCAGTCATAAAACTTCCAACTGTCTGCAAAAGAGTCAGTGCTTTTCCCAGTATCTGCAAGGGGGAATCGGTTACTCATGGTCCTTGGAACACTCGGCATAACGAATTGGCGATTGAAGCCGAGCCAATCCCAATGGAAATAAACGAGATACAAATCCAGAGATAGACGTTCTTTATTTATTTTTTTCCTCTGGCAGAAGGTGTGCAACGTGCAATCCCCGTGAGAAAGTTTATGTCCCTTTGAATAGAGTTAATTTCGATTGTCACTGGTAGTCACACATGTTGTGTCTCGTCCCGGATCATCCCTTTGTGCTCAGTGCGAACCGCGCGCGAAACAAATTTGCCGTTTGTTGTGATCACGGCCACCCACGGTATGCCCGAGTACGTGTTCTAGTAATCCTATAACTGAGTGTTGCTTAATAGTTCCGATTCTTTAACGGTGTGCGTCTGATTTTCATTGTACTTGTGGGTGAAAGGGGGAAGGGCAGGCTTTTATAAACTAAACTTTATTAGTTACGTTTTTGTAACAGAAGTTGTACAAGAGACGTCGTTTCAACACAGCGGGAATCCTTAATGAATTTCATTAGCAAGTACGAAATATTACTCATAGAACTGAATGAAAATTAAAGTAAACTAATCTAATTATGTCATCGAATGGATTAGCAATTCAAAGTATACATGGAACTGAAATAAATACTTAGAGCAATTTTAATTTACCAATGCTGAGTACGCATAAACCTTAAAATTATAATATAAAGTATTTAAAACAAAAACCGGCTGAATAAACTTTAAAATCATAACAATGATTTTAAGGTTTATTCAGACGCTTCAATACCCTTGTCTAACTTATTGCCTACGATAGAACCGACTGTAAGAACTAAAGGAATTATTCGGTTTTCGATCTAACGCAGGTAAAAACTCATAAAAATGCTAATTAAATTATAGTTCTCTCCCCTCCTTCCAAAAAATTAAATTCACTATACCAACTCCCAAACCTAATCTTAGAAATCTAAAGGACAAAATTTCCTTCTACACCTTAACAACTCACACCACAATAAATACCTCCAACCAACTAACGATACAGACTATTTACCAGACTTAATCACGCATCGACCATCTCTCACCAGAAAACAACAAAGGAGACCCATCGCCAAGCGATCAGTTCTGTGCCAAAAACCAGTCATCAAGTCGGACTCTTGGCATCCCTCGTTATCACTTTCACGAGTCATTGGCCCTCGCCAAAGAGGAGTATTTTTAAAACCTCCTTTACCTGTCTCGGATGGAGATAACTAATGCTCCTGCTCACTGCGGCAGACAGTGATACCTCGCCCGAGGATCATCTATCATTGCTATTAACCACCTGGCTGCTCTTTTGGTCGCTGCCTGCCAAAGAGTATTCGTGGTAACAAGGTGTGACGGTTGGCGACATTGTTTTGAACCAAGGGAAGATTCTTGCCAGAGGATGCTAATTGACAGGGAGAAAGTTGGCGGAGAAATATTTTTCTTTTTTTATTGTATATCAAGTGCCTTTATCTCTTTGAGTGCTTCTATCCTTGGTGGAAAATTAATAAGATGGGTGTACACTGTAGTGGGAGATGTTGCAGGTTTTGGATTGGTGGTGCTTGGTGTTGAGGAATTGGATGTCAGTGGTGAGGTCCCGTTATTGTTTCAGTAGTCTGACGGATAGACTTATCTTACTTCATTAACCAGGGGTGAAAACAGTAAAAACGTTTTTTTTTAAAAAGAGGAAAATATAGGCAGCGTTATTTTCAACTATAAAAATAGCTGAATAAGAACATAATTGATTGCTAATGTGCGTACAGAATAGTGAGGCTGCCAGAGATTTTTTTTTTTCTGGCGGGGATTTTAGACAAGTTTAGTCTAATAGAGCCTTATAAGTCCATTAAAATAATAAAATTGTAAAAAAAAAAGCGGAACTTCTCACAAAAAAAAAAAAAAAAAAAAAAAAAAAAAAAACAGTAAATCACCGTAAAAGCGGAAGATTTTGAACCCTGATTAATTAAGACGCTTTTTTTTTACAGAATGTATGGAAGAAAACTGTTATATTTTTAACCAAGCGGAGTGTTCTGAGGTACATTTGGAAGAAGTACATTATAAACAATTTCCACAATCATCACAATAAAAAATAATTGAAATACGCCGCAGTCGTTAAAAATGGATTTTGATTTTCGCGTAAGGTGTAGTATATGTCCACAGTCAGTGAAAATATACTGAAACCTTAAAAGAATTAAAGTTAAAAGCAAAAGATTTAAAAAGACTGCCGAAGGATATTCTTTTAAAATCCATATAATTTTATTAAAGCTTTTAGGAAATAATAATTATGAACATTTCATATCAACCACGTTCCTTTTCAAAATAAAAGAAACCCCAAATTACACCTTTTCAGTCCACTTCACACTAAGAAATAACAAGAGTAAAACGGTACGATTACAGTATTTTCTTGTTATCCTTGTAAGTTAGTCAATGTCGGGACATTAGTTATTTTCCTCTAATACAAATACACACCCCAATATTTTTTTATACATACATGCAACCATTCATTTCCTTACCCCTTTCACATCGCGCAGGTGTTTCAACCCAAATTAAATTACATCCCCCCAAAAACAACCTCCTACAATCCCTTCCACAAATTCCACCATCCTCAAACCATGAAAAATGTATCTAAAGAGAAAGGATAAGAGATAAAAAAAAAAAAAAATTGCAGAGGTGGCATAAAAAGAATTCTCTTGTAACTTAACAAACCTTTCCACCTCTAGCAACCTGAGATTCCGACACGATCCTAATTATCCCTCCGAGGTATTACACATCCTTTAGGCAAATACAGCCTCTCACAATCCCTTTAAAAAAAAAGATGCGGAAGAGCAAGAGACTTTACTCTCTCTCTCAACAAAGAGAATGCTATTTGTTTCAATCTTGTGATGAGGAGTGAGACTATGTGAGGAAAAGGAGCTGTGATTAAATGGTCTGAGACCAGGTTCAACGGGAGGATGGAGAGGAGGAGGAAGCGTTTTTCAACGCACTTTTGTATGGCCTGGTGGAAAGTGATGGATTAGATTGGATGGAGACGGGATGCATTTTTTTTAAAGAGAGCAGTTTTAAGGGGGGGCTTGAGTTCTCAGAAGAGGTGATCTGTCTTGATCTTGGTGGTGGCGTGGATGGGGTTATTAGCTGCTGGAAGGTAATTGTGATGGTATTTTAGGAGAGGTTTCTGGAAGTTGGTGCTTTGGGATAACGACTCCAATACAAATTATATCCCAAACGGAAAACTTATTTTCAAGTAAAAGTGTTCAATGATTAAAAATATGTATTATCTTTATTAACCTTTAACTGCTGCAAGCGGTCTGACAGACCGCGAGACATTTTTTGTGGAATGCTTCCACCCCTTAAAATATCTCATCTTGGACTTTTATATTAATTTTTCTGATACTATGTTACTTAAACTTTAAACTGATGTTTACCAATTTGTTTGTCGCAGTATGGACCATGTGTTGCTCTTGCGCCAAACACCTCAAACCACCCAACCACAGCAGTTAAAGGTTAAAAAAACTTATTGCTTGGAAGAATTATTTTTTTGAAAATTCATTAGAATTAGATAATTAATGTATTGTATTGCTGGGAGATATAAGATTGCTTAGGTTTTTCATTAAAAATTGGAGTTAAAAGAATCTGAATGGAATAAAAGAATTGTAAATAAATTATTCACTAAAAGCGAAGGTTCTTGCTTTTAAATTGGTTTATTATTTGTCAATTTGGATTTAATTTAACTATCACAAAAAAAAAAAAAAAAAAAAAAAAAAAAAAAAATCTAAAAGAGAGTTCAGCATAAAAAGTGGTCATACAATGAATGTTTTTCGCATTTATGTTTATAAAATCAATATAAATGGCTAATACATTTTTTTCAATGTTTATATTTTTTTTTATGGTTGTCTTTGAAGCGTCACTTTCGATTTTTTTCCCCAACTATTTTACGATATTTTTATTTTAATTACCTTCCTATAATTTAAAGTCAAAATTTTACGATCTTAAATTACCACATGCTTCTGAATACTCTAGACGGAAGAACTTCAGAACACGTGATTATCCTTTCCACCAAGGTACATTCAAATTAACATAAACTCTAAAAAAAAAAAAAAAAAAAAAAATCCCACCGCCATTCAGATTCAAAAATACCACCAACAAATCGCCCAGAATTTTGCGGTCGGCAAACAATACAACACAATCCCCCCTCCCCCCTCACCTAAACCCACCCCAGACAGGCATTCAAACTCCCTTTTAATATCTAGGCTAAAAATAAAGCGTCCCCCTGGTATTAACTTTTCCCGCAGAGCTCCCCGCCGCCTCGCCGTAAACCCCCTTCAAAGTGAAAGTGTCAGTCTTTTCTTCCTCCCGCTTAATTTACGGCGAAGGTAGAAATTCACACTTGTTGCTCCGTAAACACAGATCATAAATCCACCGCCATTCCAAAAAGGCTCCCCCCTTAATCCTATTCCCAGAAACTCCGATTGTAATTTCCTGTTTAATTACACCAGTACCTCCCCCCCCCCCCCCCCATCCTAAGCCGCTTTTATCGGTCTCTTTTCTTTTCCCCGAATTTATTTTATTCTCTTCCCCTTTGTGCCATTTTGCCAAGGGAATGGGTGTATAGCCTGCTTTTGGGTGTATAGCTGCTGCCTGGGTAGTTGTTTTCCGCGCGGCGGTTCCGTTTTGAAATAGGAGCTCATTTCCTATTTGAAGAATTTAAGGGTTAGCCTCTGGTATATATTGATGTATTTCTTCCGGAGCTGTTGTTGTGTAAGGAGACTTGTTGCGCGACAGGAATTAGGTATAGATCGTAAAAGAGCAGGGATTCAATTTCAATGGCTGAATTTAAAACTGAGCTTGGTTTATGACCTTAATGCCAGGGCTTGGTGTTGATTCCTTCGATATGTTTGCTTGTTGTGAATCCCCTAAGCGGAAGTAATTTTGGCAAATTAGATGTTTCCCTGGTCAAATTGTATGAATTGCAGGTTGCTGAACGGGTAATGTTTTTTTTTTCAGAAAGTCGTAAACGATAAAAAGGACGCTTGCTTTTCTTTGTGAAGAGAATGAGATACAGTGACTGTCAGGGTCAAATAGCTGCAGTCTTTTTTTCCTGCAGAACCCGTTTGAAATAGATTCAGTAGATTTCGTGGTATTACCTCTTTTCAAAACCCCATCCTCGATTTCTTCACCTTAGATACAAAATATCAGACTAGAGATGCGGTCAAGATAATCTGGAGAAGCCAAGATGTCTAAGAAGCCACATTCAATCCTAGTTCAGTCATTCTCAAGTTATCCCTTAGTTTTTTGACACACGACGAATGCAAGAAAGAAAAAAAATTGAAGATTTATATAAAAGCAAAACAAACCCACAGACAAATCTTTTTTATATACACATCTTATTTAGGTCTCAAATGAGTAAGAAACATCATTCGCATCTGAAAATGTCAGTTTCATTAGCATAAAATCGTAAATAAAATCTTCAACCATGGTTCAAATGCATTTTTATGTTTTATGCATACTTCGTTTTCTCCCATACAAATCGCACTCGAATGCCATTCATTCCTTTTATCCTGTTGAGAAGAAAAGGCTCTGAAACTGAATTGGCATTTTTTCCCCTCAAATGCGCTGTTATTTGGAGACTTAGCTAATATTGATTCTGCGATTCTTCACTTAGCAAAGAAAGTTACCTCAAGTATGTCTTAAGAAAAAGGTTTTTCACGTAAGATCTTCATCAAAAGGCGAACAAAACGAAAATCCATTTCTTCCAAAACTACAAAAGCGCCAATGCTTTCGATCAAATTCCAGGTCAACACCTACATAAATACTCTTAAGAGGGGGGGGGGGGAGGAAACAGCCACGGATATCGAAAAATCGGGAAGGTTTTACAAACCTATCGAAATTCTATCACCAGGACACGGCATATCCCACACCCAAACTACCACAGCACAGTACCTCTCCAATTCGGTGGTCTGCTCACTATCAAAGACCCTTTTATACAAAGCACAAAAGAAGGGAAGTACAACAAAACCGATACCCCTGTCCATGAAATAATAATAATAAAAGAATCCAAATCGAAAATCTACTGACCGAACCCCGCCCATCGCATTAATCCACTTGGAATTCACAAAGAAATTAGCATCGATTTCGCCTCCACCAACTTTTAGAATCGAGTCTTTTTTTTTTTATGAATATATTACACGCTCTCTTCATCTTAATATCCATCCTGTATAGATCGAGTTTTTTTTTTTTTTATCGATGTAGAAGGGACAATGGACGAGTATCGGCTACTGCGATCTCAGCTAGATGTACTTTGATCTCCCCCTTCCACCAATTCTAGGTCTAGCAGGGTTTGATGTCTTGACCATGATAGGGATCCTGGTGTGGAATTGCTTACGTTATTGGTGATCGGAGGGCGAAATCTTATGTATATATATAAATCGAGGGATGTATCTCATGTATATTCATCGGAAGGGAATAGAGAAGGGCGAGTTTTGGTGATGGGAAGTAGGGATGTATTTTAGTGCTGACTCTAAAGAGGATATTTAATAAAAATGGTTTTATTATGAAAGTTCATAATATATCCAACTTTTTGAATTAACACGTCAGTTGCTAATCAAGCTCACCATCTGGAATGTTTTCTGTGTGTAATATATATATATATATATATATATATATATATATATATATATATATATATATATATATATATATATATATATATAAAGCTCTCCAGCACGTGATATGATGCGACTTCCCAATAGACTGGCAGGGTGGCCACATAATTCAGGGAAAAAAGTTCCTGATAATTCCCTGATTTCCCTGACAGATTTCTAAAAAATTCCCTGATTTTACGGCAAACTTTCTTTCAAATTACCCCAATTTTCTTAGGTTTTCCAGATGTCTAGACACCCTGATCAAATAGAACATGTATGCTAAAGAGATAATATGCAATTTTTTAAAAAATAGTTTTGCTGGTATTGAAAGGTTTAAATTATTCCGTAACATTAAACTTTTAATGGCTTACCACTACAAATCTCTATGTAAATAGCGCCAAAATATGGATGAACGTGAATTAAACAATACAAAATTTCCCCTGATTTTCATGAAATTTTAAAAAGCTCCCTGACATTTCCCGGTTCTGTGGCCACTCTGACTAGCCTGATCAGCCTGCTCTAGAGTCGGAGATGACGTTCAAGCAGGAATTGCCATAACTAATAAAACGCTACTATTATTTCTTATACGTCTTAAATATCTAAATCTCATTTTGTCTTCCTTAGTTCTTAAGATTAGTTGGAAGTTTATGTTTTTTAAAACAAATTGATTCCTTTTCGGGGAAAGTTAAAGGAAGAATCAGGGAAAGGAATGAAAAAGCTGGACGCCTCCCCCACACATACCAGTTGAGTAACTATCACTCAAGGCGGTTTTGTTGGCGTCTGAGAAATAATCACTAATAAACAATCTAATTTGCATATAAATAGCCGCAGAGTGAAAGAATTAACGAATTTTAAAATAAGCTGTCAACTTAATACTCTTAAATTAGTTTCTCCAACAGTAATTGAATTCAATATATATATAACATCTGATTACATTTTCGACGCTGATACTTCAGTCCAAGTTTTTATCGGTACAACTTATAAAAATCCCAAAATTGACTGTTTTTTCAACGCGGTGCAATTTCTGTACTTGGTGTCACATTTAACAACCATGTTAAAAAATTCTTTGATGCGCGTTACAGATCAAAACCAATTTGACCAACCTATGAATTTAAGAATAAAAATAATGCCAATGACGAAATTCAGGGGGGAGTTCTTAAGGTAACATCCTACCAATTCTAATAATAGGAAGCTTCATCAATGACATAAAAACCGATTACTGGCAATCTCCCAATCACCTCCTGATCTATATAGTCCCGATCGCCGGGGAGTTTACCGTTAGGCTAAGAAATCGCATTACTTTAGCCCAACCCTCAGTCATTTCTTACTCCCCCCCCCACCCCCTTTATACTTCTTATATCCACGGCCGAACCATTAACGGATTTTCTCGGCATATAAACCCGATACCATCTTAATTCGTCGGAAGACCGAAAAGGCAGGAACAGAAAAGCAAAAGCCACACACACACACACACAAAAAAGAAAAGATGTCCAGATTCGTATAGGTCAGTTCAGCTGATGACCCCTCAGTGCGTCATTTCAACCCCGATGCCTTTTTTCTTCCAGCACCAAACCTCATCAATGACCACCAGCAAGAAGAAGAAGAAGAAGAAAAAGAAAAATAACGCCACCAAAAAAAAAAAGCAAAAATAGATTCCCCATTCGCATAGGTTCTGTCTTCCCTATTGAAAACCGCTTTCCTGTAAGGCGATTCAATGCCTGGCAGTTAGGTCCGACTTTGATAGTGCGTGGTATGGGGGTCCACAGATAGCCCTCTCCCCCCACCAAATGTCCGCTCTGAGTCAATTCCAATCGTATCCCAGGTTTGTACATGGGCGGCCATCAAAGCTTATCTACCGGATGGAGCTATCCATTGTGGGGACCATCGTTGGGAGATGGAAAAGTTTCAACTAGTCGGCGTCGTTGAAAGGAAATTCCCTTTTTTTCTTCTTCCCTGAGCGTGTACCTACATGGCTGGCGCGTAATGGGACAATTTATCGGCTTCCGAATGTTTTTGATTTTATGACCTCTTTCATGGCGTTAGCGATTGGCATTCGGAAGGGAAATGGCATGCAGGTATGAGTTAAAAGGAACGGAGAAGGAAAAAGGAGTCGAGGTGTTGTTTATTGGTGTTTTTTTTTTCTTTTTTCTTTTGGATGAGGGTTGGCGCAGAAGAATTTGATGGAAGGAATGGGGGAGAAAATGGCCGGGTCTTTTGTGAAGGGTGGGATGAATTCTTGAAAACTTTTATTACTATCACAAAATAAAATATTAAATGGAAATATTATTTTAAAATAAATATTTTATTTTGCCTTTCATTTGCAGAAAGAGTCCTATACTTGTCAGATCTTAAGTTTGCGTTAATACTTCACAAGGTAAAGGGTACCTTTCCAGGTTAACATTGCGATATTATGTTTAGTGTTTTTTAAAGAGGTATACAAGGCATTAAAATATAGATATGCATTAAAAGATTAAAAATTTCTTAACTCCCGTAAAATTAATTAAAACGGAGGACGTATCAATTACACAGCGCAAATATTTGATAACGGAAACTTCTAGCGCAATGCCTTAAAATATTCCTTTGATTAAATCATCCATCACAGAATAATTAATTATAGACTCTGAAAAGTATTTCTTAAGCAAATATTGTAAATCACAGTTATTTTTTTTCTTTTAAATTACATAACATGGTTGGCACACTATTCTTTTGTTTTTTACTGTCCAGAGAATATAAATGGAAGTATCTATTGCCATCCTAAACATATGAACGCAACCTTGTCTTTATTTTGATGAACCTAAAAAACCCCAACTATATTTCTTAAATTAATAAAGATTTCCACCAATTTTCTTTTCCAAAACCAGAAAACACCCAACCATCTGCTCAAGCAAAAAATCTTAACCGATTTATTCAATTGACACAAGACAAATGGGCTGTTACAACAACAAAACATCCAATGCGTTTAAAAATAGAGACATCCTTTCTCAACGACATTTATCACCAGTTGCCATCTCACACAAACAATTCCCCAATTGCGGGCAGAAACAATCTTTAAAAAAAAAAAAAAAAAAAAAAAAAAAAAATCAAATTAATTTCAACCGCACCCACCACACAAACAATATCTTCCCAACCTCTAAAACCATCCAACAAAGCAATTCCTTCCTTTCTTTCTACACCTTCCCCACCCACGCCATCTTCTTCTTCTTCAGCAAACCTTACCACCAAAAAAGACGGTAAATTTTCCAATCCAGGACCAGGGGCAACAGAGTTGTTTATCCTGGAAGGTCTATTGAACCCGCGAGAATTGCAATCAGGTCCTGTGTCCAAGATGGATGCGGGCTATGCCCGGGCAAAAGTGCTGCTCAATTGAAAACCATTTCTTTCGGGCAGGGACAAAGGGTCGGTCCCAAGGGCTCCATCGATAGGGAAGGTGTCCAAACAGGGACCGCGGTTTCCTGGAATGGTCCGCATGGGACTGGGGCAAGTCACCTGTCTGCACAATCCGTGGGACTTGATGTGTTGTCGTACATCAACTGACCTTTCTTGACATGAGAACGGGTAAGATAAATTTCATCTCGTCCCAGGGTATTTTTCCAAGAAATCCTATAATCTAGAAATCTTCAGACACAGTTAAACATCCCAGAGATTGGTTTGAAGTAAACGATCATAATTTCTGGAAGGCGATTTTTTTTTTTGTGAAGATATTTTTTTCTCCTTTTATTGCAGAACTAAAATTGATAAATGATTTACCAAAAGCTAAGACCTTCATTTCTGACAAATAGGTTATTTACAATTGTATATTGAAGTATTTGAACTGTATTTGTAGTTGTTAAAGAAAACCGGAAATAGTCTAACAATTTAATTCATGACATTCTGCTATCCTAAGCAAGAAATCAGTTATCCAATTTATGCGTTATTTTTAGTTTACCTCTTTCTATACGTTCCTCATGTCATTGTTTTTAGTACCAACAAAGCTAGAAAATCGCTATATCAAATATCAACACTGGTTTTTTACATCCATTACCAAAACCTACGTTACTCTATTTTCGCAATAAGCTACGTTACTTCAAATCTAATTGTAGAGACGCTGCCTCTTTGGTGAGAACACAAGTATTGACATCATAAACATCTTATGGTTGGTTGGTTGGTTGTTTTCAGATTATCTGGCGCCGTCAGCAACACGAGGGCTATAATGCGCAGGAACATTCGTCATTTGACAAGCCAACATACATTTACAAACACCCATGCCTTACACGAGACTCGAACCCGCAACCTCTCGGTCTAGAAGCCAGCACGCTAACCACTATACCGTTTGGTCGGCAAACATCTTATGTATTTACTAGCTGAATTCAAGTGCTTCGATACGAAATTTTACCATGAGAATTATAGCAAACATTCAGATACGTTTTATCTCTTGACTTATTATAAAATATTCCTCGTTTCGAATATTTAAACTCTTTTCGACCCTTTAAAATAGGTTACATGAAGTCCTAACAGCTTGTTTTTTTTATGCTTGCCCTTGTTGAGCGCCAAATATCAGAGCTGTAAATTACATAGCTCTTTCGTAATGTCAACCTCTTTTCGACTCCTAAAAATTGAGTTAATCCGAGATCGGAATAATTTACTTTTTCTATGTTTGTCGTTTTCGACATTTGTACCGAATGTCAGTGTTGTGACTACATTGGAAATGTGAGAATTAAAGATGAGTCAGTGAGTGAAGGACTTTGACTTTCATACATAGAAAGCAATAAAGCTAACTTTTTTTTTAAAAAAAGACTGTTTGAAACTGAACTTTTTCTCGGTAACTGCTTTCAGTAAAAGAACTAAAAAATTAAGAAAGGATAAAATTTTATGGAATGGAAAAGAATATAGTACGTTTAATTTCCTTCACCTGATAGCGAATGATTTCTAAAAACATAATGGAACTAAAGCAGGAGGAAAGAAAACGGAAACAAGCTCATTGAAAAATTGAAAGCTAATTACATCACTTACAAAAAAAAAAAAAAAAAAAAAAAAAAAAACGCTCCCAGTCATTACAAAATAAGAACAGAGAAATCGCTTTGAAACAATCCGAAATGACAAAACAAATACAAAAACAATCTGAACAACAGTACGCAGTAAACCCCGTATAGGTTTTTTTTTTTTTTAATATTCTTTCTCAGTTTAGCGATTGGAAGAAACGGCTAAATATAGGGTATCCCTTCTTCGATAAAAAGCTATAATAAAAACTTCCAAAACGTAAAAATACGTTTACAAAGAGTAAAAAAAAAAAAAAGAAATCGACCAAATAAAAGCAAAGGGAAAGTGAAAAACCAAATAAAAATATCAACAATAAAAAAAAAAAAAAGCGAGACGCCATTAAAGTTAAAATTGCTTCAGATCAAGCAATCCCTAATTTGTCTTAATTCCTACTGAAACCTCTTTTCGGTAATTAATATCTTAGCTCCGGTGAACTTAACATTGGGAGTAAGGGATGGGGGGGGGGGGCTTTATTTTTAAGAAATCGGTGTGATTTAACGTCACGATAAAACTGGGAGGGGTCCAGGTCAACGGAAAACTCACAGGTTCTAGAAGAACGAAGGAAGGGGGGTGCGCTTCAAATAACAATAATTTAGCGGAAAAGCCGGCGCTAAAATTCTTCGAGTGAAAACAAAAAGGCAAATCAATTAATCTACGGGCCTCTCGTCGTAACAGTGCAGTGGGGGGGGGGGGGGCATGGGGGGTTCAGGGGGGCACCGGAGCGAAACAATACCTTAATGGAAGATTGATTGTTCGACGTTCACTGTTTCGTAGGAGGGGCTTGCATGTAATGCAGTGCAAGAGGGGAGCAAGGGTGAGGGGGGGGGGGGCTAGGAAATGGCACCTTCTGGAAAAGGCTGAAATATTAACAACGGTGCAGCGATGGGGAAGAAGTTTAAACTTTGTTCAAAACGTCGTTGAATGAGTTGAGCGATCGAGCCCCCCCCCCTCCCCCTACGAGAAGTTTACGGTTTGCAAGACGGGGGTGTATGATGTAATTTTAGCAAGAAAATACACCTCCCCCCCATCCCCTTTCTGCGATGATTTCTTTTGTTTTTTCACCCCCCCCCCCTTTAGCTTCTGAGAAAATAATATTCCACCCCCCCCCCCTCTCCCCTTTTTCTTTTAGTTTTGTTCGGTTTTTATTTTGTATTATTCCGTTCTCGAAGAGTTATTGTTTTTATTTATTTTATTTTTTTTTTCTTCTTCTTCTAGAAGGCGGCTTTTAATGGCCGAAAACTTTATTAAATTTATTTTGTGTAAACGGTTTTTAGTTCCGAGTTGTTACCGGTGATTATAGCCGCCGCTCGACGCTGAAAGCAAAAGGGGTTCCTGTTATTAAAAGCGATTTTTCCTCGTAAATCCCCGCCCTGATTATATCAATTAGATGTTGTTGCAAAAGGCGTCGGGTCCCCGTCTCATTATTCAACCTGCCCACCCTTGAAGCAGAACTAGAATTTTCATCAATTCATCAAATGTGCTTTTTTTCCCCACCCTACTTCGACTTCATATGCATACAAGGGGTTTTTCAAAAGGGAATATTTAATCGCCCTTTAGAAGAACATAGGTTAAGGAACACAGATTGGGTTATGAAAATAAAAATTCATATTTCGCACACCTCAATTAGGGTTGATTATTTATCACCGAGATTTTTTGTCCCTTCTCCCTTAACATCACACCAGCTCATAGTTATTAACAGTGGTAACGAGTGTTACTTTCATACTTTTGCAGGCGTCACTTAAGAAAAAAATATATATTATTGTTTAAAGTCAGGGGAAATAATTATTATTAGACTGATGATTGATTGCGGAAGGAAATGATTTAGTCTTTACGCCGTGGAACACCAGCGCCCCCTACAATTTCGGACGCTCTTTCGTGTTTTTATTTGTTGGGGTTTGGGGTGTTGCTAATTAATAACGGTGATAAGTATACACTTCGGACAACAAAGGGGTAACGTGGGCTAACGACAGAGAAATAAAATATCGTTTGCATGTTTTTGTACCTTAGCAGAAAAAGAATTAATATTCAAGTGGCTAAGTTACATACAAAGCTTACGGTGATAAGTATACACTTCGGACACCAAAGGGGTAACGTGGGCTAACGACAGAGAAATAAAATATCGTTCGGATGTTTTTGTACCTTAGCAGAAAAAGAATTAACACTCAAATGGCTAAGTTGTATACAAAGCTTGCTATACGTAAGTTATGCGAAACTTTCTTCTTTTTTTTTAAAGTTAATTATTGTGAAATAAGTTACGGAGATAGTCGTGTACGTTATATTTTAGAATTTTTTTTTTATGCCACTTATATCAAGTTAACAACATGTTTTGAATAAATTAACATAAAAAAAAACTAAATCCATTAAAGCAACATTTTCACTACAAATCCATTACATGAACTGCTAACTTTTACGTGGTATTGCGACTAATTAACACATTTAAGAGATTTAGAGCTCAAATTGAAATTTCTTAGTATTTAACCGCTGGGGGAAAAAAACAGCCATTCCGTATAATTGACTGCCTTTTTTTGCCCCCTAAACTTGATGGAATGCATTGCATCGAGTCTATCGGTCAAGTTTCATTTCGATTGAATGACGGCAAGTGGGTTAATTAGCCCTCCGAGGGTTCCGCCAACAACAAACAAATATGCACACGAACTCGAAGTTAGTATAAGATATGATATATATATTATATTCATACAGATTCAATTACCCTGATATTCTGATTTGTACTTATATCCAACAATATTATGGACGAGTAAGTACGTCCAACTTTCATATTGATTACGAGTTTAATAATATTGACATTTCAAGATAGTATATATAAAAAATAACTGTCAAACTCTGATTACGTGCTGAATGAAATGGATATCCGTGTTAGTCAAATTAAAACAACTGTCATAATGATAACTATTCGGATTAATATAAGTATTATCAAAGTTATATTGATGGTTTGTTGGTTGGTTGTTTTCAGATGATCTGGCGTCGTCAACAACACGAGGGCTATAATGCGCCGAAACGTTCGTCATTAGACAAGCCAACATACATTTACAAACATCCATGCCTAAAACGGGACTCGAACCCTTTAACTTCGCTGTCTAGAAGCTAGCACGCTAACCACAATACCGTTCGGTCGGCTATATTGATGGTATACTGATGAAAATGTATATTACTTTTAACTTTATTCACATGAGTTCAAAGTAACAACATCGTACATATTGATCGTATAATTTACACACCTAGATTTGGGATTGCCAAAACAACAACTTTCTTATTAATGATGTATTTTAAATTGTAATCATGCATAATGTATTCGCATATACCACAAATCAAGGATGAAAACGGTTAAAATGTAAAAAAAGAGGAAAATAGTATACGTAGTGTTATTTCGAACTGCAAAAACAGCTGCACAACAAGCATATATTTGTGTACTAATGTGTGTACAGAACAGTGGTGGAGAGGGAAAAAAGCGGAGATCCGCTAAAACACGGAAGATTTTCACCGCTGCCACAAATGTAAATCGCTTGAGCTTAAATTTACGTAACGATAGAGCCACAAAGAAGATCTCCACAAAGGGCCTTATACATTGAAAATAACGTTCACGTATTCGCAATAGGGATCTTGAGATTGATCTTTGTACATATTGTTACGAATTTTTGTACATTTGTAAATATTTCATAGTGTTAATTTTCTAAGTAGGAAAATTTATGTACATTTCGCTTAAGGCAGTGCAATAGTTCGTCTGAGCTTGGCTTTCCTGCAATATGGGTCTTGATGCTTGATAACAAGTTTTACAGAGGTAACTCTGGGAAGCGAGTTTTAAGGAGCAGGGCATTTAACATTATGGTAATGGCAAATTGGCGACGGTTTTGGCGACTAATTTTTGTCGCCAAATTTGGCAAGAAATCGCCAAATGTCGCCAAACTTGGCGATATTTTCGGTCCCCATGTACATGTATAGGACTTTTCGACTACGATCTGGAAAGTTCTCCAAACATCTACCTCTAGAAATTTCAAGAAGGTTTGATTCCTATATAAGCCGGCCAAGCGAGCGGGGGAGTTAGTTGACTGATTTTGAGTCACTGAGTTAGTTGTTAGCTGAGTCCATTAGTTGACTGGAGTTACTGAGTTGAGATACTGAGTCTCAGTGAGCGTTCAGATAGTTCCGAAATTGAACTGTATTGCATTGTCTTTTGCAGCGATTTGAGCAGTTGTGTTGTCAAGTTTTTAACTGCTGTTTTGTGCTCTATTGTTGTGAAAAGAGCTGTATTCTGTCTACTAGAAAGAGAAGTTCTGGATGTGTAAAAGGAATCTGTGAAGAGTTATAGTGGAATAAACTTCTGCAAGTTTTGATCTGCTTTGGCTTCAAATCTTTCGAACCCGTCCCCGCAAACAATATTAATAGAACATGAACGACATATTCATAGAAAGAATTTTGAAAAAACACGTAAGTTTTTTTGCCGAAAATATTTCAGATAAAGTTCAACACTAACAGTCTATCAAATCCCTTAACAGTGAAGTAAAGTATGAATAACTGAATACCTCAATGATTCTCCAAACCTAACAGAGAGAGCTAATATTCCCTACCACGTAATTCGGCAGACAGGAGTGACGGAGGCCAAGTCTTCCATTATAACGCTCATTAATTATCTCAAAGCTCCGCCTACGGTTTTTTTCTCTGACTCGAAATAAGTCAATAGACAAGGTCTGTCACCGGGGAGCTCGCATTAAAAAAGTCGTTACTGAATAGTTAATCAAGATGGCAAGGGGTTAAAAAACTTGGATGACAAAAAAAATATTTCACTGTTCCTGACAATGACGGAGCATATATTAAATTCGTCTAAAACGCTCGAGTCAAGTCAATGTGTTTTATAAGTAACAATAATCATTACTGAATTCCATGTGTGAAATAATTGATACTAAGCTGTAGGTATTATTTACTTTAAAATAGTGAATTATAGTTATGATATGTGTTTATTATAGTCAATGTGTTTTATAAGTAACAATAATCATTACTGAATTCCATGTGTGAAATAATTGATACTAAGCTGTAGGTATTATTTACTTTAAAATAGTGAATTATAGTTATGATATGTGTTTATTATAGTCAATGTGTTTTATAAGTAACAATAATCATTACTGAATTCCATGTGTGAAATAATTGATACTAAGCTGTAGGTATTATTTACTTTAAAATAGTGAATTATAGTTATGATATGTGTTTATTATAGTCAATGTGTTTTAAAAGTAACAATAATCATTACTGAATTCCATGTGTGAAATAATTGATACTAAGCTGTAGGTATTATTTACTTTAAAATAGTGAATTATAGTTATGATATGTGTTTATTATAGTCAATGTGTTTTAAAAGTAACAATAATCATTACTGAATTCCATGTGTGAAATAATTGATACTAAGCTGTAGGTATTATTTACTTTAAAATAGTGAATTATAGTTATGATATGTGTTTATTATAGTCAATGTGTTTTAAAAGTAACAATAATCATTACTGAATTCCATGTGTGAAATAATTGATACTAAGCTGTAGGTATTATTTACTTTAAAATAGTGAATTATAGTTATGATATGTGTTTATTATAGTCAATGTGTTTTATAAGTAACAATAATCATTACTGAATTCCATGTGTGAAATAATTGATACTAAGCTGTAGGTATTATTTACTTTAAAATAGTGAATTATAGTTATGATATGTGTTTATTATAGTCAATGTGTTTTATAAGTAACAATAATCATTACTGAATTCCATGTGTGAAATAATTGATACTAAGCTGTAGGTATTATTTACTTTAAAATAGTGAATAATAGTTATGATATTCATCTAAAACGCTCGAGTCAAGTCAATGTGTTTTATAAGTGACAATAATCATTACTAAATTCCATGTGTGAAATAATTGATACTAAGCTGTAGGTATTATTTACTTTAAAATAGTGAATTATAGTTATGATATGTGTTTATTATAGTCAATGTGTTTTATGACCGTATGTATGACCGTGTCAAAGACCGTGTGTATCAAAATATATAATTAAAATATGTAAAAAATGTTATAATCAAAATAGGTAAATAGTGTTATAATTAAAATATGTAAATAGTGTTATAATTAAAATATGTAAATAGTGTTATAACCAAAACATGTTATAAAGTGTCATTATCAAAAATGTATATAGTGTCATAATCAAAATATATAGTCTTATAATCAGAATGTAGAGTAACAAAAGTTATAAACATAAAATGGTAAGTTTCAAATCATCGAATTCATAATTTATGGATGATAGAAAATTACAAAACTCATTGCAATTTCAATTTTATATTTTTAGGATGTTATTATATCAGTTCATCAAAAGGTAACAAAATACTAAATATACGAAAAATTAAGCGAGAACTAAACCACTTTACATACCTATAAGGATGGCAAAGCGAATTTTAACAGATGGATACTATTTTAAATTTCCATGGTTGAAAGTTACAAGATAATGAGAATTTATCTTGTACACGTTTATCTTTACACGTCAAACCTTATTTGAAAGTTAAACACTATTCAATCTTTTAGTTGCAAAACTGTAAAGTAACAAGAACCAGTATAGACTAATATAATAATAAAAAAAGTTTTTAATAGAAATCCTTTACATACATTGCCAATTTTTATATTCATTACCACAGCGTCGATTCTGTAAACAGCGTGTGCTTGGCGTTTGCATCTAATTTTAAATATCAAAAATATTTCTATCAGCAAAATGTGCGGGAAACTACCTTCAAATGTTATTAATTAAAAATGAATGTGAATATATGAATTCACATTCAAATATTTGTTATTTATTCTGATTAAAACCACTTTATTATTTATTTATTAAAACAATTTTGTCAACAGGAAATAGTTTCTTCAAAGGTCGGTGAAATACTATTTTAGAACGATTGGATGTCGGCAAGTTGGTTTATTGATATTCCACAAAAGCGACCTTTTAGTGCAGTTACAGCCACACAATTTGATAGAATGTCATCGACATCGAGTCTATCTGCCAAGTTCCAGCCCGTTTGGATGATGGCAAGGAGGTTAATTAGGTCTTAGCAGATTTTACCGTCATCGCCAAACATATACACTAAATCAAAGTTAATATATAGGATTTAAAAAGGACACTATCATACAAAACTACTTAAAAAAAAGTTAGATACAATTTATTAATTTGATTTTAAAATTATCAGTTTATATATATATATATATATATATATATATATATATATATATATATATATATATATATATATATATATATATATATATATATAGAAAAAGAGAAAGCAGTCTTCAAATAAAACGCATGCATTAAATCAATTTCGAAACTTAAGATATACACATATACGTTGGACAATTTTTTTTTTTTTTTAGTTCTTATGCCAGCGTGTCAAATTTTTGTGAGAATTACAAGAGCAAAAATTGTAATGTATTTGCAGTAACAAAAAGTAAAAAAAAAAAAAAAATATTTAATTAATTGAATTTTAATTTACTAAATAAGGCCTAATTGCAACGATGATAAAATAATACCTAATTAATTTTGAGGGGGGCCCAAGCGGGCCCAAGCAAAATATAATGCATAACTTAAATATTTTTTTAAATTTAACAAGGAAAGTACTAGAAAAAATAAAAAATTTCCAAAAATAAAAATATTTTGAAATACATAAAAAAAAAAAATTACCAAAATTTTTGTAAACAGCTAGGGCCCGTGCTCTGAAATGTTATCTAAATTATACAGTTTAAATTTTAAAAATCAGTTAATTAACTCTTAAGATATCACCGTTGGAGTACATTCACTCAACAACGAAAAGCAGTTCTCCAGAAATTGAGTTCAAAGTTTTCGGCGTTTTCTTTTTTCCAATATGTTTTAAACGTCGAACTTTACGAAATTACATGCAATTAAAACAGTATTTTAACTATAAGAAAGTTATTGGTATCATTTTAAAGATAATGAATTGGAGAACATTGTAGAATGAAAAAACAAAAATGCCTGTTTGGGTCAATTTTTGTGATTCCCAGCGTATATGTTGGTTGGTTGTATTCAGATTATCTGGCGCCGTCAGTAACACGAGGGCTATAATGCGCCGAAACATTCGTCATTAGACAAGCCAACATACACTTACAAACACCCATGCCAACACGGGACTCGAACCCGCAACCTCGCGGTCCAGAAGCTAGCACGCTAACCACTATACCGTTTGGTCGGCCCCCAGCGTATATGTATACCTTAAGAAGCCATCCCGCCCTCCAATAGTTACAAGACACCGCTATAAACCAACCTGAACAAATAATACTATATGCACACCAAATTATTTCCGAAGTTACATAGTCCTTCCACGATTACAAAACAGTCAAATAGCAACAACAAATCCAGGCCTGAAATCACGAGCCAGACGTCCTTGGAAAAGGGATACAAATTTTGTAACCGCTCCCTAGTCGACGTCAGAAAATTAAATTTAATGCCATTCGAGGAATAGCTTTTTAAATATATCGGGAAAGAAAGGGAGGAATAGGGGGGGAAAAAACAGGGTCTGAAGTTAGAAAAAGAAAAAGGTTAGAAGAAAGGGTAGGCGTCCCAAACTTAATTGATGAATTTTTAATAGCATCTATTCAAGAGGGGGGGGGGGGGGGGAGAGAAGGAAAGGGTAGCATCTTTTTTTTTTTCCTTCTTCTCTTTCCTAACATGTTTTCAACAGTACGCAAAGGGTAAGTTCAGCAGATAGGGAACTGGTAGTACATAACCTTTCCCTTGTTTATTTTTCTTTGCCTTCTCACTTTATTTTGTTATTTTTTTTAAAAGAAAGAAGTGCGTTAACGATCTGAAGAAAAAGCTGGGGGAACAGATGTTGTAGGTTCGAACAACAGCTAAATAGGTAAGAGACTATGGATGTTTTGGACTGCCAATTCGATATTCATAAGTTATCCAAGAGATACAAGGATGGTTATAAAACACATAAAAGTTCTTTCTTACGGTAGGTTCCTCGACCAGGCGATAGAAAATAAAACCCTTTGAAGCATAGTTATTTCATACAGAAACCACTTAAATTTTTATTTTTATACGCAGACTGGTTTTACAGCGAAACCACACTAACTAAAGATCATAAATAATCTATGTAATTATTCGATTTTGTATGACCTGAAACAAAGTGTTTTTTTTTTTTAAGCAGAAAATATTTGATTAGGTACGTCAGCGATACTGTGTTCATTGTTATTTGCATTGTGGGTTTCGTAACGTAACCACTAACAAAAGTTAAAATAAATATATATTTTTTTTTTTGGCAAAAAGGAAGTATACTTCATCATTTTTCTAACATAAAGACGGCCCATACCAAATGTCATTAAAATCGGAAATAAAAATCGAAATTCGTGCTTTAAAGAGCTAAGATGAAAAGTTGTGAAGTTCAGGAAAGAACATACTTCAGTGTGAATTCCTTGGATATTTTGTTGTATAACAGCTCGTCAATTTTAATTTAAAAAAAATAAATTAAAAAAAAAAAAAAAAAAAATTAAAAAAAAAAAAAAAAAAAAATACTGGATTACTAATTTGAATTTCTTCGATTTCAGCTTGTGTCTGTGATGATACTGGTATTAAACTCGCGAATAAACGATCTCAGAATTTGAACATTATTTTCTATTATAGTAAAGTAATAGAAATTGGCAGGTATCATTAAGAAATAGCGGGTTACATGCAATAAAAGACATCAATTATATAGTCATATTTTAAAAAGATGGAGCACTTTCACAACAATTCAGTAAAGCGGTTTTCTTGTTTCTAGAAAACAAGCCATATGACTTAAAAATTGTTTCATAGCATTAATCGAAGTAAAAACATATGCAAAAAAAAATTAGTTCAATTTAAGTTAAAACCAGGAACAAATTTAAATATAAACCTTATAAATATAAAAGAACTCAAAGAACCACAGGAAGTTTTCTTCATTTGCAAGAACTGCATTTAAAAATTGTTTCATAGCATTTATCAAAGTAAAAACATAAGTAAAAAAAATTAATTAATTTAAGTTAAAACCAGGAACTATAAATTTGAATATAAACCATATCAATATAAAAAACTAAAAAAAACTCAGGAATTTTTCTTCATTTCAAGTACTGCATTAAAAAATTGTTTTATAGCATTAACCCACAGAAAATCTTATGTCAAAGAAATAAAAAAATTGCATTCATTTAAGTTAAAACTTGGAACTATAAATTAAAATATAATATAAATTTAAATATAAAAAACCCAAACAACCCAGAAGTTTTCTCCATGTACTGTTCTTAAAAATTGATTTATAGCATTAACCTAAGTAAAAACTTAAATGAACTAATTTTTAATTTCTTTTATATAAGTTAAAACCAAGAGCTACAAATTTAAATAAAAAAACCTATAAATATACAAATAAACCCAAACCCTGGAAGTTTTCTTCATTGCAAGTACTGTACAAGAAATGAAACAGGTTTAAAAGTAAGACTTTTAGCCGTTTTTCTATCTTGTAAGTTGTTTTCTTTCCGATTCATTGCCTACAAGGTGAAACAAGTTTTACAGAAATACTAAGAGCAGAACGTAACCAAAAGTTCCTAATCATGCATAAAAAGATTTGTTTGTTTTGGTTTGTTTGTACGCTCAATGACCAATTTTCATGCCTAACAAATACTATTCCAAAATTTTGATTCGAAAAAATTTTGCCTTGAAAACAAACGCGCCGCCTTTATTTGACAAGATATTGCATCTAGTATAAATTCCAAATAAATTAAATAAGCAGTTGAAAGTGACTTGTAAAGGTTTAAGAGCAAAAACGCTTATTGAGGTAAAGGGGGGATTTTCTTTGACAAGATATTGCACTTAGTATAAAACCAAACGATAATTAAAAAAAAAAGGTTGAAAGGGATTTACTCAAGTTCAAAGACAAAAAAAAAAAAAAAAAAAAAACCGCTTATATATATAAAGATAGAAATTATCAAAGTGTGGTGGAGGTCCTGTTATTCACTCAATGAGCATATTTGGTTTATGAGTTCAACATATACACCGGATGCTTCTCTTTATTCCCAGAAAGCTAAATACGTTTAATATTTTTGGAACTGAATTTTTTAGTGAGAATTTTACAATGATTGTGAAATATAGAACTAGAGTCTGGAATTTCCATTTCGGCGTTATATTATAAACAGGACGTGGCACTTTGCAAAAGACGATACACGATGCGACGCAGTAATATAAAACAAATCAATACAAATAGAATCAAACGCCCTATTATTTCTTTTATCTCAAAATTTGACTTCCAAGAACCAAAACTCGTCATCCCACTTCGCATTCCGCGTTGATATTGCATTTCCTTTAAATTCACAACGTATAAAAGCGCGTCACAGAAATAACCGATATGAAATTCCAAATTTGCGAACGCCGTCCGAAAAACATCGCAAGGCGATCTGATGGTGAAACAAACACTATCTTTTTCGCACTCCAGCTTCACAATTCGCAGGTAATGCGTTTGCTAAAACACGCCTTCGGACTTTATATATTTCCACGTGTTGCAAAAAGCTTTTAATAATGGTACCTTCGCAGTACCCCTTTTACGAAGATTTATTTTTAGCCCCCCCCCCCTCCCCTCTCCATTTCATTTGTGTGAGAAGCAAAAAAGCGGATAAAATTTGAATAACATCGCAAATGTAAATTTCAAAGCTTCCCTGCCGTTGCCTGGCTTCCGGTAAATGACAATCCAAAACTCGTTACGAGTTTTTCATCGATTTCTTATTTTATTACGACTTTCTCTTTTCTTTCACTGTATCCGTAGTCACGGTGAAGCTATAGCTTATATATATATATATATATATATATATCGCAAACAAGCGGAAGTATTAGGGGTTATTTGGGAATAAACGCCGCCTGTCAGTTAGTGGATCCTGGCGAGAATGAATAGCGTTTTAAAAGCGTTTCGTCGTTAGATTTATATTGCGTATTTTGGGGTAATAAATCCAATCGGAAGTACACAATGTGTTACCTTTATAGCAAATTGAATACCGCCCTGCGTTAAAATGGATCGGTTTTTCACAGAGATCTCTGAAAAAGTCCGTTTTCAGGGTGTCTACCAACTTTGTCAAATACAATTTCTTGACTTTTCTTGACCTCAGAAGAAAATTTCTTGACCCTTTCAGAAAATTTTGCAACCGTTTAAATAATCAATTTGTAAAAAAAAATTACAAAGGCAAACCACAAAAATTTAATACTTTTAAAAAGAAAACAATCAGAGATGCAAAACAACATATTCGACCTATATTGAAGCCACAACTATGAATGTTCGTACAGTAGATTTTTCGTGCAGTCATAAAAAAAAAATTCCTCCCCTCCCTCCCCTCAAAAAAAAAATTGACCTTTTTCTTCTTCTCTCAGATAGAAATGTATGAAATATATTACCAATATAATATTGGTTGCTGCATTAATTTGCTGAAAAAAGCTCACTGAAATGCTTAAAATTCTGTTTTAATCACACTAGAAAATTAGAGAAATCCACGTGAAAGGAAATAGAAAGAACAATAAAACATTATATCATAAAATTTAGTATTGTGAATGATAACACTAAGCAACACCAATTTCAGCATATATATATATATATATATATATATATATATATATATATATATATATATATATATATATATATATATATATATATATATATATATATATATATATATATATATATATATATATATATATATATATATATATATATATATATATATATATATATATATATATATATATATATATATATATATATTTCCTTTTCATTTTAGCAATCTCAATATCTAATGACTGAACTTTCTCCTCCTATAGGAATATAACAGCAAACAATTAACTTCCTTTACATGTGCTTCTGAAAAAGTGTGACAAATTACTCGGTATAATGCCCATATAACTTGTTCATTAATGATAAAAAGAACTCATAGTAGATGAAGAATCTAACAAAGTCAAAAAGTTTACAGTTGCTTCATATTGTTTGCTTGCTTCAGCAACAATAACATTTTCTTGGGATGGTAAAATAGGATGCTATTAGTTACATTGTTGGATGGAATTACATGTGGTGACAAAGAGTGAAAATTAAGCATTCTTTGCTTGCCTGTTAAAATTACACAGGCTAAGTCTTTATGATTGTTGATGAGATTTCATCAACCCCATTTCACAATGACTGACATCAAATTTTGATATGCAAAATATTCAATATCCTTTATATTTGGCCAGTAAAACAGGCATTAACCACTTGGCTAGATCTATATCGGATTCCATCCAGTTTTCTCAAAAAGTACATCAACAACCAACAATAGGTTTGAGGCCCAACGAGGTTATTGTCCATTTATATTTCCTGACAATATACTGTATATATACTCGCATGAAAGTCGAGAATGTGGGCCAAAATGTTCACTAAAAAGTACGGGGTCAACTTGTATGCTAAGGAATAAAGATTAAAAAAAAAAATAATAATAATTTTTAAACAAAAGGGACAGCAACTGACTTTCGACGAAAGAGCGGTAATCATGCCGTGATTTGAAGAAAACCGGAAGTCCGTTCGACTCCGCTGTGTTGTTGCTTTCCAATAATTACTTCTGAACTTAAGTTAATACTTTAAAGCAAAAAGTAAATTAAATATTCTTTAATAGAATAAAATATTCAGAGATGAATTTTTGAATTTGCTTCGAGATTCAAAAGTGCGGGAAGTCCGTAAAATAATCGAAGTGACGTTGCATCGTAGGTTCTAATTCCTCGTGAAATAAATGACTTTAAAAAATAAATAAATGCACAATTTATTACATAAGTAATTTTAGTACATGAAATTATTGCGATAATAACGGCAACTCAATTAAAAATTACGATGTAGTGTTATAAAAAAAACAAAAATACAAACAAGTGCTGTTAGGCCTAGCGATAGGCAAAAGTTTCAGGGGAATTTTTTCACCTATTATATATATTTTTTTCGTGTTTCTTGCTGATTAATATTTTACAAATAAGTTAAAATGTTCTTGCTGATTCGCAGGTTTTTATCGTAACTTTTCGTGTCGAAAATACAACTAGAAAAAGTTACGAAACTTCTCCATTCACACTTCGCCTGTCGATCCTGTATAGCAAGTTCACACTTGCATACCGCAGAAGTGCTCTCCACATTATAGCTCTACGAATATTTAAACTTCACAAACTATATTTAACATTCAAAGTTAGACCACATTTAACAAAAATAAACTCCGGAATCCCGAGTATTTATAAATTTAGAAAAAAGAAGAAGAAAAAAAAAAAAAAAATAGGTGTGCCGTTTGCATGACGGGCCGATAAAAGCCGGCTTTAGAGAAAGGAATGGTTGCAATAAACGCTATACGTTCATAAAAATTTCGCGTCATTTTGGAAAAAAAATTGCCTTTTTCAGCAATTGTTTGTTGTCGAATTTTTTGGCGATTTTTCTTAGGGAATTACCGAATTTTTCAGTTTTGCAGTTGGCGTGAAAATTTCGTGACCTCTGCTCTGATTTCTTGACTTTTTCGTGACTTTCTTGACCGTTTTTCGATTTCGCGACTTTTTCGTGACTTTCTTGACTTTCCTGACCGGTAGACACTCTGGTTTTGGGAGGATCATTTAATTAAAAAAAAAAAGAGGATGTTGGAAGAATTTATTTTATTTAAAATAGATCATACGATGCTTTATTTTTAAACCGTGTTCCCACTCAAATAATAGAATGAAAATCAATGACTTTTCAATGACTTTTAAGGACCTAAATCATGTTTTTAAGGACCGTTGAAAATTTGTTTTCAGGCCTCGTGTCAATATATAATTTTTAATTATATTTTACCAAAAAAAATTACAAGTTAGTGGATGCGTAATACAAATATGTCAGAGAATTCCGATACGGTGCAGATAATTGGTGGTCACGGGGAGATAACAAGTCCAAGTTGTATTTTTATAAATTTTGCAGTTGGCCACACAACATCTGCAAAAATTAAGGACTTTTAAGGACCTCTAGGCATTTTCAAGGCATTGAAAACAAGTTCAAAAATATTAAGCACTTTTAATGACTTTCAATGACCGTGGGAACCCTGTTAAAGTAAGAAAGGAATAGTTTAAAATACTGGAGATCGAGAATTATGCATTTGTAGACGTTTCTGTAGTTGTTTGATTTGACCAAAAATCACAGGTTGAATTTATAGCAGGAGGTGTTGGGTTTGAATGTATATGAATAAGTTGAAATTTAAAATTCCCTGAAAGATTTCTAAAAAAATTCCCCGATTCTACTGCACTTTCTTTTCAAATTTCCCCAATATTTTTCAGAAGTGTAAACACACTGATCAAATAGAAAATGTATGCTAAAGAGATAATATGCCAATTTTTTAAAAATAATTTGGACGATAATGAAATTTTTAAATTATTCAGTAACACTAAACTTCTGACAATTACCACCACCATTCTCCGGATAAATGGCACCAAAATACGGTTGAACGGTGCAACACGTACCTTCAGAACAAAGAAATTTACCTGAATTTCAAAAAATTCCCTGACATTTCCCAGAATTAGAAAGCTCCCGGACATTTCCCTGATTTCCAGGTTCTGTGTCCACTATGGTTAAGACAAACAAACGTTTCATGAAAACAAAAATCCTTAATGTCTTCATTTAACACTCTATATAATAAGATACGTTAAATGCAGTGATGTAACTAGAGATTATAAATTAGGATGACATTTCCCTGATTTCCAAGTTGTGTCCACTATGGTTAAGACAAACAAACGCTTCATGAAAACAAAAATCCTTAATGTCTTCATTTAACATTCTACATAATAAGATATGTTAAATGCAGTGATGTAACTAGAAATTATAAATTAGAATGACATTTCCCTGATTTCCAGGTTCTGTGTCCACTATGGTTAAGACAAACAAACGTTTCATGAAAACAAAAATCCTTAATGTCTTCATTTAACACTCTATATAATAAGATACGTTAAATGCAGTGATGTAACTAGAGATTATAAATTAGGATGACATTTCCCTGATTTCCAAGTTGTGTCCACTATGGTTAAGACAAACAAACGCTTCATGAAAACAAAGATCCTAAATGTCTTCATTTAACAATCTACATAATAAGATATGTTAAATGCAGTGATGTAACTAGAAATTATAAATTAGAATGACATTTCCCTGATTTCCAGGTTCTGTGTCCACTATGGTTAAGACAAACAAACGCTTCATGAAAACAAAGATCCTAAATGTCTTCATTTAACAATCTACATAATAAGATATGTTAAATGCAGTGATGTAACTAGAAATTATAAATTAGAATGACATTTCCCTGAATTCCAGGTTCTGTGTCCACTATGGTTAAGACAAACAAACGCTTTATGAAACCAAAGATCCTAAATGTCTTCATTTAACAATCTACACAATAAGATACGTTAAATGCAGTGATGTTACTAGAAATTACAAATTAGGATACATAGTAACACAAAAGCATCTGGTCTTCCCGACTCTCACAAACACCCCTCAAGACCCTGGTCCTCCTTAGCAACAGCGACAGCAACCAGTGACACGCGGAACAAGAGGAATGGTCTTCCTCTGCTGAGATTTCCAGACGAAACCTAATGAAGAGACTCGATTACAAGGGGCCTGTAATTGAAGGGGGTTGACAGTGGCAGGACCAAGGGACGGAACTTTGTCTCGTGAATTGATGAACTGATCACGAAGTAAACACTCTTTAAGAGACGCTGCAGCCGAATTTAGACAGAAAGAGAGAGAGAGATTGTGCGAAGTTAACAATAGATATGGTAAAGGAAATATGTTTACTGGTATCTTAAGCTTTAGTGAAATTTTTGGAAAACGTTTTCGTAACTTAACTTTTAACACTTAACTTTTAAGTTTTACCAAATAACAGTGAAATAACCATGCAAACGTATGTTAATACTATGCATAACCAAAATTTCCGAACTTTTGAAGTTATACAAATATATACAAGCTTATTATAATCTAAGTTCGATTGTCAAAAAGCTGTATAGGGGGGAGGGGGGCAAGGATTAGTACGATCAGGAATTGCATCTGAATATACGCGTTAAGAAGGGAGAAATGGTACGCAAAAAGGGGGGGGGGGAACTCTGGACAACTTTTTTTTTCTTCTTATGCCATACCGTTCGCCCTTTCTTCCCGTATATACCATCGATATAGATAAACAACTGGATAGACTGCTCCGTTGTCAATGCAAAGAGAAAAACGCGCCGGGGATTGCGAAGCTGGTGGGATGATTAACCAATCACAGTTCACTTTTATAGGTGGATGGGAATGCGAAAAACCTTGTAAAGTGTTAGAGTATATATTCTTTTGCACATTATTACTAATTAAGGTCTACTATTGACATTTCTGTTGTGTACAACCCAAAATTTTATTTTCAATCCTCGGCAATCCGTATTTTTTATCCCACCAATTGTATCTGGCAACGGCTTCATTTTTCCAGCGTTAAGCAGTCTATTCAGTTGTTTACCTATATCGATGGTGTATATACAGGCCAAATTTTGAGGTCATTCTAATTTGTGTTTTTTTTTACAGCTTTTAGTAATAATCACCCAGTATAATACAGATATTAGTAATAATCACCTGATATAATAAGAAAAATGTTGTAATATGATTATCAAGTAATTAAGCGTGTTGATAGTTTCATGCAAACAGAAAATTAAAGAGTATGAAAAGCATGGGATGTTTTAAAACACTTGATAAAAATAGTATAAGTGGAATATTCGATATCGATACTGTAAAAGCTGTTTCACTTCGGTGATTGACTTAAAGTGGAGAAGCATGCCAATGTACTCAGGGGGGAAGAAAGAAAAGAAAAAAATAGTTCACAAAAGCAGATATTTAAAACTCAAGCTTTCGAAACTTTAAATCCACAGGAATAATATTTTTTTTTTTTTAATTTTGCTTTCCGTAAGAATCGGAAGAAAAACGGCACAGGTTAAAAAAAACTAATGTATATGCATATGGGAAATTTTTGCGCATTTATAAATTAGTACTATACGTGCTGTAAAAGTTGTTTCCTTATGGTGATCAGCTTATCGCAAGGAAACTAAATTACAAGTTTCAATTATATTGAGTTCGCAATTATAATATAGCTAGGATTATAAATTATTAGCATGGATACTGTAAAAGTGGTTTTCTCACGGTATTCAGCTTATCGCAAGGAAACTAAATTAAAAGTTTCAATTATATTGAGTTCGCAATTATAATATAGCTAGGATTATAAATTATTAGCATGGATACTGTAAAAGTGGTTTTCTCACGGTGTTTAGCTTATTGCAAGGAAACTAAATGAAAAGTTTAAATTACATGTATGGAGTTCGCAATAAATACATTTAATATAACTTGGATTATAAATTAGTATTATTGGCGCTGTGAAAGTCGTTTTCTAACGAAACTAATCTTATTGCAAGGAAAGTAAATTACAAGTTTCAATTACCTGTATTTGCTTCGCAATAAACACATTTAATACAGCTAAGATTATGTATTAGAATTACGGGCGCCGTAAAAATAGTTTTCTTAGGGCGATCACCTAATCGCAAGGAAATCAAATTACCAGTTTCAATTACCTGTATTGAGTTCGCAATATACAAGTTTCAATTACCTGTATTGAGTTCGCAATATACAAGTTTCAATTACCTGTATTGGCTTCGCAATAAACACATTTAATATAACTAGGATTATGTATTAGTATTATGGGCGCCGTTAAAGTAGTTTTCTTAGGGGGATCACCTAATCGCAAGGAAATCAAATTACCAGTTTCAATTACCTGTATTGAGTTCGCAAATACATTTAATATACCTAGGAGAAAAATCTCTTTTAAATCAGGATTCCCTAACCTATAATTAGAATCAGACAAAGAAAAACGAAACGCAATTAAAAAAAAAAAAAAAAAACTGCACCCCCATACACTCTCTCTCTCCCCTCAGAAAAGAAAACTTCCCCTTCACACGAAAACAATAGGTACCTCATTTATAGATGGGGATCCTTCCACAGCTATTCATCCGCACACAAAAATACATTAAAAAAAAAAAATCCTCAGTGATCCTTTTGTCACCTGACCCAAATCAACATTTGCATTCGATTCCGCCTCAATAGATAAAAACCTTTTCGGGAAAAGCCGCGTCTGCGGAATAATAACAAAAATAATAGAAGTCATACTCTTTGAGGTGGCTGGAAGAGAAAGAAAAAGAAAAAAAAAGTTAATTCTATTGGCAGTCCCCCCCCCCCTCACCTTTTCCCCACAGTCTATTATCCCCTTTTCTTTTGGGATGAGACAAAGGTAGTAATTACGTGGGGAACTCCTTTCCCGTGTCGAGGGGGTAACCTCTCTGACAGTTCTTGAAGTGGCCCCCTAATTGACGGATTCTACCCGGAATGAAAGAGTCGAATTGAAAATCCGGACGGAGATGATTCTTTTCAGGTAGAAAGGGGAGTCGATGGAGGAGAAAGTTTGATGAATGACGGGGGGGAAAGGGAACGAGCCGTAAATGAATAAAGGTACCGAAGTGGGATTGCAATGAACATATCTTCATGTTACTGTGAATGTCCGAAATTGAAGAACGTCGACTTTCTCCGGTGAATGTCGGCATGTACCAGATACTTCGGTTGAAAGACCGAATATTTGAGATTATGTTCTTATATATTCGGACTATCACCGGTGTATGTCGACAATGAATGATGGGGAGAGAAAGGGAACGAGCCGTAAATGAATAAAGGTACCGAAGTGGGATCGCAATGAACATATCTTCATGTTACTGTGATGTCCGAAATTGAATAATAATGGCGACTTTCTCCGGTGAATGTCGGCATGTACCAGATACTTCGGTTGAAAGACCGAATATTTGAGATTATGTTCTTATATATTCGGACTATCACCGGTGTATGTCGACAATGAATGATGGGGAGAGAAAGGGAACGAGCCGTAAATGAATAAAGGTACCGAAGTGGGATCGCAATGAACGTATCTTCATGTTACTGTGAATGTCCGAAATTGAATAATAATGGCGACTTTCTCCGGTGAATGTCGGCATGTACCAGATACTTCGGTGAAAGACCGAATATTTGAGATTATGTTCTTATATATTCGGACTATCACCGGTGTATGTCGACAATGAATGATGGGGAGAGAAAGGGAACGAGCCGTAAATGAATAAAGGTACCGAAGTGGGATCGCAATGAACATATCTTCATGTTACTGTGAATGTCCGAAATTGAAGAATGTCGACTTTCTCCGGTGAATGTCAGCGTGTACCAGACACTTCGGTTGAAAGACCGAATACTTGATTATGTTCTTATATATTCGGACTATCACCGGTGTATGTCGACAATCACAGGCATGCTCTGGTGGAGGTCGAAACGAGAAGCCGAAACTTTAAAAAAAAAATTTAAAAACGAAAGTTTTAAAAATTAATAATAAAGGAAAGTTAATCGCCCCATTGAAACCAGGAGAAACGAATATACAGTATTATGTTACCAATGATGAACTGTTCAGTATACTATATGAAATTCATTCCAATTAGAATGTACTGTTCATTTTAAGTTCCAACAGTTACATGTTACAGCTTTCTCATATATCATTTGACATATATCATAATACGTTTTAATAATAAAGTATGATAAAAAAAAAAAGCAAGAAAAATATTTTTATTCAACATTCACAATCAGTGCATGGTGAATGTCGACATTTGCCGGTGTAAGTGAGAAATAAGGATATTTAGTAAATATTTCGGACTTGCACCAAGCGACAACATGAATGTTGACATTCATCGAAGAAAGCGATATTCTCCAGATTTCGGTCTTTCACAGTAACATAAATACCGTTTCTGTTAAAAACATTTTATAAACAATTTATGAATTCCACTACTACAGGGTGGACACAAAATTCAGGAAAAAAAAAAAAAGTTCCTCGATAGATTTCTAAAAAAATTCGCCGATTTTACGGTCAACATTTTTTTAAAAATTTTCCCCGATTTTTCCAGATGTGCAGATCAAATAAAACATTTATGCCACAGAGATAATATGCCAATTTTTTTTTTAATAGTTATGCCAGAGATGAAAAGTTTAAATGATACCGTAAAATGAAACTTCTACCGATTACCGCAATTCTCTGGGAAAATAGCGCCAAAGTACGGATGAACGGAGAAATGTATCTTTAAAACAATAGAAAAATTCTCTGATTTTCGCGAAATTTTAAACAATTCCCTAATTTTTTCCAGAATCAAAAAAATTCTCGGACATTTCCAGGTTCTGTGGATAACTGTGTACTATATGGGAAAATGGCACTTATATGAGAGTTAATTTGACATTCTCAGGGATGAGAGTGAACAGAGTGCAAAAAGGAGGAAATCCAAAAATTCGTTAAAAAGATCGCGGAAGGAATACACAAAAAAGTATGCAGGAAGGATGATTCAATAATTTTAAAGATACAATGAAATTTCTCCATACTATATAATAATTACATTTCAAATTTTAGGAGTTAGTGAAGCAATATGTGAGGAAAGGGGAGCTAAGAGGGTAAATCTTTTGTTTAGACATGAGGAAAAGTATACTTTTTGCAGGAAAAACTGGTACTCGAAACGGGGACAAAGAGAAGGAAAATGTTACATACAAAATCAAAAAGGAGGAAATCCTCCAAAAGGAGGAAAACTGTCATCCCTGCATTCTAGGCAAAGGAAAATGTAATTTCAATGAACATATCTTCTTAATGTTTGGTATACATTCTTTGTATTATGATCTTTTGAAGATAACATATGAAGAAAAATTGAATACAAGTTCAAATTCTTACCACGAAATGGAATCTGGGACTTTAAAGGCTAATATGAAATTTAACCTTAAAGGCTGAATCATATTAGGAAAGTTGTTGATGGCGTTTTAGAAAAAAAGGGAGGAGGTAGGGAATGTGGGAGGGAGATGGGGTGAGGGGGGGGGGCGGAGAGAGGATACAATAACGCTTTGATGGAAAAAATAAGTTGTCATGCAATTGTTATCCTTTAAATTTATGAATATTTGTAGTATTTCTTTAAAGAAAGAAGGGATATAAAAAAAAAAAAAAGATTATCTTTTAAATATATTAAGGATAGTGACCTCCATGGTGTATTTATTATACATGATTTTATGAATATTTTTAGACTTCTACAAAACGCTTTCATGATGAAGAAGTTACATATTTCACTCATAACTTGATAGTTTCACCCATAATTAAAAGCATAAATTACTTCTTTTTTTTTTCAATTTGATGATGGAACTTCTAATAGAAAAGCAAATTTTTCCGACAAACCTTTTGGCAAAAAAGCATGGTGTGTTTTTTTGAGATAACGAGTTCCACGAAATTTTCGACTTTTGCAATTTAGGTTTGTACTTTTATTGAATGTAAGTACAGAAAAATGATCCAAAACTCGTTATGTTTCTCATATATTTTCTTCATTTGTAAGTAAACAGAAAGAGAAATATTTTTTGCTGCAGTCGTATATTTAGAAGAAGAAGAAAAAAAAAAAAAGGGAAAAAAAATGAGTCATTTGCACAGTTATAAGAAGCTTTTTTTTTTTGATTTCATGAAATATTTCAGTACTATTTGACTTTTAGAATTGGGTGGCTCAAGTCATATTATCTCGGAAAAGTCAAGTGAAAGCTTAAAAGATTTATTTTCGTCATATTTGAGGATTACTGAAAACACAATTCACTTTTCGAAAACCAATTGAAAACGATGATCCATTCGAAGAATTTTCAAATTAGCCGCATAGATTTTTTTTTATTTCAAAAGCAGTTAAATAAGATGCCTTCGAAGTACCGTGTCTTTTCTTTGAATACCAAAATACCTAGAGCTAGAGTGGAGTGGTGGTCACCGCTTAACCTCAATATCAAAAAGCGTAGAATAGCTCAGACGAAGATTTCCATAATCACGTCTGAAACTTTAAAGATTATAACCGTCTCCAACTTAACTGTCTACCTTTCAATAGAAAGTACGTTAAAAAACCGACTTTAAGTGACGATTAAACTTAAACACGTCTGCCGCTAATTCTTTAAATTCACCCTTAGTCCGAATAGAAGGACAGCATACTTCAGAATCAGGTAAGAATATGGTAAAGATGTTTTCTCAACGTCTGGTCTTTTCAGAGAAAAGACAAGGGGAAAAAATGAGGATTTAGTGTTACGAAACATCTGTTAAAATTAAAAATAAGTTGTAATGCTGTTAAAAAACAGTTAAAGGTTACTAGGATAAATCTCGGATTGAAAAAGTAGTTAAGAGTAAAGGAGCTTTGGTTTTTGGTGTGGTTAGACTTACTTTGATAGCGTAACTTTTATTGCAGGGATTATTATAAATTATGGATTAGTTCAAATGTTCCGATGAAAAAGAATGTAAAGTCGGGTTTAATTTTTATATTGCATTTCAATTCTTAGAACATGAAATAGAAAAACTTAGCAATATAGTTTGTCCATGAACACTGACTTTTATTAACCAAAAATTTGACAGATAAGTTTGCAACAGATAAGTTAAACATAATGTATAAACAGAATGTTGTTTCCAATAAATTTTGGAAAATGTACATTTTTACAGAAAAACAAACTTAGAGTTAAAATTTGTGAATTTTTAAGGGCATTTAATATGATTGTGGAGTAAACTGGACTCTGCATATTACAAAAAGAGAAATGTTTGGGGGGGGGGGGGTGAAGGGAAAAAAATCTACTGAATAATCATAGCATTTCATTTGAAAGTTTTTATTGATGTAAGGTATAACGTCACTTGCACAAAAATTGTTAACACTAGAAAGACGGGAGCTTAGTATATACCTATATTGCCTGAAAGCAGTCAAAATGACTGCATTGTGAAAAAATAACTAATGCGCAAAGAAATTTGTTTAACAGTAATTTTTAATATATTTTATATCACTTACAGTCATATAACAAGTTATAACAAGTATTAACAATAAAAAAAAATGTATTTCAGTTCGAAAAAAAAATAATTTATACATTATCTGGACATTTTAGCCAAATCGATTACAGTATGAGATCATACACTCAGTGATCCTCCTTCCCATCTGAATTACGTTCAAAGGGAACAAAGCGCGTGGCCAGGCCTGGCATAAAGATTCGAATAACAAGTACGAATAACAATAACTTTAGTTATTGAACAACTGCAACTTATCAAGAATATGTCGAAATCGATAATTTATCATGAACTTGTATGTTATCATGTTATTCCAATCCAGAGTCAAAATGACTGCTTTTCGGCAATATAGGTATAACACACATATATATATACCGGAAGTGAAGGAGGGGGGGGGCAACAACAATGATTAATTAACCCATTTATATGTTGTAGAAAAAGTCACAAAATTATAAGAAGCTGTGTCATTATTTAAATAATTATTTTTTTAATTGAAATTCAAAAGCAGTCAAAATGACTTGCTTAGGCAATCTAGTGTTAATATGTAAGGCATATTCTCTTTCAGAAAGAGAGACACACAAGTAAAAGAATTAGCATGAAAACTTAAAACACCACCAAAAGAAAACTAGGCATACATTTACCACGTTCTTTTAATTTAAATGTCGAATAAAACACAAAAGTTTGGCAAAATAAAAAGTGTACAGCAGTAACTGTCCAAAAACAAAGCCAACTCGAAACGTCCCGATTCCTCAGCGTGGGCGGCTTCATTGCCAACCCCCATTTCGCAAGAAAACACTTTTTACGAAATAACCAAGAAGACCCTTGCGTTGAATATTCAAAAGGACCCAACTCCACTATCTCCTGAAAAATATGACTTTCAGATGCGACCACCCCAACCCCAAGCAGAAGAAGGTTGCAAATCACAAAACGGTACCAAGGGAAAAGTAATGAAAATAAAGAATCCCCCCCCCTCTCCCATATATATATATATGGAGGGACTGCAACCTCCCCCTCCCCCCCCCCTTTTTTTATATGTCAGAAGATGTATGAGAGCAGAGCAAAAAGGGGGATCGAGAAGATGAGGGATGTGTCGTCCATATCGTCTGGTCTTTTGTGACCATCCAATTCGGTTACTTCCGCCTGATTTAGAACCACCCCCGGAATCTCTTCCCCCCTCGACGATGTCTTCTTTTACTCTTTTGGGGGAAGAGGGGGAGAGGGGGGCTCCTCCCACCACCTGCAGAAGACGCGCCCCCCGAATGGTCTTTTTCGCAGACGACCGTAGGTCTGTTGATGCAGGAGACGTAGGTATATATATGCAATTGATTGAGTATCGGGAGAGATGAACGGTGGTGAAAATAAGGTTTCAGGAAGGACAATGCGTTGCGTGATGTTGTTTTTAGGAGATGTATTATTACTTTTTAAAAGGAAGCTTAAAATCATAGGTAGTGTTTGTAGACTGAGAGGCGACTGCAATTTTTGGACCCCATCGAACATCATTCTGAATTTTTTTTACAGAGAAAAGTGAGTAGATTACAAATCCACTGGTCTGCCGTGGCGAAAAATGGCCGAAACTGGTCATAAATCGACTTTTAATGAGTTGAACTAAATCCAATCGCCAAATGCGCCATAACTTGCCAGATAATGAGCATTTTCTTTCTATTTATTTGGTAACCCTCACTCTTTAATTTTCAATTAAGAAGGTTGCAGACGATTCGGATGTGTGGCTATGGCTTACTTGCATCTTTCACAAATGAGCCAAATTGGCAATAAACCTTACGTCACTGATGACGTCGTCGTTTAAAAGATACAAGTTTTCCGAACCAGAGATCAGAAATCGTTTGCGCTTTTTCTCATTGAAAATCAAAATGCAATGGGTTGCCAGACGAAAAAGTTTGTTCTCTTTTTGGCAAGTTATGACATATTTGGCAATCGGATTTTAGTTCAACTCATTCCAAGTCTATTTTTGAAAAGTTTCGGCCATTTTTGTCACGGCAGACCAGTGGATTCGTAATCTACTCACTTTTCTCCAATTTTTATTTAAAAAAATCAGAATGATGTTCGATGGGGTCCAAAAATTGGAGTCGCCTCTCTCGGACTATGTTGTTTTAGGAGAAGTAATATTACTTTTTAAAAGGACGCTTTAAATCAAAGGTAGGGTTTGGCTTTGGTTATAATCCACGACAACTTATCCTGACCTCATTGAATGCGCTGTAGGATGTATCCTTCCGCGTCAAAGATATAGTTCCGATCAAATCCCAGCTTATGTAGTAATAGTGATAACCTGATCACATAGTTTTGCATTAAACTTAAATATATGTTGATAAAATAAAAAATAAGCGCTTTTAATTTTTTACTTTACTTGATACTTAACATTTCTAACCACGGTTACTATAAGAGTTTCAACAAGTCATATGTAGTCCGAGAGGCGACTGCAGTTTTTGGACCCCATCGAACATCATTCTGAATTTTTTATAGAAATTAGAGAAAAGTAAGTAGATTAGGAATATACTGGTCTGCCGTGGAAAAAATGGCCGAAACTGATCAAAAATCGACTTGGAATGAGTTGAACTAAAATCCGATTGACAAATATGTCATAACTTGCCAAAAAGAGAGCAAACTTTTTCGTCTGGCAACCCACTGATTTTGATTTTTAATGAGAAAAAGAGCAAACGATTTCTAGTCTCTGGCTAGGAAAACTTGTATCTTTTAAAAGTAAGCCAAATTGGCGATATCAGTTACGTCATCAGTGACGTAATGTTTATTGCCAACTTGGCTCCCTTTTAATAGATGCAAGTAGACCGTCGCCAGATATCTGAATCGTCTGCAACCTTCTTAATTGAAAATTAAAGAGTGAGGGTTACCAAAAAAAAAAAAAAAAAATACTCATTATTTGGCAAGTTATGGCACATTTGGCAATTGAATTTAGTTCAACTCATTAAAAGTCGATTTTTGACTAGTTTTGGCCATTTTTGTCACGACAGACCAGTAGATTCGTAATCTACTCACTTTTCTCTAATTTCTATAAAAAATTCAGAATGATGTTCGATGGCGTCCAAAAATTGCAGTCGCCTCTCAATCTAATGGCTTTGACCGAGCTACTTCCATTACGTCATTCAGTTGGCTAACACAGCTAACCCTGCCTCCTCTCAGTTCCAAGACGTCACACGTAAGATTATTGCGCAGCCAATCAGCGCGTAGTAAAACCGGATCGTACATCACTGCAGCGTGTTCAATGAGGTCAGGATAGGTTGTCTTGAACTACAGTTGGCAAGGGGGAGAGGGGGGGGGGGGACAGATTATTGAGAGACGGTCGGAATAGTCGGATCCTAGAATCAAGCAAACAGTCAGAGCCAAACAATATATGACAAAATGTATTTATATAAACAATTTCATTTGGGAGACATAGATATTTCTCGATAGACTTATGTCTCCTCACTACAGTACATAGGGTGATTTAGGATCTAAATCATCCATATAGTACGAAGGGAAATTTGAGGAGCTAAGTTTATATGCAATGCCAATAATTATGCTTTTGATTGCAAAGAGTGACAGCACACAATATGAAGATATTAGTTGGGAATAACAGGTTTAAACTTATGCAAAAGAAACGTCAATGGGTATTCCTCAAATAATTTATATAATGCGATGTAACATTAGGCATATTTGGTAATAAAAGTAACATAAGTAAATATTTTAAAGGATTTCTAAACTTACACAACAGTTTCTTTTCTTTCTTTTTTTTAATTCATAATTATTCCTGAAATAATTTATGCAATGTATCGTTAAGAACTCAAGTCGTTTGCGAATTTATATTTAAAAGAAATACTAAAACTTACTCGTTAGTTTCATCCTTTTTCTTTTTTTTAAATTTGAAAGAAACTGAAGTTTTAAGAAAATGAAAAGCCATTTACACATTGATCTAATCATTCTAAAGTGAACTCAACTTTAATAATTAATTTCATAAGATAAAAACAACAATGAATCATCATCAAGGGATACAATAACTTTCTTCATTCCAACACAGCCAACCACCGACAACACACCGTGACGAAATAATGCATAAAAATTCTCAAAACTTTCTCTCAAAATTCAAATGACCAACCCCAAAACGATTCGGAGCTCAATTTTAATTAATTCAAGGAACTCAGTTCCAATTAATTCCACAACATAAAACTTAACAACGAATCATCATCAAGTGATACGATAACTTTCTTCATTTCAACACGGCCAACCGTGACAAAATAATACATAAAACTCTCAAAACTCAAAAGTGACCAAAACCCTGAAAGATTGGAAAACTTCAACAACAAGAAACAAACAATTAAAACCGAAAAGTCTCTCCCCTTCTCACCTTCCAAATACAAGTTAATCTTCCGCCGTACAGAAGAGAGGGAAGCATTAAACAAACCTAATTACTACCACATCGGAGACCCCTTATAACAAGTGCATAATCAACTATATTATAACACAGGGAAGTTCCAGAAGTCACCATGAATCTTCCGTGACGAATATCTATAGATCCCCCCCTTGTCCTACCTAGACTGCAGCCTCGGAGCAGTGGCCATTATTAATCATGGGGTGCCTTAACAGTAGATAATAATTGGCTTCTGCTCGTTTCCATAGGGACCCCTCGGCAGGTGACACCCAAATTGGGGCAATTACCTGCTACTGACGGATTCTATTGTTCGTCCTGCAGGCATTTACCAGGGTGATGAATAGGGGGAATAGAGACAGTTAAGTAGCAGCTCCTCCCGTCAATCATGGGTCTCAGGACACGCCTACTCTTGGGGTGACGTCATACTTAGGATGGTTACCATTATCGGGTTGGGATTTTTTATTTTCCAATGGAATAGTAAACGAGCATTTTTTATTTTTCTGTGTGTGTGAGTGCCGGGAGGTGGAAGGGGGGTTAGGGTTGGTTGGTTGTTTTCAGATTATCTGGCGCTGTCAGCAACACAAGGGCTATAATGCACCGAAACATTCGTCATTAGACAAGCCAACATACATTTAAAAACACCCATGCCTAACACGGGACTCGAACCCTGCAACCTCGTGGTCTAGAAGGGGAGGGGGGGGGGGGTTTAAGGTATATTGAAGAGTTAATGTGGGGGATGGTTAATTTTATGAAATGGTTTTGGAGAATAGTTTGTGATTAAGTAATTAGGATTTAAACTATTCGGATTTGCAGGATAAAATTAAAATATGAAAGTTTAAGAGATGAGTGACTATAATATTTATGTCCCCCTAGACTTAATATACAACTTTCCTAATCATATTGATAGCTAAAATATTGTTTTTAAATCTTAGAGAATGTTGTTCAGTATCTAACAATAATAAAGAAACTATATTAACAAAATTAAATAGCAAAAATCGCTAAATAGTTACTTTTAACTATCAAAACTGTTGGTGTATTTTTTTTTTTAACACATCAGTTAGACAGAACTTGCCATTAATTAAATTTTATTTTCAAAACAAAAATTTGAATTAAATTAATCTTAAAATTGAAGACACTACTGTAATAATATATATATATATATATATATATATATATATATATATATATATATATATATATATATATATATATATATATATATATATATATATATATATATTTAAGCAATTGTGTCCAACTTTATATTCTACAAATTTCCGACACAAAAATGCCGAAGATGACTTATTGACAGTCGAAAAAATGTTAAATGCAAAAACATTTCTATTTAAAAAGTATTAGTGTCACGTTTTAGTAAACCTTTGCATGTAATTAAAAAAAAAAAGGGGGGGGGGGAGTGCTATATGGCAACTTCATTGACCATTTCATGATGCATTTATCTTTTGCTCATTTTCACATTCAAACTGACATAAAAATCGTAAAAAGAACGTATTGAATTTTTCCTTTTTATATATATATATATATATATATATATATATATATATATATATATATATATATATATATATATATATATATATATATATATATATATATATATAATTGTACGACGGGGGGAAAAAGCAATGTACAAGCTTTTTAGGCTAAAAAACAATTTTAAAATTTCAAATCTCTACCAAAAAATACAATGTAACTTTCACAAAAGATCAATATGTCCAACAACACAGAATAAAACAAAAAAAAGTCTGTCCCTTTTCCGCAAATCTATTCGCATGCCAACCCTCAACGGAACATACATCAAAAGCGATAGAAGGTAAGAGATAAAAATGCCAAGGTGCTTCCTTCAATATAATACGGGACTATAAGTGGGGGGGGGGGGAATGTCCTAAGAAGCTAAGGGATTTCCCTCCACTTAACTACTCAAGTCAAAAATATCCTCTCGCTGCCTTTTTCTTCCGGGCCGAGCCTGAAATCTTCAGGAGATCAAAGTGACACCTTCTCCGTAGGAGCCTTACCTCTTTTTCAAGAGACGGAGACTTTACCTATGGTGTAGGGCTGCTGTTTGTGGCGGAGGTCTGAACAGGATTTCGCCAAAAAAAGGCGCCAACGTTTTGCCGTGAGAACTGTATTATGAATAGAGATCATTAAGTTGTTTAAGATTAAGTCCTAGTAAGGATCATTTCCTATACTCGGTAGAGAAAACAAATTAACTGAATAAGTATATATCATTTCCTATACTCGCTAGAGAAAACAAATTAACTGAAAGGTATATATCATTTCCTGTACTCGCTAGAGAAAACAAATTAACTGAAAAGTATATATCATTTCCTATACTCGCTAGAGAAAACAAATTAACTGAAAAGTATATATCATTTCCTATACTCGCTAGAGAAAACAAATTAACTGAATAAGTATATATCATTTCCTATACTCGCTAGAGAAAACAAATTAACTGAAAAGTATATATCATTTCCTATACTCGCTAGAGAAAACAAATTAACTGAAAGGTATATATCATTTCCTATACTCGCTAGAGAAAACAAATTAACTGAAAAGTATATAAGTACAAATATCTTATTGAACTTATATTCTAACTTTATAGAAATGTCTTTGTGCATTTATATTGTAATTTAATCCATGTACATTTTGATATTAATGTAAGTATAAAATACAACATATTTTAAAAACGTTCTTAAAAAAATTATTAATTTTTAAACATAATAAGGTATACGTATAGGTTTCAACATTTTTTTTTTTAATTTTCAATTTAAAAATTAGACCTTTGCACCTTGAAAAGTACATTATTTGTTAAACTGTTTCCAATAATTTTTTTTTTTTTTTTAATTTCTTCAATTTTAATAATTAACATTTAATCAACTAATTAGGCTAATTTCGAACGGTAATGACAAAAATTCTAATTAGCCCCCAGATACAATTTTGGTGTTCAATAATACGGAATACACTGCTCTATGTTTTGACCCTATTAACAAAATTTTACAGTGTGTATATTTTGTGATATCTTGCTTTAAGTGAATCTATTAGAAAAATCCAAGTTTTTTTACACAGAATCTTATCTTTAAAATTCAATTAAAAAAATATGTATTTAAAAATCACCTAGTATTTAGGATCAAAACATTCAACAATGTATGCAGATTATATAGTTAAAAACAAATTTCAAAAAAATATTATTTAAACTGAAGTTATTACTGTTTGAATGAAATGTAAAATAGAAAAAAACTACAATCTGAGAATAACTTTTAAAAAAGTATTTTTTATATAAAAACCTGTTATTATTATACTAATTATTATATATTTCCTTTTTAGTATGCTCCTCCATCATAGGGTTTCCTTCTTTTGTGTTGTTTTTATTTTGCTTTTGTTTTTTTCGGCCTTACAAATCTTCCCCGATTTTTGCGATTTGAAGCCTATACGTATACCTTAAATGATATTTTTTTTTTCTTAGAAAAGTTATATACAATCAATACTAAATCCATTTCAATGGATAAGCGATGACTTTGATGTTTCTGGAATTCCTACAGGAGCCTCAGAATGAATGTTCTTTTGCATACTTTGAAAACAGAAAATCAAAGTTGAACGTTAATACAGACACTGATTGCAGTTTTGGTTATCAAAGACAAATTTTCAATGATTTTACTTTGTTTTTACAAAAAACTATTTTTATTGCTTAAGCGAAAATAAATTATAACATGTAAAAACGGAAATATAATCATACTTAAAAAAAAAAAAAAAAGTGTTTTCGTAAATTTAGCAAAATGTATGTCTTTTTTTTCTTCAATAATTTGCAAGAAGGATTTTTCTAATGCAATTGTTATGGCTTTTATTTTATTTTTCAAATAATATCTGAAATGTAAATAATATGTTTGCCTGTAAGTGGGTAAATAAATTTTCATGCAAGTGATAGTGGCCATAGACTGCTAATGAAACAATTTATTATTTGTTTCAAAAAATTGAACCTAAAAACATCATTTACATTAAAAAGAAAAATTTCATCAAAATATATCTAAATTTTTCTAGAATTTGATAGAAATGTAAATTTTTTTTTGTGTTTGTGTTTCTACCGATGAAAAATTACGCAGATATAAAATGCATATTCTAGTCACGCTCTCTTTTTTTTCTCTTTGTGCCGACATAGTTTTCATTTTTTGAAAATTAAATATATATATAAATAAATACGAAAACATGTCTAGACGAGTATTATCTCTAAGAGTCATCGAGAGGGATCATCCAAAAAGTATTAAATAAATTTTTATTTAATATTATTTCAGGTGGGATAACATGGACGACTTAAGAGCTCGGGATCTGAAGAGCACACACACAAAAAAAGCAATTGGAATTACAAATATGCTTTCATTCCATATTTTATTGCTTAAAAAAGTAACATTTTTATTGAAATCTCAGTTGCGAAAGAGAAATAATTCTTCTTCTTATAGTGATTAGTGTTAATTTATCTTTCAAATGCTGTCAATTTATTTCAAAGCTGCCAACTGCTTTTGCGATTAACTTTACACACCAAATTAACTCAAATGAACTGCTAATGTGTTAACCCATTTTTACCTTTCTCTTAAAAAAAAAACGGTCATGTTGAAAGAAACTAACGACTTTTACTTTGACAGATTGGATGCCATCCAGATTCATTACTTAGAAAAGACTCCACTTCATTACTTTGGAAGATTACTTCAGCTCCGGGTCATTAACAATTTTGTATGAAAATTAAATGAATCTTATTGGAAGTTCTGACAAGGCATTATGATTTTGTTGGTTCACTTAGTGAAAGTTTACTTGTGAGGAGTATTCAGAAACGACCGCACTAATTATATCTTTTCCAAATTGTTTAGTCAAAAGGATTTAGAGGGCTACATTATGCAGTAACATCGATAGAACAAAATCTAGACTGCTGAGTGAAGTCTGTAGAAGTCAAAGGGGAAGATACCTTTGCGTCACGAATGGGAGATAATTCGATATTCTCTCACCAATCAACTGACCCAAAAGTCCCCGTGTCCACTCAACTTAAAAACAGAGATTGGGTTCCCTCGATCACAAGACTTCTCTCATGCTAGGAGCGCATTCTGCCTCTGAACCAAGAGTTCAACTGGTGGGGATAAGAATGGCAATCAAATGAAGTCACTTAGTTAGGCAATAGTCGGCCGGCCATGCCCACATACATTACTCATTTAAAGAGTTTTTTGGACAATGGTTGTTCTCATGTGAGGAGTATTTAGAAACGACCGCACTAATTATATCTTTACCAAATTGTTAAGTCAAAAGGATTAGAGGGCTACATTATGCAGTAACATCCATAGAACAAAATCGATTGGCAATAGTCAGCCGGCCATGCCCACATACATTACTCATTTAAAGAGTTTTTTGGACAATGGCTGTTCTCATGTGAGGAGTATTTAGAAACGACCGCACTAATTATATCTTTACCAAATTGTTAAGTCAAAAGGATTAGAGGGCTACATTATGCAGTAACATCGATAGAACAAAATCGATAGGCAATAGCCGGCCGGCCATGCCCACATACATTACTCATTTTAAAGAGTTTTTTGGACAATGGTTGTTCTCATTTCGAGTGACACATTTGTCGCCAAAAGGCGACACGAATGCCGCCAAGTGGTCCTCCCTGATCCCCCTTTGAAAGAGGAAACCAGTTCTCGTCAATCATGGGCGATGTCAGTGGCAGGGACCAGCATCCATCAATACACAACCACCTTTGGAGGATGGAAAAAAATCTCTCTTTTGCTCTCTTAAACAAACCGTGGCATCCTAGAGATGCTTTCACACTGAGGTCTTAAGTTGGATGTGGGGGCATTATTCCCAGCAAATTAAGTGTGAGGCGAGAAGTGTCAAGAGCTTTTTTTTTTAGGTTGTGCTGATGCGGTAGTGTGTCAAAAGTTTTTACCCGATTACGTTCAGTATTACCTATTTGGGGAGTTGTTGTTGTTGTTGTTGTAGGTTTAGGTAGGGTTTTCGGTATTAAATATTTGGGGTTTGGTTGTAGGTTAAGTAATATTTTTGGTATTAACTATTTGGGGGTGGGTTGAGGCAGTGTTTTTTGGCATAGGTTCTTAAGAGGCCCTTTCATTAAGGGCGATTTTGAATCATTTAAACTTGACGTATTTTAGTTAAAAAGTAAAAAACGCAGAGATTTTTTTTTTATAGTTTTAATCACGCACAAGTTCGAGAAAATCAAGAGTATAAGATTCCAACCAGTTTTTAGATAACATTGTTTTTATGCACCTAGTTTAATCTTCCATGAAATGAGAAAGTACCAAGGTTATCTAAACATGTCAATGTGTACTGCTATACTTTTTTCAATCATCGGACTGTTTATAGAGTTAGTAAAACTCTTACTGCATGTAGTAAAATACTCGGCACACTACACAGAGAGTCAGACAAAGGAAATAGTAATTCTAATGAACTAGATTTTATCACGACGTTTTAAAAAAAATGTAATGAAACAGACAGCTTCCAAGTCCCTAAATTACATTGGCAAGCATTGGATTAAAAACTAACCGATCCCATTCTTACGAGTATTCATTTCTCATGGTGCAACATCCTCAGAACCAGGACACGGTGTAAATCAGGAAATAAATACACTCACGTAACTCCATCCCCCCCTCGCAGAATTGTAAAAATACGTGGAGTCGTCTCATTGGACGCCTGGCAGTCACGTGTCTTGTTTACATATTGCAGTGCCGTACGTGCCAAGAGGACTTACCTATTCTAATGTAAATTCCCTGCCGACTAGTCGCGTCCGCGAGTTTCTGGAAAAGGTAATCAAGAGAAGAATTGTGTGGAAACTACATAAATACCGGAGTCTTTTCAGTTGCCGCACAATGATTTCGGGAAAGGCCCCCCCATTGCCAGTTGGAAGGAGGGGGAAGAACGGCGAGTTGAAGAAAATTTGAATGTACTTGTAGTAGGGTCTTTTTCTAATGAAAGGTAGAAACTGGGTTTTGGTGCTTTGCATACTGATTCTGTTGGATATGACGTTTTAAGTTTTTTTTTTTTTTTTTTTTTTTTTTGGTTGCTTGACGGAAACCTGGCAGAATTTCGCGTCGCAATCAAAAGCGGACTGTTGGAGAGAAAAGATAGTTTTTTTTATTTAAATATTTAAAGCACCACGAAGAATTTCAGATTAAAACAGGAATTTGGAAAGATTTTCTTTGAGGAGAAAAATGCTTTGGAAGTTGAATAATTTGAATGTGTTGTGTGTGTGGGGGTGGGGGGGGGGCGTACTTCTGTAACCTTGATAGAAGACAAATGATCACTTACATCATGGTGAAAAAACTTTAACCTTCTGTCGGGTCCAACTGGCCATTTCAACTGGCGGTCACAGGTGATATTGTCTCTTCGAACTGCAAACTAGTTGTACGTCAAATAAATTGATTTTTTTTTTGCAGAAACGGTTGTATTTTTCTGACACACCTAATAATTATGTTTCTCTATCGGCAGTTGTATAAATGAATTGAATTATGTGTTAATTATGTTTTTTGAATGTGGAGCATCAAGCACATTGCGCTCGAATTCAGCAGTCTATTGGTTAGACATATATTCGATCACTTGATGCATATATACTTCGTTAAAATATGAATAAAAGTCTCGCTGCAAAATATATAGTATAAGGGAACACTGTTCTTTTTAGCACCGAAATACGGATTTATTTCAATATATTAGACATAGAAAAATCTGGAATAAATATTAAAAAAAAAAAATCCCAGTGAATACTCATCTACCAATTGAGTCACAAGCTAATCATGCTACACCAACATTCAAATTTTAATCAAACCGAAGCACTACAGTATCTAAGATACGACAAGATATGGCTAGCTAATTTAGCCAAATAATAAAACGACACCGTTGGTGCCTCGACACGCTGCATCAAACACCCATCCTTGATCACGGTTCTAAGTTAAAAGTGGTTGGTCACACAAGCCCGCCCATCAGGACAAACATTCCAACATAGGTCAATATAACTTCGCCCAAAACAAATTGAGCACCAATTCAGTCGACTTCTGCCAACCCTAACACGTATCTGAAACGTCCAACTGTCCCGCAACAATTCCCCATCCCGTTTTAAACAGCTCCGACCATTTCGATTCTCGATACATTATAATGCATTCAGCCTCCAACCACCACCCAATCAACCTGCTCCCCTACCATACAATGTCCACAGGGGACAGCTTACCACCAACCTTACCCCATCACACCTCCAAGAGAAGGGAACGTGTGTGGAAAAATTACCACCGGCATACAACATCCAAATCTGTTCCCCCATTCTATACTCGATTTTGCATTCAGGTTGCCAAGGAACACCAAAACCCTGATGGACAGTGCTTCTTCGGGCGAAGGAGGTTAAGGTTTAGAGGATAAAAGAGGACGTTGTCTTGTAAATTTTACCATCCTCTACTGATATAGTTGGTGAAACTTTAAGTCCATGCGAGAGTAGGCATCAGTGTCCGTGAGAGACTGACATCAGTTAAGATGTACGAGAACTTCTACAATCGTCAAGAGTTGCTTTGTCATTTGCGACAATGATTTGGGTCAGGTTGACCAAACAAGTATATGAGTGTTCAAAAGTGGCCATGGACACAAATGTAGCTTATTTCAGAAATATATTTTTAGGTGCATTTTAGGTGCAATATATTTTATAATTCGCCATGTTTGAGAGAACTGATGTAGTTATTTTTTTTTTATGGTTCATTTTAATTAAAATCTTATTAGTGAAACTTGCATCAGGGTGGACCAGATCTATTTTAAAATAAAGTCGGTAACATTTTGTTGCACTTACTTAAATTTGTGATATTTGTCGAAAAATATAACATGCACATGGCTAATTTCAATAATATTTTCAAACAAATATTCACAAGTTAAGAGTAAGTCATAAAACAGTGTTAATTTTGGTAAGCTTTTCTAAAACAAATCAGCTTCTCAATTGTAAATAAACTACAATAGTAAATAAGTATTGTTTTATGCTTTATATATATATACATAAAAATGGTAAACAAATGATTCAAAGTAATTATTAATCACTGAAGAATGTATTCAACTTATTTTGTGAGGCGTTTCTTTAGGCTTACTATGCAATACTTATATCACACTAAATAAAGCCCATCTGGTAACCGAAGACTTAAAATTGAGTACTGACAGTAAAACCGACACCAAGCTCAATTTTTTATTTTTGAGCTATCGACATTTTAGGATATACCAGCTCGACAAGTTTCAGCAAACAAAAATAGCCAATAAAAATAACCTTTTCACTTCATTAAAAATGAAAGCCGTTAAAATGCATACATGTCGATTACTTTAGTTAACATTTAAAGGCAACTTTATCGTAAGTATAAGGTATTCTGAGATATATCAAGTCGAGCTCCGTCACAACACAAAATAGACACTGAACGAAGTTTTTTCACTTGATAATCAATGGATACAATAGTAATAAAGAACTAATATATCATTTAATGGTAAAATTAATTCAATTTCTGAAAAAAACAAAGTATAGTGGTCCAATTGTATTCTGAAGAAGAGCCAATAATCTTCAAAAGAAAGAGTCAGTATATCTTTTATCCATACTAGCCTTGGACGGCAAGGGCAAAAGGTGTTACGGGCAGCAGGGGCGTTTGCCCCAGGAGGGCAAGGGTGGGCAATGAATCCGGTAAGTCTGATTGCCTCTAAAACCCATGGGCCCAGGGGGGCGGAAACAAAGTCTGCCATCCTGAATATTAAAGGGGGGGCCGTCGCCCTCCGGTGGATAGCGCCAGATTCCACTTTCCGGTAATCTCTTTGAAGATCTTGACCGGAATGCCCAATGTGGGAGGGCGGGGGTAGATCTCTCAATTATCGGACACATTCGAATCGGAGAAAGTACACTGGGAGGAGGAGGATGGATGGACCTTCAGGTTTCGATGTTTCATTTCCGGGTGTTTGTTGTTGTTGTAGGCGTAATGTTAAAAGGGTTTTCTGTTGGTGCCTTGACGATTAGTGGAGTCGTATTTGTGTGGAGCGCGACTTGTTAAAAAAAATGGACAGAAATTGTGGTCTTGTGATTTTTTTTTCGTGGGGGGGGGGGGGGGAGGTAGATTTGGGTGAATGAAGAATGAATACTATGGAATTAATTCCAATTGATTTTGAGATGTGTCAGCTTCTTAAACTTTCATATTAAGTTTGGTTCAGCAACAGAATGGAAAGAGAGAGAGAGGAGAAAGTGCTTTTATGACAATAAAGTACGTGAATTTATTTATAAAGCAGTATCTTTTGTCAAAGGTAAGGATTTTTTTTTTAATTAAGTTTGCAGGTTATTAAAGCTTTAAATTACGAAACTGTTCATGGGTTATTTATTAATGGTGAAAGGAAATGAACAAATATAAGATTAGTTCCGTTGAATTGCAAATATGAATCTAGAATAATAAAGAAATTTAATTGGTTTTACTGAGTTTAGATGAAAGCATAATTTCTAATTATTTTACTAGATTTATTATTATTTATTTTATTCTAATTATATTATTATTTTACTCTAATTATATTACTACTAAAGCAAAGTTTCAACTATACAACTATGTATGAAATTGAGCTAAATCATTTATGATGAGCAAAACGTTTAAAGAATCAAACAAAAATTGTCACAAGTTTAAAAAATTAGAGAAACAAAACACGTACAATGAGACACAAATCCAAAATAACTGTTATTATTCTCTTAGACAAATACTAATAATTTTTCGTAAAATTAATTTTTTAACGACTTAAAAAATGTTATTATACAGTTATTCATTACATTTATGCAACTAGGTATGAAATTAAACTAAATCAATGATTGATTCACCAAATATTGAAGAATCAAAATTTTCCTCGTGCTAAAAACTTTAAAAGAACTGAAACTCGTACAATGATTATATCAATTACAAAGAACTGTTCCAAGAACTGTTATTCTTATTCTTCGATGAATAACAGTACCTGAAATTAAAAGTTTTTAATGACTTAACAGCTTTAGATTAATTAAGACTACGCAGTGTCATAAAGAAACATTTATTTTTAACTACAAGAACAATTTTTTTTTTTTTTTTTTTAAATTCTTAAATTTTACCGTCACACTTAATATTTCCTTCCATTCGATCCACAACCGTTCTAAACCAAATCGATATTTCAAAATATCCGATTTCCAAAAAGCTTCCCATCCTCCAAAAAGATCGCCGCCGCATTGGCGACATCACGAAAAATCCATTAAAAGTGAACCTCCTTCTCAGCTTCATTATCCCACCCCCCTTTAAAAAGCTCATCGACAGAGAGCCTTAAATTTTCCTAATCACTATCAAATTCACTTTCGTCGCTCCAAAACGCGCAATCGAAACATAATTACTTGCCATCATTTCGTGCGTGATCCCATCCGACTCTCTCTGTAAAGAAGCCAGAAAATTAAAGAAGCACATATTAATGCGTCTCTTCGACCATAAACAAAATCGGGAAAAAGAAAGGGGAGAAATTATTTGTATATCGATATCTGCTCTCGTATTGAGTAAAACTCTTACTTAATGGCCAGGGCATTCTTTTTCCCTAGCCGATCGTCTCTCTGTGGATATTAGCACTTTTAAAGAGATCCCCAAGTTTTGTATTTTTCCCCTTTTGGTGGAAGATAAGCATCATCGCTTATTTGAGGGGAAAAGCACAGGTTGTTCTTTTCCGAGAATCGAGAGTTAATCGTTATGATTCCTTTGTTCTATGTAATAGTTTTAATTGTGAATCAGAATGGTTTTTTTTTTCTTTCGTTAATTTCTGGATTGACGGTTTGGACTTTCATTTTTTTTTTTTAGTCTCAACTGCGAGATTGTTATTTATTTTTAAGAACAATGATTTTAATGCAGTTGAAGCATTTAAGGTTATTTGGAGTAAACAGTCATAATAATTCTTTTTGAGTTAATGTACTTTTTAGGTGTGATGAAAGAGTACGTAAATTTATTAAGATCTTTATTTAAAGAAGCATTTAGTTTAATGAATAAATCTATATTACGTTCTAGTATAAATATACCATTATACTTAAGTTCCGCGGGAAATTTACTTTCATATTAAAGTTCCGGCATAAATTTGCTGTCAGCAATTTAGCAATTACCAATTCCATTGAAAGAATGAATATATTTCTGAGTAAAATCAAGCTTCTATGAACTATTTAAACTTTTTATGATTTTCCCTCACAATACCAAGTCATCTATAATTTTAGAGCAACACAAGTGTACACAATTGAAAATTTAAATTATATATGTATATAACATATTAAAACAAGAAACAAATCAGCATGTAATTTTTTTTTTTTTTAAGAACATTAAATTATTGATCTACGTCGAATGAAAACTCAAACGATTTTTAAAAAGTAAATGAGATGTTAATGAAATGATGTACCGTATAATTATACGGCAAAAATGAATGGTAGCATAATGAGGAACTTGCACAAGTGAGGAAAATGAATATTTTTTGTATTTTTTAGTGTTATCCAACGAATATATTTGAGCAGTGCAATTATTTTTTATATTTATGCTAATCAATATATTATGCTAATTAATCATAAATAAGAGTTTGAAATTAGCCGAAATCAAAGCAAAAGTCACGTGACCAAAAACGCATAAAAAAACCCGTGACGTGGTTACGCAGAGATAAAATAGCAAAATGAAGGAGAAACCATACTTATTCCTCGTCTAAAACAGGTTTTAGAATGGTTCATTATCTGTGCGTTGACGTTTCACGTAAAAGTGGCTTTTTTCCGCCCAATCGCAAAGTGAAAAACTAAATATTTTTTTAACTGTCTATCCGAGCTCAAATTTTTGAAAGAATGGCATTGCTTTTCATGATTTTTTCTCTACTTTTATTTTTTAAAAAAAAACCCAAAAACGTGAAAGTTCCTCATTTCTTAAAGTTTTTGTAACTTTTGAATGAAAAAAAAAATTAAATTTCCTGATTTAAGTGCAATTTTTTTTGGAAATTATTTAGATAAATTCTTGATATTTCCGAAATCGTTAATTCCCACTATTTCCCATAAGTTTCCAGTAAGCAGGGCACCCTTGCCTTTGTAGCAATGACAGGGGGCTTCTCTCTACTTAATACGATGAAATATTTATTTTCGCGTTAGAGGATCTACGGGGTCTTGTCCAGCAGGGTGACTCTTGCTTCCGGTGACAACCGGAAGTGGGGGATGTCCGTTTTCTCCGTAGTGGAGTGACAAGGTCTCGCGCCAACAAATCTATTGTAGACAGGGGGTGGGGAATAAGGCTTTGTTTCACATATCAGCACAGAATAGTTCCTGTATTTAAGTTGTTCTGTCGCACTTGTTTGTTACTTGATGGTCTGCGAAATTATCTAATAGTTGAATATGGGTTAGTTTGAAATTGTAAAGTTGACTTAAGTTTTATAATTGATAATCGGACTAAAGAGGACTACATTAAAGAGGAACTTTGAAATGGATAAACCGTCATTATTTTTAACTTTTAGATAATTTAAAGGTATATTTTGAATTTTTAAGATTTTTGGAAAATTATTTTTATGGTTGGTTGGTTGTATTCAGATTATCTGGCGCCGTCAGCAACACGAAGGCTATAATGCGCCGAAACATTCGTCATTTGACAAGCCAACATACATTTACAAACACCCATGCCAACACGGGACTCGGAACCCGCAACTTCGCGGTCTAGAAGCTAGCACGCTACCCACTATACCGTTTGGTCGGCGAAATTATTTTTATGATTTTTAAAAAATCATTAAGTAAAACCACAACCGTAATTTATTAGCAAAGGGGGGGGGGGATTGAAATCGTCGTTAATGCTTTAATTTAGTTGAGCACAAACAAAGATGTTGATTTTTAATAGAAATAATTTTAAGTAAATTCTTAAGAGTCACTTGTAAGCAATGCAGAAAATAACAACGACAAATTTTTTTTGTACACCAGAATTTATGTAATGACAAGAATTTATGTTATGTCGAATAATCATAAAACGCAGAATACATTTTTTTTTTAATGAAAAAGAAAACTTTTTTTTAAATGTGTTTTAAAGCACTAAGAAGGAAATATAAAATTGCAGAAAATTTCAATTATTTGAAAGTTTTTGCTTTAGAGATAACCTAATCGGCATGGGGGAGAAAGAGAAATTATTTCAGATAACACAAAACTCACAGCAGGGAGAGAAAAAAGTTAGCGAAGGGGAAAAAAAAAAAGAAAAAAATTGCAAGTTCCGACATATTAGGAATTGTTTTAGTTTGCGCAGTTTTTAATTGTATCTTCATAAAATCAGAAACCCACTAAAGCGCAAAGGTAAAACGCAAGCTTTTTTTTTTTTTTATTCCTTCAAGTATTCCATACGAACTCGCAAAAACAACTCTCGAATAAAGGATTTTTTACTCCATTAGACACTGCTTTTGCTTTGGGAATTTTTTGTACCATAAAACACAGAACATTTGGTCATAAAAGGGTGCCGAGTAAGCTATGTATAGCTTTTCAATTATGGAACTTCTATTTCAACGGAAACCCCCGCGTATCTTTGTGGTCAGATAAGTTCACAAAATTGCTTTGTTATCGGAGCTCTGCATCGCCGCCTTTGCAGCAGGAATTATTTTAATTAATGACTAACAGTTCCCCTCGTGCTTAATTAGTTTCGCAGTTATTCTATTTTGCTTTTCGCGCCGACGCTATCTTTCGCGAAGGTAATCGTCGCCCATTGGCCACTTCCCTTTGTTGCCAGATTGCGCTGAAGAAACGGTCAGCCAATAGCAAACGCGACGATAAAGTAACACTAAAAGAAAGAAAGGGGGAGAAAAAAATCGTTTGGATTTTTTTCCCATGCTCAATTCAGTATGATAGTTAAAAACTTGATTTGATATTTCCGTCACTTTTTTTTTTTTTTTCAGTCTTTCTGGGGTTTTATTTGGCTTTTATTGCTTCTTTTTTTTTCTAAAACTTCCTGGATTTTTTTTTTTAAAGTCCAAAAGCGGTTGCCATTTTCACTAGCTATATTCGAATCCAATAAAAAAAAAATCTGTAAAATGCTAAAACCAAAGTACAGGTCGGAAAGAGCGTGGATATTGAACTTTTGTAATTAAATTAAACCCAATTCAGAAATGACAAGAGGTTATTTTTTCCCTCTTTACTTTTCCCTTTTTTTTACACTTACATATATATATATATAGATCCCTTTTCCCCTATCCCATTCCGTGTTTTCCTTTTCAGTTTTTTAACCGCTGCGTTTGTCCTCACGAGTTTGAGAAAGACGCGCAGAAGAACAAACACCATTCTTTAATTTTTCTTCACTTTTTTTCCCAGCCCCCCCCCCCCCCCACGGTGGTATCGCAATTAAGTCCAAAAGGTTCAATTTCAAAGCTTTGCAAAATTTATCATGTTCGGTAAAGAACAATACACCCAAAGAAAACAAACGAAGGAAAGAAAAAAAAAAAGGGAAAAAGATTTAAAAAAAAAAACTTTTATACACACAAGCAGAGTACGATTTGTGAAGGGGGGAAAAAAAATCTTCACAGACAACGGAGTCGGGGAAAAGAAATAAGAATTAAAAAAAATTAAAAGGGATTGAGAAGGAAGGAATAATAATAAATAAAAAAAAAAAGTGAAAGAAGAAATTAACAAAAGAAAATGGAACAATCAGAGGGTTTAGTATGCAGATGGACCAGTAATAAATAAGTAAAAAGTAATTTCAGCTAACACCAAAGGGTGTATTCGGCTTGTGTGTGCATATCATTATCGTGTGGGAACGTCTTTGCTGTTAATTACTAATTGATTTGATTAGCTCATTTTTTGTACCCCGCCACAAAACTTGGCGGGGCACTTTCTCCAACTGGGGAAAACTAGATTTTTTTTTTTTTTAAGTTAAGGAAGTAAAAAGGGGGGGCTGGCAAAAACTATAATGACTAGGCTCCTAACTTGGCCATTCTTTTTACACGGACGTTTAATTCTAATACTTTTTATTGCTTTCTTTAAAAAAAAAAAAAAAAAAAAAAAGGGGGAAGTTAAGAAAAAGCGAGCATGGGAGTGAAAGAAGTGAAGTGGAGTAATAAAAAAAAAATATTCAATTGCCGTCTGACAATTTCGACAAAACCACTGCAAACAATTCATTTGTGGCGAAAAAAGTGGAGAGGAAGTTTTGGTAACACCCCAGAGCAAGGGGGGAAAAAAAATCTTTTCCGTCCAATATACTTTGTGTTTTTCTGTAACCACTTTTTCTTTTATTGTATATAGATATTTTTTTTTCTATACCACCGTTGCTTGGTTATATCCCTCTAGGTTTTTAACTAACCACCCTTTTTAAGAGAAAGATTAGCATTAAGTTGTAATAGAGAATTTAACAAAAATTGCCATTGTTGAATAAAAAAGCGGAAACTTTTTTAAAAGTGGTGCGAGTTGTAGAGTTTTTATTGAGGTTTTTTTTTTTTTTGGAGGGGGGGGGGGTCACAAATAAAAAGTTCAATTAGCGACCCAAAAGTGGCAACGTATCTTTAAAAGTTTTTTTTTTTGGTTTAGAAACTTTAATTTTTTTCTCTGTGCTTAAAAAAACCCGTGCTTCTGATCATTGAAACACGAATGTCCACTTTGTATTGTGATTTTATAAGGTTACAAAACAAGCTAAGTGAAAATAGATCGGTAGTTAAGGGATATTTTTTTATCTCATAAAGCGAAACTGTAATGCAAAATAGGATCATTAGGATTTTTTTTTCTGTTTCTTTCAACAACGATACATCATTAAAATAGATGTTGATTACCAAAATAAAATATACTATGGCTTGCGATTGAAAAATAATGAATAGTAAAAAAACTTAAACGACTTCGTTAGGACTAAGAGATTTATACGTGGACTTAATTGAAATTGCTTGCATTTTTAAGTTGAACTGATACTTTTTATCAGAATTTAATTCAGGACGAATAAATCGATTAAGTTGTCAAAGTGTGGCGTAAATCCAATCATTTATGTAATTCATTCATGTCATCATTATGTCTTCATTTATCATTTATGTCTTCTATAATTATGCTTATGCAATTCATGCACGAAAAAAAAAATCGAGTTTCATTTATGCTTTATTTGAACGGAAGTAACAAAAAATTTAAACACAAGTATGAATTATAAAACTGATATAAATGTTTCTGAAAACCTATAAATTTGTTTAAACATAATAAAAAATATAAATTTTTCTCTCTCAGGTTATAAGTGGAAAGAGACAAACTCATATACCATTTATGTCTTATATCACTATGTTTATTCAATTCATGCAAATATAAAAACAAAATAGTTTCGTTTATGCTTTGTTTAAACTGAAGTATAATTTGAACACGAGTATGAATTAAAAAACTGAATTTTTTTTTTTTTTTAATGTTTCTGAAAAACCATAAAGTTGTTCAAACATACCCAAAAAATATACTTTTTCTCCTATGTTGGTAAGTTGGAAGAGGTATAAGCAATTAAAAAAAAAAAAAAAAAAAATCTAAATGTTCACAATTTTTCTATAACAATAGTTAAAATAATTTCCAGCGTCATCATCTTTAAAAAAAAAAAAAAAATCAAAGGGTCTAATTATTGCAACACTAACAATACATTTCGGGATGATCACTAACCAGGTCATAAATACAGACCCCATCCACAATCCAGTCCATGACGTCAAACCCCAAAAATCCAACCCACTTACCATTTAAGGCAAAACACGCTTATAATCATATTCAATCCTTTTACATCGAGCATACAACTCCCCCCCCCCCCCCCGCAACAAACAAAAACCCACCCATCTTCTTTAATGCAAGGGGCCAAGTGCACATCCTATAAAGAGCGGCAAGAGCAACGGCTAGGAGCAACAAGGATCCCCGGATTAACATCATCCATCAGATGAGCATCCCTATCATCATCACCATCCCTGGGATTCAGAGCCAGGGACAAATGACATCCTGTCACTGATTACCGCCATTCATAGCCCGCCCTTATTCCTTCCTTCTCTCAAAGGAACCAAGTGTAACGGCCAAACAATGGATAACTATAAATTTTCCCTCCTTCAAATCCGACATCCCCGGCTATTGAAGGAGAGGTGGGGGGGGGGGGGGAAACTGAATTACGTAAGCAACGGGAGAGGCCGTAAGTATCTATCGTACGGGGAAAAATTCCCAATCCGTGTATTGCGGTTTGTACTGATTATTGCTGAGTTTTTTTTTTTTTTACCACTACTGAGACTGCTTATGCGGAGGGGGGGTCAATTTTTGATGTGTTTATTGTTCGTTGTATCTTCTTTTTTTTCCTCTCTCTTTGGCTTTGTTTAGGTCTTTTATAGGTCTTGGGGTGGGCGTGCGAGATTGTGTTTTTTTTTTTGTTATGGACGAGGTTGAAAAGAAGGGGCTGGCTGTTGGAGATGCCAGGGTTGGTGTTTTGAATTTTGCCAAAAGACATCGGAAGAGATGCCAGCGGATATGATTTCCTTGTAGGTCTGGGAAATGGAAATTGTTTTTGTTTTTTTTTATTTTACCCGGAGAAGTAAATGGGGTTGGAATGACTGTGGATAGTTTATTGACGTGTTTTCGTCCTCCGAGACTGTTGATTATTATGGGAGAAACATATTCGATGGTGAGGCTACAATTCGTGAATTGCAGCTTTTTAACCAAATAAATTGTTGCGACTCTTTTGAACTGCGGTTAGCTGTTAAGATTATGGTTCTATATTACTATGATTGTTATGAGAGTGCACTAAATTACCAGGTCGTCATTAAAGTTAAGCGGTCAAATTACTACAATTGTTATTAGATTAAGGAATGGAATTAATAGAGTAAGTTAGGGACGTTTCTTTCAAATATGAGATTAAATAACTATGATTGTTATGAGAGTACACTAAATTACCAGGTCGTCATTGAAGTTAAGCGGTCAAATTACTACAATTGTTATTAGATTAAGGAATGGAATTAATAGAGTAAGTTAGTGACGTTTCTTTCAATTATGAAATTAAATATCTATGATTGTTAATTAACATTAAGACTAAATTAATTACGGTTTCTTAGCTAATCAAGAATAAATTACACATGTCTCTAATTAACGAAGATACAAAATTATATCTCTTAAATACGTGTGTATAAATGAAACTAGATATTTATATATATAGGACATAAACCTAGACTATAAACAAATATTTCAAATATACAACTTATACCGTGTCAATAAATTACAAATGTCTATAATTAACGAAGATACAGAATTATCGCTCTTTAAGTGTGGATAAATGAAACTAGATATTTTTTTAAACCTAGACTACAAATACTTTAAATTTCAAACTTACACTTAATTTAAATTATGATTAGAGATAAACAATAGAAATAGTTTACCTGAATAAAAAAAAATCCCAAAATACTTAAATATTTGTAGCTTGGCAATATTTAATTGATCCGATATTTTAAACTAACTAAAAAGCTCATTTTGAAATATACAACTTACAATACCAAAACAAAAACTATACCGAAATAATAATTCCAGTTAAGTTCTTAAGATATTTATTCGCTGAAAACTTAAAAGAATTTTCTACAAACAAAAGAAAAAACCTGGAAAACCTTTCATTTATACGTTGCCGCATAAAGGTGAACACAAAACTAAATAATAAATTCCATAACCTTTCTTATCCTATCTGAAGCAAGCGAAACTACAATACGCTGAGCGACAAATGTACCGTGCCAAACATCAAACAGACAACCGGGAGGAAACGACAAGCAGTACCGGGAGGGAAAAAAATCCCCAAAATTATTCTAGCGTAAACGGCCTATCTACGTCTGCCCGTCAAAAATAGAACCCAAATAAATTTGTCCCTTCGTTTTAAGATAAGAGCGGCAAAACAGTTTTAACAAGAGAAATAACAGAAGGGGATACTGAGACAAGAAGAGAGATCACAACTTTTCCCTTTCTGTAGGGGGGAAAAAAAAAAAATTGGGAGGGGGAGAATGGAATGAAATAAATATGAGGTAGTTTCGTCTGAATACTGCCTGTTGCGATGTGAAGTGAAGAGGAAATGAGATAAACTTCGACAGGAATTCCGCTTTTTTTTTTTTTTTTTTACTACCATCGTTTTACCTGATGGGGAAATAGGCTGTATTTCACACCTTTTGATAATGCGGTGAATAAAGCGTTTTGGTCTGTTTTCTTCTGCATTGTGCATTTCTCTTGTCGGGTTTTTCCGATAATATTCTTCGTAATAGTTTTGTATTGCTTGTTGTCATAAGCAAAATAGATTCTTAAAAACTAATGATTCAGTATTTCTTTAAGTACAAATTAATTTTTTTCATACTAACCGGAGTTTTTGAATAAATATATATATATATATATATATATATATATATATATATATATATATATATATATATATATATATATATATATATATATATATATATATATATATATATATATATATATATATATATATATACAGTATAGGTAATATAATATATATAGTATAGGTAAATAATAGGTAAAATAGAAGTATAGAAGTGAATAAAGATCGAACCATAAAATGAAAAAATTAAAGCTATGTATTTAACGGTGCTGCTTCGCTTGAGTTGTGAAAAGTTGTGCTGGTTTAAAGTACTTTGACGTATACGAACACTCCCCATCAACAAATACATACCACGACCCGTAAAAAGCAAGTTGCAAAAACCCTAGACCCAATTGAAACAGGAAAAGAAGTGAAGGGACAGACATACGCAAAAGAAAAATCTAATTCTGTATATAATTACATACATCTTATCAAACACACATACAAGATAATCAATGATAATGCGTAGTTAAAAGTAGAAAACATCGAAGAGCAAAATCAAAAGAGGTAAAAACTAGCATGAGAGAAGATTTTTTTTTTTTTTTGAACGTTAGAATAGTACTGATAAAGAAAAGAGTCAATGCCCCCCCCCCCCCCAAAATTCCAAGAAAATTTTGCGTTTCACTCCAATGTAGCTAGCACCATTTTTGTTCTCATTAAAGCATCTATAAAATCTCTAGGATATTTATTACATATAATGTATGTATGCATATATACTTCACGACTCAAAAACATAGCAACTCATCGTGATCATAATACAAAATCATCCCCTTTGTCTTCCTATCAAACACCAAGGAACAATTATTTCAATCTATATGTCGAATTGTGCTCTCACTTTCAATTCTCCCAATATCTTAACTCCATTTTCGTTTTCTCTCCTACTCATCACACTTCGCACCTTTCCCCATCTGACACCCTCTCCTCATCCCAGGACGATCCAAAGAGAGAAGAGAGAAAAAAATATATAATCATAACAGACTTAACCGCCACTATCAGGATGTAGGAAGATGAATCTCTAAAAGAGAGCGAAAATCCGTTGAAAGAATTTTGGTGATGCAATTCCCTTAAGGACTCCTCTTTTAGCTCTTCATCGTGATTATGATCATCATCTGGCGATGGCGGTTAAAGTTATGGGAGGGCCACTTCAACAACCGTGAGATGTCCGATCTTATTCGGGGGAGTTACTTTTCGTCGGTGGAGAGGTATTGATTGAATGATTGTTTTGCATGTTGAGGACAGCGGAAAGTGCTTGATATTTTCTTCTTTTTTTCTTTTAAAGGTTTCGGTTTTGGTTTGGCAAGGTTTTGGGATGTTCCGAGAAATAGATGCTTTTGTTCCCGGGATAATTGAGGCTTTGAAAGGAAAAGGAATTGGAAAATAAGTTACGGGAGTTGGATTAGATACTGTAATAGTGTACGAATCAAAACTGAGAAATTAGTTTTAAGTACAGTCAAACCCTGTTAATGCGAAATCGCTTAACATGAAATTCCGTTTAAAGCGAAGTAAAAGCAGTTCTCCGTACTTAAAACTTAACGCTAATTTATTCGTTTAACACGAAATTCGGTTAACGCGAACAATTTCAGCGGCCCCATCGACTTCGCGTTAACGGGGTTTGACTGTATTAGTATATTATCGTTACAAATTTGTAAACATATACACACAATCAATCGAAAGGGAGTTTTGTAAACTTATCTATGCAATCAATTAAAAGATCTCTTAACAAGAAATGATAATAATAAAAAAAAAATCACAGCGGAATTTTTTTTGCTATTAGCAATGGGTTATAATTTCCAAATTAACAAATTTCTATTGAACTTCGAGTCCATTTTAGAATTTGGTTACAGTAACACAACGATGGAAAAAGAAATCTGAATATCTAATTAAATGTTTTTTAATTTCTATTGAATTGTTTCTGAATTGTATTGAATTGTTTCTGAATTGTATTGAATTGTAATCTGAATTTGTATTGAATTCCTATTGCATAATTTCTGAATTTCTATGGAATTTTTTCTGAACTTCTATTGAATTGTTTCTGAATTTCTATTAAATTGTTTCAGAAATACTATCGAATTATTGCTGAATTTCTATTGAATTGTTTCAGAAATATTATTCAATTTATATATTATTTTTTAAGTTCAATTTCAGAATTTCGTTGAATTATATTTTAATTCAAATTAAATCATTTATGAATTATCATTTCTCATTTTTATCATAAGGTCAAAACTGTAACCCATTACCCGACCAACTTACCTTTTTTTCTTCTTTTTTTTTTCCCCTTCTTTTTTACTTTTTTTTTTTTCCCCCGTAAGAAAATTCTCAAAATACATCAAACTCATTCAACACAATTTGTACTTCGACTTATCTGATCAGAAACATTAAAAACAAAAACATAAAAAAAACAAAAACATTTCTAGGTGGCTGGACGCGGAAAAACCCCCACCCAGCAATCTCCGATCAGAAGCGGCCGCAAGTTTACGATACAGCCTTTGATCCCAACTCCCTGGTCCAATGGCTTACATTACATTGAACTGATGACTTAATCCCGGGGAGCGAAGGAAGGATGATAATAATAGTAGAATGCCATGTTGTGTCCTATGGAGGAGGACTACTTTTAAAGGGGGACTGTTGGCAAACTTTTTTTCCTAACGGCGTTTCAGTCTTGATAGACTTTGTCATGTCGAGTTACTCAATCTAGTTTCCAGACATTTTTTTGAAATGGCGGGAGGATTTGGACTCTTTTAAGATTGAATCGTCTTTTTGACCATCGGGTTGAAATAGTTGAGTAAAAAAATATTTTTAGAACTTTATTTTGGAATATTTTGATATTATTATTATAATTAACTTATTCTTTATTTAAGAATATTTTGAGAACAACTTTTAGACATGCTTTTGTTGTCCTTGCAAAAATGGAATCTTTGTTTGAAGAGTAATGGGTTTATTTCTATAATTATACTAATTTTGAAACATTTCGGTTTATATATATATATATATATATATATATATATATATATATATATATATATATATATATATATATATATATTTATATATTTTTATTATATATATTTATATTATATATATTTATATTATATATATTTATATTATATACATTTATATTATATATATTTATATATTTTTATTATATATATTAATGTATATATAATGTATATTAATATATAAATAATGTATAGAACTATATATATGATTTAATTTTCGTTTCATGTATATGACTATCTTAAACTTTATTTCTCACACGTTCAACTTAAATTTGATGGTCAGCAGAATGCAGCAAAAAATAAAGCTTAAACTGTAAAAACAAAATTTTAGGGATAAGTAAATTTTATAACTTAATTTACAAAACTTAACAAACATATTTCCATGAAAGCATTAGCTTTTAAATTTTAACGGCTTTATAACTTTCCATAAATATCTTCTGAAATGTATTGCTTGCCCATACATATATAAACTCAATAAGTGATTTAATTGACTACACTTTCTTTAACAACATATCAGTTTTCAATGGGCGTGTTTTCGTAATCAATTTCAATAACGGTACATTCAATACAAATATTTTCATATTGAAAAGCATAGTTAGAATTCGGTTACTACTTTAAGATCGATCGGCGATTTAATTTTGTGACATAGACTAGTGAAATATATTTTTTGGCAAATCACAATGCTTTTACAAATATTGCTTTGAAACTTATGGTATTTATAGATCTAATATAAAATAAATACCATATCTAATAGCAGTAATCTTCTATTATTGCTATTAGATATTTGATACCATATCTAATAGCAATAATAGAAGGTTATTAAAGAAATTAGAAAGCATAACATAGAAAAGAATTTTTATTAGCACATCAAAATTAAGTTCGTGGTTTTTTTTTTTTTAAAGTAGCGCCACCCGTTGGAAGAAAAAAAAAACTTTTTTTTTTTCAAATTACCAATCCAAATTGATATTTATTAGAGTAAAAACTAATGCACTCCCGTTTTAGTAAGAAAATATGTTTATTAGTTGATGCGATATTAAAACATAATGATCTTATCATGCAATATCAAAACATAATGATCTTATCTAGCTAAAATATTCATCAGGCATGGGCAGAATCGCAAACTATCACCAAACAAAAACTAGTCATATACACTCAACCCCGCGGCAAATCCGCAATGACTACCCAGTCCCGAATCCTGGAACAACTTCCCATTCTACCGCGAGACCAGCCACCGAAACCGGGAAAGAAACAGGAGAGATTGACTGCCCGGATCAAAATCCGGACTTTTCGAAATCGGAAGTCACCGCCGGTGATGTACGGTTACGAGCTAGGAGCACCGAAGTAACTGGTCCGTAATTACTGATGAGCGGATTAAGGGTTAAACGCCCCCCCCCCCTTCTCCCTCACCCCTTGTCTCCACGGTAATCGGAGGTTAACTGCATCCGAGGCGACTTTTTGGCGCGTGAAAGGATCGTCTGAAATCGGGGAGCTGCGATTTATGGTGGTCTTCTTTGCAGTGAATATCGTTTGGGGCATTGTTGAGCACGGGAATGCTCCGTGTTTTTTGTAGAAAAGGAATGGGGAGAAATTGACTATTTGAACCTGGGTAATTGTGCGTTTTGACGAAGAATTTGAGTAAGGGATAAAATAAGAATGTTTGTAACTGGTGGCTCGTTACGTAAATAAAGCCAGCGTAGTTGCAGGAGTATGTCATTGGAGCAGGAGTAAGTGTATGACAACATTGGTGTAACTGAATGGGTGGAGGAATTTAAGTTCATAGAGGGGGGGGGGGGGGTAATTGAACAATTTCAGAAGAGAAATTGGGTTAGGGATAATAGATGCTTCTAACTGTGGCTCATTACGTAAATACACTGAAATTGCAGGAGTGTGTAATTCGAGCAGGAGGAGCAGGTGTATGACATCGCTAACTGATTAGGAGGAATTGACTTAATAACTGAACACTTTAAAGAGGAATTTAAGGATAATGATTGGAACTGTGGTTCGTTACACAAATAAAGTTGCTGAAATTGCAGGAGTGTGTAACTTGAGAAGGAGTAAGTGTACCAACATCGTTAACTGATTAGGAGGAATTTACTTGATAGATCGAGTAACTGAACACTTTAACGAGGAATTTAAGGATAATGATTGTAACTGTGGTTCGTTCAGAGTGGCCACAAAATTCAGGGAAAAAAAGTTCCCTGATAATTCCCTGACAGATTTCTACAAAATTCCCTGATTTTAGGATAAACTTTTTTTCAAATTTCCCCAATTTTCTTAGGTTTTCCAGATGTCTAGACACCCTGAACGAATAGAAATAAAGTACATGTATGCAATTTGCTAAAGAGATAATTTGCTGGTGATGAAAAGTTTAAATTATTCCGTAACATTAAAATTCTAATGGCTTACCACTGCAAATCTCCATGTAAATAGCACCAAAATATGGAATGAACGTGCCTTAAACAATACAAAATTTCCCTGGTTTTCATAAAATTTTAAAAAGTTCCCTGACATTTCCCTGATTTCCCGGTTTTGTGGCCTGTTCGTTACATAAATAAAGTTACTGAAATTGCAGGAATATGTAATCTGAGAAGGAGTGGGGGTATGATAACGTTAACTGAATATCAGAAGGAATTGACTTCATAGAAAGGGTACCAGAACATTTTTTGCAAGGAATTTAAGTTAGGGATAGTGGCTATTTGCAACAGTGGTCCATTTCTTGAACAACGTTAATGGAAGTGTATATGTAATTATGCAAAGGTATGCATGCTATGAATAATGGAATGGATATGTAATTGTAATGTTATAGCATAGATACAGCAGTATGGTAACTGATGTACTATTTTTGTAGGAAAGCAATGGCTGAAATTGTTCTTTAGCCTATGGTCAATCGAAAAATTTTACGATGTGGCTTACGGGACGTACGAGCGATAAAAAGATGTTTCTGATTAGTTTTTTAAACATCGTTTAAAGGGCCATGTCAAAGGAAAAGTAAGGAAATATGTTGCACTTTGATCTATTCGTCTCGTGATTAGCACTGTTTTCAAGAACCAATGGTCTAAAGCAAATTTAGTACGTATTAGAGGTGCTGTGGTAGTCTACATAAAAAGGCATATCTCAACAGGTGTCTGCAGCAAGCCATTGGGAAGGTTTTTGTACAAAGCTTAATTGAATTAGTGTGGATGCTTCTTGTTTAATAATGTGTGTAATTAAGTGCTAAGTTTTAGTACTTAATTTTTGTAAACCGTGAAACGATAAAGCGCATAATTATTTTTGAAGATTTATTTAAGTTCTAGATTATTAATCACCTAACGTTACAAAAAAAAAAAAAAGTACTGCTACTAAACTGATATAATCTAATTATAGTGTTATTATACTCGTGATCAGTAAAATGATATAATTTTTCTCAGTAAAATTATGAAGGTTTGCTCAGTAAAAGATAGAAATAGCATATTTTCTTTAATTTATTATTAATACATCTTGGGAGGGGAAAGAAGAAGAAGAAAAAGAAAACAGTGGGCAAAGGCACAACGCTTTATTGTATCTTTGATCCGGGGTATAGATTTTTTAATATGAAATGGTATCCGAAATTTAAGATAAAATAAATAAATTTATGATAGGATAAGCCAGTAGTTAAGACTCATAAACTATCAGAAAAGCAATTTTTAAACGAAAGCAAAAAAAATATATATATATATAAAAAATTAAAAAAAAAAAAAAAAAAAAAAAAAAAAAATGTGAATTAGATAAATTTACGACGTGTTCCTGCATAAAAATAAATGCTCGCTATTGACTTTTACAGAACAAGTAATTAAACAATTTCTCTTCACGAGAAATTTGAGTAAATAATAGAGAATGTGTGTACCTGAATCATGTTTCGTAAATAAGTAAATTGAAGCTGTAGGATAATACAAATAGAAGAATATAACATCACTACCTTTTGATATGAAACTGGTGTACAATTTCTGTAGGAAACGAATTGAAGAAATTGACAATTTACAGTCAGTAATTGAAAACTTTCTCCAGGAATTAGAGGGGGGGGGGGAGGGATTCATAATACACTGTTTGTTGGCATTGACTTACACTAGAGACGGTGTTATTTGTAAACTTAAACTTCAAAGTTTTTTTTTTTATTAAGCTAAATAAACAATTGAATTATTTGCTAATTATGTAGGTAGACAGACTTGAGAATTAAGAAAATGGCTGAAAGTAGCTGCTTATGTGTTTCGTAAGACAATTGAAGCCACTTCTTAAACGTTCAGAATGAACTAAAATTGATGACTTTAGTTCGTGGATACTAAATGTTCATATTAAGAAAAGAAAATTAATTTTAACCAAATAAAGTAAGGAAAAAACCATAAGAGGACAAGAATTAAATGGCGTTGCACGCTGGATTTGCCGAAAAAAAAAGAAAAATCCTAAATCAGAGGAGAAAACAGACAAAATATAAAAAGGAGGAAAATATACGCAGCATAATTTTGAACTACAAAAATAGTTGAATAAGAATATAATTTTGTACTAATGTGCGTACAGAGCAAAGGTACAGATAGAAATTTTTTCTGAGAAGGGTTTTAGGCAAATTTAGTCTGATAAAGCCATATAAAGTCCTCTAAAAATAATAAAATTGTAGAAAAATCGGAACTTTTCAGAGAGAAAAAAAAAAGCGGAAATCTGGATAAAAGCGGAAGATTTTCACCCCTGCACTAAGTAAACAAATATCAACATTCAGAATACAAAACAAACTATTCATACATTAATAACTACTGAGAAACCAATTAATTTATTAACAATCGGTACTCTCTTAAATAATTTACAAAGTATTGTTCCTCGTCAACTGACTCTACCTATGGTCGAAACCAAGCGGACAGTTAAAAGCTTTAAGCAGTTAAAAGCTTGTAGCCATGAAACAATATGAGTAGTGGAGCTAGGACAATACAGTTGCTATGAACAAAGGCTTAACTTCCATGAATGGAGTGAATAATCAATTACTATGGGTCAATCATCAATCACCGAAGAGAAACTGGATGCAGACGAAAAGGAATCGATAATCTATCCGGAATTAAATAAGAAAGTAGTTTAAAAAGTAACAATAAATACCAGATTCACCACACATAACGCAACATAGTGCTCTAATAATAATAATAATAATAATAAGCAAGAAGGATATATTCAACTGATATTTCCATGTTCTACGAATGATTGTACAGCTAAAAATATCTGGCTTAAGGCATTTTTTTTTTTTATTAATTATTGATATTTGTAAATTTTTTTATACTTAATATTTATTTTCATAATATAAGAAAGAAATACACTCGAAAGGGGGTTTTTGTAATTTTATCTACGCTTTTTTCGAATTTCGTTTTGAATCCGACAAATCTAACACACATTTATGTGTTACTTCTTGTCTGTTCTCGTATTATAAAAAATATTTAAATTTTTTTAAGTTTACATTAAAAAAATAGTAACGAAAACGTTTTAAGTTAACAAAAAGTGAAATTAACAATATTATGTTATTTACACAACCTGTCTATGTCTGAAAATATGGTCTACAGAGACCTTTTCTACGGATTTTCCGTAGTTTTTACAAATTTTACGTAGATTTTACGGATTTTTACGTTTTACGGACGTTCTTTAAAACTAAGCGAATGTCTTTTCTCAATTTTTTGCAAATTCTCTAGAAATTCATCCATACTTCTGCTATTTACGAGATTTGCGTTGTTTCGTTGAATGCTACGTTGGTGTAGTAGTTGCTATTGTATCTCGTACTCATTCATCGCAATGCAAGAGTGATAGTGATAGGAAAAGTCAAAGAAATAACAATCCGTAAAAGCTATCCCCCCCCCCCCCCATCCCAAGCCAAAAAAAAAAAAGTCCGTAGAAAAATTGGTTTCTCTGTGGCCATGATTACATGAACTAATATTGTCAGACAAATAATATGTAATATTTGTGTATATGTGGTAGGTACGTAACCACATATGTAATTTTGGACAGATCAAGTTGAACGACAGCTCTCAATTTAGAATCACACGAAGTTATAAATGAACATTAAAATCTATGTGAAAAAAAGCCTTATGCCTACAATTGTGATTCTAAATAATGTCCACGAAATACAGACAGAAGTCCCCTATGTACCCACAAACGAATGTTAGGACATTTCCTCTAAAATCTATCACGATTGTAGTGCTTGGAGTGTTTTGAAATACTTAACACAAAACTGGCAATTTAGAATACATTTTTCAAAGCAAAGAAAACTAAACAAATGACGATTCCAAAAATCATCCACTAAAACAATCCGTCCAACATCAACGTTTCATCGACTCCCCTAACACACACACATCGTCGTTTTACAAGTTCAAACTGCACGTCCAAACCACCGCACTCACGAGCAAACCATCACTCAACATTAAACTGGCCCCACCACCGTAATACAAGAGATGGGGAGGAGGGGAAAAGAGCACTCTCTCCATCCATCCCTCCCGGATGCGGAAGAGCAAGAGAGATGGAAGAGGATGCTGCATTGCTCTCCATCCTCCCAATGACTCAGGAACGGAAGTTTTTCGGTTCATCCGAACGTAACTAGAAGAGGAGAAGAAAGTTTTTGTGCGAGAGATTCCTGCAGGAAACCTGACTCACGGTTTGAAGGGACCATCCTCCCCCTTTTGGCGTTGAGGGGGGGGGGGGCTTAGGAAAGGACCCCTCGTTGACTCCTGACTTCCGGAAGGACGTTTTGCCGGAAAGAAGGAATGATTCAGATGTAATCAGCGCGGGAATTTAAATTTGAAAGAGATTGGCAAGGAGAAGAGTTTTGGGCATCGCCAGCTGTGCTGTTTCCACGGCGTAGAAAATTGCCAAGAATGGGACAGTCACGGCGTACTCAAATGAAAGTTTGTCACTTAACTAGTTATTGCGATATTAGAACTGTGTTTGACGAAGTAATCAATAACGACGGTTGAATGTTAGAAATTATATTGTTATTGAAGTAGTAGCATGGTTTTTAACCCTTTGGGTACAGATTTATTTGGGAAAATTCTTGCGTTTTGAACGGTTGGTTCAAAACAATAAAGGAACTTTAAAGGAATACAGCCAAACAAATTTTTTTTTTTTAAAGTATAGGTAAACCAACCGATGTTTGACTTAACCAATCATGGCTCTTGTGACATTAAAATCTATCCAATCAAACTAGTTTGAATGACGAATTAGGTTCGTCATTATTAACAGGCAAAACAAGTGCATGACGAATCTCAGCCGTCAAATGTACTCAAGCATATGAAGAAGGGTGGGAAACTTTTAAACTTCTTACGGATTTTCGAAGTTTCGATTTGTTTCTGTTATGGTTAGGAGTTATACACTTATTCGCGATTACTTGCTTTATTATATTAATTAATTTGGTCCCTATTCACGTATACAATAATCTCCCGTTTATTATATCTCGAGTAGAAAGTTAGTCATATTATGTTAAGATTCAATGGTTAGCTTTTAATTTGCGGTGAGAGGCAACAAGGCTATGTTTTTAGGAAAAAGTACGATGACAGTTTGTTTTTAAAATTGATGAGTATCGTATTATTTTATTTACCGAAAAAGACAGTAACTGTAACTGATAAGAATTAATCAGTCAATCAGCATTTATATAAATACATTTTAGGTTAGAATGTACTTTATGCCCCCCCCCCCCCTTTTTTTTTTCGGCGACTTTGTGGCCCAGATGAATTGACGTATAACTAGAGATTTGTTAAAATGGATGCCAAGTTGGAATGTAACCATATTGGCGCAAGGTTACGATATGTGGCGCAAAATCGCCAAACAAAAAGTGGGACCCGTATTACACATTCTAACCAAATTTTACATTTACAAAGTACAAATAAATTGCAATTGGGTTCAAAAGAGAGCTACGATGTAATTACAAATAATTAACTTGTATCACAGGACATTCTCCCAGACTCTACATTTTTACAAATGCTGAAAAACTAAAAGTACCTGATAAGTCTCGCCAAATCTAGTCTATTCCATGCCATATAGGAATATTTTTTAGGAGTTATAAATATTGAAATAAAATATATGATATTGCTAGAATTCTTCAAAAACAGTAAAGCTTGAAAAACAGAAGCAAAGATTTAAAAAGCGATTGGTAATTTTTCTCTAGGGACATATTCAGAATTCTCTTTACAAACAGGGGTTCCTTCTCAAAATTAATCGTGAGTTTTAACATACGTATAAAAACTCAAAAAAATTAAATAACAAATACATACCGAACTGGCAAGGCACTTATATCTCAGTAAAGTAAAAATTTTGCGCCATTTTCTCTTTTTCGAACACACATGTTCCAAAAATGAAGCTATATATATAAAATGGTACGAGAATCTCAGTTTTGATTAAAAGCTTTCTAATGCTCTTTTACCTTCCACAACCTTCAAATTAATTACACCATGTAAAACCACTAATGAAAATACCCAAAGTTAATAAAATTTAGAAAAGGCACATCGTACTTCTCAGCCCAACTGCCTCCTTTACGGAATAATATACACCTTTCTTTCCTATTACAATTCTGAAATTCCTATCTTTCCTATCGCTCTTCTTTCACGCATCCTTACACGTCGTAAAATCACGTCTTCGAGCACTTTAATTAAAAAGCAATTCCAGAGCCACTACTTGGGGGGGGAGCCACAAACGATATCAATAAAAACATTCAAACAATACTCCCTCCCCCCCCAAAGTCCAAGCCAAACCACGAAATTTAATTTACATCCCACAAGTGGCATTTCACACAACACACACTAACATTGGGGGGATGAAGCACCAAAAATAGTTCCCCTTTTCCGAAAAGCGACATTTTTCACGAAGCAAGGTGGATCTTTTGCATTTCACTTCCCTATACGCATTTTTCCCACACGAAACTTCCCACCTAAACTATAAGGGGGAACAGAAAACGAATAAATAAACGAATGAATGGGGGACGTTCGGAAGGTATGTCCCCGTTCAGGTATGCACCGCGAGCATACCTCAGAACAATCCAACAAAGCCGCCTTCGAATACCGCGGTACTTTCACTTACCCCCCCCCCCCCCTCATCCCCATTAATGTGCCCCCTGGAAAAGCGGTAACGCGCAGAGGTATTTCTCGTTTAAATTAAACCGTTCGCTAATTAACTCAGATTCGTACATTCCAACCCATAAGAGAGCGTTTCCACAGACGGTGGTTTGGGGGGGAGGGGGGGGGGAGGGCTAGAACTTAAAGGGGAGGGGGGGGGGGTCTAGAAGATATTTTATCTCCTACCTTCGCTTTTGTATTGTTTCCAAAGGCTGCATTCTGCGGTTTGGCCAATAATTTTCATTTAGAAGTGACTCTTGGATTGTGAAGAGGCAATAAAGGCATAACGTCGGGGATGATGAAGACACGAAGAAGAAGTAAAAAAAAAGCTCCCATAAGAGAATGTTTGGTTTTGGTTGTGTTATGGGTCTGGAAGAGTTTAGGTGGATGATATAACTGCGACCGGGAGTTTAGGAGTGGTTTATGAAGAATGCAATTAGTTTTCCGGGGAAGGAGGAGATGTTAAGGGCGAAGAGGAGAAATTTATTAGGCCGTCTTTTGTTTTGAATTTTGCGTGGAAATATTTTTAGGGGGGATTTTCGGTTCTTGTGAGGGGATAAGAATAAGAAGTTCTGCGATTGAAAACTATTGTCAAGTTTAGGTAAGTTGGCGATCGGTGGTTTTTAGATCGTAGTTGATTAATTATTTCGGGGGTACGCACGTAATAAGAAGAATGAGCCTTTCGTTAAAAAGAGAAGAAAAAGAAAAAGGGGGAGGGGGGGACTACCTGTAATTGGACAACTGTATGTAATCACGAAATGAGCAGTTTATTCCTAGCTCTTGACAATAACACGAAATCACTTCTTTTGGTTACTTCTTTCAATTTTAAAACAGCAGGATAAAATTGCGATTTTGTTCAGCGATAACCATATATTATTTACTAGAATTTTCCAGCTTTTAAAAAAAGTGACCTTTAGCTAATAAAGATTACTGAATGAACTTTCACTGATTAATTTAACCTATCTTTCAATTCACTACAATAATTGACAAAATGCATCTGATGTTATATTATTTGACATATTATTTATTATTATCACAATAAATTTTCCAGACGTCATTTATACAATTGACGACTTCAGTAACAATAATGCTTAGTTTACTAAAACTTTAAGAAACTAGCAGAAACTGAAAGTTTAAATTTTGAAAGAACTAGTGCACAAATACTTAAGGGATATGCTGCCTCTATGTACAAGAAGAGTATAAATAGTCTTTGATATACTGTTACGAATTTCTGTATATTTGTAAATATTTCGTAGTATTAGTTATGTAAAAAGAAAATTGTAGGTACATTTCGCATAAGGCAGTGCAAGAGTTCGTCTTTACTTCGCTTTCCTGCAATGCGTCTCTTAATGCTTGAAAACGAGTTTTACAGAGATAACGCTGGAAAACGAGTTTTACAGAGATAGTGCTGGAAAACGAGTTTTACAGGAGTGAGAGCATTCAGAGAGGTGCATTGCGAAAGTGAACTGTATTGCATTGTCTTTTGGGTCGATTTTAGCAGTTGTGTATCTAGTTTTTAACTGCCGTTTGTGCTCCATTGTTGTGTAAAGAGCTGTATTGAGTCTATTAGAACGGGAAGTTCTGAAGTTGTAAAAGAATCTGCGAAGAGTTATATTGGAATAAATCTCTTCAAGTTTTAATCTGCTTTGGCTTCAAGTCTCAATATATTGACATAAGATTTTCAGTTCTATTTAAATAACAATTAATGCAATTAATGGTCCATAGTTAATTTTTAGTGGGAGAAATGTAACACATTTGTTTAGAACTATATAAAATATATTTAATAAAAACCCACCTTAATTTCATAGTTTATTGTTTTATATGATTAACGATTGGAGGATTTGATTTCTAAAAGGATTCTCTTTCAAATCTGTCAATTTATAGATTTTTCTTTTTTGGCGTCAGCAATAATCATAGAAACCAATACATTTCACCACAGTATGGTCAAGCTGTATTGACAGCAAGCCAAAATTAAACGGTAAATGAAGAACTGTACATAAGATCACAAAAAAATCATTTAAACAATCTACCACACTGAGGGGTTTATGAAGACAAAAAAAAAAAATTAGCCTGGTTAGTCTTTTTGGCAAGGAACTTAAGCGATTCTTTTGATATATGGATCTGTAAATTCTCATAACCCACGCTGCTTTATTAATTAAACGGCCATGTTAAAGATAAACTGTGCCATAAATCTGATCACAAAAATCATTATAATTTCCCTGAGAGTAAAAAAAAAAAAAAAACCTCCCCAGTAATGATCTTTTTCGATTGTAAAGGTAAAACAGCAATCACAGAATTAATAAACCGAAAATCATCATGAGGCGATTATATAATGAATAAATGACATTTAATTGTGCAACATATTTTTCAATCAAGGCATGGATATTAAAATCAATTATGCAAATGTAATTACGAGGAAGCATTGTTTTTTTTTCTTCTTTTTATTATTATTTCACTTCCAACCAAATGACTCATTAAAAACTACCCCATTGGGATTACACGTATTTTCCTCATTGCTTTTTCTAAATGAATTTGTTTTTCATCTGGAATTAATGAGATTAATAGAGAATGGAACGATGTGTATTTTTTCCCTCCCCTTCTCCCCGTAGAAAAAGATGACCGCTTCTGTGTGGTTGATAATAATAATAATAATAGCATCTTTTTTCCCTCTTGTGATTGTGGCTGTCCAAATGATAATTTCCTTATGCCCAATGAATTAATATTTTGACGTTGATATATATATATAAAAAAAAATGAGGTTTGTAAAGAAAAACTCTCATTAGTAAAGAGAGAGAAAAACAGGAATTGATTGTTGTTGTACGCTGAAAGGGATATCAATAAATGAATTGGGACGAATTAATAATAAAAATGAGTGGGGGGTGTTCCTAATGTGCAGACATCGAACTGTAGGGCTGATTAGAAGATAACTCCTTCCATGCTCATTTTTCACTAAGTGGTTCACACTACAGCTGGATATTAGCCCATATTCCTCCGATGTCAAATATTTAAATCGAATGTTTTGTTCGAATAAATTTACGTCACCTTGTATTTTACTTTTGGACGGTGCTAGTTTGTAACGATTCCTTTTTATCCTATTACACAAAACCAAAAGTGGTCAAATGATACAACCATTTTAAAGGATGGTAACCCCGCTTCTGATTAATTAATTATTCACAAGTTCAAATTGGGTTATTTATTTGAAAATGGATTGGTTGGTTGGTTGTTTTCAGATTATCTGGCGCCGTCAGCAACACGAGGGCTACAATGCGCCGAAACATTCGTCATTAGACAAGCCAACATACATTTACAAACACCCATGCCTAAACACGGGACTCGGAACCCGCAACCTCGCGGTCTAGAAGCTAGCACGCTAACCACTATACCGTTTGGTCGGCTATTTGAAAATGGACGTTTAACTTTTAAAAGTTGCTACTCTGTGAGAAGGTACTATCTCTATGTAAAGGTAGTATTGGTACTTCTTGTGGAGGAACTCTATGTTGAGAATATTTTGGTACTTTTTATGAGATGGAACTCTAAGTTAAGATAATTCTATGTAGAATGAATAGTAGGTGGATCGAAACAAAAAATTCCTCCTCCCCCCCCCCCTCTCATCGCAAAACGGAAACACTAATCTCGCAGAGTTACAGTGTGTAACTTAAACCATTTGATTTCTAATCCACCAATCAGCAAAATACAAACTAAACGATGTACAAACTGAAGTACGCTAAGTGCAAATATAGCAAAAAATTTTCATGCGGTGGCAGAGATATAAGTGACAAAAATAAGGACTTTTTAAGGATCTCTAAGCATTTTCAAGTATAGTCCGAGAGGCGTCGGAACATCATTCTGAATTTTTTTTTTTATAGAAATTGGAGAAAAGTGAGTAGATTACGAATCCACTGGTCTGCGGTGGCAAAAATGGCCGAAACTGGTCCAAAATCGACTTGGAATGAGTTGAACTAAAATCCGATTGCCAAATATGTCATAACTTGCCAAAAAGAGAACAACCTTTTTCGTCTGGCAACCCACTGTATTTTGATTTTCAATGAAAAAAAGCGCAAACGATTTCTGATCTCTGACACGGTAAAACTTGGTATCTTTTAAAAGTAAGCCAATTGGCGACATCAGTTACGTCATCAGTGACGTAATGTTTATTGCCAACTTGGCTCAATTTTAATAGATGCAAGTAGACCGTCGCCAGATATCTGAATCGTCTGCAACCTTCTTAATTGAAAATTAAAAAGTGAGAGTTACCAAATAAAAATAATAAAAAAATGCTTATTATTCGGCAAGTTATGGCGCATTTGGCAAATGGATTTGGTTCAACTTATTAAAAGTCGATTTTTGACCAGTTTCGGCAATTTTTGCCACGGCAGACCAGTGGATTCGTAATCAACTCACTTTTCTCCAATTTCTATAAAAAAAATTCAGAATGGTGTTCGATGGCGTCCGAAAATTGCAGTCGCCTCTCAGTCTAGTACTTTAAAGGACTGGAAAACCAGTTAAAAAAAAATTTAAGCACTTTCAATGACCGTGGAAACCCCTGTTTAACTTAAAAACTAGATCATCGCAGTGTTTATTTACTAGTAAAGCAACCAAATTGAGACGAGCAACTTATTCAAACCGAAGAAACCAATCGTCCACCTACCGATTGCGGGTTCCGGCGACCCCCTGCTCGTCTTCTCTGTCCCCCCGACGGGTTCCGGATAGATGACCGCCGTGTCGCTTCTCTGCAGATACTCCTGTATCTTGTCCTCTTCCTTTCCGTTCACGCGCTCTTCCCCTTTAGGGGGAGGGGAGAGGGAGGGACGCATGCCTCCTACGGGGTCGACAGCATCTTCCGGAAGGGCATCCAAATCGACTGAAAAAAAAAAAAGAGAATAAGTTTCAGATCATGATCCACACACGAAATGCATCTCGATATATAGATATACATTGAGACAGGCTTAGATGAGTTCATCGAATACGCTGAAGGGATGTGAGAACCGGTTTTACTAAGCTCTGATTGGCTGATTGGAACGATGTGTGTCCGATTTTCGTTAAAACTCTTACGGTGTCCGCGGTTACAAAAGTAAAATATTAATTAAAATCTAAACTTAAATATTGTTACGAATTTCTGTATGCTTGTAAATATTTCTTAGCATTAATTATGTAAAAAGATAAATTTATGTACATTTCGCATAAGGCTGTGCAATAGTTTGTTTTCCTGCAATGAGTCTCTTGATGCTTGATAACGAGTTTTACAGAGATAACGCTGGGAAGCGAGTTTTACAAGGAGCAGGCCATTTAACATTATGGTAATGGCAATCTCGCTAAATTGGCGAGATAGAGCCAAGTTGGCGATGGTTTTGGCGATTAAATTTTGTTGACCAATTTAGCTAGAAATCACCAAATGTCGCCAAACTTGGCGACATTTTCGGTCCCCATGTACATGTATAGGAGTTTTCGACTACGATCTGGAAAGTTCTCCAAATGTCTATCTCTAGAAGATTCACGAAGGTTCACCTCCCCTATATAAGACAGTGAGTTAGTTGACTGGAATTACTGAGTTGAGATACTGAGTCTCAGTGAGCATTCAGAGTAGTTCTAAAGTGAACTGCATTGCATTGTCTTTTGCAGCGATTTGAGCAGTTGTGTTGTCAAGTTTTTAACTGCTGTTTTGTGCTCTATTGTTGTGAAAAGAGCTGTATTGAGTCTACTAGAACGAGAAGTTCTGGAGTTGTAAAGGAATCTGCGAAGAGTTATATCGGAATAAATTTCTGCAAGTTTCGATCTGCTTCGGCTTCAAGTCTTTCGAACCCATCCACGCAACAATATATGTATTGATAACAACAAGAAAATAAGTGTTTTTAATTTTAATACAAAAATATGCGAGCAGGTCATAAATATTATTATAAAAATTGTTTGATTTGTCCGGAACTATATCTTTAAGCGGAAGAATTCGTCGCGTGAGGCTGAAGTAATTTGGTCCCGAGGTATGGACGAAGGCAATGTTTACCAAAACCGGTTGGGGTGGGTTTGGTTTGCAAGCTCAACGACCACAATGACAGCTAATCAGGCAGGCCTAACCCAGGATTCGAACTCGACACCTTTGGTATGGATAGTCAGAGAGTTAAGTCATGAGGTGGACAACGTTAAGAGGGATCATTAGCTTGTCTCTGCCCTCAAAGTATAATATATTTTGGCACGCTACCGAACGAAATATTAACTATAAAATAGATACATTTTACACCAAGTACAAATAATAATAATAAAAGAATATTAAAAGAATTTGAAGGGAAAATAATTAGTTGTTTATTTTTTTTTTATATGTTTCTTTTTAAAGTTTTTATCGGCAAGCTCATAAAGCTTTTTGTTTTTTAAATGTGAGCAGTACGATTTTAAAATCTTAAAAGTTAATCTCAGAAAAGTCTCGTAAAATTCTGTTACGGATAGTAATATAAGTGTGTTCACAAGTTAAAAATTAATAATTAAACACTTCCTATTATTAATAATCCTTTTCTTCTATACTTTATTTTTTCAAAATATATCAAATTTAAAAACAATCGTTTTGGGTATATAAAATCAAATTCATTTGTCAGCAATCAAATTGCGATATTTGTATGAATGGTGGCAAAGCAACGTATTTTGAGATATAAATAACAATATTTATAGAAGAATACATGAAAAAAAAAATTGTTATGCATATGCAAAATTTATGTAATAAAACACAAAACTCCAATATTTATCCAGTTAATAAAAAAAACAGTTAAAATCCAACTTAATAACAACTCTAAAGAAACCTCCCAAGTCGTTCAATACAAAAACTTTTTATTAATGGAGATTAAAAGTCAAGAAACTGTTGCCTAATAATAATTCTCCAAACTTTGTCTCATCCCCCATAAGAAACTAATACTCAATCCCTATCATTTTTGTTATTTTCTTTCGAGTCTGCCGCCGCACACCAAACACCGGGCGAGCATCAAAAACAATTTGGGGCCAAATTGGCTCTGGCAAATATCAACCGCCCCCCCCCCCCTCCTCCTCCACTCAAACCAATCTCCACCCTCCAAAAATTTCCACGCTCTGTCGACTCCCTTCGCACCTATCCGACTGTAAACTCAAATTTTTCGAAGAATCGTCGGAGAAAATTTCGAAGACCCCCCCCCCCCCCCTCCTCCCAAAAATGAATATACATAACATTTCCCCTTTCCTATATCATCTGCTATATAAAAAAAAAAAAAAATATCGGGGGTGCAGCAAACGATTTGCTTTTTAGTATATCACCCCCTCCCCACTTCTCTTTCGACTGAGAGTTACTAATCTGTACTATCGATGAGTGTCTTGAATCTGTAAAAGTTTTCTTCTCTTTCCCTACGCATCAACTGATCTTCCGCATCCCTCCTTCACCCCCTCTTAGGTTCCCATTCATAACGTCAGCTGGCGACGCGAAAAACTAAAAAAGGGAAAAAGACAGAGAAAAGGGAAAAATAAAAACTTTCTCTCTCTCTCCGGCCTCGTTCTATAGGCATCCCCCAGTGTTTATTGTTGTTCGCTCTTTTTTTTTTTTTTTTTTTATCCCGTGTATCTTCTGTACAGCGTGTTCCCTTCATTTTTATCGCCAAGATTTGGCGGCGTAGGGGGTGGAACAAATTTCGTTTTGTCGTAAGGTTAAATACGTAGGGGGTGTATCAGAGTGTGTAAGAGACAAGGGCAGACAATATTAACTTGGGATGGAGCTATTCAGAGGAAGGCAGGGATAAGTTTGGGAGGGTGTGAGGTTTCACGTCATTAAAGTTGGCCAAGATATCGGAGATGGTGATAGGTTGTGAATGCATGATCAGTATAATGGTTTGTAAACCAAGACGGTTTTCAGTTCACTTAACTTAGATATTTATTAACGCTTGTCCCTGTAAGTTTTTTCATAACATTTTATATGTATGAAATATGAGTGTGTTGAGTAATTAATGTTAATTACTTTACTAAAATAAGTAGCAAAATAGATTAATTTTGATAGTTCCTATTACTATATGAACAGATTAGTTTTTAGGTACAGTAAAAAGTAAAATTGTTTTTTATCAAAATCAATTTTTAAGTTTGCAGAATTTTAACTCGATATAAAAACACTTCAGTACATTTAAAAAAAACAAAAAAACAAAAAAAAAAAACAGCGGCAATTTTTTTTTTCTATTCATTTTTATCCATTTTATAAAATAATTAATTTCAGAAATAAAAGATTAAAACAAAATCCATTTATCCCTAATATTCCAAAAAAAATATATTGAAAAGAAACCAAATAATACATTCTTAAATCTAAACCATCGCGTATGATATAAAACTAGTTATAATTATGTCTAGTGATAAAATAATAATTGAAGGGCAAAGTGGATAAAGGAGTTAAGTATCAGCAAGTACCTTTTGTGTAGTTTCACCAATCTTAAAAATCTATAATTTTGTATTAATTTGCATGTTTTAAAACTCTTTCATCAGTCGAAATAAATGTCAATAAGCATTTTACTTAAGCAGAATAAGTTCCAGAAGTTAACCAAACACATAACACCTTCATCCATTATGTAAACTTGAATATTTAAAAAAAATTGCCCCTTCATCCATAATGTAAACTTGAATATTCAAAAAATTGCCCCTTCATCCACTTAGTCCTTCAATTATAAAAGTAAAATAATCGGAGAAAAACTTAATTAAATATTTAAGCTCAATAACAACGATACCGCAAACGCGATCATTTAATATCACGTATTGTTTATAGCTTGCATTTAACTAAACCACTTTTCTTCTCAGCGTTGCGTCACAGCTGTATCCAAACCTGTTGTCGATTCTAACATACTTTGTAAAAGTTTTGTTAATATTCAAGAGTGATTGATTTTTATACTGAAGAAACTTTTCCGGGATAAAACTTTTGCATTAGTTATTTCATTATATCTTTTTTGTTTAGGTATATTAAGAGGTGGCGACGCGTGAATGATTCGATCTTAATTTCTTAAGATCGGGTCAGTTATTTGTCGGAGGAAAGACTTTTATCGTAGTGAAAGTTATTTTTTTTTTTTATTATTTTGCTTTTAATGTATCATTTCCATTCAACTTTTTATGGTAACCGCTTTATTTTTAAAAATAATATAAGGCTACAAATAAATATAAATGGAAGACTTAAAAACTAAATGTGCTTTAAAATTTTCTTATAAATATGTGGCAGTGCTATATTTGGTTACACTATTATAAATTTTAATTATATCGTACTTTGTCTACTAAATTACCTATGTGGAAAAAATTTACCATTTCTAAAACATGAAATATAGTATTAGTAATATTGATTAGTATAAATATTGAATGAATTGTTACATGACCTTTGCTATAGTCAAACACTCTCGGCGCGGATATTACTATACTTATTTGAAAACATTAAGTAATTGTAAAACAACGTTTGCTGTTTAGTTATTGGTTTACTAGGAACACTTTTTCAATACAGAGTAGCAACTTTTACAACTTTTACTTATCTTAGCGAAAATAACAGAATACGACAACAAAAAAATTCATCTGTAAAACGATCTTTGCTGCTGTAGTACCTTCGAGGCGGGGAAACTATTATTCAGATTTGTAAGCTGCAAGATGTTCTGTAAAACAGTACTTGCTGCAAGATTTCTTTAACGGCAGTGAAACTGTTTTCACTGTTTAGTTAAATAGTAAACCAGTTATTTCAAATAACTTCTACTGCAATAGTCTTGGGCAAATATAACGGTAAAAGGACGAATCTATGAAATAACCTTTTCTGATGCAATATTTTTTTCGGCGGGATATTATAATACAGATTTATAAATGGCAAGATATGCTGTAAAAACAACATTTACTTTTGTAACTGGTTTGGCAGAGAAACACTTTAACGGTTTTATATAATAGTAAAAGTTACGTAAAAACCACTTTTAATGTAAGTTTTGTAGGAAAAATAACTGTAAAACGATCTTTGCTGCTGTAGTATATTTGCGGCGGGGAAACTATTATTCAGATTTGTAAGCTGCAAGATGTTCTGTAAAACAGTACTTGCTGCAAGATTTCTTTAACGGCAGTGAAACTGTTTTCACTGTTTAGTTAAATAGTAAACCAGTTATTTCAAATAACTTCTACTGCAATAGTCTTGGGCAAATATAACGGTAAAAGGACAAATCTATGAAATAACCTTTTCTGATGCAATATTTTTTTCGGCGGGATATTATAATACAGATTTATAAATGGCAAGATATGCTGTAAAAACAACATTTACTTTTGTAACTGGTTTGGCAGAGAAACACTTTAACGGTTTTATATAATAGTAAAAGTTACGTAAAAACCACTTTTAATGCAAGTTTTGTAGGAAAAATAACTGTAAAACGGCTTTGCTACTGGAGTACAGTTTTGGAGGAGAAACTATCATACATGTTTTTCAACTGCAAGTTGTTTTGTAAAACCACCTTTTCTGCTAGGTTTTTTATTAAGGCAGTGAAACTTATCAACGGTTTTGAGCAGAAAATTCAGTTATTTCAAACAACTTTTGCAGCGAGTCTTGGGCGAAAAGAGTACTAAGTATTTCCCACCACTGTAATTATTTTCGGGATACATTTTTATACAGATGTGTTTACAGTAAGCTATTTTGTTAAACTTTAGCAAAAATATTCGGCGGGGGCACTTTTATGCGAATTTAAGGATACTTGTTCTGCGAAACGACATTATGCACTTGAGTACTTATTTTTTGGCGGGCAAACTTGTACAGTTTTGATAAACAATAAATAGTTGATCCAAACAGATTTGTTGTTAACTAGAGCAAAAATTTGAGGCTGATTTGTAAACAAGAAAACTGATCTCTAAAACAATTTTTAGTAGTCAGAATACTTTTTGAGAAAATAAGTACTTAACGCGATTCGAAAGAAAAGACACAGCAGCATTTTAAACTATTTAACACAATGCATTTCAATAGAACGTCAATTGATTTTGTTCTCTGGATAAAGGGTGTTTCAATAAACGACCGTCAAACACATCGGTAAATAGTAATAAAAAATAAAAAAATAAAAAAACCTGAAAAGAATCACCATGAAAATTACCTCTCTTCAAAAAACAATTTATCCTCCAAAACCGCTTTACATTTTTTTCCCCCCCAGTTCCTTCAGAAAAACGTCATCCTTTCATTCGCCAAACATAAATTGGCTAAAGACATAAAACCCATACTAAAGGAAATACTACAAGAACAAAATGTCACCCCCCCCCCCTCCACCTCCCTTCCAAAAAAAAATAATTCCCGTATTATACGTAAAACACATAAAAAAAAAAAAAAAGAGTAACTTCTCGTGTAACAGAAAAAGAAGCTTTTAAAGCTCTAATAAAAACAAAAACAAAACAAAAACAAAAAGCATCTCTCTCTATATAAACAAATAAACAAACAAATCTAAGGCGGCGATTTGCTGGCGTGGAGCCAATCGCTTTTGGAAGGTTCCCGCAGCTGGTTGGTGACGCCTCGTAGCACAGATTTGGTTTGGAAATTTTCCTTTTTGTTCAGCGGCACTACTACTTTTGCGTGTCCTCCCTCCTGTTATATTGTCTTTGCTGCCCGTTCAGGCGTCGTTGGAGTTCGGGCTAAGTCGGCCGATTTCGGGAGCTGTTCGGCCGGAAAGATCACTTTCTCTTTTGTTTAACAACTGTGCAGTTGCTCTCCTACCGAGGAAGGATGTAAATAACGGGATTTTTTTTTTTTAGGAGGATGGGGGGGGAGGTTCTTAGGTGTGTTGCAGAGGTGGAACTGTTTGATGTCGCCGTGCGTTAAAAAAAAAAAAATTCCTTTGGAATGTTTAGGAATGGTTTTCGAAACCAGTTTTGAGACGATACATTCGTTTTTGTGTAAATATCCGTGGAGATGCCAACTTTTTTTACGGATTTTCCGTAGTTCTTCATAGTTTTTACGGAAGAGATCTATGCGAAATATCTTATTTCAATCTTTTTGCCTATACTCCTTAAGTTTACCAATACTTTCGCTATTGCGAGATTTACGAGAGTTAAAACAATATTATCTTACTCTCACAACTTGTCCATCTATTTGTCTGAAAAGATGGTCCATAGAGATGCCTACGGATTTTTCGTAGTTTTTACTCATTTTCCGTAGTTTTCCATTGTTTTTACGGTTTTATGGAAGAGAACTAAGCAAAATATCTTTTTTTCAATCTTTTACCAATACTCTTTAAATTTACCAATACTTGGATTAATACCGAGATTTACGAGAATTAACCATATTATATTACTCTCACAACTTGTCCATCTATTTGTCTGAAAAGATGGTCCATAGAGATGCCTACGGAATTTTCGTAGTTCTTACTAACTTTCAGTAGTTTTCCATATAGTTTTTACGGTTTTACGGAAGAGATGAATGCAAAATATATTATATCAATCTTGTCCACTACTCATTAAATTTACCAATACTTTCGCTATTGCGAGATTTACGAGAATTAACCATATTATATTACTCTCACAACTTGTCCATCTATTTGCTGAAAAGATGGTCCATAGAGAAGGCGACTTTTCTACGGATTTTTCGTAGTTTTTACTCATTTTCCGTAGTTTTCCATGGTTTTTACGGTTTTACGGAAGAGAACTAAGCAAAATATCTTTTTTTTCAATCTTTTACCAATACTCCTTAAATTTTCCAATCTTTTAACAATACTCCTTAAATTTTCCAATACTTAGATTATTACCGAGATTTACGAGAATTAACCATATTATCTTACACTCACAAACCTGTCTATCTATATGTCTGAAAAGATGATTGACTATAGAGATGCCGACTTTTCTATGGATTTTCCTTAGTTTTTACTTATTTTTCGTAGTTTTCCATTGTTTTTACGGATTTACGGAAGAGAACTAAGCAAAATATCTTTTTTCAATCTTTTACCAATACTCCTTAAACTTACCAATACTTGGATTATTACCGAGATTTACGAGAATTAACAATATCATGTTACTCTCACAACCTGTCTATCTGAAAATATTATGGTCTATAGAGATGCCCACTTTTCTACATATTTTTACGGTTTTACGGACGTTTTATGAAACAACGCGAAATATCTTTCTCTATCTTTTGCCAAATCTCTTTAAATTTACCAATATTTTCGCTTTTGTCGAGATTTACGTTGTTTTCGCTGAGTGTATCGCTATTCTATTTCGTATTCATTTATCATAATGTAAGAGTATTAGCCATGGGTAAACTGTAAAAAAAAAAAAAAATAAGTAAAGCTCGTCAATACTACGGCAAATTCATTAAAAATAGCCTCTCTAAATATCAACTATCGAAGTCTTTCAGATTTGTTCTTATAATAAGTTCGGTGCTAATATTTCGTTGTGATAATTTTAGAAACAGAAAATATTATTCAATCTAACTTTTAAAGCTAATTTAGGATAATTTAAGCAATGGTAAAAAAAGAGAGGGAAAAGAAAAAAGAAAAAGGGGGGAGGGGGGGGGGAAAGAGGGTAAAAAAAATTAATACAATACAGTCCTTTTTCTACATACAAATTTTAAAAAACAAACTAATAAGGTACTGCAACTATATAAAGGTAATCAGATTTATTATTTTTTATTTAATTGTAATATCTATTTACCTCAATATGACTTTTTACCTGGTTACCTACATTTTAAGCAATTGCGCGTTTTATATATTATATTTATATTGCATATAAAAAGACAAACTGTTTTTTAAAAAAATTTAATACTTTACTATGCATAATATTTTGTCAATGAAAAGCACTATTTTTTTTTTTTTTTTTTTTTTTTTCGTGGATTGCAAATTTAGAGTCAAAACCAAATACGAGAAAATAATGAAAAGAACCATTAAACTGAGATAGATTTTAAAATATTACTCTCAAATTTTCTAGAACAAAGAAAAGAAAGACGGGATGATTCAAAACGTGACAAACTTACAAATTATCAGTTGAAATAATTATTTTGTTCGAAAACCAAAGGAATTTTTTTTTTTAAGTCCAGTCTTTTTTTTTCTTCTTTTTTTTTCAGCATTAAAGCACATTACGTCAACCTTTGATTACCAGAAGATCAAAGTAAAAAAATTAATGCTCACCGAATCGGCATCACGGGGCACGTTCTGACCACACGTATTATATTTGGCAAAAACGAATTTCAGTACCCACATATTTATTCAAAGCCATCCAGACAAAATATATATATATATACAGCGAACTCTTTCCCCCACCCTAAAAACCTAAATGACAGATAAGATAAATTGCGGGTGTCAAAAACCCAGCTTTTTGCTATTGGTATTTGCATTACGAAAAGAAACAGTTACTCACATTTTAATTATTTCCTAATCACGTTAAACTCCCCCCCCCCCCCCCCAAGCAGGAAAGAAAAACCCTAACTTAATTATCACCCCTTTCCCTTCATTCTCAAAAACTCCGCGCTTGCACGTAGCGCCATCTATCGCGCGAGGAGGAAAGATAATCGAGTTACGGCGGCGACGGGAGCGAGCGTGGGAGGCACGCGGCGAGATCCCTTCTCCGCCTCGGCATGGGGCGCGTGGCGAAGACCGGTGTCTCATCGCAGAAGCTAAGTACGTGACGAGCAATCGAGTTAGGCACAATTAATAGGAGGGAAAAAGTGAAACACATCTCTGGTGAAAGGCTTTTTATTAGATTAGTATCGGAGAGAGGGGAAGGGTCCTGCATTATAGGAAGGGGTAACTTTTCAACTGCGTTTTGATACCCATAGTTGCAGGTATCAGTCCCAACGGTTTCCATAAATCAAAAGCCCCCACCCCCTTTTAAAAGACGCAGGGGTGGTGATGTGATTTTGGATGTGGGGCTGGGGGGGGGGGGGTAATGCGTTTCTCGGCTCAGGGGGTCTTTGTCTACTGTTTTAATTTCCTTCCGTTCGGTAATGAGGGCATGTTAAGATGTGGGTGAAAAAATGTACAGGGAACTGGCTGAAAACAGCTGGATTTGACAACAAGGATAAAGATAGTGATTATTATAATTATAATAATTTGGGTGAGGGAAAAGAAAAAAAAAAGCATATTTTTCTGTTTGATGATCCGGATTAATTATTGTTTTGGGTTATAATGAGAAATAACGCATTTCGAATATGTGAATTTTTTGTTTGCGATTGTGCATTGGACAGGCTGCTTGCTCGGATAAATATTAAAAGCAGAATATGAAAGGGGGGAAATTGTGCGAAGCAAAAAGCATATTCATGCTGTGGTAATCTTATCAAGACTTGGTATTTGGAATTAATTAAGATATTAATCATGTGGACTAGCGAAATAAAATCTTTCAAGTGTCGGTTCTTATGAATGAGTGTTTCTTGTCTAGTTTGATTTCTCATCTTATCAATTGCTTAGAAAACTAACTTAGAAAACTATGTTAACTAAATTAAAGATCCTTCTGATAATAGCTCAAGGCTTTGAAAAGTGTTGTTGCTTGTCTTTTCTGCTGCTTAGTCTGGCGAAAGTTTAGAAGCTATTAATAGGAAAATACTGAATTCAATCGCTCGCTTTAGTTGAAATAAATATATTTTTTTTTAATTGAAACAACAATTTGGCAAAGTGAACGAAAAAACATTTTAGTGGCGCCAGTTCTTCACACAAAGTAAGAATTATTCCCTATACTCGCTTATGTTACAATCTTCTAGCCCAAAACATTTAGAAACTACTTGGTACAAAACCTTGATTGGTTGTTTTCAGATTATCTGGCGCCGTCAGCAACACGAGGGCTATAATGTGCCGAAACATTCGCCATTAGACAAGCCAACATACATTTACAAACACCCATGCCTTGCACGGGACTCGAACCCGCAACCTCGCGGTCTAGAACAAAACCTTGAAATTCGGCGAGCAGGTACGAAAATGTTCACTTAATAAATCACAATCTCGAAAATAGCGTCTAATATATTTTATATTTTAAATCCTTATGACAATGCCTATACAGTGGCTCTACCACCAATAGTCTTATGCTTTTTAAATGCTCATTTATAAAATAAAATATATTAAGACAGATTAAAATATATTAAGAAAATATATTTTCAAGTTTTTAATTTATTACATTTCATTAAGTGATCTTTATCGTTCCTACTCACCAAACTTCAATATTTTATATAAAGTAGTTTCTAAATGCACTGGGCTAGAAGTTTGTAACATAGGAAGTATAGGGAATGATCCTTACTATGAGCTCCTCTTAAATAGTTTAACCCACTGACGGTCATGCACGTATATGTACGTCATTTGATTCCCCAGTTTTTACAGCAATACGCAACATTTTTAAATTTATAAATAAAATTTAAAATAAAATATTTTTATTAGGATAATATTTTATAACCTATCTAAAATAAAAAATAAAAAAAATAAAAAAATAATCAAACAAAATTATGTATTTGAATTAGAAATATAATTTAAAAGCTATTGCAGGAAAAACAACAGCAGAATTTCGCCCATTCCCATGACCGTCAGTGGTTTAAAATGGTTTTATTCTCATCAAAATTCTCCCTTTCCCCCAGTCTTATTATAGTTCAAACTGCCGAAATCATCCGTTAGACTTACTCAATGTGCTTTGTTGATGTCTCTAGACTTCAAAAACAATTAAATGTTTCATTTATTTATTCATTTATTTTCTTTTCTTAAAACAATACAACAGCATTAACTAACACAAGAAACTTTTATGGGACAGCGCAGACACAATTATTAAAAATCAGTTGACTTCTTACTCAGATTTTATTAGCGTTACCATTTAAAACATCGGCACTTTCTTCAGAATAAAATAATGATCCCTTTTGATACACTGTTAAAAATTTTGTTCCACCTTGCACCAAAAATTGGTTCCCATTTAGCTGCCACCAACATTAGTGGTGATTAGTTTCACGATTTAATGGTGCAACCTCGGACCGTAAGCACCATTAAATCGCGAAACTAAGCACCAAATGTTGGTGGCAGCTAAATGGGAACCAAATTTTGGTGCATGGTGGACAATTTTTTTTAACAGTGTACTTCAGACTTCCGAGAAAATTAACGAATAAAAACCAAGTTTGTAATGTTAACGCGTCAAACGCACTATTCAACTTTTATTAAGTATTTTTAAGTAATTTTGAAATGAGATCGACTTTTCACAGTGTACGAAGAATACCATCGATTCCATAACATTAATTAGCTTCTATTTCGGCCCAAAAATTGATAACATTCATTGTAATCACAGACGAGTCTACACCTCAAGTTTTAGATCGATTAGATGCAAGCAAGTGGTTTAGTAATTCCTCTGCAGATTTACTCACCAACACATAAACCCAGAAATTAAATTTAATATAAAGGGTTTAAAAAGCAAAATTCTTTTTATTTACCACTAACCAACGCAAACATGTTTCTGGCGACAGTTCAAACTAAGTTTGAGGCAAGTATAATTTGGTTTTCGTATCAATTTACATTCCCGTTTTTATACTCAGGAGTGAAATAATGGTTTTCCGCTTTTTTTTCTGGAAATTCCGCTTTTTTTTTTCTTTTTTTTTTAATTTTATTGTTTTTAGTTGAGTTTAGAGGGCTTTATCAGACTAAATTTCCCTAAAACTCCAAGTCAGAAAAAATATCTAGCAGCACACTATTCTGTACACACATTAGCACACAACTAGAGGGCTCCTCCTACTGCTCGCTAACCCAAGAGCGTCGGCTGACATTTGTTGGCGAAATTCTTGACGCAAAATCCAATCCCCGACTTGGAATTTTAACCGACAGTTTTTAGGAAAAATCTGATTTATATAGAATTTTAATCCAAAAGAAATGTACACATTTCGCATCTATTATGTAAATATCAAATGAATACGGTTTTTTATAGGCAATAATTTGTATCAGTAATAAGAAAACAAAATATAGCGATTCAAGTTGTAGGCTGTTACCGGAAGTCAAACTTCAAAAGATATATTGTGATTGGCTGGATTGCTGAGTTTGGAAACTCGGGCATAAAGCACAATTAGAAGATTTGTGATTGGTTGTTTGAAGTCGTTGCCATTCTGCTCACAGAAATATAGCCGAATTTGAGCGGCACGCAAGACAATTATATGTATATATATAGATTACATTCCAGCTACTTTTGTAATTCAAAATAACGCTGCATATATTTTTCGCTTTCTTTTGTTGCATTTTGACTGTTTTCACTCCCGATTACTACAGTGTAAAACATAGATGTAACCAACTTAACATGACAAGCATCTCATGTTTCTTTAAACCCAAGCGTGTTAAGACCAACCCCCAATTTCTTTGCTAAAGCGGTAGACAAAAGAATGGCAAGCATCTTCGATAGTAACAGTCGGTGGCAAAGACGAAACGGAATCTCTCAAAAGACTCGAGTGTGAACCGTTGGGGCCAGATGCCAGAAACTCAGGAACAAAGCACTAGCTTTGTGCAGAACCAACACAAATCTTTTGTACGGTAGGTTACTGATTATTTTTTTTCTTCTAAACGATGTCTATCATACCTCAAGGCTAGTAAGCAGGAACAGTAAACTTTGTTTTAAAAAAAAAGTAAACCAAGACATTATCCCCTGCACGGAAAGGGAAAACAGCTCGTTCTCATTGGTTGGATTCCTAATTGGGCCGAGATTAAGAAAGAAAGCAATACAGGATGTGAGTAATGGGGAAGGAGTGATGTTTTTGCATAGGTGGTTATTGTTTTGAGATGTTGAATCCGTTGCTTTGTGTTACAATTTGAATTCAGCCCATAACGTTATAAATATAACTGATCAGTTTAGCAATATGCATTTGAAGGAGTTAGTATTTTGGTTGTGTTTAGAATTTATGACGCAAAGGCTGTTAGTTTGCGCCAGGGATTTGGTTTAAATCATCATCATCATTGGCTCGAGAGTCCTTGGCCTTCTCAAGAAGTCTTAACCAGGCCGTTCTCCTTCTGGCTGTGGCCTTCCAGTTCTTAAGTTTCAGTATGTTAAGGTCGCTTTCAAGACAGTTCAGCCATCGAAGCTTTGGTCTGTCTCGTGGTCTTGAACCCAGGGGCTTGGCCATGAAAGTTCTTTTTTTGTTGTTCTTGCCTCATTCATCCTAATAACATGTCCTGCCCATTTGAGTCTCTGGATCTTAATAAACTTAACCACGTCAGGTTCTTTGAATATGCGGTACAGCTCGGTGTTGGTTCGTCTTCTCCAGGTACTGTCATTTGAATACTTAAGTCAAAGTCGTATCCTGGTTTCAAGATGGGTTATTTCATCCTGAAATCTCAGGGGGAAAATATAGTTCCCCTGAACTCTTAAGGCAACATTTGGCTTAGGGCGCACTAATTTATCTAAACCCGTTTAGAATAAACTTTGGGAGGGGGGGGGGGGAGGGAAAAAAACACCTAGTTTGTCACGATGCGCTTGTAAATGATTAGCTTGTCTTGAAATCTGGTTTGGCTTGTAACAAATACAAACATAGGAAAGCACTTGAAATACAGAAATGGTTACCATTTCCATGTGTCATACAAATAATAAAAACAAACAAAAAAAAAAAAAAAAAACAGATGCTTAAGTGTAAAGTACGGTGTATAGTATTATGCATTTGACAGTAATTTAGAAACGATGTGGTTGGTTGGTTGGTTGTATTCAGATTATCTGGCGCCGTCAGCAACACGAGGGCTATAATGCGCCGAAACTTTCGTCATTAGACAAGCCAACATACATTTACAAACACCCATGCCTACGCGGGACTCGAACCCGCAACCTCGCGGTCTAGAAGCCAGCACGCTAACCACTATACCGTTTGGTCGGCTAGAAACGATGTGACAAATTTCGGTATAAAGCTGCAGGAGTTGATAGAGTAATGTGACCAGATTTTTCTATCTCCAGAAACTTTATCAGTTACCGACTTTATTAGTTTTCAAGTTCTCGAGACATTTTTGTTCTATTTAGAAGGACTTTGGTGAGACTCTGTAACGGTAAAGCGGGACAATTTGGCGGGACATTCGGTCAGCAGAACTGCGAGGTGAAAAGCGGGACGTCTGGTCAAATTACGATAGATTTAAACAATTGGATGCGAAAAGAAATCGTGTTTCCCTAAAATTACGTTGTACTTCGAAAACGATAAACTATTTAATCTTTAAAAATTGAAACGTTCTCAACGTGGGATGTACACAATTCACATATCTTTATAACGAGATTTTATCAATTTGCGACACGACTTTACGTTACAAACTACTAAATGTGTATTATATAGAGCGTTAAATATGGTGTGCGCATCAGTAAAACGGTCTGCAATTGAAAAGGGTCAACAAAATGTCTTCAGATTGAGAATCCTCGACACCAATGAGTCACCAACATCTGTCCACTCTAAGCACCAACACAACTCAGATGGTATATAGGTTAACGGACCCAAACAGTTATCAACACCACACACTTTCCAAAACATCCTCAGCAAGAAAAAAGATTCCCAAATGGACGCGACTTAAATAAACCTCCGTTAATCTACTACTTAGAAGGAAGAAAAAAAAAAAACTCCTGGCTCTCGCATACTAACAAACAATAATCCAGAAGCAACATCCATCAAATATCACCCCGATCAAGATACAAAATGAATTCTCATTATTTCAATAGGAGTGTTCAAGATTCATCAACAAGTGCAGGATGATGCTGATGATGAAAACAATTTAGGTGTATGTGTATTCTCGTTTTTTGACATCTGTTGGAGATGGGTCAAGAGTTAGATAACCAGCTAGAAGATCATGGAGGTGTATGATAATCTCTCTTGCTTCCCCCCTCTCCCTTCCTTTTTCTTTTTTGTGTGTGTGTGTGGTGAGAGAAAATCTGCTTGTCAGAATCAGGTTCAGCAAGTAGTTACTAAGTTGCGATTGCATCGACCTACGCATGACTTCTATTAATAGGAGGTGGGCTAAGTACAGGGAAAGGAAATATTGGCACATAGAAGTCATGACCCCACGGCGGCTGTTTGGTCAGAAACTTACGGTAAGGTGAGGTAGATGAGTATATAGGAAAAATTGCCGTTGGGAAAGAATTGTATTTGGCTTAGTACTTGGGCAGGCGACAGAACAAGGAGGCTCATTGAATTTCAAAATGGAATAGACACGATGGCGATTACTACTGAATCAAATCTGCTAATTTAAAACACAAGCTCATCAAAACTGTTCAATTCAGTTCCCATATTATGGAGGGGAAAAAAAATTCCCCTATGAGACCTAATTCGTGTGATGTCACAAATTTGGAGTTCAGAAATGTTTTCATTGGCCGCGGTTTTTAACTGTGACCGTTGTTTCCGTCAAAACGCAAATAAAAACATAGATGAATTTTCGATGAGCTGAATAGTGGATACATGGCGTTTATGACGTTACAATTACGCGATTTTATTTAAAATGTGTAGAAATCCATGAAATTCACTGTATTTCCATGACTTCTGGCCATTTTTTTTGCTCAAAATCATGACTTTTCATGACATTTCCTGACTTTCATAAGCGCGGAAACCCTGTACACAACATATTTGATCACCTCTGAAAGACGTTATAAGCGCCAATTATCTATTTCGAGAAACAATGACGATCTTGAATTTTAATCAGATGATCCATATAATATTGAATAATTGAGCGAGCTAAGGATAAGAAATATATACTGCTTTTGTAAAAGTAATAACACCAAAAGAGTGCGAGCAATACTTATACAGTGAGTAAAATTTCTGGCTTGAGTATTTAGTATTTTGTATTTCGCGCACAATTGAACCTCGTTAACAGGAACGTAGAGAAACAACAACTTGGTTCATAGAATCCTTAATTTATGTTGTTTACAATTGATACATTGTATGACCTAATGATAAATGAATTTTCTAAATCCTATTTCATACCGCTTTGTTTCGCAATTTACACATTTATGCATCTTTTTATTTTCATTTCTATATTTTAGTGTACTGTATATTAAGATTTTACTGATTTTGATCATTTAACCATCGTTATATTATAGTATACTGTATATTTTAGTATATAGTATACTAAAATACTTTAATATACTGTATAATAAGATTTTACAGTTTACTGATTTTGATCATTTAACTGATAATGGTAAAGTAACCCTAATCCATTATCTTCAACAGTAAGGGAGAAATCTTTTTTTTTCTAAATCACTTTTATGGCTTCCCCCCCCCCCCCCCCTCTGAAGAAATCTCTTGCAAAACTTGTTAGCGTAAAATAAGTCGATCATAAATATGATTAAGTAAACCAAGTTCGAGTGTATGGTGTGTTTGAACATATTTTTGAGTACAATACAGTTCCCGGTTTATGAAATTTCAGCTGAAAAGCATTTTTTGTGTGTAGATATAAGTAATTAAATAAAGCCATCCACATGTGTTTGGAAAATGTCCTTTTATTAAAAAAAAAAAGAAGAAAAAAAAAGCTTCTATAGAAAGTAATGAAGTTCTTTGATTCACAAAATAAGCCAATCTAATGTTCTCTTAGATATGGGGGGGGGGGGGGGAAAGGAAAAAAATTAACTTAAAAAACCTTAATTCTATTCTTAACAAACATAAACTTGACAATTGTTCAGATAAAAACAGTATTGTACGTATGTGCACGAAATTCTCTGTGTGTAACTTTGAAATTAATTTTAAAGAATACATTGATTTAAAGGATATAGAACAAAACAATTAACTTTGATATTTATAATACGGAATCTAACGAAACACTTAAATACCAAATATATTGATGTTATACAAGACATTTTGTACATATGTATGCGAAATTCCCAATACGTGGTTGGTTGTATTCAGATTATCTGGCGCCGTCAGCAACACAAGGGCTATAATGCGCCGAAACATTCGTCATTTGACAAGCCAACATACATTTACAAACATCCATGACTGACAAGGGATTCGAACCCGCAACCTAGCGGTCTAGAAGCCAGCACGCTAACCACTATACCGTTTGGTCGGCATTCCCAATACATGATGTTGAAACATAAGCTATTTAATAGGATGAATCAATTAATGGTTTTATGGGGTATACTATAAAAGAATAAACTTTGATATTTTTAATACTTAATCTGTGTAACAAAACACTTAAGTGACAAATATTTTCTAAAGAATTTAAAAAAAAAAAAAAATCATACTAATACACTAACAAACAGCTTATGTTTACTGTATGAAACATTTTTCAAATTCACCACAATGAACGTTAGCATTTCCCAAAAAAGCAGGTTTTCTTATACCATAGTAGCCGACCAAACGGTATGGTGGTTAGCGTGCTAGCCTCTGGACCACGAGGTTGCAGGTTCGAGTCCCGTGTTGGCATGGGTGTTTGTACATGTACGTTGGCTTGTCTAATGACGAATGTTTCGGCGCATTATAGCCCTCGTGTTGCTGACGGCGCCAGATAATCTGAATACAACCAACCAACTTATACCATAATAAACATCGTGGTTGAATAACACGAATAGTTTAAATGCAAAAAAAGATATCTACTATTTGACATATATATTCAGTGTTTATTTGAAGAAAAGCGGAAATATAATAAAGAAAATGTATCTAACCATCGTAAACGTGCGAAACGTTTACGTGAAGGGATTAGCTAACAGCTTATACAAGACAACTGATAAAAAAGATACAAATAATCGGATTTCAAAAAAAAAAAAAAACTTCAGATTTTCTTTTTGAAGATTAGGCATGTGCTTTTTATCTACCAAAGGTACTTTTAAACGAACTTCTTTTACCTCTGAACGGATTATGAAAAATCGCAAGTATTTCAGGTTAAAATAGTTTCCGATTCTGAAAAGATTACATTATTTTATCTTCTTGATACGTGTTTAAGAGATTTGAAAAAAGATAACACGAAAAGGGATGAAACTGAATTAATGTAGATGCTTTTGTAAAACCCACAACTTAGGCTTAGGTTTAGAAATTAGTTTAAAGTAATTCTTTTTAAAATTTTAATACTAATTTATAATATTTATTAAATAAATTAATTAAAGCTTACACACATAAATTTTATTAGTAAAAAGTCGATCGAAAATAAATCAGTTTCTTTTTCTTACATGATAACTTCTTAACAGTTTAGATTAAAAAAATGTATATATTTATTCAAAAGGTTTGTTGATGCAATTTTTAAAACTATGATATTAATTTGTTGTCCAAGTCAAGTTAAAAATTTATTCGTGTAATAGCAATAAATGTAAAATAATAAAAAGATATAAGTAAACTGTAAGTAGGGCATATAAAGTTAAAATGTATAAATGTACCGATCATATTTACATATAACTGGTTATTTAGGTAGGTTTTCCATTAAAAAGTAAAACCTTAAATAAAATTTAAAAAAAAAAAAAAAACTCACTCTTTTATGTTGAAAATTTTTTTTAATTAAAATCTTTGTTAAAAAAGTATTTTTAAACAGGGATGAGAGTGATCAGAGAGCAAAAAGAAGGAAATCCAAAACTTTGTTAAAGAAGCTAGCAGAAAGAATACACAAAAATCAACATAAAAAGTATGCAGGAAGGATGATTCAATAATTTTAACGATACAATGAAATTTCTCATACTATATAATAATTGCATTTCAAATATTAGGAGTTAGTGAAGAAATTTGTGAGGAAAGGGGAGTAGGAGGCAAAATCTTTTGTTTAGACATGAGGAAAAAGTATACTTTTAACAGGAAAAACTTGTTCAGATCAGAAAAATGTGGATCCTCAAAATAGGGAAAAAGAGGAGGAAAATGTCACATAAAACACCAAAAAGGAGGAAATCCTCCAAAAGGAGGAAAACTGTCATCCCTGTTTAAAACAACGTCCGAAAAATTCAACTTTGTCACTCGTAAATCGTGGGGAAAATAACACTTTTTCGCGAAAAGTGCGAGAAAGAAATTTTCCTGCACTAGTAAAAGTACTTTCTTTCACGCCTCGAGCTCAAATATTATATAGCCTTGCTATTGAAATTACATATTTATAGAAGGAATTCAATAACTGGAGTTACCAACATTAAAACCTGTATTAAAACTATTTTTTTGCACGTGATTTTTAACAAATATTATATGCAACACATGAGAAGATACTTTTTCAAACACGGTAAATTATTTGACTCGTACAAACGCACTTCGTCAAATAAGCATTTTATCTCGTTTGAAAAAGTATTACTTTCCCAATTATTTGCATAAAATAACTATTCTAGTTGCCCTCCAAACTAAAACATCTTTAACTGGGTTCCGACTCAAATCACAGAATGAAAATCAATGACTTTTAAGGACCTAAATACTGTTTTTAAGGACCGTTGAAAATATGTTTTCAGGCCTCATAGCGATATATAAATTTTTAATAAAGTATATTCTACCAAAAAAGTTACAAGTTGGTGAATGCGTAATACAAATATGTTGGCGAATTCCGATACAGTGCAGGTCAGACGGGGATAGCAAGTCCAAGTTGTATTTTTATAAGTTTTGCAGTATGCCACACAATATTTCCAAAAATTAAGGACTTTTAAGGACTTCCAAGCATTTTCAAGGACTTTTAAGCACCTTTAAGCATTTTCAAGGCCTTGAAAACAAGTTCAAAAATATTAAGCACTTTTAATGACTGTCAATGACAGTGGGAACCGTTTTAACTAACTGTCATCGATCAGAAATGGTTCTAAGGTATGATAGCAATAAAAAAGATCTTTTTTTTTAGAGAATAAAGACATTTGCCTTAACAATTGCTAAATTAAAATAATTGTAAACATTACACTCAACAATCGCAACTGAATGCATATCTAGTATTAACGCCAAGTAACACACAATCGAAGAATTGTTCCCGCCAGTTAAAAAAAGTGTTTCGTCTACCGTAACAATGAAAGTTGATAAAATAACAGGTTCGTTGTTAACATTAGCTAGACAAAGGAATTCCAACTGCCTAATCAGCTGAAAGACCACAGTAAATTATAGTTAAGAAATTCAATTTGAAAAAGTAAAACTATTCCTTACAATTAGTTGGGTTGGTTGTTTTCAGATTATCTGGCGCCGTCAGCAACACGAGGGCTATAATGCGCCGAAACATTCGTCATTAGACAAGCCAACATACATATACAAACACCCATGCCTAAGACGGGACTCGAACCCGCAACCTCGCGGTTTAGAAGTTAGCACGCTAACCACTATACCTACAATTAGTTGGGACTTTTAATAAAAATAACTAAATTCCAATACAATTGAATTCGCTTTTTTTTAATTTTTACATTTAATTTTTACAATTAAATCACAACAGAAAATTAGCAGCTTTAACATGAACTAAACACCATAGCAATTTTTCTGGTTCTTTTTAAAACAGTTGTTTGATAGTTAACCCATCACAGACGAACTTGGAAATGGATAAACAGTCATTGTTTTTAACTTTTACCTTGTCTATTTAGATCATTTAAAGGTATATTTTGAATTTTTTTCAGATTTTTGGAAAATTATTTTTATGATTTTTAAAAAACACTAAGTGGAAACACAATCGTAATTTATTAGCAAAGAAAATACTAAACTGTCGATTGACAAGTTTTCTTGCCAACGTCTTTTAATGGTTAAAACCTAGATAATTAAACTTAAAATCAGTGTTGCTCTAAAACTAAACATTTGACTACGAATTAAAAACAAGTCTATTTTTATATTGCCTTTAATTATTTCAAACTAATTAGTGTATCTTAAGGGAAGCATTTTAATATTTTAATTAATAAATAGAAATGTGCAAAAATTAACGTTTCGATGAATGAGAAGGAGTTGGCACTGTGGCAACATCTGTAGTCCCTTAAACTTTAATTTTATTCGTACTAGGATAATAGACGAATGTTACGTTATCTAGGATTAATTATAAAGTCATAGAACTTTATGCAATAGTTCCAAGACAATCTAAGCTTTCTATTATTTAGTGAAATAGTTAAAGATGCTAAAACTTAGGAAAAATAAAACGAAATATGAGAACGGTAAAAAATATTTAATTTTGAAGAGGTTTTTTTTTTATTATTTATTTTTATTTATTTTTTTGAAGCAAGCCTTCTTACCCAATATGATATTTTACACTGTTTATCAGTTTTTCAGTGCTTCAAAATTGTTTAGAAAGTAGTAATGATTCTAACCGATTCAACTTTTCAGGTATTGGTTTGTTTTATACCAAGTTATAGAAATGTGAATGAAGTTGAATACGAATGGTATTTTTAAGTGTCTCAATAAGACTAGGTTGGTTGCTTTCAGATTATCTGGCGCCGTCAGCAACACGAGGGCTATAATGCGCCGAAACATTCGTCATTAGACAAGCCAACATGCATTTACAAACATCCATGCCTAACACGGGACTCGAACCCGCAACCTCGCGGTCTAGAAGCTAGCACGCTAACCACTACACCGTTTGGTCGGCCTCAATAAGACTAGAGAATGCAACGCCGGAAAACGATAAGTATGTCAAGATAAGTGTTACTTAACATATAACTAGAAAAAAAAAAGGGGGGGGGGAAATGTGCTTGTATTTGTCAATAAATTAAAACAAAATCAATAAAAAAAATTGACAGTTTTTCTTGATTATTATACATTTATAAGACGAGGATAACTACACTGTTAAAATTTTTGTTCCACCTTGCACTAAAAATTGGTTCCCATTTATTTGCAACCAACATTTGGTGCTCAGATTCACGATTTAATGGTGCTTACGTTCCGAGGTAGCACCATTAAATCGTGAAACTAAGCACCAAATGTTGGTTGCAACTAAATGGGAACCAATTTTTGGTGCAAGGTGAAGCAAAAATTTAACAGTGTATCATGTTTAATTTGAAACAGTTTTGCAAATTCTCCCAACATAAAACTTGTAGTAGTAAGCAGTACTTGCAAGCAGTAAAGGCTTTCTAAGCGTAAAAAATATATGCTGAAGTAGTTATATGTAAGTAGTTATAAGTCGTACATAGTCCTTATAACTACTTAATTCGAAAGGTGATCGAAAGAATAAAGTTATTATAGCTGAAAAAATTCCAGTTCAAAGACCTTTGGTCATTAGAAATGTGTCTATTAGATCGCCTTTCATTGAAATAAACAGAAACAGTTATGATTTTATTTTTTTATTTGAATTCCTTTAAATTTGAATTCTATTAAATTTGAATTGTATTTAAATTTGAATTCCTTCACGGAGAACTTGGTGAAAATACCACTTTAGGAAAGGTTAATCATATTTTAAAAGTGTGGGTAAAATATGGTTCACATATACGGAACAAAAAAATAAATTCGGATATTGCTATCTTGAATGATGTAATTAAATTTTCGATACTATTGTGGAATGTGTATAATAAACAGTGTTAAGCTAATTAATTGAAATTGGCATAAATTAAGTAAAAAAATCAATGTATACTCAGAGAAACTTTTTTTTAGGAATTCCAGTTATTTACCTTTAATTTAACTTAAATTTAAATAATGAAATTTTTTATAACCATTTTCCAAAACTTATTGAAAAGATGCAAACATCCTTTCTCCTCCCCCCCCCCCCTTCCCCAGGTTTGCAAGAAACCTTTGGCAGTAGTGAATTACTAACATGAGCTTAAAACTTTGACGCATCACTTGTTTACCTCAAATTTATTTCACTGATCAAGTTGCAGTTTACTACAAAATTTCTTTGATAGAGATATTTTATAATTCTTAAAATTCATAATGAAGGAGGCTAAATACAGGGTGTCTATAAATTAGTTGGGCAACGGACTTCAAATATATCTGTATAACTCATAATAACTAGGCATAATAATTTTTTTTATATACAGAATGAATGTCATGGTGAACATAAATTAGTTGGGGGAAAAGAATGGTTAATAATGCCTAGTTATTAAGAGCTATACAGATCTATTTGAATTTCATTGCTCAACTAATATATTAACACCCTGTATAGTAAAATAAAACTTGTATAAAGATTGAGCTATTACACTATCGCATTTCTTGTTCAACGTAGTAAAATATATATTTTTTAAAAACTTTTTAAGTGCAACGATGGATGCGGATTTCTCTTCTCATTTCTAAAAGTACCAAAATGGTATTTGAGAAAAAATATAAGTACCTTTCGCTCTAATTATAAACGATATTATTCAGTAAGGAAATTAACAATTTCTTCTTCTACATGTTGGAAATTTCTATTTAAGTACAAAGAGGAAAAGATTTCCAGTTTGAATATATTACTATTGCATTTATTTTAATGTATAAATGCAGCACGAAATGTTCTCAATGTTTATTTGTTTTTAGATTTACTTATACTAACTAAATATAAAAAAAGTGTTTATTAGATATAATAGCATGGTACAGTCTCCAAGCAAAAAAAAAAAAAAAAAAGCTGAATTTTACGCGAAGGCGATAAAAACTAGAAAAGAACAAATTTTCCAAAAGTCTATCAACTTTAAACTATTATACTATATTGACAAACAGATTAATATAATTACATCCTTTTTTTCTAATTTTTAAGCTAAATTTAAAATACTGAAATTTCAGTAAAAAAACTGAAATTAAAGTTTCAGCTGAACTGTACCATGCCTCTGATAAATTGACATTTTAATTACTTGTAACTACAACATTCTCAATGACAAATTAATCTCACTTAATAATAAGAACTAAAACCAGTTCATTTTGAAGCAACACTTGTGTTCAAAGCTTTCTATGGTAGTTTGATGTTATTTTACAGGGTTCCCACTCAAATCACAGAATGAAAATCAATGACTTTTCAATGACTTTTAAGGACCTAATTAATGTTTTTAAGGACCTTTGAAAATTTGTTTTCATGCATCATGTCTATATATAAATTTTTAATAAAGTATATTCTACCAGAAAAATTACAAGTTGGTGGATGCGTAATACAAATATGTCAGAAAATTTCGATATGGTGCAGATAAGTGGCAGTCACGCGGGGATAGCAAGTCCGAGTTGTATTTTTATAAACTTTGCAGTTGGCCGCACAACATCTGCAACAATTAAGGATTTTTAAGGACATCTAAGCATTTTCAATGGCTTTTAAGGCATTGAAAACAAGTTCAAAAATATTAAGCACTTTTAATGACTTTCAATGACCGTGGGAACCCTGTTTTACACCATTAGTTATTTTATATCATATTTTTATGCTAGCTGTTCTACAGAAGAGAAAAAAAAATTTATCACTTCGTTAATAATGAATTGTACATATAATAAAAAAGTTCATTGCGACAGCGACGTCCAATTTAACATAAGATACGTAATGGTTTTCGAAGATTGACTGAAGAAAGATGTTTTACAGGTATTAGAATAGGATTCTACTTAAGAATTATTCATTATTATAAACTATTTTTTGTTATATAGATCTGCAAGGCGCGATCTATTGGTGGGTCATGAGCTAATTTTTCGTGGATCAAGAAGAGTTTTTAAATGCGTGAGTTTTTCATATGAAAATTGGAAGTCATAGGAAATATCAAAAAAGAGAAAAAATAGAAAATGCAAATAGGCAGCTGCCTGGTCGGTCATTTCTTGAGACATAGCAGTTAGAATACCATGTTGTATTTTCAGTTTTTTAAAGCTTTTAAAGTAAAAAGCAATTCAAAAATTTTCATTAGATGGTACATGTTTTCAAAGCTTGAAACAAGAATAATAAGAACTTCAGATACATTTAGAAATTTTTATCCAATCTAATTATTTTAGTGATTTTTACTAATATAATTATTTTTAGTAATTTAATTATTTTTTGTAAATTAAATATTTTTACTGATTTAATTATTTTTTGTAAATTAAATATTTTTACTGATTTAATTATTTTTTGTAAATTAAATATTTTTACTGATTTAATTATTTTTTGTAAATTAAATATGTTTACTGATTTAATTATTTTTTGTAAATTAAATATTTTTACTGATTTAATTATTTTTTATAAATTAAATATTTTTACTGATTTAATTATTTTTTGAAAATTAAATATTTTTACTGATTTAATTATTTTTAGTAATTTTATTGGCTTAATTATTTTTTAGCAATTTTTACTAATTTATGACTTCGAGAATTATTACTAATTTAATCAGTTTAGTAATTTTTCCACATTGAATTATTTTTTAGTCATTCAGATACATTCAGTATTTTTTAATTACGATTTGAATTAAGTTTATTTACGGCTAATCAAAAGTAACGTTGAAAACAGTTCAAAACATTTATTTAATAATGGAAGAGGTGGTGTTATAGAAACAGGGGGTTGCCTTAGGATCAACTTTCTAAAAAGGTGGGTTACGACATTCGAAAAATTGGGAACCTCTACTACAGGTAATATATATTTAAACGTCTTCCTGAAGAAGGGTACTTTTGTTACTATTCTAAATAAAATACTGCCTAAGTAACATCCATATTTCTATACTTTTTAGAGACAGAGACACAGGTTTTGAAACGCTTACCAAAAAAAATCTACTTCGTTAATAATTAAAAATGAAAACTAAGAAAGTAACATTTGTATTCTAATGCTTGAGACGTATTGTGTTTAAAATTTAGTGGAGGAAAGTTAATTTTCTAATAATTTAAATAGAATGCTACGCCCTACATACAAACTTTTAATTATTTATAATATTAAAGACTGCCTTTTTAAAAGTTTACCTATCAAAAACTGACAACGAACAGTGCCAAATAGATATATATAATTAAATACTTTTTAACACCAGAGACATTGCGTTTTCCAAACGTTCATCAAAAAATCATTACATCAACAACAAATTGAAAATGACACTTTTTAAGTAACGTATGCTATGTTTCAAACAAGGCCTTTGCACCACATTAGAAAGTTATTACCTCGAAACCTAGATCTATATTTGAACGACAGAGGCTTTGAAATACACAATAACGTTTAACGGAAAAACGCTACTTAGTTAACAAATTGAAAATGAAACTTTTTAAGCAGCGGAAGCTATGTTTTCAGCATTAAAGCTTTTGTAACACGAACAAAAGAAAATGAATACTGTGAAATATAGATCCATTTTTGAATCCATTACAATGACATTACGTTTTTTAACATTTACCAAAAAAAAAAGTTACATTCATTCGTTTCTTTTTCAATTTACTTCACGTTAAATTGAAAAATGGATTGAAACTTTTTGATCCTCCGGGCAAAATTAAAAATGAAACTTTTTAACTTTTTATATGGTTACACAACTTGGGACTACATTTGAGTAATAATTAATATATATTATCGCAATTTGAAATTGCAATTAATTATATGAGTCATACTAGGATTTTTTTATAGCTAAAAAAGTATTTTTATTAGTATACTTTATGTAATAAAATCAGTTACATGACCGCTTGCAAAGAAAATATCATCCATTAGATGGTTAAGTAACGTAATATGTCTTTTAAACGCAAGGTACTTGATAAACAAAAGAAAATTAATACAGCTAAATGGACATCCATATTTTAATACTTTTTAATAGTACAGATATTATGTTTTGAACGTTAACCAGGAAAAGGCTAAATTGAATTGAGAATAAAAGTTTTTAAATAATATAAGTTATGTATTAAAAGTAAGGCAAATCATCAATAAAAAATACATAAACCTTTAAAAAATGGAGATCCAAATTTTAATAAATTACTATGACAAACTTTTTTTTAACGTTTACTAGAAAATGGTACTTCAATAACAAATTGAAAAATAAACTTTTTAAGTAACGTAAATTATTATTTAAGCGTAAGTTACTTGATTAATAATAATAATAAAAAAACTATAATACAGCGAAATGGACATCTATAATTTAATACTTTTAACACCACAGACATTATGTTTACAAGAAAAGGGCTACAAATCAACTGAAAAGGATAGAACCAGATGCTCAAGATAAAAGAAAACAAAACCCTGTGATTTAAATAGAGAAATTGAAGAAGAGAAAAAAAAAAAAATTAGTTTAGGTTAGCTTTTCCGTCATTCTGCCCCACTGAGTGGCGTTCATGTATTTACTTAAAAATACTCTTCAAAATCAATACAAAATTATTTTAAATCAGTAATCTGTTTTCAAAGCAATGGAAAATTGCAATTATGCCTGATTTCCCCGATGTTTAAAGCTAAACGTATTTGATAAATAATTTTTCTGTGCTTTAGTTTTAAGTTTCAAGTAAGAAGTTTCATTCAAATTTTTAGAAACAGGCGTTATTTTTTTTTTTTTTAAACAATTGCTCAAAGAAACGAAACAATTGCGTTAATATTTTAAATCAAAATAAGGGAGATATGTTTCGCTCAAAAACAGAAAACGCTTTGTGGAGCGAGATCAAATTCTGATTATTGATGTTCCGGACGTTAACACTTTTGCAGATCTCGCTGTTGTTTGTTAAGTAGGAAGGCAACAATTTCGTTTCTTTCTTATATTAGGATAAAACGACGACTATATCGTTTATTTAGCAGAAAAGGGAAAACAACACGGGCAATCCTCTTTAATGTGGAGGCATTAACAAATTGAAAATTAAACTTTTTAAGTAACGTAAGCTAACATTAAGGACTTTATTAACAACGGCAAATGAATACTGGAAAGTGATTCAACATATTTCAAAGACAGAGACATAACGTTTTTCAACGTTTGCCGAAAAAGGTTAATTCACGTTAAATTAGAAACGCAACTTTTTAAGTAATGCAAGAAGTTATGTTCTAAATCAACAAAACTTCCTTAAAAAATGCTTTAAAATGGAAATAAGAGATTTCAGTGACAGGCATTACAGTTGTGAACGTTTACTGGAAGAAAGTTACTTCGAAAGTTGAATAAGGATTTCGCGGAAGTTGATATTCACTTAAAGCACGTTTTAACGTAGAAAAGTGCAAAACATTTACCTGCAAATAGCTTTCTGTAGGCCGACCACATCACATGGAAAGTGAAAATCCACATTTCAACATATTTCAAAGACAGAGACATTAAGTTTTTCAACGTTTGCCGAAAAAAGGTTAATTCACGTTAAAGTAGAAACGCAACTTCTTATGTAACGTAAGAAGTTATGTTCTAAATCAACAAAACTTCCGTAAAAAAATGCTTTAAAATGGAAATAGAGATTTCAATGACAGGCATTACAGTCGTGAAAGTTACTTCGAAAGTTGAATAAGGATTTTGCGGAAGTTGATATTCGCCTAAAGCACGTTTTAACGTAGAAAAGTGTAAAACATTTACCTGCAAATAGCTTTCTGTAGGCCGACCACATCACATCGGGTGCAAGATGCCTTCCAAACCCGGAGCAGTTGCCCCACATCGTATTGTAGAACATGCCGCGTCAGATGTTACAAAGTTTGTGGGAATGTCTGAGGTACGAATTATTATCAGGTGAAACAGTTCTTTTCTACTAAATTCGAGGTATTTTCATTCTTCACATCTTCTTCGAAATGTCTCTTTGGTCTCGCGCGTGCCTGGACTGAGAGCTTTCAAGTTTGTGATACATTGTTTTTTTTTTTTTAATTGAAATACAGTCAAAAGAAGTTAATTCGGACAAGGGTTAATGATATCTAGCATCAGATGACTAGTCAGTGAAATGACGGTTGTCGAATCGCACCCAAAAAATTTCTTGTCATCAGCAGAGATGATCAAAATCGGAGCAAGTGCATAAGCATTGTCGGCTTAAAGTAGCTAATTACTCAAGAAGATCACAAAAATCTAGTCATCTTCAAATTTAAAGCAAGGTAAAAGTCCTTTGAAACACAAGAGGGTCGTTGACAACCTCCCCCAAATCACACAACAATCACTCTCAAGTCAACACCTAAGCCACCGGCAAAGGTACTGCGAGCGATGCGGCCACGACCCGTCACCTCTGCGGCGAGAACGCTCCTCACTTTCCCGTCGACGGGCGATTCGGCGAACAGGAAGGGAGAGTAAACTCTTCCCGCGAAAACTTAGCGCTGAAATGACACCTGCAACGAGTACGCGCGAAAAGTGAAGCTCGGAGGGATGAGGAGGTGGGAAGAGGCCGGCTCCCGCGCCTCTTTTCTCATCCCACGGCGCATGCGCGGAAGGAAACGATACCTCGTGGTGAAATGTTGAGTCAGAGTTTTACGAGAAGTGGGGAATGGGGGGGGGGGGGGTGGAAGGGAGGCAGTTGTCATGCAAATGGGATGGACGGTGGAAGAGATGAAGAGGATGATATCTTTTATGAAGGACAATCTTGATTTGTTTTGGGTCAACTGTGACGGGTTTGATTTCTCAATGGGGGAAACGGGGGGGGGGGGGGGGGAGTTATTGGGAGAGGTCGAAATTGACCGGCAGATTTCGGCCGATTGTTGCGGAAGCGTTCATTTATAACCATAGAGGGTATTGTTCTGTTGGAATTGGACGTAAAAGGGAAGGGGGGGGGGGGAGGGTGATGTTGGATACAGATGGTGGAGGTTGAATTTACTGGGATTTTAAATGGGCTTTGGTTGCGTAATAGGGGCTGGGGAAGGGGGGTCGTAAAAGGTGGTGGTCAATGCTCCAGGAACAAAAGGCGTTTTCGATGGATGGAACTTATGTTCTCTCGAAAGGATGGCGAATTTCCGGTTCTCTTTTTAAAAAGAAGCTATAACTGAAGAGTTACGATAAATTTAATTTTGGAATTACTATACCCTTATAAAATATAAAAAGAAGGCATGATACTGTAACGCGTTCTAATATCTATGAGATACCAAAAATTTAATCATCTTGAAATTTGAATTAGTGGTGAAGTTTTTCAAAATACAAAGTAGTGGTCGAAGCTGAGAAATTATTACACAATACTTATTTTCAATCTGTAAATTGATGATTTTGATTAGAAAAAACTTTTGTTATATAGTAATGGTTAGATGGGAAGGAATTTAGAATAATGTATTAAATCTCTGCACATTAAGAACAAGTTACATATGAACACTTTCCTGTGATTTCTATATATATATATATATATATATATATATATATATATATATATATATATATATATATATATATATATATATATCTTAAAGTAAATGTATATGAAATTTCTTGCTACTCTAGAAAATTTGAACAGTCTTTCGATTACTTAATGAATAATGTAATTTTTCCGACATTGCATCAAAGATAATTTTCATTATTGTGAATTTTTAAGAGAAAATGTATTAGGACTCTCTAAATCCTTTCATTCTAATGGATATTAAATACAAGCACTATTAGATTAAAACTAAAGTTTACTTGAAATCTGAAGTTGAGAATTCGAGAAAATAACCTTCCAATCAGACGTTTAAAAAAAATATTTATCTTTATTACTTAAAAAATTATTATTATTATATTTATCCTATTTTAAATAGACTTAGTAAAGACATGTTATACACGAGTATTGAGTAAGAACTCATATATTTATTATCTCACAATTTAGCAAGGAAAAGAATTTTATCTAAGCTTTCCAATTTTACCACAATTTCTTTAAGAAAAATTGTCTTGTGAATATCTTTTCTTTTTTTTTAAATTCATTGTCATATTAGAGTCGGTACGTTGTAAATGTATTTATTAATAAAGAAATTAATACACAATTCAGTTAATAATAATAAAAAAAGAAGTTTCATTATGTATTCCATAATAAAATACACATTTAGAAAACGCAGATATAAAGCGTTAAATTAATGAAATATTTTTAAAAATAAGAGAAATTTTAGATGAAGCAATAAAAAAATCGTACGCATTTGCATATTTTAAAAATAATATATACATACATATATATCTTTTACAATCAACAAAATAATAAAAAAAATCCATAAATTTTAAATCAAGAGTAAAGGATTTTTTATTGAGTTTTAAAACAGACATTTTTGGCAAACAATGTAAAATCGTGAACTGATTATATTATGATTAATGCCAATCGGTAATTCATTTCGAAATGTACAAAATTAAAAACAAAACACAAAATTTCTAGAAATATTTAAACACAGCACATTCGCTATCTAACCTAAACCATTTTATTATTATTTTTTGATTTAAAGAAAACACATTTCCTGCATTTAAATACTTTATCACCATCAGAACACACTCGTGTATCAATTGAATTAAGTAACGCTTTTACCTACAAATGACTCATATGCAAAGTGTTTTCTCTTTTCAAATTCTTACCTGTCTTAAACATGAAGCATATAACTCACAACTTCATTTCCCAAAGAGCATAAACGCATATTTCTGCAGAAGTTCGCTTACGGTTTACTTTTATCCCCTAATTTATGGATATCATAAATATTCATTTTAGCAGCGGCATTTTCGGGGTGGTTTTGTTTTAAGTATGTGTATTATAAACATTCTGGAAGTTGACAAGCTGCAGTAGTCTTAACATAGTCCGAAATGAAGGATGTGTCTTTTTCAATCTTTTACAAAAATGTTTTTTATTTATTTTTATAATTCATAAGTGGGTGTAGGGCGTCCTTTCGCTTTAAGTAATTCTTACTGCTAAATTACTACACAATGCAATAATTACACTGATTTCAAAGCCTTTACAGAGATGCCAACATTTGAGAAGTGTCATCAGTAATAAAAATTTTATCTTTTCAGTAAAATCAAAATTGCCATTAAAAAGTAACAGTTCACAGAAATATCAACCTTAAAAAGTTAATTCCTAGTGTATTTAGCGACGGAAATCATCAAAAAATAAAATTGCTAAAAATTGCATACTTCAAACAACACTTCAACACACATACTTTAAACACACACAAAAATACATATTTAAACAGTTATGTTATATAATAAACAGATAAATCCCACTAAATTACATTCAGAGAACTGCAAAAAAATAATAATAATATTATTATTATTATAATGTTATTGCATGAGTGAAACAATAGGCGCAAATGACCATCACTACAAAATAAATATCGGTGATGGCACTCACCATATCGGCGCAAATCTTGACAATAGCGGGAGGATTGGAAAATTTCAAGAGTATTTTCAAATTATTGAGAGAAAAAAAAGAGAGATTTCACGTAGGTCTTTTCCATAAAGTTCAAAAAACGTCCGTAAAACGTTAAAAGAAGTAAAATTTCGTAAAAACCACAGAAAATCCGTAAAAGTTGGCACCCCTGCATTTAATGTTGTTTGATGGGTATCATTTTAATGTAACAAAAATAAGTCACTCCCAGAAAACGTAGCAGTATTTATTACATTATTTCTGGACGGAGCTTTTTGCTTTTTACGAGGTTTTTCAGAAAAGAATCCCTAACTCAAATGACATAACCACGAAACAGGAGAGATACAGAAAAAAGAGACAAGTGGGTTGGGTTAGATAAAAAGGTATGGAATTTTAAATACGCCGTTTCTCAAAATTTACTAATTGAAGAAAATTTGAAGGCGGAAGCATACGGTTTACCAGTAGGGACCAGGGGCGTACTGGTTATAGGGTACTCGGGTATAATCACCGGGCCGGTCTGTGTCCTTACAAAATGTGTCGGTGCGGTACAGATTTTGTTTTTCTTTTAGTTTTCAATATTTTTCATACAATTACTTGCCCTCCATAAAAAAAAAATTTAAAAAAAACCAATACATTAAAAAACCAGTCACTACCACGGGAACTACTAACTATTATTGAACAATCACTTAAGTTTCAAAGATACAATTTGTATATTAAAAAATGGCTTAAAATGTCACATTACTTTAATTTTATAGTAAATTTTAATTAATTTAATATAAATTAATTTTATGGATTATGTCCCAAGTTCACAGAAATTAGGCATAAATAGTAGAGACAGAAAAAAATGAGATGGAATTGAAACTAATTATTAAAACAATGAAATCATTAAGATCAATTAACGAATAAAATTTATTTAATTATTGAAATTGACTGTTAAATATACATATTTAGATACAAATACATTAAATACTAAAACCATTTAATTAAAATTAATTACTGGAATCATTTTATTATTACCAATAATGATTAAAATTTCATTAATAATTAGATTGAAAATTTGGGCCGCCATTAAATCCAAATTCACCGGGCCGATTTCATCTCCCAATACGTCACTGGTGAGGCCTTTTTTAACTTAGAAGGATTTGTCAGTAAATAAAACTGTGGAATATGGGATACTGAAAACCCGGGAAAACGGAGAAAGCCTTACAAATCCACAGCATTCTTCAAAAGTGAGCGTTTTGGCTGCACTATTCAGTAAAAGGGATGATAAGGCTCTTATTCTGAAGATAAAAAACTCGCATTATGTTATATTATCAGAGGGTTCCCACTCAAATCGCAGAATGAAAATCAACGACTTTTCAATGACTTTTAAGGACCCAATTAAAGTTTTTTAAGGACCTTTGAAAATTTGTTTTCAGGCATCAAGTCTGTATATAAATTTTTATTATAGTATATTCTACAACAAAAAAAAAAGTTACAAGTTGACGCATGCGTGATACAAATATGTCAGAGAATCCTGGTACGGTGCGGATAAGTGACGGTCACGTGAGGATAGCAAGTCTGAGTTATATTTTTAATAAATTTTGAAGTTGGGCACACAACATCCAAAAAAAATTTAAGGACTTTTAGGGACATCTAAGCATTTTCAAGGATTTTTAAGCACCTTTAAGTATTTTCAAGGCCTCGAAAACAAGTTCAAAAATATTAAGCACTTTTAATGTAAGCGGGAACCCTGTATTATGTACAAATACTGTAGGACATTTTCGTTCAATAATTTTTAACTCAAGGAAGAATTAAGATACACATTTAAATCCCACACCTTGTAACTATTTCACGATGTAAATAAATTAATATTGAGGACCTAAAATCTGAGATAGCTCCTTCTTATATCTTACTTATCTTTCATCCCCACCTTTCGAAAAAACTCGCTATTCTCAAATTTACACTTCAGTAATAAAAACAATTTCGCAACTCGGTGTATTCATTCCATACCTGTCTCTCCAAGATACGACTCGTCTCTTCTTTCAGTATCCCACTGTTTCGTAGCTATACCATTTCAAACTTAGTGAGTCCTTTCTAAAAGACCCCGCGGTATAGTGGTTAGCATACTGCTTCTAGACCGCGAGGTTGCGGGTTCCGAGTCCCGTGTAAGGCATGGGTGTTTGTAAAAGTATATTGGCTTATCAAATGACGAATGTTTCGGCGTATTATAGCCCTCGTGTTGCTGACGGCGCCAGATAACCTGAAAACAACAAACCAACTAAAAGACTTGGGCCGCGTAGCCCAGTCGAGAGAGTATCGTTCTCGCAACTAGAAGGTTGCGAGCCCTGAGGTTAAGAGTTCGGGCCTGGGACCGACTAAAGACCGCCGTGTTCGCTAATGGTGACTGGAGCACGTTAAATCAGTCATGGTCGAAAAGTCCTCCAAGTTCCCATACAAATCAATACCTCTGGGGGTGGCAAAGCCAAGTCTAATGGTGGAATCTTCTGCTTGGTATTGCCTCTAAATTAAGAAGTTCCACATACGGTTGGTAGTGCTGCCATCTACCGGACAGCTACCGAAAGAGGTAGAAATGAACTCTTCGGCGGCTATAGGTAGACTTGTGCACTCCCTCTTGCGAGTGCGCGCTTACATCCTGTGCAGTACTGCCCACTACCGATCTGTACGGGATATGGGGTTGGTACAAAATGCATAAGCAGAGGTGCCTTAGTCCCCATAGTCCTTGATAAGAAGAAGGAACTAAAAGACCCTGCATACAATCAATTCTTTTCTTTAACTGTGTCTCAAAACTTTTAAGCAACTTCTTATCCACATCTTGTAAAACAAAAGAAAAAAAAAAACCTTTACACAATTCCCCAAACGAAAGTTTGACGAGTTTAAACTCTTTATGCGCGGTCCCGTGAAAAACATTTTCCATGGCACGGAACAAAACTCCCTATGTATTTTCTTATTTTTGATAATTTAAAATAATTCACGAAAAGTGCTTTTAACTTTTGCCACTTTTTATTCATTCATTCCTCTCTTTCCTTTTCATTCATTCGAGCGATAGATGGTTTTATTTGTAAAACTCTTATCGCCGACAGTATTTTTGTCCGAATGCGGTTCCGTGTCTCATAAAAGGGTGGAACTTTTATGTCTTCGGCGAGTAAAAATTGGCGGTGTTTTTCGGTCACACCTGGATATTTGTTTCGGCGGAGAGAGCAAATACATGTTTCTCGTTCCCGCCGCCAAATGGGAAAATTGGAGTTTTGGGGAGGGACACATAAAACGGAACGAAAGACTGAAATAACAATAACAAAAAAAGATGGTGAAAGTTTTCAAGGAAGATAAAAAGAGGGAAAGTAAGAAATAAGAAAACCGATTTGAGATTTCGGGTACTCAATATTCATTTTTAGAAGTTATTTTTATTTACAACTCCGCGATAGTTACAAGCTCGTTTTCTGCGGATTTAAATGTTTATCCGAAGTTTTCCTTAAGTTTAAAAGTTAAAAAACAATTGAACGAAAGAGTCTGATTGTATTTGTACATAATGTGATTTTTTTTTTGTTTTTTTTTGTTAAGTGGAAGTCCAAGTAAGAATCATTCCCTATTAGAGATCGGAAATATCGATCAAAATAAATATCAATACTATATCGTTGCATAGAAAAAAAAATATCGATATATCGATACACGATTTTTTTTTTCATTTGATTTTCAATTTTGCCAGAAACAAAGTTTTTCGGGGCAAATTTCTACTTTTCATGATTGCTTTTTTGTAAGGTGACTACTTTTTCAACCGAAAAGGATCTATTACAAAAAAAAAAAAAAAAAAAATAATAAAAAAAAAAATTATATTTTCGCCTAATTGGTGCAGTGATTTTAAGAAAAATTTAGATAATTTTCAATAGCTTTTAAGTGTATGGAAAATATTGAATATTGGTGCCATTTTAACTGTCTCTCAGCCAAGTTCAAACTTTAGTTTTGAAGTTTTTGAAAAGAGAATAAAGAAAATCGAAAAAACACATGAAACTACAAAACGATCATCAAAAAACTAAAAATGTTTGAAAATATCGATACATCGGTGACTTTTATCGATATTTTTTATATCGATATTTTTTTAGAAATATCGATAAAAATATCGATATATCGCCGACCTCTATTCCCTATACTCTCTATGCAACAATCTTCTAGTCCAGTGCATTTAGGAACTACTTTGTATAAAACCTTGAAATTTGGTGAGCAGGTACGAAAAAGATCACTTAATGAAATGACAAAAATTGTTTTCATTCAATGCCTATCTCATGCATTATGCTCACTATTACTATCTTGCTGCTGAATTCCTCCATCATGTGCTCCGTTTTCTTCTTGTGATGTCTCGTCGTTATCATGTTTTAGTTCTAATTTATTTTCAACACCTTGTTGCATTTCATCCTCAATATTATGCGAAACACCGTGATCTTTTTGTTGTGTCTCATCTTCCTCTTGATCTATACCATCTTCCTCTTGATATATACCATCTTCCACTTGATCTATACCATCTTCCACTTGATCTATACCATCTTCCACTTGATCTATACCATCTTCCTCTTGATCTATACCATCTTCCTCTTAATCTATACCATCTTCCACTTGATCTATACCATCTTCCTCTTAATCTATACCATCTTCCACTTGATCTATACCATCTTCCACTTGATCTATACCATCTTCCTCTTGATCTATACCATCTTCCTCTTGATCTATACCATCTTCCTCTTGATCTATACCATCTTCTACTTGATCTATACCATCTTCCACTTGATCTATACCATCTTCCTGAGGAATTGCAGTATTATCCTGTTGAATCTCATTATCTTCACACTGGTCTCCTTCAACATTGAGTTTTTCATTATCGTCATCATGTAGAATTCCTTCTTCTTGTTAGGATTTATCTCCTTCTTCTCCAACCACTTCTTCTTTATTTTGGAAATCTTCGACCTTATCTTTAACTGCTTCATCTTCATGCTGAAAATTATGTTCTTTACTTTCAATGTGAATTACAATGTGAATACATTAATGAAAATTAAAATAGCAAAAAACATAACCAGATGGAGCCACTGCGTAGGCATTAGCGTAAGGATTTCAAATATAAAATAAAACATATTCTAAGCAATTTTTCGACTTTTTAATTTATATCATTTCATTAAGGGATCTTTTTCGTACTTGCTCGCCGAATTTCAAGGTTTAATACAAAGTAGTTTCTAAATGCACTGGGATTAGAAGATTGTAACGTAGCGAGCATAGGGGAATAACCCTTACTAGAACTTTCTTTTAAATCAAAGTTGTAAGTGTTTCCAACTACAAAATCCGGAAATAGAAGACTGCTAAGTAGAGTAAGACAGTGATAAATAAAAGCATGTGGTACACTCGTCTATTTTGATAGCAAATCTATTATTTCTCAACAAACATGATTTTGTAGTTAAAGTATTCGGAAATTTATGACTGTGAGAATTTCACAGTGTTTGTGTATAATTTTGAAGTGCTTTTGGTTGAATCAACGTTGTATGTGTTTCCAAAAACTTTAACCACGAAATCACGTTTATTTGCAAGATGGTAGATTACTGTTAAAGTAGATGTTGGTAAATAAAAGAGTATCATCCTGAACTACTTCGACAGCGATCTATTATTTCGCAACAAACGTGATTCTGTTGTTTACATTATTTGGAAACACAACTTTGAGTCAGTCAAAAGACTTCAAATTATTATACACAATAATAATAATAACAATAATAAATGAACATGTCGTTGATCAACAATAGTAAAAAAAAAAAGTCGTAGATAAACCATCTGTATTCTATATGTAATTTGAAAGTGCTTTTAATTAACTCAATGTTGTATGTGTTTCCAAAAACATAACTGCAAAATCACTTTTGCTGCGAAACAGTAGACTGCCCTCCAAGTAGAGGATTGCATTAAAAAAAAAAAAAAAAAAGAAGCTTGTTTCACATTAATCAACTTCGTATTGAGTATGAGTGTAATTTGTAATAGTGACTTGAATACTAGAAACCAACTGCAATGCAGATATTTATAATATTAATCTAACAGCAGTTCAATGGAAAAAAATAATAATCCACACACCAAACAAATAACTATATTGTGTTAATATTTTACCATGGACATATATTCAAATGGGAATTATGTATTTATGCAGGCTGTCTAGCGGAGGACTCGCCGATTTTAAAAATAAATAACTCAATAACAAAGATTGAAAGAATGAAAAAAAAAAGTATAGTTATTTTGAAAGCTGTAAAAATCCGATACCAAATTTTCAAAATAATTTACAAATGTTGTCAACAGGTGGCGCTGTACTCTGCAGTTCTTGTGAATAAAGAGTGCTCTGAAGATCAGAGCGATCAGTCCGAACAGTTCCAGTCCAGTGTTTAAACGTAAAAGGAAATTAGCGCGATCGCAGCTAGAACGAATTTATAACATATTTCAAGAATTCTGCAACTACAGCGCCATCTGTTGGCGACTTTTATTACTAATTTTTAAGATTTTACAGCTTTCAAAATAACTATACTTTTTGTTTCATTCTTCAATCGACCTTTATTTTTGAGTTATTTAATTTTAAAATCAGCGAGTTATTTAATTTTAAAATCAGGGAGTCATTTGCTGGACACCCTGTATATGTATCAATAAAAATAATGTACAGTAGAACCTCGATTAACGGTCCCTCTTTCATCCGGAACTCTGTTAACCGACCATCCTTCAGCAGACATCAAAAATCTCCCAAATGAGTAATAAATCATTTGCCCTTTTTAAAAGCACTTTACACTAAATTTGCATAAGTAATGGTGAGGCTTTTGACCGTTTTTCAAAAGGACTGACATGGTTAAGAGCAATAATCATATGCAGATCAAACTGAACTATTGCTTTTAAAAAGACTTCGGGATAGAACCGCGAATTAACGATTATCAAGATTACGACAACAAAAACTCATTTCCAACAATTATGTCATAAAAAAAAAAAAAAAACATTAAAAACCCTGCATTCAATTAATGAAAATAATTTACTTTTTATTATTTTTTACAACTCTCTATTATCCGGCATTTTCGCTTATCCGACCTATCTTCGGTCCGAATTAAGTCGGTTAATCGAGGTTCTACTGTATTTTGTACTGTCATTCTTGTACTGTCATTCTGATCAAAATTTAAATTATTGTTAACAAAATAATAGAAACTACTTTCGCATCTTAACATCGATCAATAAAATGAAGGGAAAAAAAAAATTACAAACTTTATAAATGATAATTTTATAATTCATCGCGTTTTTAACAACTTTCCTTCGGGGGGGGGGGGGGGACTCTAATAATCCCAACTCATTTGTTCAAAAACCCCTGTAAAATTTAAAAAAAAAAAAAATTAGTTAATACGCTAGAGAATGGAAGAGGGGAAAAAAATGCTTTAGTTACCGACTGTAGATCATCAGCAAAGCGAACTAATGATTCTACCTTTTCCGTGGCGAACCATCAGCACTTTACCTTTAGGACATCTCCACCATTTATTCAATTTTCTCTATCTCTTCAAATGCAGAAATAACAAGAGAAAAGAGAGAGAGAGAAAAAAAAAATCCTTTATGATAATAATTGAATTCGGGTATTCGGAAAAGTACCAATTAGATTTCGAAACCGTCACCTGTTTTGTTTAGCATATATTCCGGTGCTTGTAGTCATGGAAACGGTGATGTTTTAGTAAACCGGGGAATTGAATAATGAGTTTTAGTGATAAGATACAAGGTTTTTCAGGAGTAAAGCTCATTAGTATTGAATAACAGAATTATAAAGGCGAATGCTATCATTTTTTTTGTAAATAATTAAAAGATCTTGATAGAAGTGATAATCTGAAATCTTATTCATTATTTGGAACTTAAAATTAAAGAGTTTTATTATTATTTTAAAAATGGACAAATAAATCAAAACTGCAAATTAAATATAACTCAAAATAAGTTATAAATAATTTCAGAATAAATTTGAAATTAGTTACAAGATAGAAATACTAATATAAAAACGGTAAATTATTTTGCTTTTTGTGAGGTTTTTTTTTTTATATAGTGAATGGACAAAAGTGAATCGTTGAAATAGCTCAAAATGAAGAAGTTATATGTTGTAGTTATCTCCTAATGAGCATGGTTTTAACATCATGTGCATGGTTATAGTACATAGTTCACAATATTCAACATGATGTTATTGTACCGAGAACAATAACACATGTTTGAAAGCAGAGGTCGTTATTATTTAGATAAAAAAAAATAGTCATAGATACTTAACAATTTGAAACGTATATAAAGCGAAAAAGAGTTGTTGCTGTCAGGGCCTGATTTATTATTAGGCCCACTAGGCCTGGGCCTAGGGGGCTCCCAAATTTTGAGAGTTTTCTGAAAATTTTAAGTATAATGGTCTTTTTATGGGAAGTACTGAACAAAAATAATAAAAAATTTTTAGTTACACATCCTCAAATTCCATATTTTTTATAGTCACAGAGAGTTAAGTTAGATAGATTAACCTAATAAAACCTAATTAAGCAAATCTTTCCGGTTCAGCCAATCATATACAACTTCTTCATATGTACGCGGAGACAAAGGCTTTACGCCGCTGTTCTCCTTCTCTCGCCTCTTGTAAAGAGATGTTCACCAACCAACCGACCATATACAACTTCTTATATTATAAAATGATAGAGGTCTTTGTGATTGGTTGGTTTGCAGGCTCTTCCGTTGACTTTTTTGGCCCTCCTTTTTGGTGAGATCGTGGAAACAGTGGAAAGGTTACTTTTTATTATTTACAATTATTATTATTATAAAATTAAGTAATCTCTATTATTATATAATTTGTGGACCCTGTGGTAAAATGTAAGTTTAAAATACAGGAAAGTGTGTTTTAAAATCAGGTAGCATTGATTAATTCAAAAGTTTTGAGGAAATCAAGATCATACTAATTATAACAAAAAAATTGTGTCAAAGTAAACTATGAGTTTTAATTGTAAAAAGTTAGTCTAAACGAATGTAGCTTGATCTGGTAATATTGTGACGTAAGGAAATAAATATTTGCTATTGGGGGGCCCCTCTCTGAATGTTGGGTCTACAATAAAAAAAATTCTAAATCGGGCCCTGGTTGCTGTTAAAAGACAAAGAAACCGAATTAGATAAAAAAAAATCGCTTTATGCAAGCTTGGCGTAATAAATCAAGCTATATGATGAATGCTTGTTGATCAATTAATGCGTCAGGAGATCAACGAATATATTTGGAGATACATTTGATGACTATATCTGACTATCAATGAATGCGTTTCACCATCAATGAATATGTTTAGTGAACAATGTAGATATTTAGTGTTAAACTAATGCATTTAGTGATCAACGACAATGTTTAGTGATCAAATACTATATTTAGTGAACAATGTAGGTTCAACGAATGTATTTAGTGATATATGAATATGTTCGGTGATCAATAAACATGTTTTTGTGATAAATGAATACGTTCGGTGATCAATGAGAATGTTTGGAGATTAATGAATAAATTTAGTGATCAACTAATATACGTTTCGTGGCCAACGGATACGTTTCGAAATCAATGACGAAGATTCGGTAATGTCTTACAGCGCAATTTAACCTTTAGACGCCCGCGTAGTATTAACATCGCAGTTTAATATTGACGATGCTTTTCAGTGACAATGAATCCTAAGAATATTACTATTCCATTGAGTATATTTCAAACTACATCAAATGAAATGCACATCGAAGAATACCGCTTCCTATAAAACATGTGAACATTCACGATCAAATTCCAAAATCTTTTAACTTCTTGCCTCGCATGCCAGATGTGCAGGTTTCGAATTTCGGGTTAGGAGTGGATGTTCGTAGTGGTTCGGAATCCACGCTAAGCTGTAGGCCCCGATCTTGATTAGCCGTCATTGAGCATAAAAATAGGTCGTTGAGCGTACCAAACAACCAACCAAAACCTATGACACTGAAAGTTTGATTACCCCGATTATTCCTTGGTTTAGGCGCGCAAATGTCCCCCAAATTTTCGTGCATACCATTAAATTCGTGACCAAATATCAAAGTGGGTATTTTAATTAAAACACAACATTATTGTACAGAATAAAGTAAAAATTAAAAATATTTTTAAAATCATTTGAAGAAAAAGAAAAAAAAACTGTGAGAAGTCTTTGATCATGGCCTGCTATCTATTGAGATCTGTAACGGCTACCATCTATTGAGGTATTGATTGTGGGGGGCATTTGACAACAGCAAGACTAACCAAGGGTTAAGATACAAAGCAAATTAACACGAAATATGTGTCATTACAGTAGAGTAGAAATATCCGTGAGATAACAAACTCGCAGACATGATAACGAAGGAAAGCAAGATGGGTTAAAAATAAACACCGCCAATTAAAATGAAACAGCTATTAGTACGAAGAAAGACTATTAAGAGAGCTCCGAGTAAGATGGCTACTTTATGAATAACTAATCTAGATTTTAATTTTTCGCAGCCATTTTTTCTGGCACCTCCGCGTCGCCTCCAAAAAGGTGAGGGATGAGTGAAATAACAATAATAATCATCTATTGTTTTGGAATTAATCCCTGTAACAATGAAATTAGCGGTCGCACTAATGGTTTTTGATATTCCATTATGAGATAGTCGGGAGTAGGAAGGGAGAAGGGGGAAGAGCTTTTTCCTTAATTACGCGTTATTTAATTAGAAGGGTGAAATTAGGATAATACAATTAACTGAGGGGAAGGAGGGAGGGAGGGATGCTGGCAACTTTTTGTTCGCACTTTGATAAAGGAAAAGAGAGAGAGAGAGAGAGAGAAAAAAAATGTGAAAGATGTGCAGAGTAGGACAACAAAAAAATGAGGTAGATACAGAAGTAGTCTTTGTACGATTAGGGAAACATCTTGCGAAACGATTAAGAATGATTCATTTTTTTGCGTGTCGTTCTTCTCCTTGACTGTTATTTTTGAATTAATTTTTAGACTCATTATTATTAGTGGCAAGATGGGATTTCGCGTTCAGTGATAACAACCTACGTAGATAAAAGAGACTAAATTCTTTTTTAATGATCGTGGGTTTGAAAGGATGTGATAAAAAGAAGTTGGCCACCGCAGATAAACATTGGTAATTTTATAATTAACGTTGGAAAAGTGAGGTGTGTTCCTTCTATTAAAATTGGTGTTCTAAAAAAAAAAAAAAAAATCCTTATAATTACTTATTGTATGCGTAGATAAGTTTTCAATTTTGAATTCCGCATTAAGTGGGTTATCGAGATAATTTTTATGAGTAAAATTAGTGTTTCAAAATGAAATATTTTAATGATTGTTCATTAAGAGAGTGCAATAAGAACTCGCTTTCTTCGAAATTCCTTAATTTTATATATATATATATATATATATATATATATATATATATATATATATATATATATATATATATATATATATATATATATATATTTAAACTACAGCATTTGCTGTGAACCTTTTAGCAGGTAAGTCAACAAAAAATTTACAAAATCATTTCATATCTTTTAAGAAACTGAAGTTTCTTCCAAGCACCAAATAATAACTGGAAACCTAAACATACCCTTCCTCACTGAAAATTAAAGAGCGGTCGGTTACCAAATAAGGAGAACACCCATTATTTGGAAAGTTATAACATACTTGGATACCGGATTTAGTTTCAACTCATTCATAGTCGAATTTTTTTAATAACTTCGGCCACTTTTCCCTCGGCAGACCAGTAAATCGAGTAGCATTCCACTACATTCGATAAAAAAAAAATTCAGAACGATGCTCGATGAGAGGACCAATACTTACAACCTCCTCTCGGTCCATTTTCATAGAGTAAGGTTTCTGCGCAGAATAGACACCACAATACAAACAAATTCAGATCCAGCCATTTGTATCTTGTTCCGCCTGGGCCCACAACAAACAGTTGCGCCACTGATTTTACACCCGATATTGTCCCAGAGAGTCCAACCATCATTCAGAATCGTTCGTCGCATGCATAAACACCCCAACCCTTCAGCATAAAAGTTCTCACGCGACGACAAGATTTCACGCAAAGTCGCTTGGGTGGAAGACGACCCCCTTTTCATTCGAAAAAGGAAGGGGGGGGGGGAGACTTAGTATAACATTTCATCTGGTTACGTCGTCCCCCCTCGCGACAATTGAATAAAATTCGTCCTTATTAGTTTTAGTGCAAGAGGGGGGCCACTTGCATAATCATATTACGCGGTTGGTTGGTTTGTGGATGGGAGATGTTATTCATAGGGGAGAGGGGGGGAGGAGTATGTCTGGCTATCATCATTGGAGAGAAAAGGAGGATGACCACCCTTTCTACGTAACGAGACGAGGGCCGATTTTCATGTAAATGGCGAGGTTGACAGGTCTTGACAGGGATGATCTAAAGTCGGTTATGCAAAAGGCCCTCTGTGATGACAAGAGGAGGGGGGTCGGTTGTAAAAGTTTGTTGAGGAAAAGGAGTTCGGTTGGGTGAGTTTTGTTATACCATTTTGCTTGGGGTGATTTCTTAAGTGGGTGAGTGTCCTCCTCGATGGGAATTGGAAAATGAGAGTTTTGTGTTTGGACAGGTTCGGTTTTCAGGGTGGAGTTGAGTGAGAGACAGAGAGAGAGAGCGGAGGCTTTCTGTTTTTTTTTGTTTTTTTTACCTGTAGTGTAAGTTGTCGTCGTTTTTCTTGATGTAGGTAATGGGGAATATATAAAAGGTGGACCTGTAAATAAGCAGAAGTAAACTGCATTCGGCATATCTCTCACAAAAATTTTGAGAGTTGTTTGTTGCAAAGTAATTCGATATTGAGAGCACAAGATTGGAATTAATATTTGAATTATTTTGGATGGGGATAAATTTGTCCACTAGCCACCTGAATTGTGGTAAAAGTTTAGGGATGTCGAAAGGAAGGGGTGCAACTCTGCGTATAATTTAAGGAGCTATAGAACCTTTTATCTAATGGTCAAATTAGGGATGGTTCTTTTTATTATTAGTTTTTGCTGTCAACAGCAGAAAAGATTCGGAGATGGATATTCCACGTAAACAATAGAGTTAATATCAGTCATTTGAACATTCAGGGTTCCCACTCAAATCACAGAATAAAAATCAATGACTTTTAAGGACCTTTAAAAATTTGTTTTTAAGCAACATGTCTGTATATAAATTTTTAATGAAGTATATTCTACCAAAAAAATTACAAGTTGGTGGATGCGTAATACAAATATGTCAGAAAATTTCGATATGGTGCAGATAAGTGGCAGTCACGCGGGGACAGCAAGTCCGAGTTGTATTTTTTATAAATTTTGTAGTTGGCCGCACAACATCTGCAAAAATTAAGGATTTTTAAGAACCTCTAAGCAGTTTCAAGGGCTTTTAAGCACCTCTAAGCATTTTCAACCACTTTCAGGGCATTGAAAATAAGTTCAAAAATATTATGCACTTTTAATGACTTTCAATGACCGTGGGAACCCTGTCATAGTCATCAGCTGAAAGTTTCATAGCAAAGATAGAAACTTTTTCTGAGAACCTGCCATGATTGACATTCTTTAAATATGATACAAAACCGAAATGAAATTTTTTTTTTTTTTAATATATATATACACTTTACCCATGGTTTTATTTATACATGGTTATTCAGAATTCCCTCCCGGGTTTAGAAGCAAGAACTGGACTTTTCGTCAGGAACTGGACTAACGCCTTGATGTATGCCATGTGACCAAGCGTTTAAACATAGAACACTTGTAAGCTATGTAAATAAATCTTAAACTGTTTCTGTATTACTTCAAATGTTCTTATTTTTTCTAGTTTTAGTCTTGTTTTTTTTACTATAGCGCTTCGAAACCAGAGAGGGAGTTCTGAATAACCCTGTATAATTAGTTCCTTTAAATACCAGACCGATATGTCAGGCTATGAGTATATTTTATATCTTCAGAATCGAAGGGTCAAGTTTACATATAATTAATTTTTAAAACAATAAAAATAAATTAGAGCGTCCTTTAGAACAAAAGCAAAGTCAAAACCTGCAGCTCTTAATTATATCGTAAAAATGAACGACCTACACTTTCTTAACAGTCTTCCTCGATAATTACGATTCAAAATTTGGGCCGTTTTAGTCCTTGGTGAGTTCTTCATTTGAATGCGAAATCCATGACAGAATTTACCATTCATGGCACGGTACATAATAATCTGTAAGTATTTCCTTGCGTTTTTAGGCGATCGAAACTTCGGGTGTCATTTAAATAAGCATTGTGTTCCGCCAGACGCGAAGAGGTAGGAATCTCAATTATCCAGGATATTAGCGTTAACTTCCATCTTCGGTACAACTTGGGGGAATCGGTGGTCCTGATGACTTGGCCTCACTAATGGTCCTGGCCATAGCGAAATTGACACTCAGTGGGCCTCAAATCCCATGATCTCGGTCTGCCTTCTTCTAATGACGATCTTTGGTGTGTGTGGGGAGAAAATCTTTAAAAGGAGCCTGATGCGTCTAATGTCGGACTGGGGGCGATTATTCATGCAAATTTTAGGCAAATTATTTGATGGCAAATGATGATGCTTTCCGAAGTTCCGAGTCGCATTTTCGTATTTATTAAAGGTTCTCATTTTCATATGGTCTCTCCTGCAATTAATTGTCGATTCGGATCGGCATTTAGCGGGGGGTAGGGAAGGATGGTATTTTGTATCTGATCATCGCCCTTTTGTGGCATTGATGGTTGGGTTTTTAATTGGGAAGGAGTGTTTTGTCTCGGCAAGAGAATAAATAGCTGTAGCTCTTTTTCAAAATTAAATATGTGACAAATCATGATGCACATAAAAACGCATTAGAAGTCTTTTACTTTACATACAATTTGTAATTAGGAATACATTCAGTAGGGTTGTGTGATAAAGGCACCCGTTCTGATGATTGAATAACTTTTAGTATTGCATTATCCCTCGAAGTCGAGAAATCAAATACTGTAGTTGGACTATCATTTTCTGCATCACGCAACATAATACTAACATACTCAGATTTCAAATAATTGTTTAGAGAAACACTTATTTTTAGTATCAAAGTATAGGCCGCATAGACAAACTTTAAGCTGGAATGGTATTTTTGTTTTGGGATGTATAAAAAAATAATTACTATACTTGGCAGAAAATTTTTGGAGACTTTTTCGATGTCTTCATTAGGCCGGTTCGAAACAAACAGGCATTATATCCAAAATCTATCAAAATTTCAGTGACCCACTTTATAATAATAACAACAACTATTTATTACGAAATTTCGATACCGTTACCCCAACAAAAATACCAAGCTTAAGTTTTTAAAACTTTGATTTTTTATTCTTTCATTCTTCACTGGAATAACTTTCGATTCGTTTTTAAGAATATTTAAATAACAGCGCAATTTTTTTCTTAAAAAAACCTTCATTGCATACCCAACTTTCGGTTTTAAAACATTCATTTCCCTTAAAAGGGAAAAACAAAATAAATATTCCCTCCTTTGTTCAGGTGGTTAGTGGACAAGTTCCAATAATACCTTGCATTTCTTCTCATTTCAATAATGGGGAGCCAGGACTAAGTCTTCGTTATTGTTTTCCCATGCAAATTCCCTTCGTTCCGCTAAAAGTCACTGCTTTCAAAGCTCCCTTCCGGATCTCCACACTTAAATGCAGAACTGAGGCACGCGCGCGCGGAGGACAAGAGGTACAAGTCTGCAGATTGCATTCGTTTCGGATACTTCGAATGGAAATTCAGGGATATGAATACTGTCTGGAAATGATCATTATGCGAAATTGAAGGGTAGTGTTTATTACTGCCCCATCTATGACATTCGGAAACTTTTCTTTGCGTGCTGTGTTAATAACGCAATTTATAACTATATGTTTTTTTTTTATCGAAGTATGCTTGAAGTACTTATGGAAAAATAATTCCACGGTGAGCCTTCTTCGGCTTGATGCAAGCTTTTCATTGCATACTCTTATCTCTTGAATCAGTTGATCCAGGAAAACAAAATGCCAATCAAGGCAGCTCTGTTACAGCCTTCAAGCAAATTTTTTTAAAGAATGGGGTTGGTTAATGGAGTCCAGCGCATATGAGGAGATCCATTGCTTTTGGAGGGAACAAAATTCGTGAAATCTTTAATTGTGGCTCTATGAAATTTGCGACTCTACTTTTTAAACTTGATAAACACGCTTTAAGTATATAATCTTATTTGTTTCAGGTACAAAACATAATGTCGTAGTTGTTCTACAGCAAATTAGTTATAAGCAAGAGTTTATAATGCACGCTAGTATTGCAAAATGTCACACACACTCAGGTAATATTAAACATGCCGACTGTTATCTGGTTACACTTTCTCTATGTTAACTGTTATCTGCAGACAGTTGTATGTTGAATAAGTAAAAATTAGGATATTATAGCTAGTTTAGATGAGTTTCTGCTATGCAAAATGCGAATTCACGGAGGTTCTGATGTACTTCATACTATGAGAAAGGGTAAATCAAGTAATGTGTAAGAGTTGTGTCTTCATTCTCATAAGTCCTGCCTCTGGTGGGGCAAGCCAAAGACTGGTCAATCTATAACCTTGCTAAGCCATCATATTGAAGCCATTAGCAAGTAGTCTAGGACTATATTAAATAAATCTATGTCGATGCACTCCGGAGTGCTCAGTATGAATTATCATATTCCTTAAATTCGCGAACATATACCTGCTACTCGTTTAACCAAGTTAGGAACCATCTTCTCAAACAATTTTTTTAATTGAAAGGCCATTCGAGATGCTACATGTGTTCTTCATTCTCAAATGCTATGCCTTTGGGGGAGCAAGCCAAAGCCTTGTCAAAGACCTGTCAATCTATAACCACCTTACTGGGCCAACATACTAAAACCACTAACAAATAATCTCGGACTATATCAAATTGGTCTATGTAGATGCGCCACGGAGGGCCCTGAATGAATTATCCTTGTCATATACCTTGAATTCGCAAGCACGTGCCTAAACCTATTTAGGAAGATGGTTGCTAAATTGGTTGAACTATTAAGGAACCACCTTCCTAATAGTTAACCTATTGTTCTTAAATCAATTTTAACTATTAAGATTAATTCAAAATAGTTTAACCTATTTAGAAAACTATCTTCCCAAAAGATTTTTCTAATTAAAAGCGTCATTCAAGATAATTAGCCGTAAAACGATTGGATACCTAACCTACTTGGCGCCAATAAATGAAAAAAAGAAGAAAAAAAAGTAGCAATTTCTTCTTCTCAGGAGAATAGTCTGCATGTAACTCTGAATAATTTCACAGAATACTTCAATACGGTGAGCAGATCTTACAGAAGAGGTGACTAAACAAGCTCCACAACTGAAAATCCACAAAACATTGACTAATGCCGTTTTGCTTCCTACCTGGCTGAGACCTCCACCAAAGGTTATGAAGGTTCCGTCGACCGAGCGGAACCGTTACTGCCGCTTCATAAAGCATAGGTCCGAAGCGTCACCATCGGTCCAGATCAATGTGAAGCGGGCCACAAGTAACACGATTAGCCCCCCCCCCCCCCCTCTGCATTTGGCTGAATTACCGCTTCTTTTTTTTTTTTCTTTTCTTTCTTTCTATATTCCTTCACTCTCGTTGTGTTCGCTGACATGCTCCATTTCGTCCCCGTTACCATCCCAGCAGTAAAAGTCTTCATCCTTTCACGTAATTAACCTCCCATCTGCATAATAAAGGCATCGGTAAATATTTAGTCTCCATGGAGCCGCTGTGGAGCCATCAAACAGTGACTCGGAGATTATAGGGTGTCGTGGAGAACGAATGGAATGCTGCTGATGTTGTTGGTTGTTTTTTTCAAATGGCGAATCTTGGGTGATCACCTGCGATTTACGGGGAATGGATTTTAAGTTATTGTTGTAATTGGGTTTGTGACTTCGTTTTAAAGGGATTTGCGTATTTGCTATGTATGAAGTCGTTCGAGCGATGGCAAATGGGGATGAGTTTAATTATAGATTTCGCTTTATCGAGTTTGCCGTTTTGAAGGTTTTGTCGTTTTGTCTTGAGGAAATTGAGCCGTCTCTGCTCGTAGTGGATGAGAATATAAATATTTCTGGTTTTAATTGCGATGCTGTGTTTTAAATTAGGGGAAAGATCATCTGGAGTTTTGTTATTTTTCTAGAAAGAACTCTCAACTGTTTAAATGATCTAAACAGTTGAGTAATATTAATTTTGAGTAATATTTGTTAATTATTGCAAATATTACTTAGAGTTTTCAAGTTACTTTATAAATTAGTGAAGGTAACTAGCTAAAAACGTAGGTTACAACTGGTTCTGAATCATAATAAATGTTCTAATCTAACTGGAATTGAACCTAGCATCATGGACATAAGAAAGTCACGAGAAAAAACCAGTTAGTTACGTTTAGGATCATTTTCTACATCACATATATTCTATTTGATAGTAGAGCAGCCATACAGGTCACCAACAAATCAAGATATATATATATTCCAAACTAATTAATAAGTATTTCATTGAAATTTTAAGAGACGATTTATTTGAGATGTTTTGTCAAAAATTGTCATAAAATCATGCAAGATTGTTTTTGTTTTTTTAATATTTATCGAAGAGTTAAAAGAAACATTTTATTAGTTACTTATGCTTAGTTACACCAAGCTTTAATTATCTGAGGTTTTTATACGGAAAATTTCTTCTCATAGTGATACTTAAATAGACAAATATAATTTTTTTTTTTTAAATATTTGAAAAATTATATTAAACAAAATAATAAAGATAGAAAAATAAAAAATAAGATTTAATACTGGGAGCATCAAATTGTAGTCAATTTATTAGAGAAAGGTTTTTTTTTTTTTTTTTTTTTATTTTTTTTTTTTTTTTTATAATTCACATCAATGTGTAGTAATGAGGGGGAGTACAAATATGCTTTCCGGAAATTGGAAATTTGTACTAAATTATCAACAACTTTTAAACGAAGAAAAAACATAAATAGTTTTAAATATTTAATACACAAATATAATTAAGAAAATAGTTGAAAGAGGTCGATAATTTAAATTGTGTTCAACAACAAAGTAAAGAGACAAAATAATAATTGGATGCTAGTAGCATTAAATTGTAGTCAATTTATTAGAGATAAATCTTTCTTTTTTTACTATTATTTTGTATAATGAGGAGACGAAAAATATCCTTTCCGGAGATTGGTAATTTGTACTAAATTATCAACATTTTTAAAACCAAGCAAGTCTATTTATTAGAGTATAAAGTAAACTATTTATTAGAGAAAATTCTTTCTTTTTTATTAGAATATTAAGCAGTCTATTTATTAGAGATAATTTATTCTTTTTTATTAATATTATTTTGTAGTGATAAGGGGACGAAAAATATCCTTTCCGGAGATTTCTAATTTGTACTAAATTATCAACATTTTTTAAACTAAGCAAGTATACTTATTAATAAGTAGTCTATTTATTAGATATAATTCTTTCTTTTTTATTAGAGTATCAGGTAGTCAATTTGTTAGAGATAATTTATTCTTTTTTATTATCATTTTGTAGTGATGAGGGACGAAAAATATCCTTTCCGGAGAATTGTAACTTCTACTAAATTATCAACATTTTTTTAACCAAGCAAGTCTACTTATCAGTAAGTAGTCTATTTATTAGAGATAATTCTTTCTTTTTTTTTTGCAGTAATGACAGGACGGACAAATCATTTCCGTTGATTGGTAATTTATACTAAATTATGAACAATTTTTAAAACTAAGTGAAAACAAAGAAAGTACAAAAAACAACAAACCATTTTTCCTTTTCAGAAACTGCAATATTAGAAGAAGAAAAAAAAAACATCCTAAAATCATAAATCGATGTTCAATAAAAGCCAACCTTTCCACTCATCCTGTTTTCTTAAACCTCCAATAAAGAGAAGATGAGAGGAAGAAAAGAAGAAAAAAAAGTAAGAGATCTAAAGCGGATGACGAAGAGATTCTGTGAAATAATACCTTGTGTTTCTTTTTATATATCATTCGTTGTTTTATTTAATATTTTCGGTGGGGGGAGGGGGGGGCGGACTCTTCACAGCAGGAAATTGAATTGCGAACTTCGATAAAATATCGACAAAGGAATGGTCGAAGGTGAGTATCTTCAATTCATTTCCGTCTTACTGAAACGAAGAGGAAATATAAATTTTAAACGTTACCGATATTTTTTTTTTTTTTTTTTTTAAGTTTGTGTGCTCAAGGCATTAAAAAAAAATGCCATCAAATTTTTTTTTTTTACTTGATCTTATTTTTTTTAGCAAAATAACAGTTATACAATTAAACGATTATACTATTTTTACAAACATGCGAATTTAATTAAATCCACTTTTCTTATCTGGAGGAATATCGGTTTTTTTTTTTTTTTCACAGGGTTTTAATTTTTATAGGAATCATTGAAAAATGTAAGCACAATTTTAGGGAGAAACAAAAACTTAAGGAACATTAGGAATTTTAGGGCGAATGCGACCCCTGAAAAGAAATAGTAAGTGCGCTAAAATTGGAAAACTGCCTCTCAGCAAATAGTTAACCACCGGCTTCTAAGTCACAACATCTCAATATCGACGATTTTGTTTTATTCGTTGTTTTGTAAAAAAAAAAAAGATTAATTTTGAGTGTGGTCAATCAAATATGTTAATAACATTAAAGATATAAACAGAAAAAAAGACCAATTGCGGGTCGGTAAGGGAACCTAACTAAATCACTTCGGGGTTAAGTGCCAAGAAGTACCGGGAATGCACATTTTTGACGATATAGCCGCTTCAAACACTAAAATCTCACAAACTCTCTCCCTTCCCATTTCCCCCCCCCAGGGTACCGCCACTGATGGTAGATATTCTGAAGCAAAGTGATAAATAACAACAAATGCGACAGATGGACCGACGAGAACCGGGACAAGGACATTCATAATCTCAGGATATGCGTTGTTTTTCCATCTAGTAAACAGGTGGTAACAAGTTAACACGCTGGATGGGCGTGCGATGGCACGGACTTATCCCAGACTGCGGTGGGTCACCAAAGCATGACTTATCATAATACGAAGCGTGTTATAAATTATATAACCCTGGAAAGTTGACAGTTTACCAAAAGATGTAAGCTCAGTAGCGAAACGCTTTCGCAAATAAAAATTACTTAATAAATAGGTCGTTAAGTAACCTAACTTTGGTCGTAAGGTATTATTTTACGTATGGAATCGGGTTGTTGATTTCCTTCAGAAGAAGAAACAGCAGTTAAAGTTTTATGTTTCAATTGGAGGACACTAGGACTAGCGTAGAAACTTTAAAAGTCAGTGATGGGTATAGTTGCCGAGCTCAATCGAAAAAATTTAAATATTTGTAAACTCTATTTAAAATTGCATGAACTGATACATAACAGTTACGGGATATTTATTGAAAGACAATTAAGATGAAAAAGTTCTCCCGCATTTTTTTAAATTGGAAATTAGACGCTGGTTATAGTTTTGCAAATCCCTTGACAATGATAAAAAAAAAAAATTAATAGATACTGCTGCAACTGCTCTTTAAAATTTTAATTTGCATTTAATTGTCGATGAATTCTAAAAAATTGTAGCTTTTCACTTGAGTCAATTAGAAATTCGATCAGTAAAAACTGATGGTGGTCATTTATGTCTCTTAAGTGTTTAAAACAAATTTGCTAATATTGATACAGGATTGTTTTCTCAGGGAAGAAGCATGTTGACGGTATTGTTACTTGGCCAAAGTAATAGCCAAACACTAACTCTAGCAACCTCTGGTACCGATGATTAAAAAGAAAAATTCTTCTAAGCACCAAAAACGTGTGCACTGATGACCACTCGGTTTACTTTTGAATTCTTCTCAAGTTCTGGTAGACATCTACAATCCAGCTTTATATTGAAACTATTGACCACAGACTTATGCTCAGGCATTGGCGGCGATATAAGCAAACCTGAACCATAACATGGCTTGAGGCTTTACACTTTTTAAAAATACCCACACTCCAAGACGTTTCAGAAGAATCCAACGCAATTCCACCCACTCACTTTACATTCATTGGCGCAATAAATCTCACCGAAACAATAAGCACTCCATAAGGGACAAAAAGCCCCCCCTCGCAAACCCCAGAACCATTCCATTATACTTGCAAACAAAGGCATTAAAAAAAAAGGGCCATTAAGAGCACAGAATAAGTCGAACCATGAGCAGACACACACGCACGTTCTGACAGCACACACAGACACCGAACCACTTTTATTTAAAAGAAGACGAGGAGGGTCAGAAATGACAACTTTTATCTTTCTGGTCCTCACCATTTTGTGCATGGCGAAAGACTCCCCCCCCCCTCTCCTCCCCTCCCCCTTCCTCAAAGCAATAGCATAAAGAACTATATAAACCCAGCAGCATAAAGGCGATCTATATACACAGTGCATCTAGGCTAAAAGAAGCGACATATAGCTATAAAAGGCGATCTATAGATGTAGCATAAAAGGGGCGATGTATAGATATATGTGTATAAAAATGACGGCACATACAGGATTCTTTTAAAAATGATTATTGGACCGGTTGGGGGTATGAGGGGGTAGGAAAAGGCACTCGCCGTAATTACGATATCCGAGTTGAGGAGTATCGTTCATCATCGTTCAGGCAGACGACTGGATGCATTGTCTGTCAGTCCCTACACCCCCACTGCTTCAGATTACTCTTTATTAATTGTCTTTTCTGCGGGCTTCACCTTTTTGCTGTGGAGAGAGGGGGGGTTGACAAATGTGGAGAAGCCCGGTGTCGAACGCTTTGTGTTCCTGGTTGTTTATTGGGTGCTTGCACCTATGGATGGGTTTAAGTTCTTTGACAGGAAGAGGGATGGTAGAGTTTCATGGGGAGATTGTGGAGACTTCTTTTCCTCTTAAATGCAGTAGAAGCTTCGTTTATCGGGCATCGGCGGGAAGATTGACTTTACCTGTTATTTTTAGAGGGGACGTCAGTCTGTCAATGCCTTATTTTTTCGGCCACAATGTCTGAAAGATGTGATATTTAGCTTTGAAGCATGTGATATTTAACAACTGGCATAATGTCAGTAACATATGTTCAAGAAAGAAATTTAAAGGCAACACAACTAGTTTTTTTTTATTATTATTATTATGAGGGGCGCAGTGAGTTTTCTAAAAAAAAAATTAGGTAGGAATTTTTGGGATCGCTCCAAAAATTTTAGGGATAATTCCAGATTTTTAGGAATAATTCTTAAAAATATAGGGACATTTCTTTTAAAGCTGACATAGGTTCTTAACACAAACATTCTTTTCAATGCATGTCTCAATACCGGCAAAAAACTGTCAATTTTCAAAAATTTATTATTTTGGAAGATAATCGGGGAATTTTCGAAGTTTTTAAAATTTTTTTAGGAATTATCGAAAAATTTACGTACAGTTTTAGGAATTTTAGGGAGAAACACAAATTTAAGAAATATTAGGAATTTTAGGGCGAATACGACCCCTGTTATTACTCTTAAAATAAAAATAAAAAAATTATCAGTCGGATTTCAGAATGTTTTTCTAGGTAAATTTAGTTCGTTTTCTTCAATTTCACCCACCTATTCCATATCACACGATTATTTCCTACTGCCCCCCAAAAGCAACTGTGTTCACACCGCTAATAGTATCAAAATCTTACATGCATTTTGCTTTATAAACAGACTTTGATTATATTGCAAACAGTTTTTTATATGCATTGTGCATATGAAAAACATAAGCAAATCACAGTTGAGTTTCGGTAAATATTACAGTATGGCATACAATATCAGCAAAAATTGAGGACTTTTAAGGGCTTCTAAGCTTTTTCCAAGAACTTTTCAAGAACCTCTAAATAATTTCAAGTACTTTTATGGCCTGGAAAACAAGTCAAAAAATATCAATGACCGTGGGAACCTTGTATCCGTAAGTATTTTTATGTTTGTATGAATTTTCCCTCATATAAAATCATCAGGATCAAAAATTTCAGTGCCGCATATAAACTCCGCGATTTCTTCATCAGGATTTTTAACCAGATAATAAAAATCCCCCCCCCCCTACAAAAAAAAATCTAAAACACAAACAGAATAAAATCCAAAATATAAAATGAACCTTCTCCTAGGTGCATTCTTCTCCGTAATGGACCTTACATTTTAATATTGCTTCCTTCTTTCCGATATTGAATCCCCCCCTTCTCCCCCCTCTCTTGGAAGAGCAGAGAGTATTTAAATGGCCACCCCTGATGATTACCGCGAAAGGGGCCGAGCTTCGGGGTTGAGAACCCCCCAGGAACCCATTAAAAATCATTTAGTATTGAACACCCAACGATCGAAATGCTCCTTTTCAAAACGAGGAGGGATTCGTCGCTAATCTCCAGGGGATATCTTTAAATCCGATCCCGATGTCAACATCGGGAAGAATATAACAGAACCAAACCACCGGAATATTATTCTGTAAAATTATTCCTCGGATAACGTTTCATGTTTCTTTGTTCTTTTAAACCCTATCGTTACTGACATCTTTTTTTTTTTTTTCATAACCTGCGAATTGATTTCTGTTTGAGAAAATAAAAAGCAGATCGTTAGGGAATCACTGAAAGTAAATGCCAAAGATTCGATGACAAATAATTTAATTTGAAAGTGAAAAAAAAAAATAAAGATGACCTCTGGAAACAAATTTAAGTAAAAACCAACCAAGTTATAGGAGCTAGAGCCACACGACAATGTTAGTAGTTATTGAAATTACAGCAGAAAATTAATGAATAGGAAAAAATCTACAAATATGCCTTTTTTTCAGTTGTTTGTCTTTTTGTTATTTATTAATTCTTTGCAGTAATGCCAAAGATTAAGGTAGATAATCCGATATAAATTTTAATGATTTTTCTATGATTTTTTCCTTTACTGGAGAAAAGGATTTGAAAGGTACGTTAATACAATTTACTGTACTAAACAACAAAGTGAAGTACTGCTTATTTTCTAAGCCGGTATTAAGAGAAACAAAATATGAAATTTAAGCGAACGACTATTTATTTATTTTTTATTTAATCAGAGCAAAAGTTACAGAAATTGAGCTGGGTGTAACTTTGCCTTATGAGTGTTCAAATAATTTAGGAGTTGAAAAATAAATTTTAAAAAGTTTTTCAGTCAAAAGTTTACATCATTAACATAAAATTGCGCATCTAAAAAAAAGTGATGCAAATTTTCAAACTCTCTCTCTACAAAATATTCGAAACCAAACTATCTTTTCAGTACAATAGTTACCCAAACATTTCATTCGTTATCAAATAATCCATATATTTCATTCATTATGATGTATTTTATTAAAATGAAATTCAAAGTATATTCAATGCATTCACTATGTATTTACTATTTATATATCCATATATTTCATTTATTAATATGCATTCCAATTCAATGGAACCCGAAGAATATCCAATGTATTTACTATGCATTTAATATTATACATTCTTATATTTCACTCATTAATATGCGCTTCAATTCATTGGAAACCAAAGAATATTCAATGTATTTATTATTTATACATCCATATATTTTATTCATTAAGATGTGCTTCAATTCATTGGAACCCAAAGAACATTCAATTATCAATATCTCCTTCATAATTACTTAAATTCAAAGAAAGCCCAGCAAAGAACATTCTCCAAGGAACGAAATAAGTACCCAGTCCCCGGTCACTGGACAGAACCCAGAGATCCCGGATTAATGACAAAATCGCGCACCAGCGTAGCCATCCAGTTCTATGGCTTAAGTACCACCGACAATCGGGTTAGTCTATCTGCAAGAAATCGCCTTCAGAGACAGATAGAAATCGGATACCCCCTCCTCCTCAGTCCTAAAGATTGCACCAACCTGGTGCTCTCCAAGAGGCGTTTGATTAATCCAAAGACTCCAAACCTAATGGCTGTAAAGAAAAGCAATTAAAAGCCAAGAGGGGGATCGAATTTCGATGACTCCCAGGTCCTTTTTTTTTTTTTTTTTTTTTTAATACCATTTCCACCCCCTTGTTCGTTTTTCTCAGAAGGTAAGTCTTGCAGAAAGACGACTGCCATTGATTACTTTCCGTGACGGTTAAGTGTCTCTTGCCTCTGTTAATTCCAGTCCTTTTCATCGTTCGTTCCAGTGCCAGTCCTTGCTGAGATTTTTTTTTTTTTATTATTATTATTATTATCGCACAAAAGTCGATAGAATAGGTTCGAGGAGTGTCATCAATGACGCGGGATCACCTATGCGTGGATCTTGCCATTGGCTTTTGTGACGCCGAGCAAATTAGTCTGCAATTTCGTTCCTTTTTCTGGGAGGTTTTATCTCTAGTGTCTACTGTTCTGGATATGTGCGCTGCGCCATTTAAAAAGCAGAACGGAATTAGATTTGCGTAAGAGAGGGGAAAAGGTGTTGATTAATTGCCCTTGTTTTGTTTCGGTAATTTCCTCCTGTTTTGGAAGGTTCCGGCGTATCGCTCTGTGATCGGTATCTCTACTACAAGGCTTTTTTTTTTTTTTTTTTTTTTACTATAGTGTAGAGGTTCTTTATGGGTAGTTTTTGTTTTTAAATAATCGATAACAGCTATGTGTTTTCAGGCGTGTTATCGCATTTTTGCTTGAATTATTAGTTTAGAATGTTAGTAAGTAGAAAAGAGAGGATATATATATACATATATTTTTTTTTAAATTCTTTAGTTCCAATATATTACGAACTAAAAATAAAGGTAAAATGAAAGGAGGTACATTAAATGGTTATTCTTTTGAACGGATTAAAAACTAAGCACAATTGCGTATTATTAAGTAATTTGTGTGGGGAGAAATGAAAGGTTAACGAACTTCTGGAATAAACAAAGTTACTAATTACCCTACAAAAGTCTTCAAAATTCTAAGGAACATTTAAAGGCGCTTAATTATTTTGAATAAAAATGAGTAAATGACAATAATATAACACCATGCATTCAACTTTTACGGTCAAAACAAAACTATTCATTTCAAGCAGAGAATTTCGTTTTTAAGTATAAACAATTAACTTGGCCAATAAACTCTGATCATATAATCAATTGACAAAATAGGAATGTTTATTGTAAATAGAGAAGTTTATGCTAGATTTTTTTTTATTTCAATGCTGCTCCGTGTTAATGAATATAAAAAAATTTAAAATATGAATACCTAAGAAAAAACTGGAAAAAATTTCACTCAATATAAATGAACTGCAATTCTCTAATTATAATCATATTTTGCATTTAAATAACTAAAGAACACATTCCATTGATAACACTCAATCTCTCACGATATAGCCTCAAATGGAAAGAGAAAATTACCCCCCCCCCCCTCTCCCCTACTCCGACACTTATCTTATTATTTTTTTTATGCTCCTGCGAGATTCGAGAGCTCCATGAATAAAAGCAACACACGGAAAAACACTTCTATCAGAAATAAAGAAAAGGAAGTGACAAAAAAAGAATTGAAATAATTACCTAAAAAATAAAAAAAATCTCTCTCTCCATCGGTTATCAAAAGGCGTTAAGTCTTTTTTAAATAAAAACAAGGTCCCCCCCCCCCAACTCCGGAGTGCGAACTTATTATTATGCCGCGTTATTAATAGGCCATAACGAGATCTCGGGGAAAAGTCCTTTTCTTGAAAAGGAAGAGAAAAAGGACAGCGAGGAGGAATATCGGGTAGGACCATTTGTCTCCGAGTCGCCACTGGAGATGCAACTATCAATGCGGTTGGTGGAGTGCTTACTGCTATCAATAACTCTAGTATTTCAATGGGGGTAGCGCGGGCAATTGTTTCGTCCCTTTGTCGGTCGACTCTTCGTCCAACAAAACCCAACAAAAGTCGCATTTGGGGTGGAATGGGAAGGAGGTCTTCCCCCAATCCTTTCTTTTCCTTCCCCATTGTGTTTCTTCTTTTTGAAGAGAAAAGCGAGTTATTTTAAAGGTACTTACAACGACTTTTAACCACCCGGCGAGTGTTTCTCGGTTTGTTCCTTTGTGTCGGGGTGGCCCCATACAATTCCAAGTCCTCCCCGCTTCGATTTATGCATAGCCGATGAGTTTTATTTCTTTCCCCTTAAAAAGACTTCTTGTTTCCTCCTCTTCCAACCAAAAAGGGAAAAGCCATTCCTCCTCCACCCCCTCTCTCTTCTTACTGGTAATTGAGTTCTCGCAGCAAATGGGACGTACGGCCGCAATGGCTCCCGGGAGGCCTTTTGCTACAATATCTCTGGATGACTTGGTACCTTTATCATCAATTAAGTGGCGGCGGACGTTTTCAAAAGAGGGTTCAAGAGAGTATAATGCAGAAGTGACGGCCTCTCTCTACGCAGAGGAAATCCCAGTCGTTACTCAGAAAGCGAGGGATTGTGTCCCTTTTGAATGGCGGAGGGTATCACTTGAACTGAACTAGTAGTCCCCTCATAATCGTTCATTTTTCTATTTTACCCGCAGAAAAATATACCTTTTTCTTTTGGGGTGGGGGCTCGCATCCAGAATACTCGATTATTACTCGGGCGGAATGTCATTGCTTCGAAGGGTGACATTCCGGGGGGGGGGGACTACTGAGATCCGACTCTGCGCGGGTTTTCAAGTTGCAGCGGTCGAGATCTTCCAAGCAACAGTCGAAATCGAATGGTAGAGGTCGGCAATATTGCAGCATGTGCATTTAACAAGGTTCCCACTCAAATCACAGAATGAAAAGCAATGACTTTTTAAGGACCCAAGTAATGTTTTTAAGGACCTTTTAAAAAAAATTTCAGGCATCACGTCTATATGTAAATTTTTTAATAATGTATATTCAACCAAAAAAGTTACAAGTTAGCAGCATACATAATGCAAATGTGTCAAGAGAATTCTGATACGGTGAGGATACGTGGCAATTACGCGAGGATAGCAAGTCGGAGTTGTATTTTTTTATAAATTTTTGTTGGGTACACAACATCCGCAAAAATGAAGGACTTTTAAGGACCTCTAAGCATTTTCAAGTACTTTCAAGGCCTTGAAAACAAGTTCAAAAATATTAAGCACTTTTTAATGACTTTCAATGACCGTGGGAATCATGTTTAATAGTTAAGAAAAACTAGATATGCAATGTGCCCAGATCAACAGACCTTAATTACGATAAAAATTCTTTATGAAATAAGTACATACGATCGGATACCCTGTATACAAACAGTTATAAATAATACAAAATGAATTTCGATATGTACTTCACAAATCTTTATACGTACTACATGAATTTTAACGAATGTTCATAACATGCTACAAGAATTTTAACGAATGTTCTTAACATGCTAAAAGAATTTTAACGAATGTTCATAACATGCTACAAGAATTTTAACGAATGTTCATAACATGCTACAAGAATTTTAACGAATGTTCTTAACATGCTACAAGAATTTTAACGAATGTTCATAACATGCTACAAGAATTTTAACGAATGTTCATAACATGCTACAAGAATTTTAACGAATGTTCTTAACATGCTACAAGAATTTTAACGAATGTTCTTAACATGCTACAAGAATTTTAACGAATGTTCTTAACATGCTACAAGAATTTTAACGAATGTTCATAACATGCTACAAGAATTTTAACGAATGTTCTTAACATGCTACAAGAATTTTAACGAATGTTCATAACATGCTACAAGAATTTTAACGAATGTTCATAACATGCTACAAGAATTTTAACGAATGTTCTTAACATGCTACAAGAATTTTAACGAATGTTCATAACATGCTACAAGAATTTTAACGAATGTTCTTAACATGCTACAAGAATTTTAACGAATGTTCTTAACATGCTACAAGAATTTTAACGAATGTTCATAACATGCTACAAGAATTTTAACGAATGTTCTTAACATGCTACAAGAATTTTAACGAATGTTCATAACATGCTACAAGAATTTTAACGAATGTTCTTAACATGCTACAAGAATTTTAACGAATGTTCATAACATGCTACAAGAATTTTAACGAATGTTCATAACATGCTACAAGAATTTTAACGAATGTTCATAACATGCTACAAGAATTTTAACGAATGTTCATAACATGCTACAAGAATTTTAACGAATGTTCATAACATGCTACAAGAATTTTAACGAATGTTCATAACATGCTACAAGAATTTTAACGAATGTTCTTAACATGCTACAAGAATTTTAACGAATGTTCTTAACATGCTACAAGAATTTTAACGAATGTTCATAACATGCTACAAGAATTTTAACGAATGTTCATAACATGCTACAAGAATTTTAACGAATGTTCATAACATGCTACAAGAATTTTAACGAATGTTCATAACATGCTACAAGAATTTTAACGAATGTTCATAACATGCTACAAGAATTTTAACGAATGTTCTTAACATGCTACAAGAATTTTAACGAATGTTCATAACATGCTACAAGAATTTTAACGAATGTTTATAACATGCTACATGAATTTTAACGAATGTTCATAACTTGCTGCAAGAATTTTGATAACGTACAACACGAACTTCAATATGTACTACACGAATATACAATGCTTTAATTTTGATAAAAAAAAAATACTAGTGTCCTTCTGATAACAAGAGAAAATTCATATCCTTGTCTTTTTTATATGTCCTCTTTTTTTTTTTTTTTTTTTTTTTTTTTTTTCCAACTGCATTTGAGCAAAGATTAAAGAACAATCAAGGATTAATTTTTAAGCATAACTTTTTTTAATATATTCTGGTAACTTCTATAACCGAATTTATTATTTTAAAACTTTCAATGCTAGATCTTCTTTGTAAATAATTTCAAATCGTCTATTAGGGCCTTGAGCAAATCCAAGAGATATTCAAAGAGAAATTCAAGAGAGTTTTTGAGATATTTCCTGCTAGAATATTTATTTTTGTATCGTTTATTATGTAATATTACATTTTTAATCAATCAAAATTATACGTCGCTAAGCAGTTCTAAGATCCAGATTTAGTGTCACAAGTTAGCCTAAAACGGAACCATTCAATAATTGTTCAAGTTCGGACTTTTTAAAAATATTGCATACCCTTTCATCCACTCAGCCCTTCAATTATGAAAAGAATAAGTCGAAAAATTTAACTTTTTTTCAAACCAATTTTCATTAAATTCTTAATTTTGCCCCTGCTATGCTACATGTAATAATGTAAGTACCGCCTATAATATACGAATATTCTAAACATGCTTTTACATTATTATTTTTTTTTTAATTCACAAAGTTGCATATATTATTAAAGAAAATAACATTTAAAGTATACAGCTTAAATACTGGTTAACTTTTTTTTTAGTTACTGGTTCATATTCGTTTGGTTCGAAAAAAGAGTGCCACTCAATATGAAGAAAAATTGTAAAAAACTTTATTAGAAACTAAAATATGTAATAACTAGTGTCCAACGAAAACTAAAAACACCTCATTAAGGATAAATTATAACTAACTGCTCGTTTAAAAAGTAACAATAATAATAATAATAATAATAATAATAGCTATCATTGTAAGAAAAATAAACTGCAATTTTTTTTTTTTTATCTCTTTCTCAAAAAAACATTGAAAATATTACCTAGCATTGTAAGATAAATAAATTGCAATTTTTTTTTTAATCTCTTTCTCAAGTAGAGTTAATAACCCCATGTAAAAATCCACTCATTCCAGGACATCTGTCGTCTTCTTTTAACAAACTAACTACAGCAACTTATAAAACAAAAAAGTCTGTTACATAAAAATAATTGCAATATATATATATATTTAATACATCTGAATAAATTCTGATAATACATCTTTAATATATTCATGTATATTTATAATATACATTACAAAAAATATAAATACATATATTAAAAGAACATATCAGATCCTATTATGTAGAATATATTTTAATATATAAAAATATATTTAATATATATAAAATATATACATAATGTATAATATATATAAATTATTTTTCAGTAATTTGAAGGGAAAAAATAATAATAACAACTATTAAACGTTTTCATATACAAAACTTAAATAATAAAACCCTCAATCTATATTCGCTTCTCCGAACCACGCTCGTAGTTTCGTTAAATCAACTCACTATTAAAAAAAAATCTTAATTGCGAAGGTTAATGAAAGGAAATATTCCCAAATTCTTTTCCGTTTCCACAGAAATACTTCGGAACAAAATTCCTTTAAATATCGTATTACTTTTAATAGTTCTTAAATGAGTGAACGTTTAAGAATCTATTTAGGGATACTTCCTTCTTCATCGGAATTTTTTTTTCCCTGCACTGGGGAATATTTAGGGAAAATCCTTTAATCCCAACGTTGCTCGCTACATTTAGATTAATCAAGCGACCAGGGAATCTTTCACAGAAGGTAGGCGAAGTTCCGAAAGAAAGAATTTCATCCGGAAATTTCTGTTCGTTAATTAAATTATTCGTATTTCGGGGTGACGAACAATTTCCAAGAAGTATTTTGTCAATCGGTTGTTAATATGGATTGTAATGTGAGTGTAGATTAAATCAAAAGTTATTTGATACATGTTTAACTTAACCCGAACTGCTTAAAAGTGGTCGAGTATTTTCAAGATGTTTTAGAAAGGACTGCAGTTAATAAAAAATAACTACAAGTATACTTATTTTAAAAGGATCAATTATATAGGATCAAAAATTAACAGGTTTCTTATTACTTAATCATTACAGATATACTTTTACTTAATCACTTTCATCTATGACTGGATTTGATATGAATAATCAAAAATAACTACAAGTACACTTATTTTAAAAGGATCATTTATATAGGACCACAAATTAGCAGGTTTCTTATTACTTAATCATTACAGATATACTTTTACTTAATCACTTTCATCTATGACTGGATTTGACATGAATAATCAAAAATGTACCAAACAAAATATGTGAATTTGTTAAAAAAGAAATCTTTGTTTTATAGCCACGGAAAAATACAATAGAAATTGCCTGCAGTTTCAAACAAAGCAACTTTTCTAACGAATACCATAAAAATGATTTTCATAAACTTGACATTTCCTCTTTCTATTTTAGTAATCGAAACATTTAAGATTAAATTTTATGTTATTAAAATATAATAAAAAAACGGTTTTATAGAAGAATTGAAGAAAAACTACTCTTATTGGTAAACAATTCGTAATTTAAGAGAAATTACTAAGGGTTTTCTTTCTTTTTCTTTTTTGCAAAACGTATTATTATTCACTTACCCAATGGAATCGGAGAATGTAAACACATAAGAATTTTCTTACCTGGAAAGACAAAAAAGTATTGGTTAACAAAATACAATTAAAAAAGTTTCGAATTATTGCGATTTTTAAAATTTTATTATTCAAAACTGTTTGAAAACTATTATCACCATTGTGAGTATTGAATCATATCATACATAAATTAAAAGATCGTTACTTTACTTGCTTGACTACTTCACTAAACTTGAAAAAATTCTGAAATAATGTGAAAAAACATATAAAACCTGCTTTACTTTACTTACCCCCCCCCCCCCCCATAAACATATCTACTCTTACCAAAATTGAAACTGAATCAAAGTGATAAGTAAGCCTGAAATAAAAGTCGCAGTTTTCATCATTTTCATTTTTAAACAGTTTTAAATATTATATTTGTATATTTAATAAAAGATCCAACATTAGTTATAGGCTCGGCACTCAAAACACTGGAACTTGTTTTTTCCTGTTTATTTAAAGTCGCCGATAGATGGCGGTATTGAATCTATTTAAAGTTAGACGAAATTTAGAGTCTCGTTTGTAGGAGAATTGATACACTTCGTCATGAAGTGTAACACCATGATATTTTTTTTTTTATCGTATGCAAGCATTATAAAAGATTTATTTTTAATATAGAATGTCGATTTTTTTTTTTTAGAGAAGTCTATTCAAAATATGTGCTTATTTTCAACCAAAAATTATACAACAGATATATCAAATTTGCCAATCTCCAAATTGGCCATTTTTGTTTGTCAACAAAGTTTGTTGTTGTTAAGATAAATACAAAAATACGCATGGACAGTACGGGCACCACTAGAGAGTGGGAAGGGAGGTTCATGGCTCATTAAAATTTAAAGTATAGAACTGCCAGAAATAACAATGCGCTCATTTTCAAACAAAAACTAAACAACAGCTATACAAAATTTGCTAAACTCAAAATTGGCTAATTTTGTTTGTCAACAAAGTTTGCTGTTGTTAAAATAAATACAAAAATACACATGGGCAGTATATGCACCATTAGAGAGAAGGAAGGGGGGGGGGGACTTGGTTCATTAAAAATGAAAATAAAGTAGAAATCAAACTGTCAGAAATAATAATGTGCTTATTTCTCACCAAAAACTATACTACAACTATACAAAATTCGCCAATCTCAAAATTGGCCAAAGTATGTTGTTGTTAAGATAAATACAAATATCCACATGGGTACGCAGAAATGACAAGAAAATAAAGTATAAATGTTTTAAATTATTCGTTTTAACAGAAATTAATGAATAACTATTATTTAACATTTTATTGGAAAATACTACTTTTTTTTTTATTCAAATCAAGGTTTTTATCAAAAATATTTCCCGCTAAGAGCCCTTCTGCAATAGATACTGCCAGCGCCCATGCAATATATATATATATATATATATATATATATATATATATATATATATAAAGTAGTAGGAGCACAATCAACGATAGAATTTTGTTTAAAGTTAATTGGTTTTATAATTTCGTTTACCAGCTAATTTATAAGATAAAACATCATTCTTCGAAATTAGATAACAAGTATGAAGAAAACTTCAACTAAAATATTAAAGAATGTTATTAAACTGCCACAAAAGTTACTTCAGAGATATATCTAGGGAACAGATCTCACTTCACCCCAAAACAAAATATCAACTAAAACAATCGATGCAACATCATATCGATGTAAAATCAGGTATCGATTCTATACATAGCAGCAAAAGGCTCTCCACGAAGCCAACTCATTAGTCGACATGCAAATCTATGCTAACGGGGGAAACTCGAAGCTGTGTTCAGGGAGGGGGGGGGGGGGCATCAAGGTACAAACAATGAGCTGATTTTGCAGGTCCTCCAAGGGGGGGAGGGGGGGTTGTGTGTCATCTATAACGCACGCTCGATTAACTGTAACCGCCAACACAAAGGGAGGAGGTCCCCCAATTATCAACGCCTGACTTCTAAACACCGTTCCTGGGAAGCTGGATAACACCGTTGCCATTTTTGCCACCTCTGTCCTGTAATGATAGAAATTAACGATTTGAGTTGGGGGGTTGTTGGTCTCTCGTTCTCGTTCCGAGATGAGGAGAACAAAGTATTGTACTATGCAGTTGAACGCGTCTTTTAACAGTTAAAAAAGTCGACAATGTTTAACTTTAAATTTTTTAATCAAATGGAAAAATAGTATACTAATCAAAGCTAAAATAAAATGACTTGACTAATATAATTAAATCGAAACGTATAGAATCATTATTACTTTGTTAAATGTATATTAATACTTTGTTATGTAACTAATATTTTGTTAAATACATGAATATTTTATTACCAGCAATATTTTTCTATTGCTAAATGTATATTAATGCTTTGTTATATAATTAATTTTTTGTTAAATGCACGAATATTTTATTACCAGCAATATTTTTCTATTGCAAACCAATGGTAACTCGAATTTGAGGCAAGCTCAGATTGAGATGGGTATTGACGAGTTCCTTACGTTATTAAGTTACGTCAGCTAGTATAACCCAGGCGAAGATGAGAACATAATGGAAGAAGATTCTGAAAGCCCCCCCCCCCCCCCCAACCCATAAAGGGCTGTCGAGTCAAAAAAATAAGATTACTACATTTCTTTTTATATATTTAGGGTTGTTGTTTTTACTACAACATTGTTAACTGCATTCTAAAAAAAATTCAATCTAGCGTTACTCCCGCTTTGTTTTCTAAACTAAACTAAAACTAAACTCAGTGACGCAACAGGACCTTGAACTGCTATTCCCAAACCAGCTTACTTGACCGCGGGCCCCGGGGTGTCCTACAGCAAAGTTCCGGTCAGATGGTCAGTCTGACGCGAAACACCCAGTGTTTAGTTCCCAAGCATGTTTGGTACTCATTTAATTGACCCACTTAAGGGATGAAAGGCTGAGTCAACCCTGCTCGGTTCGGGGATCGAACAGCGGACCTGTGGCATGGAAGCGCAATGCGCTACCACTGAGTCACGGGTCTTCCAACTTTGTTTTCATGGTGATAAATTTAGGATCTCAGGTAGCACAGCAGTGTTGGACAATGTCGGAAACTAGGTTTCTGGGAGGATTGACCAGTCCGTGCCGAAACAAGAGCATCGATGTTGTTTTTTTGCACACGATTACACGATTTTTTTTTTTTTTTAAGAAAGAAGTCAAAACCATCACAAAGCATATTTTTGTACCCCTCCGTCCTTTCTTATAGCACTATACTTCAATTTTCAACCTCAGCATCAAGATTTTAAAACTTAAAGTATATTTTACCCAGCGTTGGAAGAGATTGGTCAAGATTCGTAGCAACGCCCAATGTACAACGGTCCACATCGGGATTGGCCAGCGTTGAGCCGATATTGGCCAGCGTATTTGTGCTAATGAGGTATTCAGGGATGAAAGTGATCAGAGAGCAAAAAGGAGGAAATCCAAAAATTTGTTAAAAAAGCTCGCGGAAGGAATACACAAAAATTCAACAAAAAAGTATGCAGGAAGGATAATTCAATAATTAGATTCAATGAAATTTCTCATACTATATAATAATTACATTTCAAATATTAGGAGTTTGTGAAGTAGTCTGTGAGGAAAGGGATGCTAAGAGGAAAAATCTTTTGTTTAGACATGAGGAAAAGTATACTTTTTACAGGAAAAACTGGTTCAGATCAGAAAAATGAGGATCCTCGAAACAGGGACAAAGAGAAGTAAAATGTTACATAAAAAAACTACAAAGGAGGAGATCGTCCAAAAGGAGGAAAACTATCATCCCTTGGTATTTCAACCATTGGCCTGTATAGAAACGTACATATACATCCATATTCTACACGCGGTACACAATCAATTCTATACTCAATCAAAAACATTAGATACATGAGTCGTCCCTAGGTTTATGATACACAGTACGTGCTATGTACATCTATATTTTAAGACTCTAAGACTCATACAAAAGGTGTATCATGTCCATAGCGTATCCTCAGTCCATCTGTATTCACACCAAGACATTCAAACCCTACATCAAAAACATGAGGACGTACAGAGTGGTCATCCGAACCACCAAATCCTAAAACACACATTTTCTCCACCATTACAGGCATCAAAAATTTACGAGAAACTTCTCCCGGACACTCTTTTTCGTCCCAATCCATCCATCCAACCGAAACACACACAAAAAAGAACAGCCAAACGTAAAAATTCACCGAGAAAAATTTCGCCACACCCATTTGCCACCGAAAACAAAAACCCCCACACACACACACTGCCCCAAACTCTACGCTTCGCCAATTCCCTTCGCCATCCCCGACCAAAAACAAACCTCAAAAGTGGTGGAGGACCAGAAAAGAAACAACAACAGCAGCAGCAGCAAAAAAAAAAAAAAAAGCCACGATCACCTAACAGGAAGAAGGAAAAAAAAATAATAATAAATAAAAAGAAAGAATGAGAGAGAGAGAAAGGCAACACAAATGCATCCGCAGAAACACAGGGAAGCGCAAGAGCAGGGATGGGGAGGATGGAGAGGAATCAGGAAGAGGAGAGGGATGGACTGGCCACAAAGCAGCAACCGTAGCGTCCATCGCAACACACTAAAGTGGGCAGTAGCGAGCATTTCCTAGAGATTGCCATTGCTGGACGACCGTCTAGCCGTCGCCAGCCATACCACACCGTTTTATTGCAAGAAACCATGGCTCCAGAGCGTCTAGCTGCTGGTATATCCAATGTGTTTGGAATGGGAGCTGTTGATGTACCTACCGCCACTGAATTCTCGATGAGTATAGAGGGGGGGGGGGAGTGTCTTTGGAAAGGGGGGGGGGGGGAGGAGGAGGATGGTGGAACGAAATATGAAATTCTATCTTGGAGATAAAGATCTCTGCCAAGGGTTACCGTTTGGATGGTCACAGGCGCGTAATGGGGAGGTTTTTGTGGTTGTTGGCATCGTTTGATTACTGGGAATGGGGGGCAGGAAAGTTTATGAATAACATTCTGGATGGTGAGGAGGGTAGGTTAGTTTCGGTTTTGGGATTGTGATGGTACTGGAAGGAGCAGGGTTTTTTTTTTTTTTTTTGGTGGGAAGATGAGATAAGCTTGTAATTATTTGGAGAAAGAAGTTGGCTTTTAGGGGCAATTCAATGGCTGATTACACAATAACTTTTTTGTTATTTAATTCATATGATAAAACTTTGGAAAAAGGGGGGAAAAAAAAAGGGAATGTTTTATTTAACATTTCGGAATTAGATGCACGAAGTTTTATATTTAAGAGACATTTGGAAGAAGAAGAAAAAAAAAAACACTGCACAGAAATTCTATTAGGATGAATTTAAAAAAGAAGATTGTTCGTATATGTATGATTTTTTTATAAGGAAGCTACGGATTTATTATGATTTTGATGAAATTTTGCACACTTGATCTTCGAAATAAGCAGAAGAAGAAATTGCAAAAATTTGCAACTTCATACATGAAATTTTGAAAAACCTCTCACATTTCCCCCTTCCAACCCCTAAAGGTTTATGAAAATAACTTAGGCTCTACTGAACAAATTCGAACCGGGATATTATCACGAGGTATCTTGACAAAACCAGACGATTTTAGGCAATACAATTTCATTTACGTTTTGTTGCTAGGATTGACCTATGCCAAATGCATTATTTAAACGAAAATAGTTTGTCTTGAAATCAGGTTCCGCCTGTAACTAATTTAATCGATTCATGAATTTTTCTATTTTTGAACTGAAATTTTTTAAGTAGGATGGAGAGAAGACTTTAATTTGAAAGAAAAGTAGGAGGCAATATTCAGTACAAACGTTCTGCTCGTACTTTTTTTCACACTTAACTTCGCGTACATTAAAAACAAGAAAAATTCCTCAAATTTTTAGAAAATTTATGACAGCACTTTTTTCAGACAGTCGTTATAAATTACCAAATGGTGTTTTGGTTATTTTTTATTCTAAAGCTACCCTCACCTAGTCTCAAGTTCTTCACCTGACAACTGTTTGATAAAAGTCTAGAGTTCCAGACAAGCAAGGTAAAATCAATTAAATAAATCAACTTTCTAAACAATGACGCAAGTATAAGAAATCTTGTTGCTTACAACAGGGGGCGAAGCGAGTTTTCTAAAAGGAATAGGTAAGAATTTTAGGAATACTTCCAAAAATTTCATGAAGATTTTAGGGATAATTATTTTAAATTTTAGGGATAATTTTAAATAATTGAAGGACAATTTTAAAAAATTTAGGGATAATTTAAAAAAAATTAGGGATAATTTTAAAAATTTAGGGATAATTTTAAAAATGTAGGGATAATTTTAAAAAAAATAGGGATAATTTTAAAAAAATTAGGGATAATTTAAAAAAATTTAGAGATATTTCTTTTAAAGTTGACATGGGCACCTAACACAGACATTTTTATCAAAGCATATTTCAACACTGGCAAAAAACTGCCAATTTTTAAAAAGTTCAATAATTAAAATCTCAAAAAAGATTTTCTCCTCTGGAAGATTATCCGGATTTTTTCGTGGATCTTGGAGAAAAATCGGGGAAATTTCGAGGTTTTTAATTTTTTTTTTTTTTTTAGGAATTATCAAAAAATGTAAGTACAATTTTAGGGAAGAACAAAAATTTAAGGAATATTAGGAATTTTAGGGCGAATGCTACCCTTCTTTACAGCTACAAATTACACAATCACCAAACACGTTTCATTGTATTGTTGTTCTATCATGTGGATCCATTACGTTGATGTGGGCTCGCAACGGAATCTAGGACGAGTTATTTAAATAAAAGGTTCTTTATTAGCTGGTAACAGCGCAAGCAAGTTTCGAATTTATTCAAACACCACAAACTCCTAATTTTGTTTTTTATTTAATGTATAATTTGACCAATTGAGGAACTTGCACAAGTGAGGAAAATGAATATTTTTTTTTTTTGTATTTTCTAGTGTTATCCAACGAATATATTTGAGCAGTAAAATTATTTTTTTTTATCTTTATGCTTTCAAATAATCAAAAATCGAGTTTGAAATCAAAGCAAAGGTCACGTGACCAAAAACGCATAACAAAACCGTGACGTTTTTAGGCACAGATTCCGTCGAATATCCCCAAGGAGGAAACTGGTCTAAAACAGGTTTTAGACTGGTCCATTATCTGCGCGTTGACGTCGCACGCAAAAGTAGCTTTTCCCCGCCAAATCGCTAAGTGCAAAACTAAATATTTTTTTTTTTTTTTTTTAAACTATCTATCCGAGCTCAGATTTTTGAAAGAATGGTATTGTTTTTCATGAATTTTTCTCTCCTTATTTAAAAATAAAACCAAAAGTTGCTCATTAATACAGTGTCTACATTCTTTAAGACAATTCGGTATCTATATCGCCTTACTATCTCTCCTGGTGCTGGTAAAATGGGAATCCAATGGCGACTAACAGCGAACTCCACTGCATAGATGTTTAATCCATGTTTTTACATATCCCATCTAGTCGCGTCGCGATGATTAAGTACTCAATCTGTTTCTCGGAATACCAAATCAGTAAAAGAAAAGTGTTTGGTATGCATCGACGTCAAATATTCAGATATCTCTTTTGGCTCCTTGGCAAGCAGCTCGAGTTTATGGCCATTTATTTAGCACCAGTTGTATCGGAGGGAAAAACACAATGGGGGGGGGGGGGGAGATGTCCTGATATATAGGTCCTTGTGTGTACGACACACAAAGGGAAGAAAAGCATATTCCTCAAGGAGCAATTGGTGCATATCTGCATACACACTGTACACATACACACGCGTGCCATTCAAGATGGGCGACGGGCGCTTTATATTGAATACAGCGCGACAAAATAATAAGAACACACACACACACAAAAAAAAGGACAACTTTTGCGCTATCTGCAAATGCATACATCGCGCCCTGTCTCAATAGCAAAGGGAAGAAAGAAGAGTATAGAAAAACTGTTTTGTTAGAGGGGACCCGAGCTATTTATCAGTGAGATGGTTTTCTATTTTGCATACATGCCAGCGCTTTTTAAGCATATATATATCCACGACGGCCCATAGATCTATAACAACTATGAGGTGTGTCAAAATGCTTTTCACACACGGACACTGAAAGAAGACCGGGCTCCAAACACACATTTTGTGATATGGATCGAAAGAAGAAATAAAAAAAACGAACATCGAAAAAGAAAATAAAAAAATAAAAATGTCGCTGGCGTGCCAGTATTATGGGAAATGATCTATAGCGAAAGATGCAGACGAGATACACTGAAGCTAAAAAAGTCGTGAGGGGGTTGGAGGACTTTTTTCAGGAATGGTATTTTTTCAGGAAGTCCATAGGAATCTAATGGCGGTTGCAGCACAATGGACGGCAGCTCTTTGCTTACAAAACTCGAGGCATATCCCCATAGACGCCAATGGACCTACAACTCTCTCTGTATGCAAGATGTCAAAGGGGGGGGGGGAGGGGTGGAGGGGGGTTGTTATAGACTTGGCACGCAGTAAATGCAGGTCACAAGTGAATTAATCCGATTGGATTGTTGTGGATTTTAAAATAGAAATAATAATGGGAGATATTAAAATATTTCAGTTATGATAATGCGTTTGTTGCGGGCCGCATTTGTTCGCTTGAATGAGGATGCAAATAAAGGGATATAAACAGACGCCTGTGTGAATGAGTTTCGAAGGACAACTGGGAGGTTGTTGTTGTTGTTTTTTTATGTATTAAAGATGTGATGACAGGATTTGTATTTTTTTTTTTTTAAAGAAGGAGTGAAAGGAACTTTGTCGAGATGAATACTTGTCCATTGAAGAAAATTTCACTGACATTTAATTTTAAAAATACTGAGACTGTTGAAAGTCGGGTAATTTGTATGAATCATTTTGGCGAGCATATATAAATAAATTATGTTCGACAAAAGAACCTATGTCTTTTGAAATAGTAAATAAAAACATATTTATAATGCAACTGTAAATTCTTTTATATACATTTTTTAATTTTAAAAAAGGCATCATACAACCACTATCTGATAAGCTTAAAAAAAAATTGTCATTGTAAGAGCATTATAAATATCCCTTGATATAAAAAGAACTAAGCGAATAGTATACGTATATCTATAAAAAAAGAAAAAGGCATAATTAAATATGTGTTCTTTAAATTTAATTTTGGGATGGTCACAGTTGGAAAATGAATTTAAATAGGTGCGAATAAAATTTATGATGGTGCATATTTAAAGTTGGTAATTTAAAATCTCGAATAATTTTAAAAACTAATTTGCAGATTACTTGCTATTATTCTCAACGTATCATTATTATTACGAGAATATTAATTATTTGCAGTAACAGAAATTAAAAAAAAAACTTAAATCAAAAAGCCAGTGCAATTCATAACTATAAATAAAGTGGTCGAATAAAACTTTTATTGCTGATCAGTTTACTTAATGATAAAAAATTTAATTGCAGTCGAATGATAAGAATTTCCATCGACCAAGCCCGTTTCACTACACATCATCATGTCCTTATTCACTATCGTGGAGATTTGGTTGTTTGTAAGAAAATCTCACAACCATAGAAAGTTACCAAAAGATTAGTTTCTCAATCATTCAACAATCAAAGAACATGTTCACACACACACACACACACACATAAAGTATTGTCAGACTAACTTCCAAAAATTCAACTACAGTTGATCGGGATTCCTCGAACAAATTCCTAAATCACTGGAGATCACCACATGTCCTAATTCACTACTTTGGAGCAGAAGTAACCAAAGCTTAATTTAAATCACCCAACAATCAGAGAACACGGTAAAAAGCGTCATCACCACAAATTAACTAACAATAAATTCAACTGCAGTCGACCGTGTCCTTTCAAACAAATTCTACGATCACTATGTATCATCATGTATTTATACTTATCCACTACTTTTACTTGGGCACAGAAGTTACCAAAGCTTAATTTAAATCACCCAGCAATCAAAGAACACGGTAAAAAGCGTCATCACCACAAATTAACTAACAATAAATTCAACTGCAGTCGACCGTGTCCTTTCAAACAAATTCTACGATCACTATGTATCATCATGTATTTATACTTATCCACTACTTTTACTTGGGCACAGAAGTTACCAAAGCTTAATTTAAATCACCCAGCAATCAAAGAACACGGTAAAAAGCGTCATCACCACAAATTAACTAACAATAAATTCAACTGCAGTCGACCGTGTCCTTTCAAACAAATTCTACGATCACTATGTATCATCATGTATTTATACTTATCCACTACTTTTACTTGGGCACAGAAGTTACCAAAGCTTAATTTAAATCACCCAGCAATCAAAGAACTTGGAAAAAAGCCTCGTCACCACTAATTAACTTACAATAAATTCAACTGCAGTCGACCGGGTTCTTTCAAACAAATTCTACGATCACTGTGCATCATCATGTCTTTATACTTATTCACTACTTTTACTTGGGCACAGAAGTCACCAAAGCTTAATTTAAATCACCCAGCAATCAAAGAACTTGGTAAAAAGCCTCGTCACCACAAATTAACTTACAATAAATTCAACTGCAGTCGACCAGGATCCCCCAAACAAATCCCCCGATCACTGTGTATCATCATGTCCCCAATCACTACCACGGAGATCTTATTTGTAAATATCCCTCCCACGTCTTCCAATAAACCAGGGCACCGAATCCCACGCACGTTGTGGATAATCCCCTGGATTTCAGGGGGATATCCTCGACGAATATCCGTCACCGTGATCACCTCATACACTTTCTCCCCTCCCCTTTTCTTCCCTTCTTTTATACATCTATATATTCCCTTTTTCTTATATTCCTTCCCTCTCCTCCTAGCATTTACCGACGCCTCCAGTTGTGTTGAGGAACATTCAAAATGCGTCGCCAGTTCGTCGCCAACTTTTTTTTTTTCTCTTCCTTCGTAGGTCGGCACACACATATTTTTTATCGAGAAGAACTGTTCTCAAGCCACCATCTCTCCGATATATCACTTTATTCACTCGGACTTTGGCAGCACCGAGAAGATTTTTATATTTTGTGTAGTAACCGTCTCTCTTCTCAACGCCCGCGAAAAAGGAGGAAATTGTTTTTAGGTGCTGGAGGAATATTTTTTTTCCCCCACCCTTGCTGGCGTCGTGGTTGCGGGTCCATCAGTTTGGGTTTGAAATGCGTGGAATAAGAAGCAAATTGGATTTAAAACGGTGTTTCCAGAGCTTCCATTCGATAAATGATGGAATTGTCCCTCGCATTTGAGGCGTCTTGAATAAATTATTAGTATGAATCTGCACAGGAAATGATATCCAAAATAAAGTTCTTACCAGAAACTAGATTAAATGGGAAAGGGACTAAGCCAAATATTTTTGAATAATGATTAATCTTTCCTCTAAGATGTATAGTCAATGTTCGAAACAAAGTTATCCAACAACATTATTTCAAACCCATTCGTTTTAACATTAAAAAGGAATAAAGCAGGAAATATATTGCCCTCAGAAGGATAATAGTCAATGTCTTAGAACAAAGTAACTTACATCAAACTATTCAGAAATCTTAAGGAAAAATAGATGTCTCCTTGCCCTAAGTAGAAATACAAATCACAACAAAATCATATTGCAAATCAATAAGAGCAATTTTTAACAAGAGACATAAGAGATATGATTAAAAGAAAGATTGAAAGAGAGCAGGAGACTGTACCTTCCTATTAACAGATACATAAATCTTTTTTCCCGTTGTATTTGAAGTTCACTTTGCAGAAACTCGTGAAAGAAACTAAAGGCTAACTATTGTGGGCATTTAGAAATCAATCAAGAGTTTTAATTATAAAAATCAAGAGTATAATTAAAAAGTACAGCGACCTGTAAGTACCAATCTTCGACAGGAAAACTCGGAAACACAAATGGACGAATAATCTAACCCAAACTAAAGTGACAGGAAATTGAAGCACACTGTCAATCTCTTGCATACCACAATGGATTACCCTCATAAAACCGACGAATCTTCCAACAAATTGGATTCAGGCAATATATTCCACTCACCAACCAAACCCCTGTCGTTCTCAAAAAATAGTTCGGTGTTCGTTCCACCACAAGAAGGGAGGAGATGGGGGGAGGTCCCTCTAAAAATTCATCACCGATGAAAATTCCATTAGTGATATCACTTCCTGAGAAGTATTTTTTTTTTTTTTTTTATTGCCCAGAAGTAGAGTGAGTCTGTTAAATGGAGTAGTGCGGAAGTTAAAATATTTACCGATCACTGATGTGCGAAACCCCCCTCGCTGGTGGTAGAGTGGCCAGTGGGGATTAGAGCCTTCCCTACTGTAAAAGGGGGGGGGGCATTCATTTATGGCATCATAACCGTTAATAATACGGATCGCCTTTTACCAGGAGACCCACCCGGATGGCTTGGGAACGAACTTTGGAAGGAAAGTGGGATTGTGAGTTGAAGGTGAGCCTATGTTCGGACTTACTAAGGCTGGCCCTGCAGCAGAGACCTGACGCAATGTTTCCTTCCAAAATATTGCTACTTCAGAATGGTCACTAAATAATTCCTGCTTAGAGATGGCGCAATTCTTCTTGCTTAGCATCGAAATATTCCTACTTCACAATGGTCACTAAATAATTCCGGCTGCATAGACATGAAGCAATATTTCTCGTTTCACATACTTTATCGAAATATTCCTACTTCGAAATGGTCACTAAATGATTCCTGCTGAATAGACATGACGCAATATTTCTCGTTTCACATACTCTATCGAAATATTCCTACTTCACAGTGGTCACTAAATGATTCCTGCTGCATAGAGCTGACGCAATATTTCTCGTTTCACATACTTTATCGAAATATTCCTACTTCGAAATGGTCACTAAATGATTCCTGCTGAATAGACCATCTCGTTTCACATACTCTATCGAAATATTCCTACTTCACAATGGTCACTAAATAATTCCTGCTGCATATAGACATGACGCAATATTTCTCGTTTCGCATATTCTATCGAAATATTCCTACTTCACAATGATCACTAAATGATTCCTGCTGCATAGAGCTGACGTAACATTTTCTATTTCGCATTCCCTGTCGAAATATTGCTACTTCACAATGGTCACTAAATGATTCTGCAATATAGATCTGACGCAATATTTCTTATTTCGCACGCCCTTTCGAAATATTGCTACTTCACAATGGTCACTAAATAATTCCTGCTGCACAGAGCTGACGTAATATTTCCTATTCGCATTCCTTGTCGAAGTATTGCTACTTCAGAATGCTGCACTAAATAATTCCTGCTGCTTGCATAGAACTAATACAATATTTTCCATCTTGCATCTCCTGCCCAAATATTGTTACAGTAAAACATAGGGGAAAATGTACCAGATACGACAATAATAATTACCTCACGTTAACGAAATTAGAAAGGAAAATATTGCTTTGTTCCATTTTTCGCCAACTAAAATGTTTCAGTTTATTTTTTAGTCAAAAAGTCGAGGCACCTGGTGGAATAAGATCTTGAATGTTAATAGTAAAATAAAATTACTTTCCTTCAACTTTTGTTACCTTGAGCTAGTTATGCTTGTTGTAAGTGGTAAAAAAAATACTAGAATGTTACACACAGTGATATTTCGCCATGAAATGTGAAATTGTAGAACAGGAAATATTGCATTAGGTCTTTAATGTAATAAAAGATTAACAACCACGCTTAAAAGAGTCAGAAGATATTATTTTTTTTCAAAGAAATTAAGTAATAATTCAATATAACAAACTATAAATCACTAAAACCGATACAGAAATAAAACTTAAATGCGTTTATTTAAAAAAATCATACCAACCTTTTAACCATAAGACCGATCAAAATGCTTCATCAATTATATTCGATAAAAATTTTCATTACAAACTAAAATTGTGAATGCATGACTCAAGTCACTTGTGTTCTAAGCACAAGCACATATATTCTATATGACGGGAAGCTATATATTAAGGCCACCACTTAGCGAGGGCATTGAAAGAATTTAGGGGGGGGGGGGACCCCTTGGCCATAAAAGCCAACGGCACAATGTCCCCTTAACTGATGGATACCACGAAATCTTATTGTTGGACAACGTCCGTAAGCAAGTGAAAGCCGGAATTTGCACGAACTTTTTACTACCATCATTGATTAACAAATCAAGCAATGACTCTTTATAATTATATTCCTTGGTAGAATGAGACTTGTTGTTGAACGAAATCTTATATTTGGACAACCGCTGTAAGCAAGTAAAAACAGGAATAAATTTATTGTTGGACAACGGCCGCAAGTATCAGAAAAACATGAATTCACATGAACATTTTACCAGCACTCATTAAGTAATCAAATAGTGACTCCTTATAATTTACATAACTTGGAAGAATGAGTTGGAACACATTTTTTGTTTTTATCTGATACTAATATAAATAATACCAGTTTTACAACAAAAAATTGGTTCCCATATTTTTCAGAAAAAGAATCTAGAAATTGGGCATCTAATACTCTCCTGCTAAAAGTAAAGATTAAAGAAGTATACTAAACTTCAACTTAACTAGACATCACTAGACGGTAGATCGTCACAGTGCTCATAAGTATTTAATCCATTTTGTCGGCGTGAAAGCATAATGTCCGCCAAACCACAACCCTGTAGAGAACAAAAGGCTCTAAGGTTTGGCGAGAATTATGTCTTCACTCCGCTAAAATGGATTAACTGCCTATGAGCACGGTGAAGATCTATCGTCTAGTGATGTCAAGTTAAGTTGGAGTTTAGTATATAAATAATTTTAATGTTAGTTTATTTACTTTGACCAGTATAAGTAATGATAGAATAGCAATGTTAATTATTCAATTTCGACCGGAGCGCAACTTTTTTTTTTTTTTTTTTTTTAAACTTTAGTTTAAAAGATGATCAGAAGCAGATGATCAGTAATAGGTTACCTTCCATTAAAACGGATTAAAATCTAATAATTATTATTATTATTTTTAAATAAAAATAAGAAAAAATTTCATCAAACTTTTCGTATTTAAAACTACAACTTTAAGTAATGTAACAAGTTAGAAGAAATTAAAATGTTTTCAGCTTTAAAAAAATAAAAAAGAAAGGAGAACTATCTTTAAAAAATAAATTTTGAGGTTTTGAAAGAAAATTTATGTAGCGCTACGATTTTATCCTCAACAACTTTTCCTGCAATGTACTTTTTTATGGTCGAACATTACTTCATTTCGGAAATGTTAGAAACCTTTGCTCCGAACGAAACTGTAAACAGGAAACGCATTTACATAAATAACCAGTCTTTTTTTTTTTTGCTACAATAATTTAAATTAAATTCTACACGGTAAAAAAAAGAAAGCAAAATGTTAAATTTCCGCGAAGGCAGTTAAGCAAATTGGAAGAAACTATATCAACACGTAAAAAAAAAAAGCACCTTTAGGGTTCGTTTACCGTAATGAAGGAAGTGTGATTGCAAATAGAACGTGATATTCTTGGATCACGTATCACGTGGTAAAAGAGTGATATTCAGTTATTACATGTACGAACCACAAACGAGAAATCGTCATTCATAAATTACAACTGATGTTTCAATTATAATTTACAACTGACATAATCAGATAACATATTATTGGTACGAACAGAAATATTAGAATAATAACCACACACAAAAAAAATGTAATTTAAATAAATATTAACAGGTAAAAAATGTCTGGTGGTGAAATATGTCGAGAAATCTTACAATAAAATTGTATCAGAGGTCAAAATCAGTTAATTTTTGTTTTAATCAGAATTTCAAAGTAAATCACGTCGGAACAAATTTCATATTATTACAGTTAATTAAAAAAAAAAAAAAATTAAAAATTGGCGATTCTCTACAAAACTTGACAAATGAGAACGATCCAATATTTGCCATATTTTTCAATAAACACTTATTCCTGTTTGGTTGTTTTCAGATTATCTGGCGACGTCAGCAACACGAGGGCTATAATGCGACGAAATATTCGTCATTTGACAAGCCAACATACATTTACAAACACCCATGCCTTATATATGCCGACCAAACGATATAGTGGTTAGCATGCTAGCATCTAGATAGCGAGGTTGCGGGTTCGAGTCCCGTGTTAGGCATGGGTGTTTGTAAATGTATGGTGGCTTGTCAAATGACGAATATTTGGCGCATTATAGCCCTCGTGTTGCTGACGGCGCCAGATAAACTGAAAACAACCAACCAACCAATCAACCCATGCCTTATACGGGACTCGAACCCGGACTCTAGAAGCTAGCACTCTAACCACTATACCGTTTGATCGGCACACTTATTCTCGAGATATTTGTAAAAAAAAAATACCTGGTTGCATTTAGCAATGCCATTACGGTGGACATTTCCGACTTTAAGAGGTTTGGAAATATTTGCAGTAAAGCCTTATTAAAGCAATTAGGACAGCATGTATAGTCTTGGAACAATCGAAGAAGAGTAGTGTTCGCCACTATCGTTTAAAGACTAGCCCTACGACTAATGTTAGAGCTTTTTGTGGGCCGTAGATGTATACCGAATAAGTCAATATATGTACCTTTAATTATTATCGATTCAGCATTATATATATATATATTGAATTTTTTTTCTTGATAAAACTACAATTAATATTCGATTATTTTTTTCATCTTCAAATAATTTTTTTTTTTTTTAAATTATAATTTTTCTTTATTTCGTAAATCAAGGTTCGTTTTTTAGCAATCATTGAAAAACAATGATTTTTTTTTCAATGGCAGCTACCTTATGCGCATGCGCGATTTCGACGAAACCCTTAATGGTAGGTCCCATGGTCACCACTAACCCTCATACCAAATTTGAACATCGTAGGTCAATTTGTTCGGGAGTTATGGTGACCACAGTCACACTCAGACATTTTTTCTAGATCACTTTTTTGAAATCAGGATGTTCCAAAATGTGGAGAAATTAAAAAAAAAAAATAGAATTTTTTTTTGACCAAATGCTATACTTTCAGTACCCAATGTGATGTGGGTAATTGAAAGTAAAAATCTGCCCTGGACCAGATGTTAACTAAAGTGTTTATCATTTTTTAAAAACCTTATTATACACCCCAATTTCAATTCGGTCACTATAAGCATAAAAACACACACAACTAGGGGTGTGGAACATCGCACAACTTTCAACGATATATTTTTATCATTTATTTAGAAAAAATTACCAGTTTGATGTTCCAAACCATGGAGAAATACAAAAAAAAAAAAAAAAAAAAATTGATTTTTTTTTTTCTTTGACCGAATGCTATACTTTTATTACCTTATGTTATAATACATTAGGGTAATTGAAAGTAAAAAATTACAAAATTGTCTTAACTTGCAGATTGTATGAGATTTTGTTTTGATATGTTTTCTGATATAAAAGCGTTTTTAATATGCTTTACTTCCAAGTGAAATTTTTTACAATTGAACAATTTAAAAACAGTTGTGCAATAACCGTAGAATTATATTTTCCGGCAATTCTTACATTACAAGTTTTAAGTGAGAGTAAAAAAAGATCACTGTTTTGGATGAATTTTTTTTAATGCATTCGTCTTATTTTAAATGCAAGTTACTAATGTAAAAATCACACTGATTTTAAATGCAAGTGATTTAATATGACACAATAAAAATCTCGGATATAAGAAATAACCGTAGGTAAGTGGATAATGAAAATTAGTTCCACTAAAAAGTTATTCATTGAAATATCTACTTAAATACCTTTTTACAATAACCAAAGGTTTTGAATATTTACAATTTCTTAAAAGAAAAATATTCTTATGATTCTTCTTACGGGAATGAAATTTTAAAACACTCTTATGCAGAATTTTAATATTCAATAACTGACAATTTTACCTATACAATTTTTTTTTTTATTCGTCAATTCAATGAAATACTATTCTGTAATATTATCCAAAACAAAACACCAATCACATTTAATCGAGTCCTAATTTGCACCAACATCTAAGCGTCAATTTAAAACATCGGCATCGAGTTACACAACAATCAGTTACAGAAGAGTAAAATGTCTGATATTTTCAACCTCTTTCTTCAACTACATTTAAATACTTGAGAAAGCGAGAAAGATTGCAAAAAGTTCCGGGTCGCCGACCCAACCAAAATGAAAACTCTGGTTAGATAAGTGAAAGAAATGATATATAAGAAAAAGAGCGACAGACGCGGAATGAAAATAAAAACGGTACAAAAATGTATCAATTGCGTCCACCAGATGGCGTAGGTAACATCGATTTGGCTGTACTGCTTACTTTGAAGTACCGCGGAGAAAAAAACTCGTAGTGGCTAAGGATTTATCATTCACCTTACCGTCTTTCAGATAAGTCCGTTGTTTTGCTGATACTGATTGCACACCAGATAAATTGATTATTCCTTTCATGATAGATAAAAAAGTCTTTCATATTTTTTCTTAATAAATGTTGTGTTGTTTTATCTAAAGCGGGACGTAAAAAATGCAAGAAAAATAAGTGAGAAAGCAACAGGAATATAACTTTTCCTAGAAACAAAGCCTTTTGAAGACATTGCTTGGAACTACAATATGCAGCAATTTTAATACTAAAAACAAAGTTTATTTTTTCTTAAACTAGCCCCTTTATAATTTTATTAAATAGAAATTATATTGAGAGGAAAATTTTATTAGAAAATATCTACTATATTATTAAAATTCCCGAATTTTAACCAAAGTAAGAATTACAATAAGAACAAATGACAAGATGTAAAAATTATGACCTTTATATATATATATATATATATATTACTTATATTACTTAGACTGTTGCAAAGAGGTTTCTCAGCACAACCATCAGGCCCTGATCATCGCCTAGGCCCACAAGGCCCAGGCCTTGGGCCCATGATTTTAGGGGGCCCCGAAATTGGATGTAAATCTATACTTTTGTCTCACAAAAGCTGTGTGAATATCTTTTATTCATAAAAAATATCTTTTTATAAAAATCATTTTGTATTGATCTTGAACCATCTTTAGTTTCCCAGAGTATATTTATTCAAATATACCAAACCATCATTTAAATACTTAAAAAACAAACTTTTTTTGAAAGATAGAGTGGAAAAAAAAATTTAAAGGAAATCTTGATGAATCTATTGTGAGATCAGCAAATGTCGACTCTGAAGTTGTGAATAATACTGAAGATATTGGGATTTGTATAGTGATAGCGAAATGCAAAGCTATACATAACAAAGTTTTTCCTCTTTTGATTTATAAATTTGATTGTTAAAATTTTGTGATAAAAAAATAACTTTTAAGAAACAATATTAACATTAATTTATCAACTTTTTCAATATTTAATGTTAATTCATTTGACTTGGTGTCAAGCCCATTTCCAATAAATCCCTCATTTGAAAAAGGGGCCCCCGAATGTGTCCGGGCCTTGGGCCCCAAATTGTCATGATCAGGCCCTGACTACCATAGATCATTGATTTTCCGTATACCGATCAACCGAAACACCAGTTAACCAAATCAGTTCCATTCGCATACCTGCCAACATTGGTATTTTCAAATTAGTACAATTTTTACGGAACAAATATTTGCATTCCTATGATTCATGGAAAGTCGAATAGCGACAATATTTATGAATGTAATATAGAAATAATAGTAATTCACTTGCAAATGAAAAAAAAAAAAAAAAAAAAAAAATGCATAATATTTAATTGCTCCCAAATATAACAAATTGTTACATTTTAGCACAGAATGGAAATTATAAAATAAAATACTAACCAGGATTTAAAAATTAATCAAATTTAAACTATACGATGAAATCTCTGAAGAGGTTTTACACACAATTAACATGCTTTATGGCACAAAAACTACAGTGAAACATACAAGGAGTCAGTGGTATTCAAAGTGTTTAATCACACGCACAAATATCAATTATGCATGCTTTCGAATTCTTATTATTACATTTGTTGTTGTCACTGTGTTTTTTAGAATTGATATGAACTATGACATCAGTAAATCCTCCATGAGAAATCTTAATATCAGATGCATAGATAGAGCAGAATGCAAAATTTGTTCATTTGCTTGAATTTATGATGATTTGAAGTAAAGTGCTTGGTATAAGACTCCAAAAAACTTGATTAAAAAAAAAAAAAAAAACGGTTTTAGGAAAAAACGAAAAGTACCGTGAAATCCGTACGATTTTTTTAGCTGTTCGTACAACCGTACAAAATAGTAAAAATCCGTACATTGTACGGATAATCAGTACAATTTGGCAGGTATGCATTCGGCAAATTCAAAATTTTTGAACTTCTTTTTCTACACTTTAGGTCTATTTTAATGATGCATTACTTTATAAAAGGTTATTTATAACCTTTATGGCGTAACCTTATGCAAGGCGTATGATACATAATGTATACTATTTTGTGTTTTAAATATCATTGTTTCTTTTTTTTTATCTAAAGACACTACCCAGGGGCGTACTGGTCATAGGGTTGTCCGGTGCAATCACAGGGCCGGTCAGTGTCTGTGAAAAATGGACCGCTCCAGAAAAGAAGTTTTTTTTTTTTCTTTTTAGTTCTCCAATTTCTTTTCAATATAATTAATTGCCCTCCTTAACGTTTTTTAAAAAATTCAACCCAGTCACTCCCACCCATCGATATAGATAAACAACTGGATTGACTGCTTAACGCTGGGAAAATGAAGCCGTTGCCAGATGCAATTGGTGCAGTAAAAAATACGGATTGCCGAGGATTGAAAATAAAATTTTGGGTTGTACACAGCAGAAATGTCAATAGCAGACCTTAATTAGTAAAAATGTGCAAAAAAAATATATAATCTAACACTTTACAAGGTTTTTTGCATTCCCATCCAACTATAAAAGTGAACTGTGATTGGTTAATCTTCCCACCAGCTTCGCAATCCCCGGAGCGTTTTTCTCTTTGCATTGACAATAGAGCAGTCTATCCAGTTGTTTATCTATATCGATGCTCCCACCAGATCTACTTACTATTTACGGAACGATAACTTTTAAAGTAGTATGTATCAATTATGGAAATCAAATTCACTCAAAGGAGGTATAATAAGAGATACAGTGAAAATTCTATTAAATTGAACTAATTGTAGGACCAATACTATAATTAAAATTACATAATAAATAAAACTAATTATTGTAGTTGATTATTAAATATAAATATTCATAAATAATAAAATATAAAGTTATTTAAACTTTTTGAGTAATATTAAAAACTGTTTAATTATTAAAATAATTATTGGAATTATTTCATAATTAACAATAATTACAAAAATTTCATTAATTATTATATTGAAAATTTCGGTTGGTATGAATCTAAAATCACCGGGACGATTTTATATCCCAGTACGCACCTGACACTATACTTGAACTCCAACTTAACTGGACATCACTAGACGGTAGATCGTCACAGTGCTCATAGGTATTTAATCCATTTTGGCGGAGTGAAAGCATAATGTTCGCCAAACCACAACCCTGTAGAGAACAAAAGGCTATAAGGTTTGGCGGTAATTATGTCTTCACTCCGCTAAAATGGATTAACTGCCTATGAGCACGGTGAAGATCTATCGTCTAGTGATGTCAAGTAAAGTTGGAGTTTAGTATACCACCATTTTGTTTTTCGTTAATGATCGGTTACTCTATAATTTATAAGGTAACCGATCATTAAGGTATACATATACAATTGAGATGATTTTCTTTAATTTTTAGGTTATAATTTCAAACTTTTCGGCAGTATATCGGAATTAAAAATGATGCAATTTTATATTTAAACTTTTTTTTTTCGTTATTTTTTAATGAACTAATTGCCATTAAAATGACCAATTAGGACATTATTAGAACATACATAAATAAACTTGTAATTAACTTAGAGGTATTATTTTTATTGCAAATAAGATATATTATATTGACGCATGTTCCTATGGAGAATTTTGAATTTGGCTTCAATGTTTATTTAATTATAAGTTTTAAAATAAAAAGTTTTAAAAAATACATAGTTTTTAACAAAAAATTAAGATTAAAATATGCATAAAAAATGTGTTTATAACAATATATATTAGATTCTCCATAGAAAACACATTCACAACTATTGTCTACAAAACAAAATTAGTATTTTGTAAATCGGACCATTTATTATGAAGTTATGACCGTTGGCGTCAAGTCACATAACACCAAAATGTCATTCTTCAGAAAACGCGTTTAAAGTTTACTGCACTAAAGAACGTGATACAAAACAGGTTCACAAAACCTACTGTAATTTAAAAATTAATTTGAGTCTCAGAAAGAAAATGGTATCCTTTTAATAGTAATGAATTCAGGAATATTTTAAAAACAAAAACGCAGACTTCGAGTCAAATTTCGCAATTTCTTTAGGGTCCTGTGTATTTGACTCCAAACATCCTGATTACATTGCTCAGCATCACCTATTCTCCGAACGCCATTTCAAGAAGAAAATCACACAATCTTCGTCGAGAGAGAGAAGTTTCAGCAAGTCTGGAGCCGTCATCCAACCTGATTGAAAGAGCCACTTTCTCAGCAAGAGGACTTAATGTCCTTTTTATGGGAAGGGAAAACCACCAGGAATCAACCTTCGTTAAGAAGAAATATACTTTCGGCTTTTCCATCCAGGCGACGTGTCCACAAATCAAGCCCATGAGGGTGACTCACGATTTCGCCTTATCATTCTTCTTCTTTTTTTTTAATTCGCCATTTTTCTTCGGGGTTAATACTAAAGTGTCTCTTTGGCTGGAACAAAGTTCACCTTCTAATGGGGAAACGTTGACGCACACTTTGTGGGGGGGTGCAGATGGGGGCTTTTGCCCCCATTAGAGGCAGAGATGGGGGGGGGGCCTCCTTGTTGCGGTCAATGCACGGAATTCTCGGAATCTTATCTCTGCGTCTTTTTTTCCCTTTACCACCTTGTCTGTGTATTACTCTTTTTTTTTTAATGGGTCGTTAAATTGACGTTTTGGTGGTAACGTTGAATTGTCGTTTTTTGGAAAAGGCATTTGTCAGGTTTTTTTATTATTAATATTATTTTAGGTGGAACTATCTCATGGAATGCATATGCAACGAAATGTACTGCGGAACGTACTATCACTTATATAATCGTGATAAGATGGACCACTGCATTGAATGAAAATGGGACCACCCAGCTTTTATCGGTATGTACCAGCAAATTTAACGTAATATTTTCAATCAGTACGTTACAAGTCGCAGAAGACACACGATCTACTAGTACGTAATACACATACGATGAAGGCGCCAAGTGTACAAAAAATTATTGGCTATATTTAAAACTTGATTATTATTATTATTATTTTAGGTGGAACTATCTCATGGAATGCATATGCAACGAAATGTACTGCGAAACGTACTATCACTTATATAATCGTGATAAGATGGACCACTGCATTGAATGAAAATGGGACCACCCAGCTTTTATCGGTATGTACCAGCTAATTTAACGTAATATTTTCAATCAGTACGTTACAAGTCGCAGAAGACACACGATCTACTAGTACGTAATACACATACGATGAAGGCGCCAAGTGTACAAAAAATTATTGGATATATTTAAAACTTGATTATTATTATTATTATTATTATTATTTTAGGTGGAACTATCTCATGGAATGCATATGCAACGAAATGTACTGCGAAACGTACTATCACTTATAATAATCGTGATAAGATGGACCACTGCATTGAATGAAAATGGGACCACCCAGCTTTTATCGGTATGTACCAGCTAATTTAACGTAATATTTTCAATCAGTACGTTACAAGTCGCAGAAGACACACGATCTACTAGTACGTAATACACATACGATGAAGGTGCCAAGCGTAAAAAAAATTATTGGCTATATTTAAAACTTGATTATTATTATTATTATTATTATTTTAGGTGGAACTATCTCATGGAATGCATATGCAACGAAATGTACTGCGAAACGTACTATCACTTATATAATCGTGATAAGATGGACCACTGCATTGAATGAAAATGGGACCACCCAGCTTTTATCGGTATGTACCAGCTAATTTAACGTAATATTTTCAATCAGTACGTTACAAGTCGCAGAAGACACACGATCTACTAGTACGTAATACACATACGATGAAGGCGCCAAGTGTACAAAAAATTATTGGCTATATTTAAAACTTGATTATTATTATTATTATTATTATTTTAGGTGGAACTATCTCATGAAATGCATATGCAACGAAATGTACTGCGAAACGTACTATCACTTATAATAATCGTGATAAGATGGACCACTGCATTGAATGAAAATGGGACCACCCAGCTTTTATCGGTATGTACCAGCCAATTTAACGTAATATTTTCAATCAGTACGTTACAAGTCGCAGAAGACACACGATCTACTAGTACGTAATACACATACGATGAAGGTGCCAAGCGTAAAAAATATATTGGCTATATTTAAGACTTGATCACTAATTATCTTATGAGATTATTTTATCTAATGAAATCTTATATTTTTTTTAACCGAAAGCTATAGTTTCATTACGTAACATTAACACAATATGATGAGTAATGTAATGAGGAACTTGCACAAGTGAGGAAAATGAATATTTTTTGTATTTTCTAGTGTTATCCAACGAATATATTTGAGCAGTGCAATTATTTTTTATCTTTACGCTTTCAATTAATCAAAAATCGAGTTTGAAATTAGCCGAAATCAAAGCAAAGGTCACGTGACCAAAAACGCATGAAAAAAACGTGACGTGGTTACGCAGAGATTAAGTCCCAAAAAGAAGGAGAAACCATACTTATTCCTCGTCTAAAACAGGTTTTAGACTGGTTCATTACCTGCGCGTTGACGTTTCACGTAAAAAAAGGCTCTTTCCCGCCAAATCGCTAAGTGAAAAACTAAAATATTTTTTTAACTATCTAACCGAACTCAAATTTTTGAAAGAATGGTATTGTTTTTCATGATTTTTTCTCTACTTTTATTCAAAAATAAAACCAAAAAACGTGAAAGTTCCTCATTAAAAATAAAAATGTATAAACAGTTAATGTTTCGAAAAATACACCAGCAATTGTCTCTGAGACATCCGACAAACAAACATAACAGTTGCCGTAACAGTTCCTTGAAAAAGATAATAAGAGTTTTCAACAAACGGAATCAGATAAAATTCCATTCCATGCTCTCTCGCCCTCTTAAAAAAAAAGAAGCCGATCTTTATACTTCCTGCCTACTCCAAGAGAGCAGGCAATAAAACAGGTGAGTAGCATAAAAATCGAAAGCTTTAATTGAAGGCCATAATTTCTCCACACTTTCAGGTCTCTACGTCAAGAGGATATTTAATTGTGGACGACAGCGATTGGCGGAGGTTCTCGTAAAATATTTATCACCAATAAAAAAATAAAAAATAAAAATGAAAAAAAAAACCTGACTCCCGGAGACGGCGAAGAATCATTCGTTGGGATATAAAGGACACAAGTAACTCCCAAGAAATGTGATGTTTTTATTATTGATTTCGGCAGGAACATGTCTCTTTTTCTTGGGACTGATTGCGCAATGATGTGATGAAGCACATCGTCTTGTTGAAAAGACAAGAATTGCCAATTCATTTTCATTTATCCCTGGAAAGAAAATGGCTAAAAAAAAAAAAAGTTCAATCGGGCAATGAGGAGCGTTTTTACGTAATTGGACGCCAGTTTTTATTTTGTGATGTTTTACGCGACTTTTTTTTTTTTGATTGCGTCTAATATTCTAGCGCAGGTTTTAAAAAAAGGAATACATTCGGAAGAATGAATTGTTTGGTTGTTGTGTTTTTTCTATACATGAATTTGAAACTTTTTTTTTTTTTTTTTTTTAAAGTTGTTTTTATACATTTGGGAGTTGAATAAAAATGTCTGAGAACTGGAGCAATTGCTTTTGTAATAGGGTGCATTTACGTCTAGACGAGTTGCTCGTTATAGGTTCTAAAATGTATATCTTCTTTCTGATGTTATGATAAAATCACATGAAAACTGAAATAAAAATAGTTAAGCAAGCCAGGAGGGAATTGTAGATTTCAAGTTCTCAGAAGATATTTTTGGTTTCATCAGCTTTATACAGCTATAGACAATTAACTCACTTATTGTAGAATGTATTCGAATATTATTTCACATGAAAAGAGACTGCAAAAGACGCTATATATCTGTATTGTACCTCTAAAATGCCACTTTAAATACCTCAAATGTCAAGTGATTTGAAAACAAGGAGGTGAACTTTACAAGTTCAAAGAAAACCCCAAAAAAAAACATTTGCTTTTATGGAAATGAAAAGAAAACTGTTCCTGCACGTGCAAAGCGTTACAGTTCAACCGAAACAGTACACTGGCTAAACCTCACGCCACAACGAAATTATGTTATCAGCGTCCCACGCCAATTTCTCTCACGAAAACCAACAATCCTTTTCTCTAAAAAAATGCCATATTATTCCCCCCCCCCCCTCCTCGCGAATAACTGCGATAACTCTTCCACCCGTGTTATCATAACAGTTCAAAAAACTCCATAAAAGGGGTCAATAAAAAAAACCACCACGTGAAGCATCCAACACCTCGGTATTAACCCCAAACCTCAAGCAGAGCAAAAAAAAAGAACCACTGACATAAAATTAAGAACGAAAAGAGCAAGAAAAAAATATATAATGCGAGATATCCTTCTTTGAAGAAGGAAGAAATGGCGACATCTACTTGATGCGAGGTCCCCAAGAAAACAAATCCGAGAGAGGGTCAACTTGATGAGTCATTGGTTGCAAGGTGGGGAGGAATATTCCCAACATCTGCTGCTGTCATTCCAGACACTCTTTTTAACACTTGTTTCTGGAACATTCCCACACTGGCAACGACGTGTGATGTGGTTGGATTTCCCTTCCTATTTATTTTGATGCGTTCGAAATGACGTGGTGGAATGCGGTTGAAACAAGTTGCTGGTAGACAATGGTTAACACCGAAGGATAATGTCGCATTTGTAAGAAGAAAAAAGGAAAGGAAAGAAAAAAAAAACATAAAAAAGTTTGTTGCACAATCACAGCACTTATTTGTGAGGAATGTGTTAAGCTTAAGAAATTATATGTCCAATGGCATGAGCCTAATGATATGTGATCATTGCGTTGTTTGCCTTTGGCATAGAAAAGGCAGATGTCTTTGTAAGCTTGAAGAGCGACTTTAGAGTCAGTATTTTTTAATCTCTAACTTTAGCTATTTATAACTGTCTGTCTTTTTTATATTATGAAGAAGCACAATAAAATGACCTATGATTTGGTAGGAGGGGAAAAAAAAACACTCCCAAAACATCAAAATAAAGTTAAGAAACGAACTCTTATTTTAAGAATGGAAGAGTTCTAAATGCACAAAATAGTTTTTCAACGAAATTATGAAGAAAATAACAAAACTCTTAACCTTTATGCATCCCTTGTAACTTTTACAATATTGTTCATTGTTTTTCCTATTGCTACAATTCGGTTTTGATCGCAGGTACGTAATTCGTAAACAATCCGTTAAATTTTAGTTTTACGGAAACAGTATGTACAGAACATAACGTTACCAAGATTTGATTACAAACACCGATAGTCATCCATACAGCACCTTAATTTCTTGTCCTACATTATTTACAGAAATATTGCTTCAAAACATGCGATTTTTTTCCCAGATACAGCAACATTTTCGTTAATAACATTTAAACAAAACATTTGTTGGTACTATCAACACTTAAATATGAAAAAAAAAAAAAAAAAAAAAAAACATTTCCAGAGAAATATGATCAATAAGATGTTATCATTGTTGCAGTGTCAGTTAACAGTTTCATGTGTTTGTTAATAAACTCCACAGGAAATATCGCATCAAGTCCAGAAAGCAGCGAAACATTAGAAATCATTCAAAATCGATCTTCAATCTACTTAAAAAGACACATCAATATACTGCAAGAATTAACTCAACCGATCCGCTTACCAAACAAATGCCTCATAAGAAATTCAAAAACGACAAGATACACTGCATCAGGTCCAGGGAGCAGGTAAATACTAGAGATCAATGTTAATCGAGCATTGACCTAATTAAAAAATCCATCAAGACTCATCATCCAAGAATCAGCACGATCAGTGCTAGAAATGCGGATAAATGAGGTGTGACGCGTCCCCTCACTTTTCAAGAAAATACCCATGTCTCTCTACCCCCCCCCCCCACTTCTAAAACCACTGAAATCTATCCCCCCACTTTTAAAATTACTCAATCCGTCAAAAAACTATTAATTAAAAATAACATTAACCTTTAAATGCAGTGACACTGTGAAAATGTGACTTAACGTTTTTAAATGTTAAAAAAAAAAAAACTTTATGGTATAATATATACTACTATTATAAAAATCTATTGCACTACTTTGCATAAAGATATAAGTATTTAGACAGATACTGTTATACTTGGTCAACTTTTATCTTTGGAGGAACTTCCTTTTTTAAGTTAAATTTCTATTCTCGTTTCTTATAAAGATAAGCTATTTTTATTTTTTTTTAAAGCATTAAGGTTTTGTATTAATTTAACTTCATGAAAGTAAGCCCATTTGGAAGCACTATTTAAGTCAAAATAAACAGTTATGTTTATAAAGTTGGATTATTACTTCACCTAAAACTCTTACTTCCAACTAAAAAACTAAGTCGCAGAATATTCATTAAAATAACAATGCATTTTGGACTCTAGTTTCAATGTTAGTGTTAGGAAGTATAAATTTGTTTCCTTACCAATTAATATTTTTATTATAAAATACAAAAATTATAAAAATTTATCGTTAGGGTGGAGGGATTGCACTTGTCAACAACTTTTGGGTATCCCTCCCACTTTTTTTTACCCACTTGTACCGCTGAGCACGATCGATCCACCAATCAAACGAATGCATCATAGTAACTTCAATTACGACAAGAAATATAGCACCAGGTCCAGAGAACAAGTAAATTGAAGAGATCAATCTTAATCGAGCATTGACCTAATCAAAAAGAAACACCAAGACTCATCATCCAAAATAGCCAACTCAACCGACTCACCTACCAAACCAAAGCTGCATAGTAACTTCAACTCTCTCGTTTTGTACAATGCACAAAGGATGGCTTTGTGGGCGTACAAGCAAGGCTTCGTGGGAAACATTCACTTTCAACACCACGCGGGGAGGGTGTAACATGAGAGGCCTCGCATGTGGTCGTGTTACCTTGAAGGCAAAAGGAAGGCTGGGGATTGGTTGGCGAGACACCTGCGGGCCCCTCCCTTGCCCTTGCCAGATAAAGTTGTCTGTTGTTGTTCTAAGATTTCTGCCACCAAGGCGGGGAGTTTATAGGTGTGGGGCCAAGGGATGAACAGACAGGGAGGTGGGGTGAACAAACCGGTTCCTACTACACCACCTCTTGAGGTTTCGAGGAGTATCGGATGGCATGAGTTTCTTGGATTTTTGGTCAAGTTGTGTTTTTTGGCCTTGAAGATGTTTCGCATACCTGATGTTTTGTTTGGAAAAGATGAACGTTTAACTGACTTTTTCTTTTATGAAAATCAATGCGTGATGCAAGTTGAAAATAACATGGAAAAAATGCTTTGTGTAAATCAATGCAATGAAACCAATTACGTAACAATGGAAATAAGTATCTAATTAACAAGAAAAATGAGTGACTCAATGCTGTGATACAAAAGCTTATTGTTCACCTCCAATTTATATCACGCAAAAGTAAATTAAATAATTGAGTTCCCCTAAAAAGATTTTGTGCTCCACTAAGATAAAACTAAATCAGCATTGTTGCAAAAAGTGTCTACCGCTTGGAAAGCGATCGAAAATAATATTTCACTCCACTATTTTTTTCTAAAAACAAAGCGAAGTAATTACAAATTGACAAAAGAATTCAGTAGCAAAGACAAAGTACAACATTTTGGACAAGGTACACTGTTGAGGAGATTTAACACAGTGCATAAAACATTGTTTTAGAAAAATTTAGTAAGTGAGAGAAGTTTACTAATAGAAGAAAGAAGGAACTTATTTTGGCATTACTCAAATCATATTCTGCTCCTTGTATGAAAGAAAAACCACCAAAATTTATAACGTAAGACAAAGGAAAGCAAGAGTGCTTAATAAAGATTTATTATTTTGTCTTCTTTATTTTAAACAATATTATTTTAACCATTTTTGTTATGTTTTGATTTGTAACTCAAAATAGCCTTAAAGGGTAGTGATATCTCATTATTATCAAGGTACATAATTAGTTAAAACTTATTCGAAGTGAAAGAAAATGCTGAATTTATCATACGGAATTGTCGCAAACAAAGTTTCAGTTTAACGACAAAGGAAAATATTTTTTTTATCGTTGCAATATTAATTCCTAAACGTTTTTCTCGTTACCTCAAATGTAAAAATGAGGCAATTAAACCTTTATGTTGCTGGTAAGATGGTGTAACATTTAATATATCTATACTTATGTAGAATATATTAGTGTCATAATATACGTAATACTCAGATACCTATTGAGAAAGATTATAAAGTCATTATGAAATAGCATGCTTCAACAACTAAAACATTTGAATAAATATTTAAGTAGCATATGATATGTTACATTAAAAAATAATAAAATAAAGAATTATCATCAAGGCTGCAAAAAACAATGCGAAATTGTTGCAACGAAGTTCAATTAATTCCCGACAGTTTGTCTATCAGCAGTTTAAGAAATAAATAAGCTCTGCGTCATATTTAGTCATTGCGTACAGGACTGCTGTTTTTAAATGAATATTTATTAAAATGATGTCATATTAGCTGAATTGCAAAGGTTACAAGAAAACACAAAATAACAAAGAGATAAGTTACGTTGACTTCATAATTCCGCTTCCATTGCAAATTGCATTGAAATACAAATAATATTCAATAATCTTGTTACTCTATTTATAAAAATCGTTGACAACGTATTTCGGATGCAAAAACAGTTAAATACATGAACATCTAAAAATTAATGTAAGTTAATCATAAAACGAGTTTAGAGCAGATAATGCTTGCCTCAAATTTTCAAGCGCAATCTTCAACAAGCAAAGGATTCAAATAAATATAATTTGAAAATAAATTTTCCACAAAGATAACGGACATAAAACGACGAGGGCTTCGGAAAACGTGACATAAAATTGTGATATATGTTCACATTTCCAATCTATGAATTCATAGTAAAAATAGAGCCTGTTATTTAAATTCCATAATTAAACTTAAAAAAAACTTCTGATGTTAAAGAAACTGATCTAAAAATACTCTTCAAAAACCACTTCTTATCAAAATAACGTAGCTTTCACCTTCTCTACAAAAAAATGCACAATTATTCAAAGTAACCGATGTATGCAATCTAGGCACAAAGTATATACTAACTCTCCAGTTCAAACAATAATTGCAATGAAAAGCCTTAAATATAGAACTGAAAATTATGAAAGACTAAGATAAACCATTTTTGGGTTGCATTATAATTTATTAGGATATTTTGCAAAAAACCGCCCCTCCTCAAAGAGATTATAAATGAAGAATAAATTCATGGACATGTAAGGGAAGGACTCTTAGAGCAGAATAATTATTTAAAAGTAATATTCAAAGATAAATAGCTGTAAAAATTAAAATAGTAATAATATTCTACCTTTGATGGAACTTTTGATGTCATGACATTGGCTGCAAGGTCAAAATGATGTGTTTTTCCGTTTGTCTTTAACCCATTAACGAGTCTTGCCAAATGAAATTTTAGTTTTTTTTTTCATTGCTAATAAATTGCGAGTCCACTTAGTGTTTTTAAAAATCATAAAAATAATTTTCCAAAAAATCTGAAAAATTCAGAATATACCTTAAATGATCGAAATAAACAAGACAAAAAGTTTTCAAAAAAATAACTGTTTATCCATTTAAAAGTCTTCTTTAATGGGTTAAATCAATTAAACAATTACGTTTTTTTTTTTTCCTTCTTTTTTTTTAAAACACACACATTAGATTTTGATTGTACCTTAGATTCAGAATTAACCGAATATTTTATATGGGGAATAGGCAGTAAATGACCAATGATGAATAACCCTATTGAAACAAATTAAATCACCCCATTTTGATTTTGAAAGGTTACAGAGAGCATCAAAAGAAATGACTCCTTTAACTAGAGACGAGTTAAATATAAAACACACACCATTGCTTTAATATTGCATGATTATCGACTGTTAAAGAGATTAGATAGAGTTCAAGACAACGTCGTAAGACCTCATCAACAAAAGTCGCAAGTCATAAAGCCACTTATTAAATGACTATAGACTTAAGTTACAAGCTGATTGTTGTTGATTTTTTTTACTTAAGCAGCATAATTATAAAACTGTTATTTATTTAATTATAAACTAACGGTCTATGATACACCTAACACTGTTAAAACCATTCTGAAACAACTCGTTAAAAATTTAATTAATTATATTCTTAAAGAAAGGTTAAAGGCTTTCATCGTTTGAATAAAATCAGCTGACATAAAATCATGGTTCAAAATGCATAATATATTCTATACATTTAAAATGAGTACAAGAAACACGACAATTAAGTAACAAACAATTATTTTAGCATTTATAATTGCATTAAGAACAGTATAGTTTAACCCGTAAAAATGAAACTTTACTTATGTACGTTTTATGTACTAAGAAATAAAGAAACATTAAATGTGGCACAAAAAAAAAAATTAACTTGCCCACATATATTCTATTTACCAAATAACAAAAATATTAAAAGTTTCATCAAGTTAATAAAAATACAAAAAATAACGACTAACCAAAGGTACAAGACCAATCTAGGTTGTAGTAGTTGTACAATACTCCAATAAAATTAACGAAGTGGTCAGGCGGATAGTTTCATTATATTATAAAAGTGATATTTTATACTCTTCCAGATAAAATGCGATTTAAATAACTTATATGCATGACCTCGCCTGTCCCCCGTATTTGCACTCTGAACATTTGAAATCGCCCTGTTTGATAAACAACTGAACCAAATTCTCTCTGACCCTTCTTTCATCCAATGTACACATATTTAAGTTCTTCAAACTAGCACTAAAATGTCTAGCACATACATGTCGGTTCAGGTAAAAAAGTCTAAAACATTCTCCAAATTCTTTAGATTAGACCATCTTCGATTATTGAAGAGTATTTCAATAGGACACTTGTAAACACAAAATTGCTAAGTACCAAAAAATGCGGTCATCCAATAATCATAAGAGTTTTTGTACTATTGAATGCAACCTTTTATCCCACTAGTACCACAAGAATATTCAAACTATTAAAGTACCGTTTCTATCAACCAGTACCTCAATAATTTCCAAAAACGACCCCTACAGACAAAACCATCAAAACTCAACTCACCTTTAAAGCCAAGAACCTCAACGCAATAGAGCTTAGTTCAAACATCCAAAGCTGAATTTAGTCCAATATCCAAAGCAGAATTTAGTCCAAGTAAAAGCAAAACGCATTGCACACAAAAATACACGAAAACGCTACTTCCATATGCAGACAGTTCCTGCAAATATTGAGCAGGCAGAGCAGCCCCAACCTGGTGGCATAAACCAAACTTGCACACCTCTCCCTGCCGCCTCCAGCTGACATTTCCACCAATCAGGAAGGGGATTAGGGGGCGACATATCCCCCCACTGCACCTATAGAGGTTTCTATTCCCCATCCATACCTTGTTTTTTTACTTGACGAACGGTAATAAAACGTAGAAGGGATGGGGTAGGGGGGGAGGTAGAGATAACTTTCCCTGGGCCTGGAGGTCATAGGCACATGACAAGGGGGTCACCAGCCAGATTCACAAGGGGGGGAGGATGCCAGACTTTTTTTTTCCCATTTGCTGCATTCCCAGGTGGATGTAAAGACAAGGTCTGTGCTTGTTCTTTGTTTTCGTATGATGTTGTTATGTTAGGGTTGATGTGAGCCACTAATCTAACAGTCTACATGAAAAGTGGAAATACCATTACTGGTGCTCTAGTTTATGATATCGTTAATTAGAAAATATGCTACGCATTGTGAATCACACGTTGTTAAAGCTTCGCAAGCATTTATTCTGCTTTGCAATTTACGTTTTAACATTGCAAAAGCAGATATAAATATATCATACCATACTTGGTATTCACCAATTGTAAACTAGGACGGTTTAAAGTTAATTGGTAGTGATTCCAATCCAATTAAAATGTTTGAAAACGTAAAGAAAAGAAACACATTGAAACGTTTAGCAGTTTCGTTTTTCCACTTTACTTACCATAGTTGTTAAATACCACTAATATGCAACACACAAAACTCTACTTTCACAAAAAATTGACCTAAAACGTTCTTCCCATTAGCTAACTTTAAAAGTTGTACTGAAGTGATGAAATATGAGTACAAATTTTAAAAAATACGTATGTATTGAAATGTAGGCAATTACATGATAACAAATAAACGTGATTTATTGTGTTCTTTTTCTCGAATATTAGGGTCACATTTTAAGTACAGTTCTGTATTTTAAACAACAAGAATAATCAACATTAAAAAAAAATATCAAAATTAGTTATTTACATAGTTAGAAATCGTAATTTTCAATGTCAGAACGATCAAAGTTACCAGATGTATTATTTTTCCTGAATTATCTCAAACATTGAATAATACCCAGCATTGTCGCAAATGACTCTTCATTTGGTTCCTGGCACGTTTCTCAATACTGAATACATTCACTATGTACTTTTTTTTTTAAAGGTACACAACTATGCAACAAAATCCCGAAAGTTCAGCCAAATAATAGCTACAACTTCCATATGCCTTAAATAATTGCCAACTTATAGTACCAGGAATAGGACAAGTTCAAAATTAAGGTCAGAGTAATTTGTTTCGAATATTGCCCTTCTTAGAACACGAATGAAAAGGGAGTTGAACTAAAGGTGCATTTTGACCTTCCGATGTAGTTTCCTGAATGAGTGTTCTACAATTGCTTCAGATCATATAGCGCCATCTAGACATTTTTTAGAGTGAATTTAGATCCCCAGGAGCCAGGTACTGGCCATAAGGTTATTCGGTGTAATCACTGCCGGACAGTATCTATAAAAAATGGGTCAGTCCGGTACAGGTGTTCTTTTTTTCTAGCTTTTTTTTTTTTACCAATACAAGTAGTTTCCCTCCTAAATATATATTTTAAAGCCCTATGGATTCTAATCCCAATCACCTCCACCAGAACTATTAACTAGTACATTAATTTCAGAGATATAGTTTGCATATTAACAAATTGCTTAAAATGTCACATTAATTTTATAGAATATGTTCTACTTAGCAAATAGATGCACTAAGAATTATATGTTACCATATTATGAGTTTTTATTTATTTATAAGTTTTAAAGTTAAATATATAAATGGTTTATGGAAACCAAGTTAACTCAAAGCAGCAATAAATACTAAAGACAGAGAAAATGTGATTTAATTAAACTAATTATTAAAACAATTCAAATATTAAAAAATTAATAAACAAAACAAATTATTGAAATTGATTATTGCATATAAATAATTAAATTATAAATTTATTAATAATTAAAACCAATTGATTATTGAAATTATTTTATTATTAGCAATAATTATTAAAACTTTATTCAATTAATGATTACTTTGAGAATTTGGGACGGCATATATCTTATGCCGGCCAATTTTATGGGATTTTACCGGGCCAATTTTATGTCCCAGTATACCCTTGTAGATCCCTCCTTTATACATTGCGCCGACCAAACGGTATAGTGGTTAGCGTGCTAGCTTCTGGACCGCGAGGTTGCGGGTTCGAGTCCCGTGTTGGCATGGGTGTTTGTAAATGTATGTTGGCTTGTCTAATGACGAAATGTTTCGGCGCATTATAGCCCTCGTGTTGCTGACGGCGCCAGATAATCTGAATACAACCAACCAACCAACCTTTATACATTGCGAGATATTTCAGACAAAAACGAATATACTGGCTCAGGGTTCAGCTTTTGATTAGTAAAGAGTAAGTAGTTTTTAAGGACTTTTTAATGGCCTTTTCAATTTGTTAAGGACCTCTTGTAATTTTATAGCGACAAAAACTCATGGCTTTTCTTACACATAAATTAAAAAACTATGTTAAAGGAATCAAAACTGTCAAATAATTTGAATAGTATTTAAATCGAATTTTATTTATAGCTTGGGGGTCTTTTTTTTCCAGCCCACACTTCATTTAAAAAGATGTGAAGTGTGTCTGGGAAAAATTAAAAAAAAAAAAAGAAAGAAATTAAGGACCCAAGATGAAAAATAAGGACTTTATAAGGATGTATATAAAAAGCTTTTTTAAGGACTTTTAAGGACTGTGCAAACCCTGTGGATGATGTTCGAACATTTTCAAACATGTCGTGAGACGCTAACTTTTCCTAATATGGTATATTGGAAAGCAACTTCTCGAAAGGCAATGTAAATTTTGCCTTTAACAAGAAATATAGGATTAGGATATAAGTAGGATTAAAGTCTGAAGTGCAGTTATTACTAATAAACAATGAATAAATGAAAAAATATAACTTCCTTGTGTATAGCGGCTATTTATTCTTTACAAGACCAGAAAGAGCTTCTTTTGAGTACTATTAATTCAACATTTATAGATTAGATGTTATTTAATTTTGACTACTTTGTCCGTGAGCATAAGATTATTTTCTTCAGAGCAAATATATTTTGAATTTGCGTAGTATCTTTGAAAATTCCCGATCATAAATACTTTTACGATATTACATACGTACACTATTGAAAAGTAAATTTGAAAAAGTTTACCAAACAAAAATTGAATACGATTATATAAATATATATTTTTTAATGTATTCAAGTTAAAAAAATCTCAAAAAAGACGATTCTTTAAAATTTTATCTAAATAGAAACAAAACTTTGCAGTGAAGATAATTTATAAGACGAGTTACCAGTTGATTGGTAAACGTTATGTTACACACTTGTGAAATTTCTCTTCATTATTTACTTTTGAAAGACAAAAAAATTAAATTCTTTTGAAAACTGAAATTTTTTCACAATTTTCCTAATACTTCCAGAATGGCCGATTGTCTTGACGCTTTCCATTGTAAGAACGTAGTAGAATAATGTTTTCTCATAAATTAAGATACGTCAGAAATTTTTTTTAGTCTACTTTTTATCTTAAAATCAAAATCCCCCCCCCCCCCCCCCCTACACAAAAAAAAAAATAATAAAAAAAATATGTCACGTTCTAAAAACCTCATCAAATTAATCACATCAAACATAATTAAAGAAGACCAATTTGAGGAACAAAAACAACTGCTGAAACGAAACAAAAGATCCGCCTTCCCCCCCTCTTTCGTCGAAATTGTTTTTAAGACCCGTTTCGAAGCAATTAATCCAAACACCAACCCTTTGCCAAGATCTCTTATCTCTGGCCGCCAACTCTTGCCGGGGGTAATCTGCATTATGAGACAAGTTCTCACCAAGTGAACCCCCGTCACAAACAAACAAATCGCCAAATGAAAAACGCCCCAGAAACGGACGTGCGTTCAAAATAACGTGGCCATTTACAAGGGCGACAATGATTGGCGACCAGAGTTAAAAACAAGCCAAATTGTGGTAATGCAATGGGAACTGTGGCTGGTAGATTGCCAAGGAAAAGAAACAAGAAGGCATTCGATTGTAAGAGGCGTGTGTTATGGAGGAGATTCCATGACAGAATTAATGGCAGGAGAATGTGAGATTTGGTTAGTTTTGGGATCTAACTATTTACACACAATGGGAAAATTGTTCTAATCGGAAGAATTTCTGTTTGGATTTTTACTAATTGCTGTCGTCTAGGATGCTGTGTTTACACTGAACTAGATGTCGTACTACCATCTAATAAGAATGCCTATAACATTTTTTTGAAAATCAAACTAAATTGTTCCGATTAATCAACGTGGAACTTCAAAAATAATGTGGAGTTACGAAACCAGTCAGTCTGGGAAATATTTGTTGCCGACTGAAATTTTAAGTAATTGTCTTTAATTAGTGGACGACTTTATAGATTCATTCGGTTACAAAATCTTATCTCCTAAAAACTTAAATCAATAATTATTGAAGTTTATTTTCTCCTCATAAATCTGCTGGCAAATAACTTTTTTTTTTGTGTTACCAAATGGGATTTTTGGTATTCTTCCGTTAGTGGAGTTGTCGTAAGACCTAAATGCTTATAAATTAAATGACGCGTAAATGTATCGCCCAAACCAAAATGTTTATAGTTTGTTATAGTGTTGCTAAAGCAACCTCATAAAGGTTTGTTATTTGGAATCATAAAAGATTTGAAGCAAGCCCGTAGCCAGGATTTTTTTTTTGGGGGGGAGGGGGGGTATGGGTGAAGATTTGATTAAATACACACGAGTTACACACACACAAAAATAAGGGGAAATAGTGAAACCAGACTTCCCACAATTTCGGGAGGGTGGGGGTGTCCGTAGCTTCCCCCCCCCCCCACACTCCACTCCCAGTCTACGGCCCTGATTTGAAGGTTATTAGTTAAGGATGATTTATTGTTGCAATTTGGCGATTTTTTACCTGGTACCCGTCTAATGGAAGTGCGCCGGATTTTCTAAAGATTGTGAATAAACAGCAGATCTTTTAATATTTTTGAATTATTTTCAACTATTTGGTGCAGTTTCTTTTTTTTTTCATTAGCGTAAAAAACAAAAAAAATCTGAATTTCGAACAAAACTTGTTACAAATACAAGAAAGGCCCTTTAGTAATGAACCCTTCTTTCATTGAAAATGGTAACACCATCTTCAACATTATAACTGCTTTAAAAGAAGCATCGATATAAATTTGGGTCTGATTCAAATCCAAATACAACTTAAAGCAGCGAATTTCTACTTTCTAAAAGAAATAGTTTTTATCTCACATGACAATAGAGGCTGGTATTTCTAATATTCTTGAAATGTTTCAAACTTAAATCCCTCCAAAAGTTTAAAAAAGCATCGGTGAAATTACTAAACTTTTAAAAACATAATAAATTATCGAAAAAAGGAAGGGGAAAAAAAAATCAATTTTTGAAATGATTTGTAGTTGACTGTCTAACGTAAAAAAATAGTTAAATGTGTCTGCTTAGAAGTGGTTCTCAAATTAATAAAACATGATGTCACTTTTTAATAAAATATGTAACAAGTTTTTAAATATAATAATAATAATAAAATTACCTTTTTACAAGAATATATATTATTTTTTAAAAACCAACTAAATATATCTGCATTGTATTTAAATGGAAATTTTAATATAGCATCATCAATCCAAAGTGCAATTTTAAAAAACCTTCATTCGAACAAAATACTTTTAACGACAAAGCATTTTTGTCTTGTAGAAAGAAGAAAACAACATAATAAAGCAAAACTAGATACTTTATACAGCATGTTTATGATGACAATTTCAAGCCAGTTTCATCAATGAAATTGTAATTATAAAGAACCCCTATGAATAAAATATACACAGATTATAAATAAACTTAAATGGAATCGAATGAAAGAATCATTCGAAATTTTCGTCTTCGTCCCACGCAGACTATTAAAAAAAAAAAAAAAAAAAAACTTTTTTCTTCTGGATAGGAAAAAGAGTGGGAAAAAAATCATTTCATTATCCCATATATTCAGCGAAGCATAACCATGCATTAGTATTAAGGGAGTTGCAAAAAAATTTCAAAATATACTTTTCTTGCTACCTGTGGTGTTGCGGTAATTATGCGTGTTGAGAAAAAAGAACTTCAACTTCCACTTACTTCTGTCTCCCATTCGCCTTCGTTTTGCTTTTATTGAGTCGAATTTTTTGTTTGTTTTTCGAATTGTAAGTGTATTACGGTTGCTTTTTCTTTTTTTTAATGTATTTTTATGTTTTTTTTAACTTTAGGAGTTTTTAAAAGTCATACATGGTCGTTTTTATATTTCAGAGGATTTTTTTTTTGCGGAATTTGGAAATGACAGTGACTTGAGTCAGTGTGCTACGATTATTAACTTTTTAAGTTAATTAGAAATGGACCTTTGTTGATGTGTCCTATTTTCTCTAAATCAAATACTTATTTAATGTCGCGTTTAAATTAAATTTTGAAATACCAGGAAAAAAAAAATATATATGAAAACATAGACACTGAGAACTTCTAAAAAATATGTTTCATCAACATACAAAAAAGAAACTTTTTTGAACATTAAATTTTTTTTTCAAATCGTCACTACCATTTTTACTTTATAGAAAAATATTAAAACCGCTATTAAATTAAAGTATGGCCCAGTATTGAATGTGCACAAAATTTCTTTAGCGAAAAAGCTAGAACCAAAGGGAAAAAAATTAAAAAACGGCAAAATGGTTTCGTGTTGCCTTACCTTCAAAGTTTATTTTTAAAAATGGGGGGGGGGGGGAGAGAGCTATCTTAGTAATGTGTGATGATTGTAATGAAATTATTTAAGAAAAATCCTTCTAACTTAATCAAGTATTACGAAAAAGGCTCAAGTTGGAAAATTGCAAGGCTACATTCCTGCATCAAAAACGTTTCTAATTTTCTTAATTATTTCTTATTATAATGCAGAAGCAAAATAATACAGGGTGGTCCCAAAATTCCGAGAAAAAAAATTTCCATGATAGATTTCTAAAAATAACAACAACAAAAAAACCGGTTTTACAGCAAACTTCTTTTCAAATTTCCCCAAATTTTCCAGTAGAGACGCCCTGATCAAATAAGAACATGTATGCTAAGAGACATGTCAATTTTTTCAAAATAGTTTTGACGGAAATGAAAAGTTTAAATTATTCCGTAACATTACGCTTTTAACGATTACCACAATTATCCGGGAAAATGGCGCCAAAATATGGATGAACGGAGAAACGTGCCTTCAGAACAAAAAAACAAAAAAAATTCACTGAATTTTGTGAAATTTAAAAAAAAAAAATCCCTGACATTTCTCTGGTTTTTTCCAGAATCCAAAAGCTCCCTTAACATTTCCCTGATTTTCAAGTTATATGGCCACTCTGTTTTTAAATAGTTTTGGCAGTAATGAAAAGTTCAAATTATTCCGTAACAGGAGAATTTTAACAATTACAACAACTATCCGGGAAAATGGCAGCAAAATATGAATGAACAGGGAAACGCACTTTCAAAGCAATAGAAAAATTCCCTGATTTTAACGAAATTTGCCCGATTTTTTACAGAATCAGAAAGTTCCCTGATTTCCCACGATGTACATTGTTTAAGAAGGGGGTCTGGAACTCAAAATTTTTAAAATTCTCAACAAAAAAAAAAAAATAATAAAAAAATATATTATTATTGTAAAAATAATACAAATATTTTTAAATAAAATGGCATGAAAATTTTGTTTCTATCATTAGTAAAACTTGAAATATTTAAATTTTTGTTACATGGCAACTGTACCTCAGACATGATATCTTAAAACTTTGAAACTGTTTTTCTCAGTGACGGCTTTTTGTCCCCTTTTTGAGTTTAAATTGATATAACTTAAAAACTACTCGTTATAAATCTATAAAACTTTCCACAATTATTTTTCATATATATTTCTTCAATTTGTCTTTTGGAATTATGTTTTTTATTTAACTTTTTTTTAAAGAAGTTTTTGGAACATAGCATACTATGCATTTTATGCAGTTTTTGCACAAAAAAATTTTTAAAATTTTTTTCTAATTACTTTATTGAGAAATCATGAAGACAATTTTTGATATGAATTATACGAAGCAATTTTATGCAAAAATGAAATGATTTAAAAAAAAAAAAAATATATATATATTTTTTTTAGATGTATCAAATTTAAGAAATATCAAAATTTTGAAGTTTTTTTTTAATTTTTAGTAAAAATATTTTTTAACAGTTGAAAATTTAAAATAGTTCTTCAAGTTTCAAAGCATAAAACATTTTCTGAAAAATAATTCTAAATATAAAGATTTTAGAATTTTCAGTCTTTTATAGTGATCATCAAAATATTCACTTTTGTTTTGTAACTTTTCTTGAAAAGACGAGTCTTTTTCGGAAGTAGTCGATTTAACTATCATTATAAAAATAAAACTACTAGTAAAAACATTAAAAGTATAGAAAAACCATGAGTAATTTTCATGAGAATTGCACTAGTTAACAAGGTGGCCACAAAATTCAGGGGGAAAAAAATGTTTCCTGATAGATTTCTAAAAAATTCCCTGATTTTGCGGTAAACTTTTTTTTCAAATTCTCCCAATTTTTCCAGAAGTGTAGAGACTCAGAACAAATAGAACATGTATGCTGAAGAGATAGTACACCAATTAAAAAAAAAAAAAAAATAGTTTTCGGGATAAAGGAAATTTAAATTATTCCGTAACATTAAACTTCTAAAGATTGGCATCACAATTCTCTGGTTAAATGGTGCCAAAATACGAACGAACGGAAAAACGCGCCTTAAACAACGATAGGAAAATTCTCCGACATTCCCCAGAATCAGAAAGCTCCCTGACATTTCCCTGATTTCCAGGTTTTGTGGCATTCACTATTAGAATTTGTCTCTTAAAAAAAAAACTTAATTGATGCTTAGAATAAAACAAAGAAACAAAAAGAAGCGTTAGCATCTTATTTTTCAATGATAGAAGTGTTCGAAAAACTGACATAGATATTCATAAATAATCCTTTGCACTCGAGCGGCGCCTCTCAGTCGCCACACGATTGGATGCCGAAACACGAGAGGACCACTAGGTTTGATGCGGAAATTTGATGCAAGGCCAATGACTGTGTTTAGTTTCTATGAAGCAAATCCGTAAACGCCAACTGAACCAAAAATGTCTCCGAGTTGTTGGTCCCTCCGCGCGAAAAAGGCATCGAGTGCAAAGGGTTAATAACTACTCATGATTCAAGTAATAAGGTCATGAGCGCACTCATGTATTATTATTGCTTCGATGAATTAGTTTTTTGGAAGTTCATCAGAGATAGATATTGTAATCCATTGCTGAGAGATATAAGATTACTTAGATTTCCTCAACATGCTTAAATTACGATTTTCTCTTATCTATATACTATCACAACTGCACCAAATTTTTGGACGATTTCTAATTCCTTTAAATTGAATCATCATTTTTATCAATTTTGGTTTCGTAGAAAAGGGGGGGGGGGGAGAGAGAGAGAGAGAGAGAGAGAGAGATATCGCCATAAAAAGAAAAAGGTTCAAATAATAATAAGATTACAATAAATATCTAATTTTACATAAAGGTAATTTTTATCAGTTGGTTTGTACGCTAAACGACCTATTTTTTCGGCATATACAGTTTATAAGGGATCTCGAACCGCAACAAACATACATGCGTTTGCGCAACTGAGCATTCGAACTCAGCACCTTTAGCATGCAAGCTTAGAGCGCTAAACAGCCATCAGGTGGACATAATTTTCATCAGGTTTGCGCAACTTAATATTAAATTTATGTCCGTTAGAGTAATTCCGTTAAAATAATTCAACAAAACCCCAAGAAATTGGTATTTTTAAAGTTACAACACTTAACCAAAGTTTCCAATTGACTAAGTCCGCTATCACTTTAAAATATTTTCACGCACCCCACCCCCCCTTACCCCACATCCAGTTCCAAATAATAAAAAGTAGAAGAAACACATCCGCATATATATAAATAAAAGTTTCCGAATAAAAATCAAAACGGGAGAGATTTTAGTCAGGCATATATATATACCACCAAAGCACGGAAACAGGAGAGACCAAAAAATGGGAAAGGAGGAAAAAAACGCGAAACGAGGGGAGAAAATAAAAAAAAAAAGAGAGAGAGAGAGACTTGGAGTCACAGGACTCGGAGAAAAATAAAAGGAATACAAATGAATGGGTAAAAAATGCCCGTGGTCATTTTAATAATGACACATTTTTACGTCCCAGCGGGGAAACTTGGAAATGAAGCAAGATTCATTAAAGATCGTTAGGATGCTTCGGGGTGAGGGAGTAGGGAAGGCAGCAAAAATGCTAATCTGAAATACGCAAAGATTTTTCATCTTTTCTGTGTCTTTCAATCCACTTCCATCCCTCCCACACCCACACTTAGAGCTCTTTTTTCCTCCTTTTCTTTCTCTTAAGTCCTTATTTCTTCAATTTTTATCATTACTTTCTTTCTTATTGCGGTATTTTATTTTTTTTTCCCCTTCCTTCTTAATTTTATTTTCGTCTTTTATAGATATCTATGCGTTGAGTGTGTATATATATTTTTCTCCTTTTCCCGTCGTGCTTTGAATACAAGACGATTTCATTGTCTCTGGTAAAAAAAAAAAAAAAGGGGGGGGGGGACCATCTTGCCAATTCACTCTCCCCCCCCCACCCCTTCTCGAAATATCTCGAACAAAAGAAAACGAACGAGCTAGAGGGGTGAGAGAGAGAGAGGAGGGGAGACAGATTGGGTCGACAAAATACATAGCTAACGGTAATGAAACAATGCAATGACAAACTAAAAAAAAAAAAAAATTAAAAAAAAAAAAAAATCACAAAAAAAAAAAAAGACGAATGACAAGGCGACGCTGAAACGAAAAATGAAATATGGTAGGAATTTAAAAAAGATTACTTTGATATTCAAACCCTCCACACCGTACCTCGAAGTAAAAATTGAGCGTTCTAATTGGCTGCTTCCCAAACTCACCCACAATCCTCCACCCCTCGATGATCGCGTTATTACAAAGTCATCACGTGAGAGTTTAAATTAATGATAGCCGGTTCAATCACATCCGTTTTCAGCGGCACTTACAGAAGGAGACGACAATATATATTTATAAATAGATACATATATAAAAAAAAAAAATAGAAAACACCATCTCCGAAACAAAACCTTCCCGTTTTTGTGCGTTCTGCCGGCGCCGCGCCATCCAAAGAAAAAGGTCCAGAACCCTCGATTTCCCCCTACTGCTACTACTACTGCTACTACTACTGGAATTGTTCTCGCGGCAAAGGGCAATCTATCAGAATTAAAAGACGAGGTTTTTGTTTGAATTTCTTGCGCGCTATTGAGGCAAAATAAATTTACGAGCAAGTCATAATGAAATCAAGGCAGTCATTATGATGCGAACCCATTAGCCATATCTTTTGCTTTTTGAAATAATGCGAGATGTATTTATAAGGGGGGGAGGAGAAAAAAAAATTGTCAAAAGAATTCGGGAACGTGATACATGGTGTGAGTTTAGAAAGAGAGAGAGAGAGGGCAAAAGTAATTATATTGGACGAAACAAAAATATTTCTTAGAATGGTTAGTCCTTTTGTGAAAGATTTTTTTTCTTCCCCCCTCTTCTAAGTTTTGTGTGATACAAATTAATAGATCTTGGATTCGAACTAAAGACGAGCATCAAATGCACTTCAATTAGCGGAATCAATGAATAAATATATTTCTATTTTTCATCTCTTTCCCGCTTGTGCTTGAAAGAGGGTAAAAAAAAAAAAGACAATATGAGTCGTCATACAATGCGGTGGAATTTCTATGGTATATACCCATACCCGAATGATTGTTTGGCTTTTAAACAATAAGGTTTTTCTCGCACTCTTGGTTTTTCGTCGCAATGCAAATACAAGGACTATGAATCAAATGTCATTAGGTGATAAAAAAAAAAAGCTCTTCTAAAGTTGATTGCGATTTCAATTTGGCGACGAGAAGACATCCAGAAAAAAAATATATTCAAAGAGTGCTAGATAAATATACAGTAATGAACAACATCGATCTCTTCTAGGAAAAAATAAATAATAAATAAAAATAATAAAAGAAATGGAGCAACACTTTTTCTTATTAAAACATATTTCATGACACTAAAGTGAAAAATTTTGACACATTTTATTTCTTGCTTCTCATCAATTCAGAAAAAATTTTAAGCATAAAAAATAACAGAATTCAATACATGAAATTTCAGTTGTAACTTTTTCAAAAACAAAGTACATATTTTTGGAGTTAAATTCTCACATAACACGGAAATTTGGCTTAAATTATAGTCTTAATATAAATATTCCTTAGTATAAATAATATGTGGTTAAACTTTTCTAACTTTAGATGAGACTTCATTAATTTTAAGGCAAAAATAATCGATTTCAGTATCATAAGGCTACCAAGTACTCTCAATTTCAGCATTGTAAGACCTAATCAAACGCTGATCTATCAACTTAAAAGTAATTTTTAAATAAATTGGTAATATGTCTTTTAACTTTATTATATAACAATAAAGCAAAATTTACCGATTTCAAGCAACATGTGTAAAATAGTTTATTTTTAATTACATAATATGTCTTTCAATTTCAAGGAATGTGCAATTCGGAAATTTTAACAATGGTATTTGAAATCTCTACCACTGATTGGCGATTTGATGAATGTGTATCAATCCATATTTTGAATAAGGCGACTTAATATTAAAAGATGGCATTAACATACTTCAGATTTAAGCCACATTAACTCAAAGCCATCAGTTCCTATTATTATGCAATTATTTCTTAATTATCGCAAGTGTAATCTAAAAGTTAAGTCAATAAAATTTTACTACTTTAAAAGGTGGTAATCTTTAACAAAATATACAATTCAGTATCAGTAAGTACAGTTAAACCCAGTTAACCCGTCTAATAACCTTTTCATCTAATAAATACAAATTTAAACTACTAGCTATATGTGTATTTAATACCACTGTTTTTTTAGAACATTGACAGTGCAAGACAACAGTACAATAGTTTAACATGATATACATTAAGAACAAAAAGTTAATGTATTTACTAGTAACTTATTATTTAAAGAAACCTTTTATTGATTTTTGCTTTAAATTTTACCACTTCGAAATCATTTAAAGCACTGCATTAGGAAACGTTGCAAGATTAGCAAATTTTCTTTTTTTTTCGTCTTACGCGGGATTTCATTATGTACAATTTCGTGTTTAACTAATAATTTAACATTAAGCTTCACCGTACCGGGAATTGCGTTCACTTCGCATTAAACGGGATTTCGTGTTAAGCGATTTCTCGCAGACGGAGTTTGGACTGTATATGTTATTTACTACAGGCAGGTTGATACTTCTCAATCTTAATAGGGGCACTCAAAAATAAAGCTCGCCTTATAAAGTTCGCTACAGGTTCTCGTACACGCTAACAAAGCAAGCCCTAGTCGCTGGCAAACACAACCCAAATGCTAAACCTTACTATCCGGCTGAACAAAAGCCTAGCCAGGATAAAGAAGCACTTCGAACCAGCCTAAATAATGTCAGAAGGGAAAAGGCTAGCAAACCCCAAAAAGATCTTCACGCCAAATAAGACCGAAAACATTCCGTCTGGTTGGTTTGGCTGGCTTGTAGTATGCAAATGGCGATATATCCCGACAGCTCCGGGCTACTTTTTAACGAGCGGAACTGCCTTCATTTATCCGCACACGCACAAATGCGCACACCTTTTCATGGTCAGGAGTGAAGATTCACCTTAGGAGGGAATAGATGGATTTGAAGGTGAAGCGATTCCTGGCGGTGGGTTTGGTAGAGCGAGAAGGAAAGTGGTAAAAGTCATCAGGCTTTTATACCGAACATGGCATAATTCCCACAAACGCAATATCTGAGGAAATGTTGCTTCGGAATAAGTAAAAGGCCTTGAGGCTAGGGCCTTGATCATGGTGTACTTACTGCTGTGCTAAGCACAGGGTATCTGCGTTTTTTTGGCCAAATTGAGTTATTGCTTCCACGTGGTTCCCTGAAATTTGTTCGACAAAATGGTGAAGTTTAATGGTCGTATCAGTACGGGAAATATTAATAAAAGTTAAATGAACTTTTAGGAAAACTTATTAATTTATTAACAATAAATAACTTTGCATCAACTACATGGAGTCAGGAGCGTAATGGGACATAAAATCGGTCCGGTGATTTTCAGTTTATGCCGGTCCAAATTTGCAATATAATCATTAATCGAATTTTGGTAGTTGAGTAAATGGACTGTGGAATATGTCAGTAATTTTGATAGAAAAAAATTACTTACATCAAAAACTTGATCTTGTTTTCGTTATTGCTTATATAATCATCAATATATATCGTGGGGAAACAGTAAATTTTTCTTTTTCATTTTGCTGAATAAAACGGAATAACAAAAGAAAATTAATATTTCTTTGGTTATTTTTATGCATTAATTTGAGGCAATTGTTGAAACTATAATGAGTATCTGAAGTAAATCACAGAAATGTCGGAGAAACGCGACAATTATGAGCATGGTGGCCAGCATAACAGAGGCCTAGGATAATATCCAAAACATAAATTTGGAATCGACCATTTGGAATTTCTTTTAACAATCTGAAACGCGGGGCCTCTTAATTTAAAGCTGCATCTTAATCCTTTGAAACGCTGGTCATCCTCCACATATTAATTTAAAATAACAGAGTGCCACAACAAGAAAACGAACCGGGGACATCTGCGCCCAGAAACGCAAGTTACAACACAATCATAACCAAAAAAGAAACCTACAAGCAATACAGTGACCCATCTTTTAACCTTAAGTTAAAAGTCTCTGGGTATACAAACAGTACGGCCAAAAAAACGTACAATAGGGATATCCCAGTATTTCTCTGAACGAAAAAGTCGAAAGTGGAAAAGAAACGTTTCCAAGGTGGAGAAAAGAATGATGCAGACGAAATTGTTGAAAAGGGAAGGAAGATATGAAACGCAGTTGAATGTTTTATACCCCGTTCGCTTTCATATATATATAACCTCAAGGTATGCCGAGGAATAAACTACTGAGAAAAATAGGACTAGTCCCGCGGAGAACTGGATTCCCAAAAGATGATGGTTTTGTTTGAGCAGCACATAATCACGTAGACCCGCCGTAGGAATAACATTTGGCGCGGCACGAACCATGGCTCCATTTTACTATATTTATACGCGCCCAAAGGGCATATTCAAAAATGCTCAAGTATTTGGAAAGAGAAGACAAAGAGGGGGCTAGTTTTTCGCCCAGCGTTGTTAGTTGGTTATAGAGTTGTTTGGAGCCAAACCTGCTGGAGAAATGGTTAATGTTTTCAGTCAGCGAATTGAAAGTGGCGCGAAAAAAGTTTCACGGTAACGAAATGCGAGAGAAATGCATGAAAGGAAACAAAATGATGTAGTAACAACTAGGACTAGAGACGGAAGTAGATTTACTGAAGATTTGACTTTGGTCAGTTCCGTATGATTGAGGCGTTCTACTGTAATAGGTACAGTAGAGCGGCGATTATCCGAAACAATTGGGGACTGGAGATGTTCGGATAACTGATTTTTCAGATAACCGATCATTTATGGAAAAAAATGCAACAGTATCATGGGAGCAATATGAAACAAAGAAGCAGTGATATTAAACTAAAGCGGTATATATTTTGTATCGCATGTCTAAGAAATAATTATGCATAAAGTAATACTTAAATGAAGTTTAAAAATATGTCAAAATTTTTGATTTTGCTGATAAAAACAGTTCCGGTTAACCGATGCTTCAACTTTACGGTATTTTGACAATCGATGCTCTATTGTACTAGGATTTGACTTTGGTCAGTTCCGTATGATTGAGGCGTTCTACTGTAATAGGTACAGTAGAGCGGCGATTATCCGAAACAATTGGGGACTGGAGATGTTCGGATAACTGATTTTTCAGATAACCGATCATTTATGGAAAAAAATGCAACAGTATCATGGGAGCAATATGAAACAAAGAAGCAGTGATATTAAACTAAAGCGGTATATATTTTGTATCGCATGTCTAAGAAATAATTATGCATAAAGTAATACTTAAATGAAGTTTAAAAATATGTCAAAATTTTTGATTTTGCTGATAAAAACAGTTCCGGTTAACCGATGCTTCAACTTTACGGTATTTTGACAATCGATGCTCTATTGTACTAGGATTATTTTAAAAGTAATCAAATAAAAGACTTAAGAGGGGATGTTATGGATAAAGATTGTTCTTCGGACGGTACTAATATTATTCATGCTAGAATGGCATAAAGAAAACGTTAAAATAAAGTCTGTCAAATTGCTCCAAATATTGGCCGCAATATGGCTAATTCCGAACATTTGCAATATTGTGTTGTAAATAGAACAAGAATAACGAATTATGAATGGAAAATACAGTGCGGCTTTTTCACCTATTACAATTAAAGAATTTAAGTCTTAGTCTAAAATCGTGGCACCACTTGTTGAAAAAAAATTGCAAATTCATTAATTACTCTTTTGAATACGATATCGCTATGACAAAATATCGTAATTAGTGTTAAATTTAACATTTTGATTATTACCATAAATGAGCAAATATTCTGACTTCCGAACTTTTCTTTAAAACATCAGTCTATGCGTTCTGTAAACATCTGCAAACTAAACGAAAGCCACACAAAATAAGTATAAAAAAAAAAAAATAAGTCGCCATCAAGTTTTCGGCCCAAAAAGTAGTGGAATTCGAAATACGGCTTAGTGATTTGGATGAAATTAAATAAGATGTAGAACTTGTATTTCAAAACTTTATGCATTTCTGGTTCACGTTTTTTCTTTTAACTCTTTGAAACTGCATATGCAATGAAATTGAGTCATTGGTAAAAATTACCAATAGAGACCAGACTTCGGGAGTGCACATCAAGACAAATGGCGTTGTCCTCAGTACTCCAGAACGACGATGACAATCACACACATTATCTTTCGTTTTTAATACCGCAGGGTATCATCATGTCGATACCAAGAGGTACACAGCAAGCAATCCCAAAATTCTCAGGAAAGGCCAATGATTCTCCCCCCCCCCCCCCGAGTTTCACCTGTAGTTAACATCTCCGAATTCTTTCCCCGTGCTCATGACTAGGGAGAGTATCCCCCCCCCCCCTAATGAGCGTTCTTAATGGGCTTCCTGTCCATTATCTCTCAAGAAAACAGGTGAACGTGCATCTAGAAAAGAAATATTGATTCAGGTGTGAAGGGTCGACGGGCTGTCGATCCATCACTTAGCACATGTGTTGAGATAACAGATTTGTTGGAGTGTCGCCTGATTAATTGCTTCGACAATCGTATTCGTTAAAAGAAAGTATTTTTTGAAGTGCACAACTTCGTCATCCTGAAAGGAAATGGTTTGAAATTATTTAGTTGGGCGAGCCTTTTTGACCTTTTGAATGAAGAAAAATCTGATGGGACTACAGAGAAGAAGAGCATTCAGGTATTTCTAACTCGTTATGCGAAACATATGCATGTATTTATTATTCGTTATGGGAACTTATGCAGGTATTTATTATTAGTCATGCGAACATATGCAGGTATTTATTATTCGCTATGCGAAAGTTATTCAGGTATTTATTATTAATAGTCATGCAAACGTAGATATTCATTATTAGTCATGCGATAATATGCAGATATTTATTATTAGTTATGTAAACATATGCAGGTATTTATTATTCGTTATGGGCACATATTCAAGTATTTATTATGAACGGGGTTTCCATTGGAAAATCGTATCGTTTTTGAAGGAAACACTTCGAATACTTTTTGCAGATATTGATTGTGAAAGAATAAACTCTGTATGGAATAGAGCAATCTATATTCTCATAATCATTTCAAAATATGATGTCAGCGTGAACTTACAAAGTTTCTTATAACTTTAATTTGTCGCTGCATAAATAAAGATCCCAAAGCTAGTCAGTGTTCTTTTCATCTTTGAAAGGGAATTTTGAACACATTTCTAAACCCGAATGAGTTATCTTGGCACTTGTTTCTGAAGTGGTAGCAAGATGTTTAATTCAATCAGAGAAACGAAACAATAGAACCATCTAGAAAACCAACAGAATTTTTCGCCAACTGAAAAATTATCGCCAAGTAGCATGGCTACAACAGAAAAGTATCGATTGGTCATTTATCGTATATAACATACTACATCATATAACTTATTAATTTCGGGAATCTTATGAAACATTAGCTATGTTATCTAAAAAAAAAAAAAAAAAAAAAAAAAAAAAAAAAAAAAAAAAAAAAAAAAAAATCAAATATATACGTTTCTTGATCAACATCCCCCAACTTAAATAAACAACAATTAATCAAGTTACCACGCTTACCATTTCAGCAGGGCACAATTCCAATACTTCAATAACACTGAACCACAAGCATTTAATCGACTCAATCTCATAACACTATCAGGTATGTACCCTGGAGACAGTGCCCAAACACAAGCATTCGGATTGTCAGACGATTTTATTGGTCTCGAAGGGAGGGTCTACCTAAAGCAATCAATCAATCGGAAGGAAAAGGGACAATTCAATCTAGCCACATCACTTTGTGTTTATCTCTTCCAGAGAGGAAGGATTTCCCCTCTCCTGCTCCTACAACTAAACTCGACTCGTGCAATTCGCCTTTGGAATCCCTTTCTTTATTTAGTTTCGATAAAGATGTCTTGTTCGACGGTTAGTCATTTGCTTTTCACCGGCAGGTAAGGATTTAAGGATTATGGATGGAAGGAAGGAGTTGGTGGAACAAAGTATCTTCAAGGAAAGATGTTGCTGTTTCGTTTAAGGTATCGGTGTAAGAGATTTGCCATAAATGAAGTGGTTCAGAAGATGATATCCTTCAGGATTACAAACTGCGAGATTCAAATGCAGTCGTGAATAATGTATACAGACTAGATGGTACAACTCCTGCTCGCTGACGTTCGCCAACTTAAGAATAACAAGAGAAAAACGTTCAAATGGGATTCTTTTGAACTTGTAACATCACACCATCTATTAGGGTCTTGTCATTTTGTTTATTATAAAGTATTTAACGAATCAAAAATAATTAACATAATAGTGTTCTTATGCCAAAACAAAAAACTACTGTACATGATGAATTAAAAACTTCAGTGTTTAAAAGTTGGCTTTTTATATTCCCATTAAAATTGGTTTGAATAAAATATTTGTAGAAAACTACATTTTTTTGGGATCAATGGAATTTTTCAATATTCATTTCAAGAAAATGATATTTAACACAGAGTGGAAGTTTTAATATTGCAGAAGTATATTATTGCACCACCTCTACTTTTCTTCTACGGACTTTAGGTAACCCGGAATTATACCAATAGGATACAATGCCAATTTTTGGATTTCTAATGTACCCTTTTGTAAGATACTATAAAATATTGAAATGAAACTTTTTCCAGTAATAAATCAAATATTGTACATTACTTTTACATGGGCTTATTTTTAATACTTGCCCCCCCCCCCCCCTTATTATTTAAAAAATAATTTTTTTTTTCGTTGGGTAAATATTTCTAAAAACCCATCTTAGAGTAAGTAACAGTAATTACTGAATGTGTCAGAGTTTGAATTTTGTTTGTAGCTGTAACAGTTCCAGAGAAAAAGTATATCAAAATATAGAACTGAGAAACTCAAATTTAAAGTAAACAATCCCCTTAACTGAAAAGAACTGCATCATGACTGTCTACTGCTGATACTTCCAATATAGATATTTCAAAGTGTAAAATATCACTGTAAACAACAAAAAAGCCGCTATTTGCTGTTGCAATAGTGGCTTTTATGTTTATCTCTTCCAATACCAATCTCTAAAACGACTGTTTCTTAGGACTTTCGATTTCGGGTTACCTTTAACGTATGGGAACACAGTGATGGGTGCTGTCAGGTGGGTGTAAGGATAGGGAAAAAAAAATACGTTAGAATTTATAGTTAAAGAAAAAAGGAGTTGTGTTCTACGCAGAAGAGATTTAAAATTATTCATTTGAACAGAAAATGAATGCACAACTATTGATCAATATTTCATTAGGAAATTAAACTCTTCATTTCTTAGCGATAAAAGTTTGAACAAAACCTTTATCTGTTCGAGTTCCGTCAAACTAACCCTGTAGGCGCTATTTACGTCTGGCAATTCCATTCCAACCCAAAAAGAGAACCTAACCCGATTGACCATCCTCCCCCCCCTTCACAGCGATGGGTTTCTCTCATACACATCCAGATCGAAGAAGATGATTTCCAGTCACCTCTCAGCCAATCAGATGCCTTTATCGGGAGATTAACCCTTTGTGGCCCAGGGTGCATTCTTCTCTGGCAGTTATTACATTCGCCAAACGACTTGACAAAGGGCCGTGATCGCTTGTCACTTCGGGGGATGTCACCCTTATTATTAGTCGCTCCAGACAGGTCCACCTCACCCCCTCCCCCCCCCTCCCCCGCCTTCCACCTCCGCAAGAATCGAATGCCAGAGTTTCTGACAGGTTAGTAAGGGGGAGATCATCGGGAAATTTGCGTGGAAGGACAGCTTGCTGAAGGGTCAGAAAGTTTTTGGGGGAAGGGATGGGGGGATATTATTTTTGGAAATGAGCTTTTTGATTGAATTTCACTTTCAAACGTGTGTTGTGGCCATAGCTTAACCGACGTTGTGTGGAGGGTAAAGAAATGAAACGATTTTTGTAAAGTTGAATACAAGTGCTGCTTAGACAATGAGGAAGTAATCTCTAAAAAGAACGTTTTGGAAAAAAATAGATCACATGTTAGAAAATGACGCTTCAAGTGCATCAATTACGTAACAGATATTCAAATCTGTCCAAAACTTCATTCATTACTTTCCCCGATAAAGTTTATCCTGTTAAGTTAACTTCCATATAATTACTGTAGGTGCATTAATATACTTCGAAAAGTACTAATTCTTGTAGATTGGCAGCTAGATATAGAATGGTCAGGTTTCACTTTAAACATAGTTGGATAAATAAAATGTGAAATAATATATCAATGCTGAACTTTTAGTAGGGTTAAACAGTTAAAAAAAAAAGAGAAAATCTATGAAATTTCAAATGTAAAAAGAACTCTAATAAACCTTTTTTCCATTTATGACCACATCAGTTTGTTTTTACGCTATATATTAGAATGATGATAAAAAAATATTAGGAATTTCAGCTCGCATTTGATGGCTACAAAACGCATATAAAATTCATAAGAATTCAGTTTAAAATACTGACTTGTTGGCATTTTTAGCCGTGAAACACAACTAAAAAATGCCAACAAGTCAGTATTTCGTTTTTCAAACTCAAATATTTAATGTACTTTGAGCTTGATAAATAGCTTCAATTGAAAACTGCAAGACACAAAATGAACAATCTCCAACAAACACAAAGAACAACTTTTCAGAAAGATATGCCAAAATCGCATTACAATCACCAAAAAATCTCCCTTTTAGTGCCTTGTTAGCATTTCTATAGATTCCAATCTCATCGATACGAAAAAGCCTAATATCTATCCTCCAGAGAAGAGAAAAAAAAAAAAAAACATCACTCATCTTCTTAAAAGGATAAGTGAAAAATTCATTCTCCCCGAGAGATATCCAACTTTTGGGGAGATAATAAATTAAATAACCCAATTCCGCACAAAAAAAAGCCCTCCACCAAATGAATGATGGATACATCGACAAGCCGACCCCCGATTCCTATATAGACCCCACCTTTCGCAACAGCTGCCATAAAATACACAGTCCCATTCATATAAGGTGGACAATATTAATCGCCCAAGGAGCTTCCTCTTTAGCCCGCACAACAACAACAACACCAAAAAAAAACCTGTCATTAAATTCAAATTGCCTCCCCCCCCCACCAAAAAAAAGGAGAAAGATGCCCCCCCCCCCATGTAAAAAGGAGATGGATTTCCTTAATGGCTGTCGACTATCCTGTCGACTTTTGGGGAGAGGAGGAGGGGGCAAAAAAAAAAGAAGAATAAATAATATCGGAAGAAAGACACAGGAAAGAAATTTCTTTTTCTTTTGTCGTCGCTGGTTTAGAAGGATAAATGCGGCGAGTGAATCAAAACGTGGGTCTAATGTAGCGCACTCGGGAGGAGAGACCGCTGTGGGCCGTGCCACTGTGGTAACCTGGCAATAACTTCCGTGCCAGAGCTTCGCAGTGACAGGAGGTGATGGATTGGCACTCGCCGCTGCCCCCCCCCCCCCTTATCGTCTGACCAGCTGACCCACCCCCACCCTTCTCTCCTCACATTCTCTTCATCTTGGTCCTCTCCCCCCCGCTGCTTTTCAAAGGATGGTGGTCGAAAGAGAGATCTCGTAATTTATCACAAACTAAAGTACGCTCTTTTTCAAAATCAAGAGACTTATAGTCCTCCATTTTGTTGTAATGTCCACTCAAAATTCTGAAACGTAAATAAACTTTTTACAATAAAAACAAACTAAAGTTGCAATGAACGTTGCGATTAAGCTCCGGTCAACGTAGAAATTACGTTTCACTTAGGCCTAATGTGATCTTATAGAAACTATTAGAGGGTTAATTCAGAATGTAATCAAACCACTTTTCCTGCTCTGTCAATATATGTTCCAGAGATCTATAGCTAAAGAGTTTTACAAAGTCTGTTTGTAGAATTTATTTTTAAAAGCAGTTAAAATTTAAACTAATTTTCTGAAAAATCCAAAATTGATTTTACGAAAAGAAACATATCAGATATGCAAAAAGAACAAAATTCAAGTAAAGTCATGCAAATCAGTAAAAAATGCAAATGCTCAACTTTTATTATTACTGAAGGTTTATTTTTCAGACATTAACGTAATAATTAAAGATTCTATAATCAAAATAAGAATTTCATATAAGGTCATTTAAATAACTTCATTTTTTTTTTTTTTTTACATAGACATAGCTATTACACGCTTATATCGCAATTTTAATTGAGATCACGATTATTGCAGGATATTGCTTACACACAAGACGCATGCAAAGATTTACTATGAAAACAAAGTAGTAAAGCATATTTTCAAGTAATTACTGCAAAGACACAATAACCAAGTTACCCCTCCAGATCGTATGTTTTCGCTCTGACAAGCTCCTTGGCGCCTACGAACTATTAATATCCGCTAGACTAGTGTTATCTTCTGTATGGTGGCATATGGATCATCCTTAGGCGAAGTTGAAGGGAACGTAGATCACTATAAGATCTCTGTAAGTTATCCCTTTTCCTCGAACAATCTTTAAGCAAAAGGGTGCTATTACACCGAATTCACATTCACATGGCCGAGTAACGCCGTATACTGTCCGATATATACTGTTTGGCGGAGGGGAGGTACTGGTAAACAGATTTGTAACAGTTACTGGAAGTAAAAAAAGGTGGAATCGCTGAACGCTCAAATCAGCCAAATACCCAAAGTCGGACTTAACATACGAAAAGAAGGCATCGACAAATACTGTTAAAAAGTATTCTCTTCATCAACACCACCTGGAGATATATGTAAAACTAACGGAACATATTTATTATTCTAAAAAAACTATGAAATACAACAATTTCATAAAGTTCAGCAAATCTTTAATTGTAGTAGTAATAAGACCAGCATTAAAACACAGAACTGGAAGCTCTTATTGGTTATGAAGATACTGCAGGCTACTATAGAGTATTGGTGATGAGTTTGCGGCACTGATTTGACAATACCAAATATTACTTCACAAACATTTGAGACAATACTTGGTTCGTAAAATATAAATATTGTATTTCGTGTATGCGTGGACTATAAAAGTCGAAACAGTATACAAAAATAAAAAATATAAGTTTTGTCAGAGAGACTGTTCTTATTTTTAAATAAGGCTGTCTTAAGCAATGCTAACACCGATATACGAGTTTGCAATAAGACAAGACGCGAAACCCGAGCCATTAACTCATTGCCTAACAGAAAGTTCGATCTAGAGTCTTCATGTTAACATTTATGCTGCAAAGCTGTCCTCTTTTCTTAACTAAATCTAGGTTATACTTTAAATAGTTGTCGTCCTCTTTTCTTAACTAAATCTAGGTTATACTTTAAATAGTTGTCGTTCAGAAAAATATCTATAAGGGCAATTTAATTGCCTTGTAATTACCGTATTTTAAATAGCATAAAATAACTAGGGGGAAAAAAAAACTACGTAAATGTATAAAATTGAATAGAAATGACTATTCGAATAGTCATTTCTAATAAAATTGAATAGAAATAAAATCCATAAAATTGAATAGAAATGACTATTTGAATAGCCATTCCTACTAAAATTGAATAGAAATAAAATGCATAAAATTGAATACAAAGTATTATGGAGGAGAAATTGGAATATTAATTAGATTCATAATTTCTATTGGAAATATTTTTACATTTTATTCAAAACCGTTACGAAACTGCACGTGCAGTGTTAATCTTCCCCTAAGAAAGGGGGGGGGGAAGAGGGAAAAGTATGAGACATGTTCTCCTCCATCTCGCCAAGCCTTCGTCAGATCCTGGCGGAGTCTTTTTGCGATGACATGCGGGAGTGAGTGAGCACTCTGCAGCATCTTCTCTTCACTTCGCTTCGCGGGGGAATCGTTTGCATTTTGTCTTTGTCTGTCCCTTGTCCTCCCCCGCAACACCACCACGGAAAAGAGCGGCGGTAAATATTTGACTTCGGAAAAACTGTGTCGAACACTTTTTTTTGTTTTGTTTTTGGCTTCCATTGCCAATTTTTTGGCGCTGCTTTTCTGGATTTTGCTTACTTTTCCCCCACCTTTAGTTTCGGAAATGTTCGAGGAAACGCGATGTACTTTAACATGCAAGGGTGTAATTTTGTGAAGAGCGGCGGTACTTTGGGTTCTGATATATAGAATTTTTCCCTGGTCAGAAGTTTTGGCACTTCTCTTCAGTTTTTGACTCCTTGTAAAGAAAACAATACTCAAACACAATCTGTCAAGAAATAAAATTTAAAAAAATACAACGATGTAAAAACAATAAATTGCTTGTTTTATACCTTATCTAGACAAATTCAGCAATATCCCCGAAAAAACGTGAAATCTATACTAAACTTCAAGTTAACTAGACATCACTTAGACGGTAGATCGTCACAGTGCTCATAGGTATTTAATCCATTTTGGCGGCGTGAAAGCATAATGTTCGCCAAACCACAACCCTATAGAAAACAAAAGGCTATAAGGTTTGGCTAGAATTATGTCTTCACTCCGCCAAAATGGATTAAATACCTATGAGCACTGTAACGATCTATCGTCTAAGTGATGTCTAGTTAAGTTGAAGTTTAGTATAGCTAAGATAACGTATGCACGAATGTTGATGAAATTTCATATTTGAAGTAATAAAAAGAGATAAATTTTTAATTTCAAAATTTTCGAATGAAACAATTTTTTTTGGTCTTAGTATTATAGGGATGGGCGTATGGCGGTGTATAAAAAATGTATAAATATTTTGTTTCAACACTATTTATTTCATCTTTGAGGGAACATCTAAATCTTCCCTAAGTATAAATGCGATTAGGCTTTAACATGAATGAAATTAGTGAAAACAATTTAAAATCTTATCATCCAAAGGAATGGAACTGTGACATTTGCAGAAACGTTTTTAGAATTCTTACTACAACACAATTTTGAATAAATTAAATTCAACGATTAGCATTTAGCGAATAACATTAACATACGACGGAGAAATCACAGTTTGATAAATTGAGTTTAAATACAAGTCGGAGGTAAACTCAAACAAAATATTTAAAAATTTTAAACGCTATGAGTTAAAACTTTATCAAGAAAAAGCTATACAGGAAAAATATCCTCCAACGGTAGCGTTAGAAACTCCTAAATAAATGGTCCCGAAATTAATATTTAAGTGCTCAAAGTAAAAATAATTCAGTTTAACTTCCTTTCAAATCATACAAGTTAGTTTCTATTTATTATCTCCAGCAAAAAAATTGAAAACATTTAAAGCAGTATTTTGGAAGATATTCGGGTTGAGAGAATTTTGTTTTAGATTTATGGGAAAGAGATAGATTTAAGCTTACGTTCAAAATGGACATGATTTACAAAAGAAAATTTCGCCGAAGTCACCAATATTTTCTAAAATACTTCAATTTTAAATGAAAATATTAGTTATAGTATTTACAAACAAAAATTATCAAGAGTTTGCAAAGTTTCCACTATTTTTCCAAACTAAAAAACAAGGAATTTCTAAGGACTTTTTGATGACCCAAAAGTTTATAAAGACTTTTCAAAGCCACGTTAAAAATTATAACACAAATGCGTCCATCACTAAGGTGGGCTATATTAGATGTTTTCTGACTAAAGGGCTATAACGGTATCAGAATATTGTTAATAAAAGGGAGGTGCCTTCTGGAAGATTTCGCATAGGAGACTAACCAGGATTTGCATTTTCAATGGGAGAAAGTGAAGAAATAAGTTTAGATATGGTCGATAAATTAAAAAAATAATAAACAGATAGAAGATTTAAATTATTATTAGTTTTAAGAGGAAAATAAGTAGTTTTTAACGAACCGATTTATAAAAATAAGCTAATGGTCCTTAAAAAATTAAACCAAGGACTTCTAAAGGACTTTTAACCCTCTGACGGTCCAGGGAATGGACGAAATTCTACAGCTGTTTTCCTTGCAATGATTTTTAAATTATATTTCTAATTCAAAAATACAATTTTTAAAACTTTTTTTTTATTTATTTTGTTTTTAGATAGGAAAAAAACTATCATCCTAAACTGTCGGAAAAATGACGCATACATACATACGTACATGACCGTCAGTGGGTTAAGACCCCGAGAGAACCCTGATCTAAGCGTAACAAAATACAACTTATTTTAACCAGTAGATCTGGCCCATTTCGAGAGTAAGCCCATACGTTCCAACTTTTGCTTTTCGATGGATTTTATTTCTCCGTCCCCAATTGTCCACCTCGCGCCAACAGAAGACAACACGTCTGCAACAGTATTTATACTTATAATCAACCTTCCTTTGCGGGGAGCAGATTTCGTCCCGACACACACTCTTCCCCAAACAGGAGCCCCACCACCACCACCATACCTCCAGTTAATGTGCCAGTGTTTACATTTATTCTTTGTCCCAGTCCCCGGGAAAGTGAAAGTAAATATTTAAGTTCTGACGACCAACTGCTGTTTTTCTTTTGTTCTTTCTCCCCGTTTTCCGGATGAAGATACAGGACACACCTTTTCAGGAGTAACACGAGACTATTCTTTAAAACATTATCCCGTTTATTCCGGGAGAAGGAGATCCCGGTGTGTAATTTATACCTTACCTAAGCGTATAAGTTACAAATAGAAGGGCTGTTAGGTTATGACGTGAAGGGTCTTTTTGTTTCCTGAAGGCATTTTGCAGGATGTGATGAAAATTTTACGGGATATAAACAAGGTTCGAAAAGGATGTAGTTTTTGGATGATAAGTGTTTGTTTGAGGTAATAAAAATCGATGTGAGAAATTGTTTTGATATTTTGGAAATATTAGTTTCGTGCCATTTTCAGAAAAGGGCCAGTAACCGTTTCGTTCCACTCATACATTTAGCTATAATCTATAAAAATGCAATTTATAGTTCACCTTAAGAACCAGCTTATAGATGAAAGGTAGAGAAGAGGAAATATATGGTGAATGTCGTTTCCAACCTGGATTGTGTTTCGAAATTATATTAGACATGTTTATTGTTAATGAAGAAAAATTATGAAGCCAAAAAAAATTCAACAATGATAAACTTAGATTGAATTGAGCAACCAGCATGCCCATTTATAGATGTATATTGATTTACAACAATATATTTCGTACTTTGCAGAAAGGTTCTACTTTTTCTTAAGAATTAACTGACAGGTTCTTTTTTTAATTTTCACAACTATGAATCTTTTTCCGAACTGTTATTTCTACGCAGTTAAGTATTCCAAGGTACTTTGCGCAAATATATTGGATTCCAACCGGCTATAGATTCCACCACCTCAAATAGACACAGAAATTGTATTCCACCTTACATAATATCTTCCCAACAAACCAACCTCCGCCAGATTCTCACTCCTTGCAAGATTCCCAACCTTCACACAGTATATTTCTCTGGCATTAACAAGGCCTTCGTCTTTCCACTACGTAGTACTTCAAAGAAACAGTTAAAGGGCTCAATTAAAAGTACAGTTTTGCCCCCCCCCCAAAAAAAAAAAACAAAAAAAAACTTACTTTTCCTTAAGAATTAAATGAGAAATTCAACTTTTATTTTACACAACTGTGAATCGTGATCTTTTGCTTTATGAGAACTGTTATTTCTAAGTATTGCACTATCCATATACTTTACGGAGGTTTGCGCAAAGAAATTGGGTTCAAACCGAATATAGATTCCACCTTACATAGACACAGGAATTGTATTCCACCTTACATACACTATCATCCTGCCCCACCACATTCCCAATCTTTGCAAGATTCCCATCCGTCACACAGAATATTCCTCTGGCGTTGACAGCGCTCTCTTCTTTCCATTACACGCGATGATACACACCTTCAATCCACCAAACTCTCATCCGGAAGACTTAATAACTTCCAGGATAGTGGTCACAGCCCTCCGATGCATGCGCCGAACCAAAATGGCGATTAAATACCAGAGAGTGAGCTCGGCAACTCCTCCTGCATGTCTGGAGGAACAGGTCAGAGGTGAGTTTGACCCACGAAGTCATCAGTCATCGGACACACGTGCATTCCACGGCAGTGGGGGAGGACTTTGACAGGTGGCTGATGGATGAGGGCCCCAAGAAGATCTTCTTACCTACTTCTCCAACGAATTGGTCCAAGGAAAGTATAGGATCCAATCGATGCAACAGTGGGAATTGCTCAGGAGCCCTTTGGGTTTTTATATTAGGCATAGTGTGTAGCCGACATTTATGCAGGATATTTGGCATGGATAAGGAGAGAGATATTAAATGTTTACTTCACAGAGGTTGGATTAAATTGGTGAAATAATGTTGAGTGGTTTGCGTAGGGAGAGTTATCATCTGTAAAGGGATACACGAGCAAATATGTGGATACAATTGAATAGCCTATTTAATAAATAGCTTAGATATTTTTTTTCCATTTTTATTAATTCCACGCGTAGACCGATGTTTTACGGGCGGGAAAAGTTCACCTTTTATTTTCATATAGAGAAGAAAAAAAAACTTATGATATTCTAAAATGCATCACACGGAATCATCACAGTCAATCGCCGTCGAAGATATTTATTACTAAGACCATCTTGGAAGAAAAGAACCTTTCTCGAATAACAGTAACAGTCCTTGACCGAAGGAAATTGTTTTTGTAGTTTATGATATAATACCAATAGTTAACAGTTATAGAAAGAAAAAATCTTTATTAAGACTGAAACAAATTCAGTTTTCTAAGTCTCCTCTAAAATTACGAATAATCTTTAAAAAAAAAAAAAAAATTAGTTCGTTTTTGAAATTTACGACAAAATTTTATTACTTCTAGTTAGTAGAGTAAAATATAAGTTTTTCATATTGATCTATATTGATGTCCTCAAAAGGAACAAGAACAAATTTGAAGCTTGCATCCAGTGTGCGAAGCCAAAAATATGGTACAAGATATGCAATACATAGTACAGCAAGAAGTAATAGAATTTCATTTCGCTCCAATTTGTCGTTTTAAATTTTCCAATCTTGTACATGCATATTCGCTAATGCTTATTCGACTTATGTAACATAAGATAAATTATATATCCACACATATGATATCATAGACTCTGGACTGACTGACTCACTCATCACTAATTCTCATAAAGCTAGGTAGCTGAAATTTGGCACAGGGGTTTCTTGTAAGCGAAACTAGAAAAGCAAAGCTGTTCCAAGCCCATGTATTGTGACTAAGGTGGTAAAATCATGGAAAGGTTGGTTGGATGTATTCAGATTATCTGGCGCCTTCAGCAACACGAGGGCTATAATGCGCCGAAACATTCGTCATTAGACAAGCTAACATACATTTACAAACACCCATGCCTAAAGCTTGGCGTCCACTATCGTTGAGCAAAGCAGAGCGGACTAGAGCCAATTACAAGGCTGACAACGTCTACTGTAGCATGAGGCTCGTGCTACAATGGACGTTGACAGACTTGTAATTGGCTCTAATCCACTCCGCTCCGCTCGGCTCAGCGATAGTGGACGCCAAGCTTAACACGGGACTCGAACCCGCAACCTCGCGGTCTAGAAGCTAGCACGCTAACCACTATACCGTAAATCATGGAAAGGGATTCACAGAGTGGTAATAAGTAAGTCCAAATAATCAGAAACATAATTTCATTACAATTTTTTGTGGTTTAAGAGAATGAAATTGGGAAAAGGATATATATTTAAAACTTTAGATTCACAGAACCAATTTCAACCAGTTTGTTTCTATCAGTATCTTTACCAATGTGGTATCTTTAAAAATAGGTATTATTTTTAACAAGAACAACAGTCTTTCTCCGAAGCAAAAACTTGTTATGACAAATGTCGTTTACAAATGGGTTTTTATTACCAAATAAGGGAAGCTGAAAACATAAAATTTTGTTATTTCTCAAAGCAAATTACTTTTTTTTAAAGAATAAAATACTCTTTTAATACCTTAAATACAAGTCATCGGAAATATCCACGACCATGCATCGGGCAAATGTAACATGCACAGCATAAATGATAAATCATCTGTCATACCAGCACTATTGGTAAATGCATAATTAAAAAGGACATTTGAAAGAGAAAAAAATTGTCACATGGAGTTTGTAAAAAGAGTTACATTTTTATGCAAATTAACTCTTGCAAATAACAATTTCGGAATTTTTTAGTAGAATCCAGTCTTATACAACCTCATATTTCTTTAAGGTAAATCATTTCTGAAATAGCATATTCAACTGTATGTACTTAAGCTTACTTAGCTTAAAAATTTTGTCCTTTAAAGATATCTTTCACAAAATCCCAATTTAAGATGGAAAAAGTAAAACACTCTTACCCCAGTTTTCACTCCAATAATGAAATACTTCAAAATAACAATAAATAATTGTTTTACATTTCGTAATTAAAAAAAAACCCCATCAAGTCATAAAACATTTGTCGAAATACTTAAGAAACATTTGAAAGTAAAGTTTTCTAAAATAAAACGAGAGAGAGAGAGAAGAGAGAGAAGATAGAGAGAAAGAAAGAGAAGAGAGAGAGAGAGAGAAGAGAAAGAGAGAGAGAGAGAGAGAGAGAGAGGGGGAGAGAAAGAGAGACATTTACTTCAATAAGATTATACGAATGCTTAATACTTATAATTTTTTTAAAAGTAAATCACTGAAATTTGTTATGCCTTTAATCAATAAAATAAAAAAAATAAAAAAAAATTTAAAAAATATATAAAAATAAACATTTTCGCACGAAATCGACACAAGATCTCAACATATAATTGTTCTTTTAATTAGCATCAGAACCTTCATTTCAAAAAAAAAAATATCACATATTGACGCGCAATCAGATATTATTAACTCACCCAGTCAATATAGTGGTATGACGTGAATCAAGAAAACGCATTGTCATTGGTCAAATCATCTTCGAGTAGCTTCTTAAGTTTAACTTACCTGAAATAAAAACACAGAAAATATATTAAAACACACTCAAAAGTAAACAAACAAATAAAATTCTTCATAAATATTAGGATGCTTAAAAAAGTAATAGTAGCATTTATTGAGCGAATAAAACAAACTATACAACAACAACAAAAAATGAGTCTTCAGATTCCAACGTTTTGCCAAAATCAATATTTTATGGACGTGCATACGTTTGAACTGAATTACTTATAAAAAGTATAAAATAAAACTTCCGAACATAAACCTATCATAAAATTCACACAAAAAGTTTACAGCTGTAGATAAAAATATTTTACGTTCACGGAAAAGTTCACTTGTCATAAAAGGTTCATATATCCAATGTGTATAAAACTAGTATTTGAAATTAGAGTGTGAAATAGACAAGACTAGAATCTTTATTATTAGCAACAAGTGTAAAATCATATCCTTGCCAGAAATAAAGCCAAAGGCCAAAATAATTTCAAAGAATGTTAGAATACTTTAAAATAAAAACAGTAAATACTATACAATCGATGTTCATATATATAAATCTGGTCTAGCTTTAAAAAAAAGCAACCACTGAATAGGTATCTTTTTTTTTTATTATAACATTAATTGTCAAACAAATATTAATAAAAATAGTTTTGGTTACACCAAATCTTATTTGAATCGTTCAACTTGTTAAAGTATTTAGCTTTTATTATTTATGATGGACAAACATCGAAGTTATTCTAGAAATAGGTACTCTTCCGTTAGACAGGTACCAGATAAAAATCGCCAAATAGCAGATCTATCTCCATTCCAAACTAATAACCTTAAAATCATCAATAACTCCTATAAGAAACAGTTTTAGCATTGCTATAGCAACCCTATAACAAACAGTTTTAGCATTGCTATTGCAGCAAACCGTAAATATTTAATCTTGGCGATGCATTTACGCATCATTTAAAAGTGTAAACAATTGAGCGTGGCGCCAACTGGTACCCGTCTAACGAAAAAGTACCTAGAAGGGTACAGTTTCTGACCCCTTGGGATACAGAACACTAAAAAGGTACCGAAAAGGTACTAACAAGCACCGATGTACTTATTAATATTAACTTAAACACTTAAAGACATGACTAATTAAAAAAAAAAAAGTTAAACATCACATAAAATAAAAACCGCCCTCAACTTTTGGCAAATTAATTTGATTTATATTGGTCCATTATGTCTAGATAAGTATTTCACGCTTCTCAATTTAAAGAAAAAAAGCCTTCTTTGTTTTACTAAAAATTATCTTAAAGATTGAGCTTAATTGCGAATCCTTTTATAAACACCACTTTTTTTTTTATGTATACATATATTCCCGCTGAAAAAAAAAAAAAAAAAAAAAAATCGCCAGTCAAGAATTAAAACGAGAATCCCCCCGCGCGTAAACATGCCAAAAAAAGCTGCCAAATGCTGTGCCGGGAAGCTAACCTACAATGAATTTCTTTATGACTAGATTTACTCATCGTAAAACATTGTCCTTAATTAGTTGTCACGTGTTCTTTATTTATTTAATGCTCACAAAGATCTTGTATGATAAGTTGCAGTTCTAAGTAATTTTAATAGCGCGAGAACGTTTTGTGGAGCAGAAGGCAAAACGTGTTTTTTTTTTTTTTTTTTTTTTTTTAAACAAATGACAGAAACTTTCGCAAACAGATTTAGCTTCTTTCATATGAATGTTTAAACTATTTAATTGGCCACGATGTATATTTATTTCTTTTCTTTTGGTTTTAAGAGATTGGGGGAAATCATCACTTGATTATTATTATTTTTTTTTTTATATTTAAAAAAAAAAAAAAGTTTTAGAGACTTGAGTGATTGATGTACTAATTCGTGTCACAAATGCATTGTTTGAAATTGAAAGGAATGCGTAGATATGTGTTAAAATAAAAAAAAGAAATCAGTGAGCTAGATTAAGTTAAGTGACAATTAAGTAAATACTTTAAGTTCATAGTTAGTTACGTAAATAGTTTTGATTAAAAGTTTAATCAACTCATACAGGGTGGCCACAAAATTCAAGAAAAAAGTTCCCTTATAATTCCTTGATAAATTTCTGAAAAATTCCCTGATTTTACAGCAAACGTATTTTTCAAATTTTCCCAACTTTTCCAGATAAGTAGACACCCTGATCAAATAGAACTTGTATGCTAGAGAGATAATACGCCAATTTTTTAAAAATAGTTTTGGCGGTAATGAAAAGTTTAAATTATTCCTTAACATTAACACTTCTAACGATTACCACCACAATTTTTCTGGAAAATGGCGCCAAAATATAGATGAACGGGGAAACGTACCTTCAGAACAAACAAAGTTTCTCTGATTTTAGTGAATTTAAAAAAAAAAAAAAATCCGATATTTCCTTAATTTCCAGGTGCTGAGGCCACTTTGTCATAACTATTGAATCTCATAATTTTTTAAATATTGCAGCCAGAAAACAGTTAAAAAAAAATTTAAAGTTGTTTGACTAAATCTCTGCCCTATATTTTACACTTACAATTGAATATTTATAATTACCAAGCAGAGTCTAAAATATAATTAAAATTTTTATTTTAGATACAGATTGATATTTCACGGTAGTAGGAGGTTACTTAATACAATAAATCTAGATCTATATTTGTTTTGTTTAAGTGTTAAATATGAAATGCACAAGCATACAATAATAAACAAATTATATGGAAATCATTGTAGTAAATCTATGTAATCATTTAAATTCTATGTAACGCAGATGTTATTAAATCAAAGTAATTTAAACCAGGGTTGGCATGGTTTAAACCGAATGTTTTTTTTTTTTTTTTTTTTTTTTTTTTTTTTTTTTTTTAAAGAATAATTTTAAATTGTATTTTTATTTATTTATAATTAGATTTTTCAAACTATTTGATGTTGTAAAATACTTTATTTTTTAACTTAAGTCAACTTTTCTATTATATTTTAAGAAAATAATTCACTAAATGAAAAACTATATGAATACTATAGATGGAATAAGTTCTAATGTATTTTAAAATAAATCTTGCAATAAAAGACTATTGATGTTTTTATAAATATCAACAAGTTTTTATATTAAACTAATATATATATTAATGTTTTATAACAATTAAAAATTATTAAACTTAAATTATAGGCTGCATTTCAAATTTGTTTCTAAAATAGAGGTTTTGTGTTTTAACAACTTATTTCTAAACATTAAAAATATCATTCAGAACAACTCCTCACAATTACTGATGAATCTAAGAGCAATATTCCATGTATTATGCATTAAACAATTACTATTGCATTATATTGTATACATTAAATTAAAAAAAACAGTATCTCTAAATAAAATATTAAAATTTAATATGATTTGAATGTTCACATAAGTAGCAATAATTGTTTATTATTTATCGTTTAAATTATTTCCAAAATAAATATTAATTGTTATTTGAACATAAGTTATTCTAGTTTATGTCGAATTTTATTTATAAATATGTATATATGTAATTATAAAAGTTTTTTTTTTTTTTTTAAAAAACTTCGTTTAAACAAAAAAAAAATGTGTTTTTCTTTCCCTCTAAACCTGATTTAAACATCGTTTCTAAGAAATCAGAGCAATTAATTAATTGAGGGAGCAAATACAAAAATAAATTATCAATATCATTCACTTTTCTTTAAGCCAATAAAATGCAACATTTACGATAGATATTCCGTAACCAAACTATTCAGCAAACACGTTTAGGGAAATGAAATGCATATTTTTTATTGAATCCTTAATATTAACTTTTGATATTGTGTGTATGTTTGTTGGTATGTCAATGACGGGAAAATCTGCGGATGCCTTATTAACCCCCTTGCCATGCAATCGGGCAGAAACTTGGCAGATAGATTCGATGTCGATGTATTCTATCAAATTTCGGGGCTGTAACTGACACTAAACGGTCGATTTTACGTAATACTAATGAAACAACTTGTCGTCATCCAATCGCGCTAAAATAGTATTTAACCGACCAGTGAAGAAACTATCCTGTTGCCAATTTTTTTTTATTAAGTAAATAATTTAAATCAGAATAAATAAAAGGTATTTGAATATGAGTGCCTAAATTCACGTTCATTTTTAATAAACAAAATTTAGAAACGTAGTTTGCCGCATATTTTGTTGATAGAAATGTCCTTAACATTTAAATACATAATATGCAAACACCAAATACACGCTGATAACAGAATTAGCACCATGTTAAGGAATATGAAATTTGGTAATCAGTATAAAGGATTTATATTAAAAACTTTGTTTTTATGAGTTATATTACTCCCTCCAGAGACGTCGTCTTTTATAAAATGAGCTTTTCGTATCGTACACACAGACCCGGAGAAGATCAAATAAAAACAAAAAAACACAGACTAAAACAACCAACCAAAGTAGACATATAAATAACAGTACTTAAAAAACATTTCGATCCAACCCAATAAAATCAAGCCCCAACCATCACAAGAAAAAGCTACACGACGAGGCACATTCAGCAACATCCGACATTACCATAAATACCCCCTCCACAATCCCAGATCCCAAAATCACCATACCAGGTAAGAACACGCTTTATTTTAAGTGCATCCACCCCATTCCAGTGGCGGTCACAAGGGGCGTCCCCCCCCCCTCCTCTTAATGCATTTTCCGTCCGAGTGCCCTTATAGCTGGAAGGTGTCTCATATGTCTGCATGTGTTTGCGTAGAGATACACACACATATATATGTATGCGTCCTTTTACAGATGAGGCAAATACCACCTACTAAATGCGTGGCACGCATTTGATCATGCAGGGGGGGTGCTCTTTGCCCTAGGGCCACCCTTTGCATATTGGAGACTTTGCCAGTGGACCTGAGGCTACTTTCTTCGATGATGTGGACTGCCCGCGCGGAGGATATTAAAGGTGGGAGGAGTTAATATTGGAGGTGGATAGGGAAATTTGTTTGGGAGTCGTTGAGCGCGAGGAATGTTTGCGTTGGGCTTCTACCACAGGTAAAGGATGAATGTGGTTTATTGGTTTTCGGGGAGGGGGAAGTGTTTGGATGTTTGAGAATCGGCCTTGCATGCTAAGTAACAGTGGGTTGGGTTTGAGGTAGGTTAGAGAGTGGTCAGTCGCGTAGCTAGATGGAGGGATATGGGGAACACAAAAATCAAAGGATTTGTTTTGTTTAAAATTTCAACTTTAAAATTGTAAAATTTTAATTTCTTATCTCCTACCAAATTTTTTTTCTTCTGACTACGCCCGGGCGGGTGGTGGTGTTTTAATTTCGTTTTTTTTTAAGTTTAAAGAAGGACGAATAAAGGTAGGAGAGCATCGGGGCAATGCAAAACAACTGGTGATTGGAGGTATCCCAATAACTGGTAACCGATCATTAATAGGGTTCCCACTCAAATCACGGAATGAAAATCAATGACTTGTGAATGAATTTTAAGGACCTTTTGAAAATTTGTTTTAAGGCATCATGTCTATATATAAATTTTTAATAATTCGGATACGATGCGGATATGTGGCGGTCACGCGTTGATAGCAAGTCCAAGTTGTATTTTTATAAATTTTGCAGTTGTGTACACAACATCTGCAAAAATTAAGAACTTTTAAAGACCTCCAAGCATTTTCAAGGCCTTGAAAATAGGTTTAAAAAATATTAGGCACTTTTAATGACCGTGGGAATCTTGATTAACGGGGGTAGGAGAGATTGTACCAGTGTCTTAAGACAGGGTGACCACAAATTACAGGAAAAAAAAAATCCCTGATTTTAAGGCAAAGTTTTTTTTTTTTTTTTTTTCAAATTTCCTCAACTTTTCCATATGTGTAGACACTCTAATCAAATAGAACATGTATGCCAAAGAGATAATACGCAATTTAAAAAAAAAAAAAAAATTTTTGCAGTAGAGAATTATCTTATAATTTGAAACTTATAACAATTACCACAATTTTCTGGGTAAATGGTGTCAAAATACGTATGAACGGGGAAACGCACCTTCAAAAAACACTGATAGAAAAATTTTCTGACTTTCGAGAAATTTTATAAAATTCCCTGATTTTTTTCCCGAATTAGAAAGCTCCCTGACATTTCTCTGATTTCCAATTTCTGTGGCCGCTCTGAAGGAGCAACATGAAACAGTGATAGTTTATCTTTTGTATTAAGTTTTTCAAATAACTATAAATAGTAACTATAACAATCAATGCACTACAAATAACATTAAGTAATACTATATTAAAATAGGCCAAAGGTATTTTAAAAAATAGTAAAAAGTTTTGCCGACTTGGAAGGTTTCGAATAATCGATATGCTCTACAGTACTTGTAACTTTCAATTATCCATATATTAACATAGGGTAATGAAAGTATTGTTTTTTTCGGTAAGTGTTGTAAATGTTTGTTTGCCTGTTAAATAATGGTGTAGTTTGACTGATAAGTATTGGTGAAGCTTTCAATCATATATCTTAACTTATCGTGTAATTATAAGTCACATCGAAATGTTTAAGTAAGCTGACGTCAGTTCTAGTAATCGAAAACCGATTGGGTTCCTTAAAAAAAAAACCACGACTTTATAACTTTAATAAAATATAAATATAAAAAAATATGTGTTTCCGTCTGTTTAACAAATACATGACTGAGAAGAAGAAAAGCCACGTAAAACCAGTCTTCAACAACCACGACAATATTTACAAATGTAATTTATTATTTATTATAATGAGATCTTAATTCCAACTGAACATTAAGTATTAAAAATAATCCATTTTAAATTAACTAAAAAAAACAACAAAGAAATAACATATTCGGATGCATTCTAAGTTTTATGACATCAAACGCAGCATCAGAAAAACAACGTCTCTTATAATTTTATGTCTACAACCACAAAACGCCATGTATCACAAACAAAGCTCCAGGTAACGTAATTCAATAAGGAACTCTCTGGCAATTCCAAAAATTTTAACAAATATAAAAACACAATTTCTCTCGATCAGAAAAACAAAACAAAAAAAAAATTAAACAAAACAACAGGAAAAACTCAATAGTAACCCTTTCCTTCACCTCCCCAATCCATACCACACCTGCGATAAAAAAATAAATAAATAAAAAACCCGGAACAGTAAAAAAAAGCGAAATCGATACCTTTTTCGCGTCATCGACATCCCGACAAAACCGGAAAAAGACGGCCAAGAGAAAGAAACCGGAGAGAAATATGGACGGAAAAACGGGAAAAAGAGGAATAAAATTCCGATGGAAGCAGGTGCAATCAAGCGCCCCCCTCTCAGGTAGCGACTGAGGTGTGTTTTATTGGGGAAGAAGGGCTAATCTTGGGGTAGAACCAACCCTCGGTTATCTCTCTTTTTTTCTCTTTTTTTCCCCTCCCGAATTTTATTTGGAATTTATGTCTTAAGCTAAGAAGATCTTATTTTCCCTCGGTGTTACTCTTTCGATCATCTTTTTTTTTTTATGGCAGCCACTCGGCATATGGTTTGAAATGAAAAGGGAAAGGAAATTTCGTTAGAAAGAGGTGGTCGTGAAATGTTAGGGATTTTTGGGGATGGGGAGAAGGGGGGAGGGTACTAGTAATGAAAAAAAAAAAAAAAAAAAAAAAATGTAACTACTCTACAGTTTGTTACCAAATTATTAATTACCAGTATCACTAGTTTCTAAATTATTTTTATGTTGTGTTGTTGTTATTACTATAACTAAATTAAATGTTACTTGCAAAGCAAAAATTTTATGACTTAATACTGTTACGAATTTCTGTATATTTGTAAATATTCCGTAGTATTGATTATGTAAATAGGAACATTTACGTACATTTCGCATAAGGCAGTGCAAGAGTTCGCTTTCCTGCAATGTGTGTCTTAATGCTTGAAAACGAGTTTTACAGAGATAGTGCTGGGAAGCGAGTTTTACAAAGAGAAGGCCATTCAACATTATGGTAATGGCAATCTCGCCAAGTTGGCAACGGTTTTGGCGACTAATTTTTGTAAATACTACGATCTGCAAAGTTCTCCAAATGGTCGCGACATTTGGCGATTTCTCGCCAAATTTGGCGAAAAAAATTAGTCGCCAAAACCGTCGCCAACTTGGGTCTAACTCGCCAATTTGGCGAGGTTCCATTACCATAATGCTAAATGGCCTTCTCTTTGTAAAACTCGCTTTCCAGCACTATCTCTGTAAAACTCGTTTTCAAACATTAAGACACACATTGCAGGAAAGCGAACTCTTGCACTGCCTTATGCGAAATGTAAAACAGAAATTCGTAACAATACCATAAAAACCAATAATGTTCTCGGTTCACCAAAGTAAGAAACAGGATGAAATTATTAAATAAAAAACAGATTGGAATTATTGTCCTCGTTACGTTAAGTTACGCAATTAAAAAATCACTGGCTTATACTATAAGACATTATTTAATAATTTTCGCGAATAACGACGATTTTTTTTGGGAAAATACAAACAAAATCATACTGGAACAACATGATAGAAGGGATTTCTTAAATGCTCGCTATTGTTTTTTTCCCTCTACAAATATTTAAATCACTAAATGTAAAAAAGTGTCATGTCAAATGGAACACCTATTGACATGTTCCCATATTACATTTATCGATTTATTTATTGAAATAAATGTAGGTAATTGTAATACATAAGCGGTAAGAACTACTTTTATATTGTGAAAACAAAAAGATTTGATAAACATTGATTAAACAAAGCTTAAATTATAAAAAAAAAAAAAAATATATATATATATTAAAAAAACTAATAATAATAATAATAAATAAATAAAAAATTAACTGCAGTATCAATCTTTCAAACTATTTAAAAATATTAGAAATAAAACAAATGTATTTTGTTTAAGAACTCGTTAATTTGTGTCAACTCGGAATATTTTAATTTCAATAAAATATATTAATAGAAGTGCGCCGATTTCATAAGTTGACAGTAACATTTCAACAATCTCTTCAGAACCAAGGCTGTTTGGACACAAGGTTATCAATGATTATTTTTACAAATAAACTATCACTGATTTACTAATAGAAAAATGCAATTTATCTGTTCCTTGACATAATTAAGAAAGCATATTTTAACGGATAAATTAACGGAAAGTTAAGTATTTGGATGATACCATTTGATTGGTTGTTTTGGTTGGTTGTTTTCAGATTATCTGGCGCCGTCAGCAACACGAGGGCTATAATGCGCCGAAACATTCGTCATTAGACAAGCCAACATACTTTTACAAACACCCATGCCTAACACGGGACTCGGAACCCGCAACCTCGCGGTCTAGAAGCTAGCACGCTAACCACTATACCGTTTGGTCGGCTGATACCATTTAAAATTCGAAAGAATTAATCAGTGACTAGTAAAAAAAAAAAAAAAAAGTCTTTATGTTAAAGCAAAGTTCATATTACCTAAAATGCATTGTAACAAAATCAATAACTACTATTTACTTAAAAACAAAATTAAATAAAACTATACCAACTTAATAAGAAACTACTAAAAACCTGATCTACTTATTTAAAGTAAGAATATCATCCCAACTAAGCTCACCCAAAATTGCCACTACTTAATAACCGAGCTTGACATCAAGTAAAGCCTTTATCCTCTTAGTTTAAATCAATAAACCCACCTCTATTTCAAAACAAAATTAATAAAACCCTATCCAATTAAAAAGATTTTAATAAAAAATCTGGTCTATTTAATTAAAGCAGCACAACCATCCCAACTAAACTCACCTAAAATAGAGACTTCTTAATAACCGAGCTTGACATCAAGTAAAGCTTTAGTTTATCAGCGGCCTAACATTTAATATAGTTGCAGGTATTACACCGCTCAGCCACCCGTATGTGGATCAAGAAGAAAACAGCCAATAATCTTTACTAAAGTATCCGGAGACGCTAGATCAAGAAAGACGGAAAAGAAAGGAAAAAAAAAGTATTCTTTCAGGATAGAAAAATGAAATTCAAGCTGCCGTCGTCGACACCTACGAAAAGAAATCACTACCTTTTGATAGGATCTTATAGAGGAGGATAAGAATAGTTAGAATACATATAATACGACAGGTCGACTTGCGATACAGTCTCGGCGATACAGTCGGGGAAAGTGGGGTAAGTACTACGGATTCTTTATATTTTTGTCCGGATAAAAGGCCGGGTAACGTGGGAAATTCTGTTTTTGTTGTTGCTGTTTAATTATTATTATATTTACTTCAGCGATAGATTACTGATTGTTTAAAAAACATAACCCATAACAAAATTTTTTTTACTATAAATCCTTTCATTATTGTCAATTTTTATTTTTATTAACACAGCGTCGATTATGTTGTCAGCGTGTGCTTGGTGCTTGCATTTAATTTTTTAAATTAAAAACATCTATAACACATCTATATCAGCAAAATGCGATGCAAGCAATGTTTTAAAAATTCATTTATTACAAATAAATGTCAATTTATCAGGGTTCCCACTCAAATCACAGAATGAAAATCAAGGACTTTTCAATGACTTTTAAGGACCTAATTAATGTTTTTAAGGACCTATGAAAATTCGTTTTAAGACATGTCTATATTTAAATTTTTAATAAAGTATATTCTACCAAAAAAGTTACAAATTGGTGGATGTGTAATACAAATATGTCGGGAAAATTCTGATACGGTGCAGAAAGTGGCGGTCACGTGGGGATAGCAAATCCAAGTTGTATTTTTATAAATTTTGCAGTTGGACAATATCTGTAAAAATTAAGGACTTTTAAGCACCTCAAAGCATTTTCAAGGCCTTGAAAACAAGTTAAAAAATATTAAGCACTTTTAATGACTTTCAATGACCGTGGGAACCCTGTTTATGCATTCATGTCTAAATATCTTTTATTTATTCTGATTAAAACAATTTCAGCAACAGGAAAGAGTTTCAGCAAAGATCGGTTAACATTATTTTACTTATAGCGTTACTACGCAACGCAACTTTGAATTGATTGGGCCACACTCCATACTAAATTTATGCAATTACGTCCAATTATTTCTTTATTTATTCTGATTAAAATAATTGTGGCAACTAGAAAAAGTTTCAACAATAATCGGTCAAATAGGAATATCATTCCAAAACTATTATAGAAAGGTGTGTAAAAACAACCTTTTAGTGACAGTGACAGCCCCCAAAATGTGATAGAATGTATTATCATCGACATCGAATCTATCTGCAAAGTTCCAGCCCGAACAGATGACGGCAAGTGGATTAATTAAGCTTCCACAGATTTCCCCAGCAAACACACACATAAAATCGAAGTTAATATAAAGAATTTAAATAATAATAATAATAATAATTTCCTTTACCATTTTTTCCCTTTCCTGTAAACATTTCACCAAAAATTTAAACTTAAATACTCTAATAAAAATTTCATAAAATCTAAATTTTACCATCGAGAAAATAAACATGGAAAGAAAATTTTCAGTTAAAAAAAACGACAGCTTTCAGTTATTTTTCACTATAATTTGGGAATGCTCACATTCATTCTAAAATTAGAAAAATTTATCATGTGGAATACTGCTACATTTTTAGCCAGCAGAATCAGCAGAAAAACATTGGTGTTTTTATCTATTAATAAAAAGACATAGCACACAATTTCCAAGTTGAGTTTGATTTGTGAAAAACTAAAATATTAGCAATCGTAAAGCCATTGACAGATTTCTAATGCATTCAAAAGTCCGAACCAAACAAAAATGTTATGTTAAAATCAACCCAAGCTGACTTGTTTGGACAGCAACAAATTTCTATAACATTACGAGAAATAAAATGGACAATAACTCAGAACTGAAAACAAACAGGTTGCTTGTCCATCAAAAAGCATCTACCAGATAAAGGGAAAATATAACCATCAATAAGAGTTTCAAAACTAAGGACTAATATGCACCGTTTTACAATAAAAGGAAGAGGTAATCATATGTATTTAAAAATCCAAATTAAACAAGCAATTTGGTTAAAAGCAAACCCAAAGATATGCTGTTTGATCAACTCCGAAATCACACACAAAAGGAAAAGATAATCTACAAAAGATACAGAACCGAAGACGAAGTCCAACCAGGATTGAACTAAAAGAAATAAGAACCCAAAAATATTTACATATGAGCAATTCCTATCACCTACATAAGAAGAAATTTAATTCGCCACGACTCAAAACTAAAGACGAAGTCCAACACAAGACTCAACTAAAAAAACAACCCAAACAGAATTACATTTGACTAAATCCAGTCGCTTTTACAATAAGGAAGACAAATCAGCCATGACTTAAAAAAAAATAATTCAAAACTCAACTTCGGATTCCAGCTGGGGGAAAAAAAACAACTCAAACAGAATTACATTCGAGAACATAATCCCCATCACCTTCACGTAAGGATAATCTTCCAATGATTCAAAACCAAACAAAACAGACGATGTCCAAGGACTCACGCCACTGTGACTTCCTCTGACGGTGGACAAAAAAGGTCATCCCCTGTAGGTGAAGTCTTTGTGTGTGCTCTTGATGGTAAGGTGGACAGACCCTGATCCTTCTTTATCCAGAAGGGAGATAGAGAGAGGGATGGTAAGAGGCAAGTCCATCCACCTTATGCAGTCCCGAGGGGGGCGGAGGTAACGGAACAGGGTTATGCCGGGGGGACGGGCAGTGCTCATTGTAATTTTGATGAACCTTGGGAACAGGGGACCTTCCCCCCCCTCACCTGTGACAATGGCGGAGATGGGGGGGGGGGGGAGGAAAGAATCCAGACAGATGGTGGATGTGGGAACAATTCGAAATAATATTTTTCATGTATGCAGAGGCGGAGGGCTTTGGGAAAGGGGGATGCTGGAATATGGGATGTGCGTGGATGTTGTATTTTTGAATGTGGACTTATGGTGAATGTGTTCTGGATAATGATGGGATTATGCAGTGATATGGAAGGGTACTAAGTAGGAAGTAGCTAAGATAACTTCTTTTTTTATTATATAAACTGTAGCAGAGTAAGGTCAATGCAGACGTTTGTTTCTATATAATTCTCAGAAATGAAATGCTTTTTTAAAGATTAATATTATTAAATATAATTTATTATCTATTAAATTATTATATTTATAATTATTATTATATTATTATAATAATTTATTAAATATAATAATTTATTAAATATAATAATTTATTAAATATAATATAATATAATATATATATATATATATATATATATATATATATATATATATATATATATATATATATATATATATATATATATATATATATATAATTAATTTCTCCACAATTTGAAACATCCTGATTTCAAAAAAGTGGTCTAGAAAAAATGTCTGTCTGTGTGTACGTGGTCAGCATAATTCCCGAACAAATTGACCTATGAAGTTGGTGACCATGGGACTTACCATGAAGGTTTTCGTCAAAATCACCATGCGTATAAGGTTGAAATAATGAAAAAATCATGCTTTTCCGCAATTTCTAAAAAACGGCGCTAAAGATTTTGATTAAAATCTCTATGCTAATACCCGTTAAGGTGTTCTAATCGTCCACACCTTCGAAATTCCAGTAGAAATGGGGTAAAAGTGTAAAAAAAATTTAAAAACGAGTGCCTTTAACACATAGCTAGCTCTTGAGCATCACCCATCACCGATTGATTTGATTTTTTTTCCGTTTCACGCTCAAGAAAGGAAAAAGTAATGTCTACCGAATAGCATCGCTAATTTCGCCACCTTGGCGAGGATTTTTTCTCACGTAAAAATTATTGCCAAAGCTATCGTCAAACTGGTCATTGTTATTTAAATGAACGAAAATATGAATACAGTAAATAACACCATAAATTTTAAAGCAATAACCAATATTATAATGTAATTGAAAGTTGTGGGATGTTCCACACCCCCTAGGTTTACTATAAATGTAGGGATATGATTCCTTAACGCAGGATATCATGCTCAATTTGGACTTGTATATTATTCGGACTTTTTAATCTAATGCGGAGCTCTAAATCATTGCATTGCAAGAAGTGTGATACGTCTCCTTCCTGACAATCACAGCTGGTTGAAATGAACAAATCCTTTTCCAGCGAGTTATCCCCAGAACTAAAATCCTTTTGTGTCAACAAGCAAGACTCTGAAAGAGGAGCAGTCGGAAATCGAAAGGAAATATCGCAACGTGAAAAAAAAAAAAATGTTTCATCAGTCCCCTTCTTCGTTAACTCTACCAGGAAAAAACAGCTTTCTTTAAGTTTCCTAATCGGCTCCTAAAATCTGAATAAATAAAAACAAATCGTAGAAAAAAGGGTGGAAAAAAAAAGGAATATATTAATAGCTATCCTCGGCTAGTATCTTCTAAAATGTTCCCCCCTTTCGAAATAGCACGATCTGCGCGTTAAAGATACTGTTGCCACCCGAACTTTGTTAATACCTGGAGGACATGATGGGGCGGGAAATGGCACAAATCTTCTAATCTACAGAGTTTCTCTCGGAAACATAATTGTGAAGGAAAAAAGAAGATGAAGATTTGAAGAAGAAGAAGAGAGATAAAATGAGTATTAAACTTCGAGAAGGTTTTGTTTTTCTTGTTCTTCACAGATTTACAACATTTTTTTATATTTTTTTATTTATTATTTGTTTCCCTCGTAAACTAAGAAGATGAACGAAACTGTTAAGGTCTTTGATTGAAACTTTTTCGAATTTTTCTTCTGGAGGGTGTTAGTTGGGGAAGTTATGTTTTGAATCGGAGAAGGGAAAGTTTTTAAGAATGTTAAGAGTTAGAAGTTTTAATTTAGTTTCACGGTGGTCCTCTTTCGTTTCATTCCGATCGGATTTTGATAAACACAGAGAGGAGATATCGAAAAATAGAAATACTTTTAATGAATTGCGAGAGGACTAGTGCCTAGTTAACTTTTGGATTTTGTAGGTATCAGGAAAAAATACAAAGGATTTTCTAATCTTTCAGGATGTCTAAAAAAAAAATGGTATCGGGATAAAATCAAACTCAGTTTTAAGAAACTGTTCAGATATCTTGCTTCAACGATAGTTTTATAGCCTTAGAAATTCTTCAGAAAAACACCGGCTACATTTGTATTGATATTTTTTTTTTTTTTAGGAAAGACACAGTGAGGATTATCTGTAGGTATTTATATAGTTTGTGCAGTTTTAGAGAGCATATTTCTTGTTATCAGCACAAATTTAAAATGGAATTCAGAAGCAAGTCTGTAGTGTAAGTCTTCTACCGGCAAATAACTGCTAATTAATATTAACTAAAATAGCAGTTATTATTTGATAAAATAACAATTACTTAGTATTTAATAAAATAACAGTTAACTTTTAATAAAATAGTAATTAATTAATTTTTATTAAAATAGCAGTTAATTAATTTTTCATAAACTAGCAGTTAATTAATATTTCATAAAATAACAGTTACTTAATATTTAATAAAATAGCAGCTAATATTACAATAAATAGCAGCTAATTAATACTACATATAATAGCAGCTAATTAATATTTAATAAGATAGAAGTTAATAAACATTAAATAATTTAGCGACTAATTAATATTAATTAAATGAAGCAATGCTACATCACTGCCTAATCAAAAACTAACTTTAATATCACGAAAAATATGCTTTGCTTAATAACATTGTAAACGGTTTTGTATTTTTCAGCCATTAAAATTGGCTACATTATTTTAAAAAATCAACTGAAATACATTTCTGGTGTAATAAATTATACTTTTATAAAGTGAATTTTTACGTCAACCCAAAGTAACAAAATTAATTAGGCAATACTGTACCATAACTCACTAATGTGCAAAGTATATGTATATATTAGTTTCCAAAATCTTATAGCACTATTGATATGGCGATCAACATTTTAAAAGTGTTAAAAAAAAAAAAAAAAATCACAAATATCATTTAATTTAAATTTCAGAATAAACTTTTTGAAATAAAATCCCTAATTATTCAGTGTTGTATTGTATATCACCAACGTGATTTAATCATGCATTAATCTAAAGACAATTTAATACAGCTATTTTAAAAACCTTAAAGCTTCAGTGAACATTAAAAAAAAAAAGATCAAATGAGATGATATTTGGTTAAGAAATTTCATGTTAAGTAATAAAAGGCATAAATAGTGATCTTCCTTCCAATAACTTAATTTATTACAACAAACATAAAATTTATTTTTCAACGGCATTAAAAAAAAAAAAAAATTAGAATCCACTGTTTCATCTTATAAATTTTAATTATTCCAAACCAATTTCATCGTTTTATCTTTTTTCATCATCATAAGCAAGCACCTTGTTTTTTTATTCTCCCTCCATTTTTTCCAACGTTACACACAATTCATCTTATCCATCCTTCATCAGATAAGAAAAGTCAGTTTTTAATTACAACTCACAATAACAAAACACGACTCGCAGTTATCTTTAATCGTTCTTTTGGAGCGAAAACTGTCACGTTAAGGTAAATCACACCCTCTTTTTATTGTTCTTTTCATCGGCACTTTATTCCATTTGCCTATCTACCTATGCCCCCCCCCCCATGCCCCTACCCCATTTAGCGAAATTGCAGCCCCCTTTTCACTCGTCTATTAAGATGGAAACGCGGAGGGGGGGGGGGGGAGGACATTTGCATAAATGAAATTTGAGTTTCTTACACGCTGTCCCAAGTCAGTTTCGTTTTTTGTTTTTTGGTTTCATTTTTATTTGCTAACGAGCTGGAGTTGGGCAGGGTTAAACTTTGCTAATGAATTTTGTCGAAAACTGTTTTGGGGAAATGTACGCGTTGGTTGGTTGGGGGGGGGGAGGGGGGGGGGAGAGAGAGAGAGATTTTTGATTGGGGCAATAGTTAATGTGCATTGTTAATCATTCGCTTTTGTTTTGCCGGCTCTGCTTTTTAATGTCTGGCGTTTGCATTTGTTTCTGTTAGGGCAGTTTTGGATTGCTTTTTTTTCCTTTCTTCTCTTGTTTGAGAGTAATTCGTTTTTAATTGAAAGGGTGTGTTTATGCATTCGAAAGGTGTTTCTAAGATTTATGACGCTTGCAAGAAAAAACTGAGTAATTCGCTAGGTCTATTTCAAGTGTAAGAAAGAAAAAAGACAGAAAAAAAGTGTTAATAATTTATTTTTTTGGCGACAAATGCTTTAGATTGTAATCTCAAAGTCTTAATTCCATTCTGAACGAACATTAGTCACATACAAATACTCACAGTTGCGCTCGCGTTAATTCAACTTTTATAAAAGATTATTCGGTTAATGGATTTATAGAACAATTTTATCAAAAGAGATATAATTTTATATTATCAGCGTTTCTGGGGTAATTTCGGTTTCGGAAGTACAATATTGTACGGAAAATACTAACGTCCTGGGGCTGCCCTGGAGCTGAAGGGCGACAGGAAATTACAAACCACCATCACTAGACTCATCACCGGACATACTCGCACACTTGCATATGTTCAGGGACAAAAGGAGTACCCTGTGTGCCTCAAGTGTGTTTCCCATCAAGCTTCACCGGACCATCTGCTTTCCTGTTTGGATTTGGAGAAGAGCGATCTCTTTAATAACCCTGCGCTGGTTCGAGACTTTCTTTGGGCGTACGGTCTCTTGGACTTGGTCTAGACTTGTTCTAGATCAAGTGGAATAAGAAACAACAACAACGGAAAATACTTTTATACAACGAAGCTCTCTTTATGCTATGGAAAGATCTTTTATGCTATGGGAACTCTATATATACTATAGGAACTCCTTTTACGCTATCAGAATTCCTTTTATGGTATGGGAATTTTTTTTATGCTATGGGAACGGAACTCTTTTTATGCTATAGGAACGCATTTCATGCTATGGGAAATCCTTTCACGGTATGGGAACGCTTTTCATGCTAAGGGCAGGCGCGTAGCCAGGGGAAGAGGGGTGTATGGGGATTTATTGTTACGAATTTTTGTATATTAGTAAATATTTCGTTATGTTAATTTTGTAAATAGGAAAATTTATGTACATTTCGCATAAGGCAGTGCAATAGTTCGTCTTAGCTTGGCTTCCCTGCAATATGGGTCTTAATGCTTGATAACGAGTTTTACAGAGATAACGCTGGGAAGCGAGTTTTATAAGGAGCAGGGTATTTAACATTATGGTAATGGCAATCTCGCCAAATTGGCGAGATAGAGCCAAGTTGGCGACGGTATTGGCGACTAATTTTTGTCCCCAAATTTGGCGATTTATCATATGGCCACATTTTCGGTCCCCATGTACATGTATAGGACTTTTCAACTACGATCTGAAAAGTTCTCCAAATATCTACCTCTAGAAGTTTCAAGAAGGTTCGCCTCCCTTATATAAGCCCGAGTTAGTTGAGTCAGTTAGTTGACTGAAATTACTGAGATACTGACTGAGTGGAGTTACTGATTTGTTGGAGTTACTGGTTGTCTGTCAGCGAGCATTCAGAGAGTTCCGAAAGCGAACTGTATTGCATTGTCTTTTGCGGCGATTTAGCAGTTGTGTGTCAAGTTTAACTGCTGTTTTGTGCTCTATTGTTGTGTATAGAGCTGTATTGAGTCTACTAAAACGAGAAGTTCTGGAGTTGTAAGGTAATCTGCGAAGAGTTATATCGGAATAAATTTCGGCAAGTTTTGATCTGCTTTGGTTTCAAATCTTTCGAACCCATCCACTCAACAATATATATAATCCTGGCTACGGGAAAACCTTTTAATGCAATGAAAACACATTTATGCTATGGGAACACTTTTCACGCTATGAGAACTCCCTTTAGGCCCTAATTTTATTGATTAGAAGTTGCTTTATGATTTTGCGTGTAAAATTAGATATTACATGAACCAATATGCAAGTTAAAATCAAAATGCGAAATTAAAATTTGCACGTCAATTGATGTATCAATACAACAAGCCCCAGTCGGTTGCGAATTTATTCAGCAGATTATTTTAAAGTAAATGCATTATGCCATTTGATTAAGAGCGACCACAGATATATTAAGAGAGAGTGAGATAAAAAATAAACTAGAAGCTTACTTTTATACTTGAATAATTTAGGTAATAAACCAAAATTTGGCAACTATCTACGAAGTATGATACACTGCAGAAACGTATTAGATAGAAGAATCCCAAAATATCTACTCTTCTCAGTAAACCTTTCTAAGTTTTTATTTTAATTAATTTGAAAAATATATGTAATAAGATCATTTTAAAAGGACTTTAAAATTTGATACTATAAAACAAAAGTTAAATAATAAAAAAAAATTATTTAAAAATAAAAAAAAATTAAAATATTTGAATAATATCAGAACTATATTTCCTATAACATTTGGAACAGGTTCGAAAACGTACTGACAGAAACTTATAAAATAAGTCTTGTCAAACAATTTCCATAAAAAAAATATTTTTATTGTTCAAATTACTTCGCATTCAAAAACTAGGGATGTGGAACATCGCACAGCTTTCAATTACACTATAATACTGACGTGGATTTGTGTCATTTACCGTTTTCATATTTTCATCATTCATTTAGAAAAAAAGGCCTATTAGGAGATATTTTTTGCGATAATTCTTGTATGGGGTCTTTTAAAAAACGTCCGCCAAAATAGTGATTTTGGCGATATACTTTTCGATAATCCTTATATTATCCTCTATTATAAGAGAAACTGAGGGGGAGAAGAAAAAACGATCGTTGATGAGGTATGCTCAAGGAAAGAGAACTCTTTGTTGAAGGCATTCGTTTTTCAACTTTTTGCGCCACTAAAGCATTTTTAAGGGAGTTTTGGACGTGGGGACGTTTAGAACACCATAAGAGGCATTACCGACAAAATCGTTAGAGCCGTTTTTTAGCAATCATTGAAATACATGATTTTTCCCCAGCCACCTTAAGCGCATGCGGGATTTTGACAAAAACCTTAATGGCCACAACCAACCCGCATACCAAATTTGAACATCGCATGCCAATTTGTTCGGGAGTTATGCTGACCACAGACTGACATTTTGTCTAGATCACTTTTTTGAAATCAGAATGTTCCAAAATGTGGAGCAATGTAAATTTTGTTTTTGACCGAATGTTATACTTTTAATATCCTATATATACATAAGGGTAATTGAAAGTAATTAATTGAAATTCGCTACTGTTAAGGAAGTCTATTGATCGTTCCGAATTAGTGTGCTTTAAAAAAAAAAAAAAAAAAAAAAAAAAAAAAATTCGTATGAGTACTCGCAAAACGATTGGATATAGAACAAACGGAGTGTAAGTACTCACACTTGACCGTTTTTTCATTTCGCGTAAATAGCTTTGTTCAGGAAATAAAAATAAAAATTTGCACACTTCAGAAATAGAATAGAATACTAATTTTGCGCTAAAATATATGTATGATTAAAAAAATAAATATTGAAAGACAATATGATTACATTCAAATGAGATGGATAACAAAAGACTTTTCTTCAACAAAACATATCCTAGTGACGAAAGGATTAATAATGCATAAAAAAAAAAAAAAAAAAAAAAACTTTTTTTTTTAAATACTTATATTTTCATAAAAATCACTTTCAACATAAACGACTTTCAGAATCATACAACTCAATTAATAAACCCTCAGCGCAAAAATTTCAAGGTAAACACCTCCAAAGAATTTTATTGCTCTCACTTAATAACCTGCAAGGTTTTTTTTTTCCTCCCATTTGTTTGATTTTTTTTTCTAATTCTATGCTCCATAACCGAAAAGTCGTTAAACTCCGGGCATCTCCAAAACCTACATATCATCCATGCATCCAAAAAGAATAAAAGTGCGGAGGAGAGGGGAGGGGGATATGAATAGAGATTGCAGTGGCGTGCTAGTAGAAACAACAGAGGCGCAGTGGCGTAATAAGCTCATTATGCCGCGTCCCCAGCACACCTTGGAAAGCCGTAATTGCTCCTGTTTTAAGTTAATTGGAATCTTTTTCAGCGGCTGGATAAATATAATTACAGCTTTTCTCAAGCGATGCTGGTCTCGGTTTCATCAGACGCGTAATGCCATTAGAAGGGGAGAAATCCGAGGAAAAAAGGTGTATTGGGTCATATCAATTTGAAGTAAATAGGTAACAGACTTCTGTAGGAATTCATACCTTTTTGATGCGAGGGGACTGGATGCTCCTCTCGTAAGATGTTAGTGGATTAATTACGGACATTTCTAAGTACCAACCCGCATTTAAGAAATGGGTTGTGTTTTAGAAATTGCTGCGTTAAATTTTTGGCAATTAGTGGACTCGGGAGCGAAACAAAGTTCGTGCAGGTGAGCAGATGAAGGCTGGATACTTCTCTGCTGGGCCGAATCAATTAAGGATTCCTTTAGTTTATTTCCTTGTTGTTTAAATTCATTAAACGCATAACGGCATTGGTAATCCGTAGTATTTTGAGTGCATTTTTAGGGTTTTCGCATCCTGAAATAATAATTAGAGCAAGATTGATTTCAGTGAATAAATCTCTTCGTTTATGTAATGCATATACAGGGCATTTATAAAGTAAGTACACATTCTAATGGTGATCACTTTTTTATGGAATAAATCACATTATTAATCAAACATATACACTATCTACCAATAAGTATTTGGACACACATGCAATTGAGAATGTCTGCAGTCCTGATCTACGTCACCCTTGATCCCAATTCATGGTAGGCTCAACGCTGACTACTACTCCACTAACCTAGATAACTATGTGCTCCCTACGCTGTGGCAATTTTACGGGTTGGATCATTGTTACTTCCAAGATGACAACGCCACTTGTTATGTTGCGAGATCCCCCATGGATTAGTATGATGACAGCAAGCTGAACCGACTGGACTGGCCTGCTCAGAGTCCAGATGTGAATCTTATGGAACACCTCTGGGACGAGTAGGATCGCCGAATTAAGGAGTGCAGCAACCGCCCAAAATCGGTGAAAGAACTTACATGTCCACTCCAAGTCGAGTGGAAGAAAATGCCACTGTCCATCATCCAAACGTTAGTGGAAAGCATGCCCCGGAGTGTTAATACTGTAATTGCCTTAGGTGGTGGCTCAACCACCTATTGAATTTGAATAAATTGTGTTTATCGATTTTATCACAGGTGTCCAATTACTTATTGGTAGATAGTGTATAATACTAGGACACACCTTTAGTAAATATCAAAGTGTCCTCCCCTTGCACATTTCGGCGCAACACTCAATGTTCCACCATGACCTGGAAAATATGGCGCAACCTTGCTGGTGTAATGTCCCCAATTGCGCTTGTAATCCGATTTTTAAGCTGTTCCAACGTTGTGTAACGTTACGTCAAATCTGGTGATCGTAGGGCCAGCGTTCTTGGCGGGCCCCAGTATGATGCGCATGCGCCTAAGGGACACATTGAAATGTACTAGAGGTGTGTCCTGGTATGATATATGATTGATTAATAATGTGATTTGGGCAATAAAATGTTATTATCACAAGAATGCGTGGTTATTTTATAATCAACCAGTATAACATATTAAAACTATTTTCTCCCAATTTTTCCCTAAAAAAAATTAATTGATTGATAACTTAGTATAGATATTAAAAAATTTCGCGAGGTTCGTTGAAATTCGTTTATTAATTTATTCTGAGCATCTAAATGTTTGTGTACAGGTAAAACTTGTAAAGAATAGAGGTAAAACATTGAAGAAATTCGTTATTTTTCTTCGTGTTTTTCTTATTGATTCTACTTATAAAATAAATAATATCATTATGTAGGAACAGCGTTTCAAAAAGAAAAATATTGTCAACAACGTCTTAATCCAAATTAATAAGTAACACAGAGGGGTTTTCTGAGCAATTGATCTCTTCGCTCTTTTTAGAAACTACAGAATAGATGATTTTTTTTCTCTCACACACCTTTACGATTACTAACTAGCAATTCGAATAAAACCTTCAGAGTTACATTCGATTTCTGAATTAATTTACTCTCCAAAACAAGCAAAGTACGAGCACAGGTAAAAACAAGCGTTCTCTCCGTCTTGGTGATTAATTAAGAACGCAGATTCAAGGTTATGTTCTAATAACGCGTTCAGAAGAAAAATCGTACCAAGTCTATGGGACGTTGAAAGGCTGGCATTCACTCTATACCCTTTCTTCCCCACAGCTAAATGTAGGCAGATTAGTACAACTGAATGAATGTGTGAAAGTCATATTTGCACGATCCATAGATTTAGTGCAATTTTCCCTCTAAAAGCATTACAGGAACAAAACACTGAACAAACTACGACCACATTACAGTAACATAACATTGAAAGATATCAGGAAGGGCTAAAAGATGAAGATTACGATTCTATAAAAATATTATATAAACTAGAGATTTTTTTAAAAAATTAATTTGAAAACGCCTAAGCAAGTATCTGGAAATCTCCCGCAATTTATGAAAAAAAAAAAGGTCCTTTTTGATCGCGCAAACAATATGCAGGTTAAATAAACAATTATGTATGTACACCATACACGTCCACCACTGAATGCAATTCGAAATGAGACTAAGCCCAGGCTTAGGGTCCTGAAATTTCGGAACACACAAAATTTCAGGGCTCCAAGCTGGGCTTTGTTGGCTTGAGCAGAAATCAGGACATGTATGTATCATCAAATAATCTCTGAACTTATGGGATGGACACTAATGTCTCCAGGGTTCCCAGTCTTATTGAAGAAGGACTTTCAATGACTTCTTTTAAGAAAATTCAAGAACCATAAAATTACACACTTTAGACATAAAAAATACAAAACGGAGAAGGAGATTATCGGTGGTCGAGTAAAAATTCAAGGACTTTCAAGGATCTCTTCTTTTTTTCAAGGACCAAATTTCATCTCAAAATTTCAAGGACTTTCAAGAACATTTAAGGACTTTTTTAAGAAAATTCAAGGACCATAACATTACAAACTTAAGAAATAAAAATACAAAATGGAGAAGAAGATTATTCTAAGGATTATATATTAAGGACTTTTCAAGAATCTTAACCTTTTTTCAAAGGAATTTCAGGGAACAAATTTCATCTAAAAATTTCAAGGACTTTCAAAGACCGTGGGAATCCTGTGTCTCAACACCGTTTCAAAAATATATTTGATTTTTATAAAAATTTACATGAAAAAAAAAATAACCAAGGGAAATGGGATCTGTCCTGTCACTTCGAAGCATTTGGTCCTGAAAGACTTAAGAAGTAAGCAAATCCCGCTTGAACTTTTCCAATGATATCTCTTCTTCCCACCCATTCACCACAACAAATTTAACACCCTTCCCTCACACCAATGTCCCTCCAACTGATTTACCCATGGTAAACCTTGAAGATTTCCATCCTCCTGTTTGCACGCCTAATGAAGTAATGATCGTGTCCCAGAGGCAACCCAGTGTGCTTTTTTTTTTTACCCCTTCTCTCCTTCACCTTACATACATACACATATAGATCTTTAACCCTCATCCTGTCGACATTGTCTTCCGCTGTTTTTATTTTCATTAGAGGGGGGGGGGAAAGGAGAAGGGGAAAGGGAAGGGGGTATTTTGGTTTATTAGAAGGTAATGAAGAGGGGGTTTGGGAAAGTAGAGGCAAATGAACAAACAACCAAGAAAAGGTTGTTGCCTGTGATTAGCTTTTTTTGAACTTGGGGCGGGTTTGTGACTTTAAATGTCCCCGAGCGGGCCTCCGGAGACTGCTTAATAGTTTTGCCGCTTTTAAAGCCCCCGTCGATGAGGAGGGTTTGTTGTTCAGGTCCTGGAACTTTGGGGACTAGTTTTTGGATTATGGGAATAATTAATTAGGGAAGGAGGGGTTGTCTGTCCTCCGTGGAGGACATCGGCGGTGGAAAGGAATTAAAGTGTTCTGGTTTTCTGTTAGATAAGTGTCAACTTCAGTGTTTGTGGCAGTTAAGGTGTAAGGGGCTTATTGTTTTTTTTTTAGTCATGAGATTACATCTGCACCTTGTGGCTATAAAACGTTGATTGAGGTGCGCTATCTCACTCAATATATTTAATACTACAACAATACTACAACTTATCAGACATGGTACAGTTACCAAGCAAAAAAATATCCAAATTTCAAAAAAATTCAGAAGTCAAACAACTTTCAATTACACTATATTAGCAAACAGGTGAATCGAATTAAACCCAGTTTTCTAATTTTTTAAAGCAACGGTTGGTTGTTTTCAGATTATCTGGCGCCGTCAGCAACACAAGGGCGCCGAAACTTTCGTCATTAGACAAGCCAACATACATTTACAGACACCCATGCCTAACACGGAACTCGAACCCGCAACCTCGCGGTCTAGAAGCTAGCACGCTAACCGCTTTTAAAGCAACGGAGTACTGATGTCTACCTGATGGCTTTGAGGTTAGTGATCTGGCTTCACATGGCAAAAGGTGACGGGATCAATTCCCGAGTTTATTCATGGATGTTCGTTGTGGTTCGAAATCCACGTTAAGCTGTTGGTCCCGGCCCGATTAGCCATCATTGCGCTTAAAAATGGGTCGTTGAGCGTACAAACTAACCGACCATCAAAGTACTGATATTTCGATCAAAACAGATGAACTCAGTATTTCCGCTGTACTATACCATCTATGCATTATACAGGGTTGGAAGAAAATCTATTACAAATTTAAATCACCTCCAATGGTTAAATTTACTGTATTATTTTTTAAAATACGGTATAAATTTTACACTCATCTTGTTTAAACTACACTTAAGAATGTAGGGAGTTGAAATAAAAACGGCCATTTTGGTTTGATGGCATTATTTCTACCACTTGATATATATTCATATTGGTGTCGCGGCTGGTATGATAAAAACAACACTTTTTTTTATAAACTAATTTTAGAACAAATATTTAGAAATACTTAAGAAATGCTTCGATTACCACAAAGTTTACACGACCACACAAGATATTGTGTTGGTTAAGATCTGAAAAAGTAGAAGAAAATACTGTAAAAGGGCAAGCAAGGAACAGGCGAATGAAAGAAAAAAAAGATAGGTTATATTTAACTTACAGATTACATTTTCCTAAACATTTAAAAAAATGAACTTCAAGTGAATTTATTAATTTTTTTTTACAGCTTTTAGAAAACTGCGTAAGCGAGAAACTTGTATCTGAGAATAACTTTTGAACTTATTTCCTAAAGAATTTGAGATGAGGACAGACTTATTCTAAAGAATTTGAGATTATTTCCTAAAGAATAGTAATAATCTCTATACGTTTATTTTTAAAGACGCGGAATAACTGAAGAAACTAAGGGGGAAAAAATAAAATCAGAACACATCCCAAGGGACGCAGTAAATTTTCTAAAACATTTAGATATAGCAATTTTAGGGATAATTTTAATAATTTCAGGAATATTTTAGGGATAATTCTCAAAATTTCAGGGATAATCCTCAAAATTTCAGGGACAATCCTCAACATTTTAGGGACAATCCTCAACATTTCAGGGATAATTCTCAACATTTTAGGGATAATCCTCAACATTTCAGGGATAATTCTCAACATTTTAGGGATAATCCTCAACATTTTAGGGATAATCCTCAACATTTCAGGGATAATTCTCAACATTTTAGGGATAATGCTCAACATTTTAGGGATAATTCTCAAAATGTTAGGGATAATTCTCAAAGTGTTAGGAATAATTTCTAAAATTTTAGGAATAAATTATAAACATTTGTCTATTTCGTTTGGAGCTGATATAGGCTCCTGACACAGACATTCTTTTCAAAGTCGATACCGGCTAAAAACAGCAAATTTTCAGAAAATTGAAATTCAAACAACTTTTTAGCAAATAACAATTTTATAACTAAACAATTATACTATTTTGACAAACATGCGAATTTAATTAAATCCATTTTTCTCATTTGGAGGATAATCTGGGCTTTTTCCAACGTTTTAGAGAAAAATCAGGGATCTTTCGAGATTTTTTAAATTTTTTTTAGGAAATACTGAAACAATTTAAGTACAATTTTAGGAATTTTAATTAGAAACAAAAAATGTAAAGAATATTAGGAGTTTTAAGGCGAATGCGACCCCTGATATCCAAATCAATTTATTAATTTAGCAGCTCAATTCTGAAACCTTGAGTATAAATAGGGTAATAAAAGTAGTATAGCATTCGCACGTTTTGGAACATCATGATTTCAAAAAAGTTGTCTAGAAAAAAATGTGTGTATATGTGTCTGTGATCAGCATAACTCCCTAACAAATAGACCTACGAAGTTCAAATTTGGTGTGCGGGTTGGTGGTAACCAGGCGACCTACCATTAAGGTTTTCGTCAAAATCTCGCTTGAGCATAAGGTAACTGGTTTTTCAATGATTGCTAAAAAACGCCTCTAACGATTTTGATCAAAATCGCTGTGGTAATGCCTCTTAAGGTATTCTAAACCCCCCCCCCCCAAGAAATTCTCGTAAAAATGCTTTAATGGCGTAAAAAGTTGAAAAACGAATGGCTTTAACACAGTTCTCTTTCCTTGAGCACACCTCATCAACGATCGTTTTTTTTTCTTCTCTCCACAGTTTCAATTATAATAAAGGATAATATAAGAATTATCGAAAAGTATATCGTCAAAATCATCATTTTGGTGGAGTTCTTTTTTAAAAGACCTCATACAAGAACGAGGAACTTGCACAAGTGAGGAAAATGAATATTTTTTGTATTTTCTAGTGTTATCCAACGGATATATTTGAGCAGTGCAATTATTTTTTATCTTTATGCTTTCAATTAATCAAAAATCGAGTTTGAAATTAGCAGAAATCAAAGCAAAGGTCAAGTGACCAAAAACGCATGAAAAAACCGTGACGTGGTTACGCAGAGATAAAGTCGCAAAATGAAGGAGAAACCATACTTATTCCTCGTCTAAAACAGGTTTTAGACTGGTTCATTATCTGCGCGTTGACGTTTCACGTAAAAGTGGCTTTTTCCCGCCAAATCGCCAAAGTGAAAAACTATATATTTTTTTAACCATCTATCCGAGCTCAAATTTTTGAAAGAATGGTATTGTTTTTCATGATTTTTTTCTCTACTTTTATTTAAAAATAAAATCAAAAAACGTGAAAGTTCCTCATTATCGCATAAAATATCGCCAAACTGGCAATTTTTGCTAAATAAATGTTGAAAATATATAAAAAACGGTAAATGACACAAATCCACGCCAGTATTATACTGTAATTGAAAGTTGTGTGATGTTCTACACCCCTAGTTAGTCCAGAGTTCCACTCGTGTTACAACCATTAAAATCTCTATAGCAATGGCTTCAAGAGCGGGTTCTAACAGTCAAATAAAGTCCTTCCTCATTATTATAAAACTTCTTGTTCTTTCTCTTACCTTTCTTCTTCTCAAACAAGTAGTCGCTTCTGTTTAGTTTCACTCTCAGAAGAGAAGGAAAATAAATTTCAACTACAATTCTCTAAAGTAAGAAGTTATCTTTGTTCAATCTGTCTAGACACGCGCTGTTTAAGTAGCAATTTTAATTATCTTGAACAGGTTTCTTTGCTCGTTACTCATACTATGTGTAAAATGTCATCCAGTGTTATAGCGCATTCGTTAAATTTAATATAAAGTTGTTGCATATATGTTTTTGTAATAATTGCTTTAAAAAAAAATGATTAAGAAGGCAACTTGTGTAACCCAAGCAGAAAATTATGAATCCAAATATGAGAACAGACTCATTCATTAAGCGTGGGATATTTTTTGGTTTAAATGAGAAATTGGGTTTTTTTAAATTAAAAAATATATTCTGTTAATCAAACATATATTATATATTTTTTAATATAGTTAAATATATATTAGTGTTTTATAATTCTTAAGAATTGCCGAAGTTTTTTTTAACATGCTAAAAACAAGTACAGAAAAGTAACATTTGAATGAAATATTAAGAAAAAGACTAAATTCTGAAAAACAAAAATGTTCAGTAACGTGAAAAAAGTTAATATTTTGATCACCTCTACAGAACAACATACGATATCTTGACCACTACAGAACAAAACACGACTTTCTAAGCAAAGTGCTTTACTGCGGCATTCTAACAACAAGTCCATAATAAAATTAACCAAATATTTTTGACACAGGCATTTGGCCTTAAAATTTACGGAGTGAAATCTCTTTTGCAATAATCGATTCAATTTACCGGAATATTATTATATTTTATATTATAATATTTTAACTAAAGAAAAATTAGAAATAGTTTTACCATAGCCCCAGTAATGCGTAAACACAATTTTATAAATACAGTAAAACTTGTCTATAACGATATTGCAGGGACGCAAAAAAATATTGTTAAATACAAGTTATTGTTGCACGTAAAATCTTGTCTATAACGATAATGTAAGGACTTAGAAAAGTAAAGTTATGGATAGGAATCATTTAAAACAGTTTAAGCATTTTCCTCATCCAGATGCCACGGACTAAAGAAATTCAAATGGATGAGCCGCAAATTTGACAGTTGAAAGTTGAAGGTAAACACGTTTCGTAAATTTCGACAATAATTAATTGACCTAAGACATTTACAGTCATTCAGGGTAACATTGAACCACATTTTCAATATTTTCTTCTTCCCTACTTATGTTTTTATAGAATTTTCAGACTTAATGACATAAAATGGAAGAATAAACCCTAAATTATATTTTAATTTACATAAATTAGTAAATGTTGATGATGAAAGCACCAAATAATAGGAAAATAACCCGTTGCAAAGTTACCCTGGCATTTAGGGTAACTTTGAACCACTATCAGAAGTTTCATATAAAATACCTTTTTTTTTATTCAGTCTAGGACTATTCAATATTTGAACTAGTAAAATTAAGTTTCTAAATATTTGAAACATCATCAGCTGCAGTTTTCAACATCCTAAAGTTTACATATTTTAAATAATACTACAAAAAATATATTAGGTCGGAACAATGGATGATGAATCACATGAATATATTGCAAAAAACCTATTTATTGTTCAGTTTAAACATACAAATATAGTGAAAAAAATCTTCAGTTCATTCACTTAAATATAAACTCATTTTATCAATTAAAAATTGAAAAGATAAATAGAAAATAATAAAACTGATAGGCCGCCCTTATGCAATTAGTTAAGTACTATGGTGTTTGCAAGTCACAATGTGGCACAAATACGAATATTATATTCTTAATGTTAGAAATAGTATGACAGTATAAAAATAAAGTTCCAACTTCATAAAATTCCACTTTGGCATTCCTCAGTTTAATAGTTTTGCATCAAAGAAAGAATTATTGATCTGGAAAACATCTCGTCTTCTAGCTGGAATAATAATTTCTGGAGATAATTTTTTTAAACACTCATAATTTTTCATACCACAGATCACCAATGATATTGGGCGATCTCCAATATGCACCAGATTTCTTCATGAACCACCAAATATCACGTTGTCTTTAAAGTCAATTTGATCTGGGTACGTTTCTCCATCTTATTTAATAATTATGTGGTCGTAAACTTTACATATGCCATAACCAAAATCTAAAACACTTGCATGCTTTGTGTATAAAATTCCTTTCTCATTGATGTGTTCAACAGCCACCACTTGAACAATCTCTGATTTTTCAGTAACATTCTCCATAACAATTTCAGCAGTATAAAACTCTATCATGTCCTTATTCTCCAACTTTCACCTTCTCCGAAAATGATAGTGTTGCATATACATTGTCATCTGCACCATCTAGTTCAGGTTGGTTGGTTTATACGCTGAACGACCTACAGCTTAACGTGGAATCCGAACTACAACGAACTTCCATGACTAACCCGGGATTTGAACCCGGCACCTTTGGCATGCGGGGCCTGAGCTCTAGCCACACAGCCATCAGGTGGATCATCTGGTTTAGGACTTATACTCTTGCTGTCTACCAAGAGTTCATATAGTAGAGGACTTTGGACGATCCCCTCATGTCCATGTTCCTTTACCATTTATTTTTTTGCATAGAAATTTTTCACTTCCTCAAATGAAACGCTTTTAAAAGGCCATCACAGGCAGGCAGATTTTTTTTTAGTTCTGGGAATGACTGCTAGATCATTGTTTCTAATATGTTTAGGTACTTCTTGATATCACTCTCAATATTTTCATTTTATCGGATTTCGCATACAAAGGAAGATTGTATAAAGTAAATTGCATTTGTATGTATATAAATGTATTTAAAAGCAAAACCAAAAATAAATTGGAATAAAATATGAATTATATGAGCAGTGTATGCCACTGTCATCAGCCTAACTTTGAACCGGCTCAAAGTTACACTGAATATGTGGTAAAATGGTAGTGCCTTAGTTTTTTGCTTTTTACCAAATATTAGTAAATAAATAACCATCAGCTACTAACAATTTCACTATTTCCAGAAAATTATATAACTGATAAAGTGGTAAGTTGATGCTTACTTGCATAAATTAATTGATTTACATCAACTTCAAATAAGCATTTAAATGGAACTTGTAAACAGTACTTCAGAAAAGCAATTGAATGGCCAAATAAATTATGTACTATTTTGCCAATTCATATTCTAAACTATAGAGCAAAAATCTAATTTCACAATCTTGCCAGCATTTTGCAGCAGTGGATCATTAACAGCTCTTTAAAACCAAAAATACCGAAAACTAGGAGGTGGCGCAAAGTTATACCCTATGGCTCAAAGTTACCCTGAATGACTGTATTTATTGAGTTTAGCCTAATGGAAGCAAATACAAAGAAAAAAATCAAATCTGACAGGCCGCGTGTGTCGAATAAACCAGATAATCTTCAGATCCAAAGACTATTGAGTGCCCAACAAATTTTTGTTCTTGAATTTCAAAGGTCATTAGGACTTTTAGTGTCAAAGCATACGATTTGTAAACGAATTTTGGAAACAGGAACAACGATTAATCGCAAAATGAAAGAGATACCAGCTCTGAAGCCACATTATAAGTCACGGGGAATATTGTGGTCTCGGAAATTATATGTCATATGGACCAAAATGACAATCGGTGGTATTTAGAGATGAAAAAATGGAATCTAGTTAGTTTAAATGGCTGGACATCGTACTGGCGGAATTAACCTCGTCATTTTTTTAGTCCCAGAAAAAATAGCAAAAGACGAAACCAGATGGAGCGACTACATATGCATTGACGCAAGGATTTCAAATATAAAATAAAACATATTACAAGCTATTTTCGAGTTTTTAATTTACGTCATTTAATTAAGCGATCATTTTCGCCCCTACTCCCCACATGTCAAGGTTTTATACAAAGTAGTTTCTAAATGCACTGGGCTAGAATATTGTACCACAGCGAGTATAGAGAAAGATCTTTAATAGGATTTCCACTTAAGTTCACAAAGTTGTGCAATTCACGACACCAAATCGGAATAATAACAACCCCATCATATTCTCAAATGACTTCCGACTCCACCAAAAACACACCAAGAGCCCCAAACCTTCCTCGACCCAACGATAACACACCTCAACAAAACGACTGATCCATAAATCGAAACCAAATTAACAGCCACTGAATTAGCCCTAAAATCCACCCGCAAAACGCATACATAATAACCCCAAACCCTAAAAAGAGACGAGTTGAGTAGTCATCCTCCTGCTCCGATAGCACAACAGCCCCGGGCAGAGTGCAGTCCTCCACGGAGCCTGTGCAAACACACCTGAGCCACTGCCTGTAAGGTACCCTGCCTGTGTCAACACAAAGGGATGATGCTAGGGGCACATCCTAACATTAGTGGATCAGGTAATTCCTACTGTTTCTCCCACTCAGGATTGTTGGTACTGCTCTAGTTGGTGATGGCAGTAAGGAGGAGATATATATATATATATATATATATATATATATATATATATATATATATATATATATATATATATATATATATATATATATATTGTTCTTCTTGCGCTAGAAGAACATTTACCAACTCTTCTACTTTTCTGTAAGGAGGGGTGATTCTTCTTCAGACTCTTAGGGGAATTATGCTAGGAATGTTGATTGTTGTTGTATTCTTTTTTTTTTTTTTTTGGGGGGGGGGGTGTTTTTCTTCCGACAACTGATTGGAAAGAATAATCGTGTGGAGAATTGTGATTAGTCGGATCTTTTCTAGAGAATGGCACGAAGCAGATGAGATTTCATGGAACGACAAGAGATAAAAAATTAAGGTGGAATACTATTTCGTTTTAGAAATTAACTTTTCTCCAACTGGAACCATAACAATATCACACAGCTTCTGCAAGGTCTTTAAGAAAAGAATCCCTAACTTTAAAATAACATAACTTCGAAGCAGTAAAAGAAATAAACTATAGAGACAAGCAGTATGTGGTATAGACAGGTACGGAATTTTAAATACACTGGTTTAACGGCTGCAAATGGTTTAGCGAAGAAACCTATTTTCAGTTGGAAGGAACTATCAATAAAAAAAACAAGTGAGTTGTGGTGTGCTCAAAACCCTTCTGTGTGTCTTTTAAAACCACTGCATTCTGCAAAAGTGACCATTTGCGCTACGCTATCCAATAAAGGGACCATAGAGTACTTTTTCCATGAGGGAAACGATGAACTAATTCCGCTACATTAAGATTTTTCGACAATTTTTTTACCACATTTCAATACGGCAAAAATTTTTACAAACCAGTGCATTTAAAATTTCATACCTGTCTTCACTCCAAGATACCAATTGTTGCTTCTTTCTGTATCTTCACTATTTCGCAGTTATGTTATTTCTAAGTTGGAATGTTCTTTAGGAAAAACGCTGCATTTAAGATTAGGAAGACAACAACTTGATTTTGTTTTGCCAATAAGGTGTTATTTTTTTTTTTTTTTAAGTATGGTGGTACTTCATAGCATGGCTTCATTGCCTCCAACACATTTAACAACTAAATAATAAAGCATTCCGTAAGTTTCTCAGTGACATTTGAGCACATAATCCCCATCACATTTATGTAAGGATAATCTTCCAATGAATCAAAACCAAACAAAACAGACGATGTCCAAGGACTCACGCCACTGTGACTTCCTTTGATGGTGGACAAAAAAAGGTTATCCCCTGTAGGTGAAGTCTTTGTGTGTGCTCTTGATGGTAAGGTGGACAGACCCTGATCCTTCTTTATCCAGAAGGGGGGGAAGAGGGATGGTAAGAGGCAAGACCATCCACCTTATGCCCACCTTACAAAGATGACTTCTTGTTAGCAACCTTTCTACCTATTAGTCATCACTGAGGTCACGTGATCGTCACTCTAATGTAATATGATACCTGGAAACAATACTTTTCGCATTAGCCTTTCCGTCATGTTTAAACCGTAAAATGAATCCGAATTGGGATTCAGTGGATTAGAGAAAGTAGCAAACAACGGCATATTTGTTAAGCATTTAACGGCATTTTGTTAAGTAATTTTTAATGACCTTGTGACAAACCAGTTCTAAGTCATGAAAGTGTTTGATTTAATTCCTTATTTAATATGCAGCAATAAAATGTTGCTGGCTTGCGCGAAAAACTTTGTGAACAAAAATATATGTGTCCTTATACAGCCAAATACATAAGAAATATTCGATACAGAGTATAACTGTTCCAACTTTTTCCCGCTATAAAGTAAGGAAAAATATTTGGATAAAAAAAAAAAATTGTCGTTTTTTAAAGTTAAGAAGTATTAAAAGACGCGACTTGTTAAGAACCGAACGGAGAAAGAAAAGTTTCCTTTCTTCCGGCAAAATCATATGATTTGGACTGTATTTCTGAAATTCCATATTGTATTTCTGAAATTCATCGGTTTTTAGCGAAAATGAAGCTTGTGTACGATTCTCCAATGAAAAATAATAGGATTTTTATGTTGTCACCTCAAATTCCACAACTAGATAATTCCAAAATGGTCTCTTTGGTCATTGTCATTTTCATCAATGAAAAGGGTCATTTTCTATGTACGTGAGCTATGAATAATCACCCACTGATTGTAAGCAACAAGTGGATAACTGTAGCAAAGTCTCATTAGATTTTATTCATATTAAAGTCATTCAGAGGTACTATGATGTCAATGCTTTAGAAAAGTTTCAAATGCGTTTTTTTTCTTTCAAAACTATGATTTAACAGTTATTTAATTGCAGCATTGGAGAGATGATTGATAGTGATGTTTGATAAAAAAAGGTAAAAATGCTATTATTGTAATTTGACCAAACAGAATCTTAGAGAAGGTGTTAGATAAATGCTGCTCCATCATGAAATAAAACTGTTAAAACGGTCTCTATTAGATATACACATGAGAAACAGAACATCGTTTCAGGAACAAATTAAAATAAACACTTATTAACTAATTTAAACAAAAATGTTATAAAATGGCTCTTAATAACATTAAAAATGCCTATCTAAAGAGACTGTAACAGTGAAATACACGACACAAATCAAATGATAGCCCAAACAATAAACGTTGGTTAGTTGGATTGTCGACGACATAATTTTATGCACAATGAAAGGTAATCAGGCCAAGACCTACAGTTCAACGTAGATTCCGAACCACAACGAACATTCACCCGAGATTCGAACCCCGCACTTTTGGCATGCAAGGCCAGAGCTCTAACCACACAGCAATCAGGTGGGCCCAAACAATAAAGGAATTAAGGGAAGAGAGCGAAAGGGAATTTGAATGGACCAAAAAGAGTAAAAAAATTCAATTACCTTCCTAGCTTTTAATTCAAGTTATCAATAAAAATAATAAAAACCGTCATTCAATAAAATGCACACAAGATTTTTTACCCACTAATACACATTACTCACATCTTTAGATAACATCCTTTAAACTCGATCCTACATAAAGTTTCCGCTTCTGCATATACCTATACTAAGACTGACCCCCTCAAGCCTGTAACCAGGATTTTTTTTCGGAGGGGGGGGGGCTATGGTTGAAAATTTGATTAAATACATATACCAAGTTACACAAAAAAAGAAGGGAAAATAGTGAAACAAAATTTCACACAATTTCAGGGTGGGGGGTCCCTGGGTCTGCCTGGACCCCCTGTTGTATCTTCTGAAGAATAATCAATTCATAAACACTTATAAAAGACAATGAAAATGCACCAGTTCTTGAGTTTTACTGGATAACAAATTCTAACCCAAGTATTATCATCAAGTATACAATTCAAAATACCCGCTTATAAAGAACATCTACCCTACACAACATTCCGCACTGTGTTGACCACATAGATCGGGTGCTATGTGACGGCCTAAAATCAAAAACAGACTAAACACATAACAAAGTTCATTCATAAAATTGCTAAGAGCTGAAAATCGTTACATGGAGGATCAAACTGAAATCATCACTGAATTCATTTCGAAAAGACATATCCTATGTGATGAACTATTTCTTCTTGTTTCGTAACATCGAAACACGATGCATTAAATGAATATTTTCAGAAAATCTACCCAAAATTTTTTCATTTCTATAAAAATTGGATTGCTAAAAACCTATTCTAACCTGATTCTCAGCCAGAAGGCATAAAAGGCAAACTTTGGACATAGGGCATTACTTACTTTATACATAGTTATAACTATTTCAAGTTTTTCAGGACTACTGATGCTACATGGTATCATCTAATTTTCCGTCTTACCATTTCATTTTTTTTTAGCTATCTAAATTTTTCAAATTTGAATGAGTTTTTAAAATCGTATATATTGACATATTAAGGGGCTGTACCAATCGCTAGAAACACTATTTGAGTACTTCTTTATAAAATAATCAGATAACTAACCTGCATCCAAACATAACCAGCATCCTACCTTAAGGCGCTTAATCGGACGGGTCCAGCAACACATGATACTTTTGTGCACAACGTATAGCCTTTGAACGGTCAATACAAAACCACAACAACAATCGAACCTACCCCTTTATGTCTAACAACAACAACACAACAACCCCCCCATAACCACGCGCACAAAAGGTGAGAGAAAAGAGCATCCTCCCTACCTTGGTCAGAAGAAGATGCGGATGAGGATCGTGCATCTCCATGGCAACAGCGGGAGGCAGGTGCGACCTGCAAGGTGATGTCATCTCCCGAGGAGCGTTAACGTTGTTATGGCTAATTCCGGCGGTGGCTCTCTTCTCCTACCTTTTGACTACGGGATCGGGAAGAGGATGAGGAGGATTCACCCTCCACCAATCCTTCTTTGAAGGAGCATCGGGAGAAGAGGTGGGCCACTGAGGCGACGTGTAACGGCGGAATCGGTAGTGGAACGGGCAATTACTTGACTTCGGAATGGAAGATGTTTCGGATAGTAACGGGCATGATTTTATCTGCTTTATGTTGATTGCCATTACTAATAATAATAACATCTTGATAATCATTACTTTAATTACTGTTGTTTTAGTATTGTTATAAATTTTAAATCGTTACCATCATTATTGGTTACAATACACATTATTATTATTTAATAATTATTCATGGTAAAATAATGGTTATTGTTGATTGCCATTACTAGCAATAACATCTTGATAATTATTACTTTGATTAGTGTTATTATTATTGTTGTTTTAGTATTGTTATAAATTTTAAATCTTTACCAATATTGTTGGTAACAATACACAACATTATTATTATTTAATAGTTATTCATGGTAAAATAATGGTTGTTGTTGATTGCCATTGCTAGTAATAACATCATCTTGATAATTATTGCTTTAATTATTGTTATTATTGTTGTTGTTATAGCATTGTTATAAATTTTAAATCGTTACCATTATTATTGGTTACAATTCATCAATATTAATACTTAATAGTTACTCATGGTAAAATAATAATTATATTATTATAACTATATTATTCAGTATAATAATTATATTATTACATACTTTAGTTATTTCGTTATTGGATACGTATAAGGACTGCTATTAACAGTACACTAAGGATATTGGAATGGGTTTAAAAAAACATTTCCAATATGAAAAAAGAAAATTCCAACAGAACGTTAACACAAAACAAAATAGAAGCCAAATCCTTTGTAAGATGATTGGCTAATGTATAAGAAACCAGTACATTCTTATTCTACAAATAATGAAGAATAAAGAAGGAGGCAAACTTTTCTTATAACATTAACAGAGAAAATAATTAATTGTGAAATAAGTAAGCATATCACCAACAGATCCAACCAGAATAACATTGGTACCAGGTTGGTTGGTTAAAGTGTAACGGCACAAGGGCAAACATTGGTACCAGACGGTAAAGGGAAGAGAGGAAGACCAGGTAAACCAGGCATAGATGGTTTATAAAAAAAAGATCTATAGAATGGCCAAGCTGGGGATCAACTAGGGTCCTTTAATAAGAAGAGTTGGCTGGCTTGGGGAAGGTAAATAAAACCTCAAGCGTACATTGTAAATTACAAACAAGAAGTACATAGAACATAGACAGTGAGAACCAAGGAAAAATTAGGTAAAAGGCAAACAAGTTTCTTCATAACATTGTGATTCATTACTTATATCAGCCCGTTTATATAATCGAGAAAATTTAGAAAAAAAATAAATAAAATACTTCACAACTCAACGCGAACATGGAGTAAATTAGTTACAAATGAGGTATTTTTTTTCCTTGTTTCATTTTTAATATATATTATTTTTTTAAAACCTTCACCGTTTACTAAACTCTTCAATTCTCACTTTAAAACTAACCAGTGTATTTAAAAGAACCCAACCAATTCATCGCATATCCGACCTTTTCACACGGATACAAAGACAAAATCACATACATAATTCCTCGCTCTTAATAAAAGAGTGGCAAAGGCTGGCAGATCACGACTGCATCCAACCCCCCCCCCCCTTTTATTCCCGCTCCCCAGTGACCCCTTCCCTCCACCAGAGCAAAATCGGCGTGGCAATAGCCGCCAGTGTTGATATCGGAAAGGAATTAGTTAGGGCCGGCCCTGTTGTGTACGTGCAGGGCCCTGAATCCCATGGGGTCGGGCCAAGAGTCAAGGCCTAATTGAAGAGAGACTGTTAGCGAACCCCAAACAATTGTCTTCCCTTTAGCATGAGGAATAAATCAGGGGATCCTCTTTAATCTTGAGAGAGAGAGGCCACGTTCCATTATATCTTGCCAGAGAAGGTTGTAAGATTTTTATGAAGTAGATGACCCCAAGGTAGATGCTGTAGGGTTGGGGCATTTAAAGGAAAGGAGTTGATGTCGGTGGAAACTAACTTTTATATTAGAAATTAAAATACCATTTTATGATGGAAATAAAGTGATATTTAACACATTAGATAGAAGCTCTTAGGCACACCAAAAAAAAAAAAGAAGAAGCTACTCTTCATGCGTGAGGGACAAAGACAAACAATAAATTTTCAACAAAATTTAGAAGTGGACAAGTTTAAACAGCGACACTACAATGGTAAAGATGGTCAGTTTAAACCCAGTTTTCTAATCCTTCTTTTAACTCTTTTATTAAGAGTCTGATGTCGGTTACTGTTATGAAACCAGTATTATCCTGATGTGATCACATTAACAGCGTCCATTGTATTTTACTTGGTTGTTTTTAAATTATCTGACGCAGTCAAGAACACGAGGGCTATTATGGTATTTTACTTAGAAATTTGTTGGTAATATTTTGTTCGACCATGTGTTTTCGTACTTTATTTGACTATGTTACTAAATGTTTACGGTTTTATCTCGGGGTGTGGTTTTTTTATGGTTTAGACCTTTCTGTACTCGCAACTCCTGAACAAAACTTACTGTAATAAATAGACCGTACTCACTTCATATCTTTAGAACTCAATCCAAATTTTATCTTACAACGAAATTTCAAATAAATCAAAATGCAGATACCTAAAAACACAAAAGATAATAAAAACAACAAGTTAAGAAGAAATATGGAAATCATGAAACCAGTAAAATCTCCAAATTATATTCCAGTCTAAACTTATAAGAGTTGTGCACCAAATTAAGGTAGAGTAACCAGCAAAGAATAATTAACCTTTAGACAATAAAAGAAATCAAACTTTTTTTTCCCAAAAGAAAATTTGCATCGTATAAATTAAACATATCTCCAAACATATTGAAGAATTAAGTTCATAATTTTCATTCTTAATAAAGAATGAGAAACTGTTGTTTTCTTTAAAAAAAAATCTTCTTGTAGAAATGAAGAGGTCTTGTTATACGCTTTTTATTGCTTGAAAATGATATAAATCAATCTAGATTCTTATTTTTTTATTTTTTTTTTAAATTTTACAACAATACATTCCTGCAAAACGAATTAATTCGTTTTTCAGGGTCTTAGGACGTTACTCGGCACATTAAATAACTTCTCCAGACTTGAATGAAAAATAAAACGACGTATTTATCATGCGAATATAATCGGCTTAATAAAAAGCAGTATTACACAGAAAAGTAAAATATTCCTTGCGAAGATTAAAAAGTAATGAAAGCTCCTTATAAAGATTTTTTTTTCCTTTTTTCTTTTTTTTTTTCAAGTATTTAGTGAGATTATAGCTATTTTTCGTTGTTAAAAGAAAACACTGATTTATAAGTTGATTAATAGTGAATCGTAAAGTGTTTAGCTATTGCAGCCTTAGAAAAAGGAGAAAGAAACAGAAAATTAAATGTGTTATAATTTTCAGAACTCTTTCAGGTAATAAATATTAATGGTGTACGTTGGTAGTGCATAATGTTTCATAACGTTCAAAATAAAGGATAGCGTAGTAGTAATACATCGCAGCAACTTATGTATCTTATGTTTTATTTCTAGAAGGTGTTTTTTATGACGATCCCTTTCCCTCCCTCAATACAAGGTACATAATTGGTAAATGATAAACCAATTTAAAAGCTAAGATCTCTGCTCCCGACGAATAGCTTTTTTAGAATTAGCTGCGTGGCCCCGCATTGCGGAGACCCGTCATTATGTATAGATCCCAGCTTTTGACGCTTTGCGAACCAGTCTAGTTTCGCCTCTCTAAAAGGTTAATTTCTACATAAACTATGACTTGTGATAGTATACACTAGATGGCAGCACGATAGAAAAGAGAAAACTACAATTTAAGCACGTTGAGAAAACCCATTAGTTATTTATTTAATCTGAGTAATCACTTATATTACGAATGCATAACGCTGTGCAAAATCAGAAAGAAAACCATCATGTGATACGCTCTATTAGCACAAAACAATGAGAGTTCTAAGAAAAACCTATTGGCCCAGTTCCATGTACAACAGATAAAATAATATAATCAATATTTTTAAGCTGGAAATTTTGGATATATTTCCATCTACATACCACTAATAAAAGTTAACTCAATTTAAAAATTGAACTTTATTAACTTAAAATAAAAATCCCACTTAATATGAAGTCAACTGAAAAAGTACTAATAGAAATAGGTGGTTCGCTGTACAAAACATAACATCTATATTAAATCCTACATAAAATAGCCAATTAATATTCTTGGAAATCAAAGACTAGAAGAAATTTGAACATTTCGAAACTGAAGTGATCGAATTTCATTTAGTTCACATTGTTCCGATGCCTTCGGGCTGTTTCCGAAAAACATATCTGCCGTTTCCCCATTCTTTTCTTAGTTAAAAGTCCCCCCCCCCTCTCCCTTCTCGTTCTCGACGCCACCACCACCAGCCCCCCCCCCCCCTTCTCCTTCTCGACACCACCACTACCAAGAAGCAAGACCATCATTCCGTTGAAATAAAAGCCAAAACCTCCCTGCCTTAATAACTGACACCTCGTCTCAACAGATTCTGCAAATAAATGTCCGCCTTTATTCGGTCCAAAGTGGGCGTCCTTTTCCGAGGGGGAAAAAGAGAACAACATTGGGCAAATAAAACTCTTCAGTTAACTAGCCCGGAGTCCTTTTAAAGAACTTTTCATCATCTCACGCAAAGTGAACCGCGGCTTTAGAACTTTATAAAAGTCCGCCATATTGGCCCCCGCGGGAAACACAGAAGAGTTGAGAGCGAACCATGTTGCCTAGCCCGTCAAGAATGCAATTAATTATCACCTTCCCCTTATACTAAGATCTCTTCTCCCACCTGAAGACGGACAGACCAGGGGCAATTATCCCCGCCACCTTAGAGGGCTTTGCTTTTCTGCTGAACTTCGTCCCCAAGAGTTAATAATAATCTCTCGATTTTGGAAATCGTCTGGCGTTTTGATGGACTGGCTGCCAAGAGAGTTGTCGTGGAACAACTTGTCCAAGTGACGCGTGTAATATTCTAAACAAGCACCTCAAACGAATTGTCGACGCGTTTTGAATGAATTGACGAATCTGTTTGGACGTGTGTGTTAGCTTATTTGAAGTTGCTTTTGGATCTTATTTTTGCTCCAGGTGCAATTTTGACAGAGGACTTTATGGGTTCCTTCAGAGAGGGAAAATCGGTTTTGAAATTGTTCATTTAATTCAATTGGTACTATTTATTGATAAAAAAAAAAAAATTCCTTACTATTTGCTCAGCCTGCGTATATAAGATTGCTTTTTTTTTGGAAAATCATCAGAGACTGGTATTGCATTCCCTATTGCTAGAGATATAATGAAACTTTAATTGGAAAGCAGAAATTATCACCGCTCAGCTCGTGTAACTGTGGTTATAAATCGAATCTCGCATCCAATACAACAATTTTAACCTTTCAAGTTCAATTTATCAACAAATAATGAAGGGAATTTTTTAAAGCGGGGAACTGAAATCGTTAAAACATTATTACGTTTATTAATTGCAGTTTAAAATACAACAGGGAAAGAAAGGTTCACTACCACCGCATCTTCTACATTAGAGTAGCAAAATAACCTTTACACAGAGTCCCACTTATAGAGTAGACATTACATAGAGTCCCTCAAAGTCCCTCTCATAGAGTATCCCTTAGATAGATTCCCACTCATAAAGTATACTTAACATAGAGTCGCTTTCATAGAGTAGACTTCACATAGAGTTCATTCATTGAGTATACTTCACATAGAGAGTCCCAAAATAAAAAATTTGCGCTTGTAAATAAACTAATCATCAGAAGAAGTCTTAACCTTTCAATTAGTATATCATTTATTAATTTCTATGTTTTACATAAATAGCGAAAAAGGGATCATCATAAAGAATCATAATCATCATCCAGAAATAATACCTGTAAGATTTATACGAAAAGATATATCAAAATCTGTACTTCACTAAAAACAACCTCAGGTATTTTTTGGGTTTGAATATTCGAAAACTTGAAATTAAAAGCTTTTTAAATCATAACTGCCCGTGGTCATATTTAAAATGCACACATTTTTAAATAATTTTGAGAATGTAAGTTTTAATAGTTTTTCCAATTTAAATTTTTCATTTGGAGGAGCAAAAACGTCGATGACTGATAACTTAAATGACTAACCTAAGTTATGCATAAGCATACAAATCTCCCTCAAATGTCCTTAATTAAAGTGTCAAATTTATAAATGGCACGCAAACAACAAACTACTTGAAAACCCCACCATAACGGCATAAGTAAATTGATTTACGATTAGGCCATCACAACTTGGGGCAAAAAGAATAAAACTTTTCCGAAAGTTTCTACTCACATGTAAACGAAGGCACATTATGAAGAAATTATTAAGCCTTCACATAGTTTTAAAGATTCCCCATCGAAATTCTTTTTAATTCATTAATTTCGAAGCAAGGTCCAACATACCGAAGCGGAGTTCTAAAGCGAAGAAGCACTTTTAAATCGAGTGCATCGAGTCGGACAATTTTTAACATTAATGCCCGCCAAAAACGACGCCAAACCTTTGCTTAACCCTAATTTTCCGCTTTCTCAATTCCGACATTTTTGGCGACCTTTTCTCTCCACCATTAAAACGAAAATCGACAAAAACGACACCCCCCCTCAAAAAAAAAAAGGGAAGCCCAACTCACTAGAACGAAAAGGGAATTGGAATGACTCCCATTAATTAACTCCAATCAAAAACTGTTTAAACTATTTTAAATACTCGGCGACTTTTAAAATCTTTCTCGCTACAAAGAAGTCGCCAAAACTCCATCCATCAAGGGATGTTGTTTTTGGGGGGGGGATGTTTTAAAAGAGGAGGAGGTGGAAGGAGGGAGGTAGGGGAGAAATGTGGAAATTTTCGCGTTGGATTTTAAAGAGGCGGAAGTTTTGGGCGATGCTATTTATGCGCGCGTAAAGTGCTCGTGGTCATTAAGGAAGAGTCCAATTTAGACACTCATAGGATGAGAGTGTTAAAGGAGGGGGGAGGGAGGGTGCAGAGAGGTAAGAGAGTAATTAATTGGAGGGGTGACATACGAGGCTTCTTTCGTGACTCGAGTCGAGTTTTAAGAAAATATTACACTTATTTGCCCTCGCAGACGAATCCCCTAAAAGCTCCCCCCCCCTCCCCCTCTAAAAGTTTAAGAGGAAAAGGCACGGCCAAATAAAAGTACACTCTCAACCATGGCATCGCGTAAAAGGGCATTTTCTACGGCTAATGCGATTCACTTTAAATTAAGTTTCGGTAAATGGGGACTAAGTGGACTACTTCATCAACTCTGTGATATAATCTTTTACATCTGTTGGTAGGGAGGGGGGGGGGGAGGGGATACCAAATTGTTGTGAATTTTGAAGTAATTTTCTTTAAATATGAAGGGATTTTTCAAACCTCGATAACGCCACAAAATCATCAAGAATTTATTCTCTCTCTCTCGTCTTTGAAAAGAAGTTCAAAAGTTGATTGAAATCCTTTGAACTATATATACATATAAAACCGTGTATGGTCTGCCTTTTACTATTAGGGTACTCAAGTCCAGAAATTCAATCTATAAAAGTTAAAGTGTTAAAAGAACTAAGTCACAACATCGATATAATAAGCCAACAGATTGTTGTGGACTTGTGTTGGTGTAAGACCACAACAGTCTCGTGGCTTATTATTGATGTTGCGGCTTAGTTCTTTTAACAGTTTAACTTTTATAGATTAAAGTCTGAATTTTTGAAAATGTGGCACGTTATCTCGACTTTAAACCATCGATATAAATAAACAACTGGATAGACTGCTTAACGCTGGGAAAATGAAGCCGTTGCCAGATGCCGTTAGTGGGATAAAAAATACGGATTGCCGAGGATTGAAAATAACATTTTGGGTTGTACACAGCAGAAATGTCAGTAGTAGACCTTAATTAGTAATAATGTGCAAAAAATATATATACTCTAGCATTTTACAAGGTTTTTTCGCATTTCCATCCAACTATAAAAGTGAACTGTGATTGGTTAATCATCCCACCCGCTTTGCAATCCCCGGCGCGTTTTTCTCTTTTCATTGACAATGGAGCAGTCTATCCAGTTGTTTATCTATATGGATGCTTTAAACCAGCTCAATTGTCGTAATTAAATGTTTATGTTACAGCTATTTTAAAATTACATACTTATAAAAAAAAAAGTATAAACTAACAGTCTTATGTAGTTAATTACCTATCATGACATAAACGTTAAACCAAATTTTTGTCTTAAATAGTAATCGATGAGATTTATTGTACAGAAGTTTCTTCAGTAGTATATTTTTAATAATTGCTAGCTATCAACTTCTAACCTTTCAGCACCTAAATTCCACACCTCCATCACCCACCTTCCACCAAATCACCCCCCCTCCCTTCCGTACAAAAGCAATGCCTCTACCTATAAGAAAGAGAGCGTTACCACCTCCTAACTTGTCACGTCTGCGGCAATGAAAAGAGGCCATAGACTTAATACGAATACTTTGGCGAGTTGTATTCGGAGGAATGCAAGAAAAAGAAACCTCCCCAAGGGGTGAGGACAGGTAATTGGGAAAAGGAAGGGGGGGGGGGAGGGAGGAGCGACACGTGTGTGGAATGAGGGGTGGGATGGAGAATGGGATCGGGAGGATGGAAAGGAATGGGAATCGAAGAATTGGAAGAGGGGGGGAGGGAGGGATTTCGGAGGTAAAGGTGAACTGGGAGGGGGTTGTGCATGAGATGAGAGAGGGATTTAGAGAATTGTTCCGAGGAATTGTTGTTGTGCCTCGCCTATTAGAGTATTTGGAGTGGTGTAGATAGATTTAAAGAAAAACTTGAGGAGCGTCAATGATCTTATTTCGTCTATCAAGCTAATGTTTCGCAAGTTGAATGGAAAGTTGAATGGAATAGTTTGAATAAGGTTTTGAGAATTTTGTTTAAGGTTATATTTATTCTGTTTCACACACCTATTTTCACTGTCATCAATGGCATTTTTAGATTCAATTGAAGTACACAGTAGGACTGTCGTCAGGTATAGAAAAAATAATTTTTCAATATGACAACACGTTTTTACATAATTTGTATGGTATTAGTAAACAAATCACATTCCTTAACTTTCACATACTAACCGCAACGATGATAGCTATAATGAATGATTTAAAAAAACATCACCTCCTTACTTGGAGGGATGGAAGCATATTGTCGAATCGTCAACTAGGTATAGAAAAAATAAAGATTTATCACCATGACAACCACTTGCGTCAACATTCTAGTCATTACCCACGGTAATTAAACTTGTAATTCATAAGAATATAAAGTATATATATTTTATACGTCATAGCACATAACATATATACTTTATACATCATAGCGTCGAACGTATATATGAAATGTATTTCCTTTAGTACTTCCCATTTCGTTTTTGTATTTTCGAGCATTTTCCGGAATTCGGCTAGATGCACATTGAATCTGATTGGGTCTAGCTTAAACCGGCTCAGACCGGTTCTTTGGAGCATCACCAATCTATTAAAAAAAAAACAGATTTCTATTAGGTTACACTTTTTTTTTTTAAGGCATTTTACTTGCTGACACTTTTCTCTTTTTTTAAGCTCACCAAGCGATGCCACTGTCCTCCACGTCACTGGAAATAAATTATTGTTATTCAACCACGACTTGCTTTATAAGACGGTCAACACCACTGCACCGTTAGATATATTTTTTACTTCATAGTGTACAACGCATGTATTTCAATGCATAGCATTTAACGTACATGTTTACAATCAAATATAAAAAAAATAATTATACAACATACTCTCTGAATACATCCATATCAAGCCATCTGTGACGAAAACTATATTTGTTGATCTTTGGTAACAAACTTTTTTGTGTGTACCCAAGTAATACAAATTGCAAATATTACACCTACAATCAGAACACTTGTATTGTTGGGAGCAGTACTTGTGAATTTTTAGGAAGATGTTTAATTCCAACCAACCACGATCCACAAAAATAAATTACCCAAGAAAAGAGTCTCAAATTTTTGGCGGAAAATGCCAAGCATCGCGGAAAGAAAAGAACTTCATCAAATGACTGAGATGGATAAATATCGTCCATCATACTTTTTCCTTTCTTCTCGCTTCATCGCTCTTTCACATTAGCGCCACTTGTTGTTTCCTGAAGAATAAATAATGAAGCGAACTCAACTTCTGTAATCGATGTTCGAGTGGCTTAAAGACAGATTAAATCCCTCAGAATGGCAGGAAGAACGAGCCGGCCTCATCAACAAGTGGATCCTTGATGAACTTCCAAATGAGCCCCGTTGTTAAAACTCTTGACGAAATTCTGTTGCTTCGTTAAGGATGCGGCATCGAGAAAAGATTTATGTTGTATTAACACATTATCTAGGCTAGAAAAATTTGAACTTACCCACTCTTGGACAAAAACACTTCCGAAAAATCTTTGTTTGGTAATTTTCTGTACCTTCAAACGACCGAGTTGAAACAAAGGCCAAAAATGAGAGGTACACACATGGTCGGAAAAGTTTGTGATTTAAAAGTTTTTAAGAACAGAACCAACCAAAATTATATTATCACCTAGTTATTTAAAAAAATATTTTCTTAAAAAAGGAGTTAAAAAACAAGCAAATGTTTGTGACATCTTTCTTAGGTTTATTTTGAACAACCAACTTCAAGAAAAAGACGACACTGACCAAATGCAACACTCACCATTCACCCCTAATTATAATGGCAAGTTTATATACAAAAATTTGTCTGTAACTCAAACAAAAATTGTCTGTAAGTGTTATATATATCTGTTGTTATTCATGCTAAACTACGTGGCTGTTATTTAGTTTTAATGATCCTACTTTTATTCCGTCTTGACTATCTGGTAGTTATTCATTTTCGACTCTCTACCTGTTATTCTATTTTGACTATCTGACTCTTGTTCAGTTTGTCTATCTGACTCTTGTTCAGTTTTGACTATCTGACTCTTGTTCAGTTTTGACTATCTGACTCCTGTTCAGTTTTGACTATCTGACTCTTGTTCAGTTTGGACTATCTGAGTCCTGTTCAGTTTTGACTATCTGACTCTTGTTCAGTTTTAACTATCTAACTCTTGTTCAGTTTTGACTTTTTGGCTACTGTTCAGTTTTCACTGTCTGTCTCTTGTTCTGACTATCGATTCTTGTTCAGTTTTAACTATCTGACTCTTGCTAAGTTTTGACTATCTGGTTGTTGTTCAGTTTTGATTACCTGCTGGATGTTACTCAGTTTTACACTATACCGCTGTTATTCAGTTTTTACAACAATTATCTTATATTTAAGTGTAGGATACGAATGGCTGAACCTTATATTTAGTCAAAACAGCAACTACATCGCAAATATATATATTTCACATGAGCCCCAATATCAATTTTGAATTCCAATTAAAGAACCAAAAATCCATTCACCATTAAAACCTCATGTTCAACTATGGCATGCGATCGGCAATGCCTTTTATTGAGTTAAAAGTACTGAAGACCAGTAAATTCTGAAGAATCTTCAATTTGTCTTCGACCCCTTTTCCACAACTCACAAGACCTAAGTGAGACTGCACTACCAACCATCATCATCGCCACCAAGTTGCAGGTGCCTTTAACTGCACCGCCAATGGACAACACCCTGGACCTTTAACTCCATCTATTCCCGACCCTGCTGCGAGAAATGAAACTGGAGAAACGGGAAAAAAGAAAGAGAAAAAAAAAAAGAGATTGACTAAGCAATTCCAGTCAGCCGCAATATGGGCAAAAGCCATATTTGGTATTGGGGGGAGAAGGTAACAGGGCATTTTACGCTACCCTTGCCACTTTTTGTTTATCTTTCTCTCGGACTTGGGCGATATTTTAACCAGCTTTAAAGGTTTTTGCTCGAATTTGAGGAGCGAGGAGGGGAGGTCGACTTATATAAGTTTTTTTTTCTTTCTCTCTCCTGCTCAGCTCTAGATAAATAAATATCTTCGGTATTTCAACTTTCCGGAGAATGTTACAGCGATAAGTGAGAATGCGTGTGTGTGAGATGGTATAGGGTAATATTTTATGGTTGGTTTTCTATGAGAATGGGTGAGAAATACACCTTTGAGGTAGTAGAAGTGCCCCGTAAGAACAATGCTATTAGAAGTAATGTTCGTTTTTATGTGATCTTTAAATGGTTTTTCTACAGTGAGGGAAATGGGTGGTGGGAATGGCTTGATGATTTCAATTGGTGTTAGAAGACAACATTATTTTTGTCTTGGTGGAAAAATATCCTATGTACTCTGTTTTTTTTATAAGAGAACAGGTTGAGTATAATGAACCATAAGAAAAAATTCAGCAAAATGTAGTAGAAAATGGAAGGAGCCCTTATTATCATGTTGTAAGAGAAAAATGGCCAATGCCTTCAATTTGAAGTGCTTCAACAATTACGTAAGAAAAGACTGAAAAATACAATAGCTAATATATTTTCCTTCCAAAAATTCTTTAGCAAAAAAGCTGAAATAAGAATTTTCTTTTTAGCTGATTACTAAAATAATTACGAATTGCATCACTCAATCTTTGTTTAAAGAAACAATGGATAATTAAGAAACTATTTATAGTAAAACCCTCATAAATTTTTTTAATAAAATCTATTTTAACCAAATATAAACTAGAAAAAAAAAAAAAAATTCTGTTTCATTTTTCAGGTTGTTGACAAATTTTAAAATTGTAAATATATAAATATATAAATAATGTTAATTTTATGGCTGAATATTTTATCCAAAGAGCTAAAATAAAAAAAAAAATTTTCGTTTTAACAATCAAATGGGTCCTCTAGCATGTTGCTAAAAAAAAAAAAAGGCCTATGGCTTAATACCTGTTTTACATCATAATAACCACACATACTTTGGAAATGACATTTGTGAAATATTTTTTTCTTAACTTTAAATTAACCGAAAGAAATAATTCAAAATCAACTACATACAGATTATCACTCTTCAAACGTAAGAGATATAAAAAACAATACTAGATAAGTCGAAAACTATTTTCCTCTGAATAAAATAAACATTTTTATCTAAAAATATGGCAGTTAATGCTTTCTTCTCGATACCTTACAGAATTCAACCCTTCTCTTCTCACAACATTACAAATACAAATTACGAATATAAACTACTACAAATACAAATGACTTAACAAGAATTTCATAAACACTAAAGATAAAATATTTTTACACTCAAATCATCACATCATGGTCGAAATGGATGACGATTTCTATGATCCTAGGGGCAAAAATAATGTAAAATTTCGAAAATTGAGAAATTTGACAGTTGCCACACAATTAACATGGACAGTGTTATTTCAATGGGCAAAAAATTGTGGGTTTTTTATTACTTTTAATTACCCATATGTATATATACACAGGGTAATGAAAGTATAGAATTTGGTCCAAAAAAAATTTCGATTTTTTTTTTTTTTTTTTTTTTTTTTTTTTTTTTTTTTGCATTTTTCCACGTTTTGGAACACCTGGATTTAAAAAAAAAGTTATCTAGAAAAAATGTCCGTCTGTGTGTGTGTACGTATGTCTTTGGTCAGCATAACTCTCGAACAAATTGACCTACGATGTTCAAATTTGGTATGAGGGTTAGTGGCGGCCATGGGACCTACCATTAAGGTTTTCGTCGAAATCGCGCATGCGCATAAGGTAGCTGCCATTGAAAAAAATCCTGTTTTTCAATGATTGCTAAAAACGGCTCTAACGGTTTTGATAAATATCGCTGTGGAAATGCCTCTTAAGGTGATCTAAGCATCTACATCTCCGAAATTCCCTTAAGAATGTTTTAATGGCGTAAAAAGTGGGGAAATGAATGCCTTCAACACAGAGTTTTCTTTCCTTGAGCATACCTCATCAACGATCGCTTTTTCTTCTTCTCACAGTTTCGCTTATATTAAAAGATAATATAAGGTTTATCGAAAAGTATATCGCCAAAATCAACATTTTGGTGGGGGGTTTTTTCCCCCTTCTTTTTCTTTTTTTTTAAGACTCATACCTGAATTATCGCCAAACTGGCCATTTATTCTAAAAAAAAGGATGAAAACAAACAAACGGTAAATGACACAAATCCACGTCAGCATTATAGTGTAATTGAAAGTTGTGCGATGCTCCACACCTATAGTTATAAAAGAGTTTCCAAATTAATTTATCATTCAAATTTTCAAAAAGAAAATCCCCATAGGATTAACACGGGCAATGTTATTTCAATGGGAGAAGGCACTACCAATTTTCAATATTGGATTTTGAGCACTAAAGTATAATTTTAAACGCAAATTGATGTTCGAAATCGACTCCAAGTCAATGACCCTAGGCGCAATAAGAAGTTAACATTTTAAAAATTGAAAAATTTGAAATATCCCTTAGTTATTTCAATTAAAATTAGTTTCTAAATTTTGGAACCTACGTAAGAAATTGATTGCTAAATACATGCGGCATTAATAACAAAAAATGATAATTAATATTTGCTGACTTATAATTTCATATTCCCTCCCGAAAAAAAAAAAAATCTGGCTACGCCCCTGTATCTAATTCATAGTCGAGTACTATTCTAACACCAACCATAAATAAGACAGGAATTAATTAATCTGCAAACTTTCACTAAACTCACAAACCACTGAATGAAGGGGGGGGGGGGGGGAATCACACAGCACCAGCAAACAATATCTCAAAGGACTCCACACTATTAGAAAAACACGCTCTGTTTATAAACCCTCCACATCATGTAGCTCCCTAGCGTGGGTTTTCCAAGAAACATCCTCAACTCCCATCGCAGCTACAGTTCCCAAACTCAAATCTACGTTAAAAAAAACGTTCCACACTTAAACCCACCGCTTAGCAGGGAACCTTTTAATTTAGGAACCTAATTTCCGTATTTAACTGTCTCCTGCACTGTGGAGGATTCTACAGGGAGAATTTCATTCGAAAAGAATGTTCATTTTTTCAACCCCTTACGTTCCAACACCCTTGTTCGATTTTTCGCTACACGTCCTTTCTTGCACAACCAAATCCTGTGAGTGTTCGTAAGGCATTCCCCCCTTTCGATTTTTTTTTTTTTTTCGCTAAGAATTTCGAACGACCCAGGCATTTTTTTTTTCCAGACGATTTTTTCCCCTTTCCATACCTCAGTTGGGATTTGGAACTTTTTTTTTTTATTCTAGAATTTTCTAATACGACCGATCTTTTTACCTTGTTTCGATTACTATTTCACTTTGTCCCTGAGAAGTTTTTTTTTTCCCCTTACCGTGTTCGAACTCTATAGTTTTTTTCCCCAGTTGCTTTTTTTCCCCCCTTTTTTTTGCAGCGTATACCTAGTACCTGTTTTTATATACACGTCTTACCGCTTGTATTTTTTTTTTTTTTTACTAAGCCACGGCGTTGTTTTAATTAGAGTTCGGAATCAAGCAAAATAAAATAAAAATGAATCGAAGTGATGTGGAAAAAAAAATTACACCGATTCCTTGGAGATGCCTCCTGGCAATAAATATAAGACACCTGGTGTCACGTGGGGATTTCTGGGCGAATGTTTGCGAAGAAGACGGAGCATTATTCCCATTTTTTTCCCTTTTTTCTCACCTTTTACTTTCTTTTCCCCGTTTTTTCTCCCGCCTTTTATTATCCCATGTTCGTTACGTCTTACTTTACTGTTGTCATACTTTGTAGTTTTTACTTATAAGTCAGACGGTAACGCTTTGAGAGCGTCTTTTGGGTGTTGTTACAAAAAAAAAAGTGTTTAATTTTTTTTATTTTTTTATTTTTTTTATAATCTAGTTGTGTTTTTCTCTAACTTCAATCGAAAGCCAGTAATGTGAATTAAAAAAAAATCGAAGCTAAATAAATACGTAGAATGTAAAGTGCAGTATTCTAAGGAAGGATACAAAAAAAGTTTAGGATGTTTGTATTGATGCTATAGAACTAATTTCATATTAAATAAATACTAACTAAATTGAATTAACTTTATTAAGAATTTCAGAAAAAAAAAAATTGCGAGTGCCATCAATTACAATTAATACCATTAAAACACAGCACCAGAAACTAAAAACTAGAGAAAATACTTTACTGCACTAATTGATTGGTTGGTTGAATTTAAGCTTATTTCGCGTAAGGGCAACACAAGGGCCAAAACTACGCCGTATCAAGTATTAAAATCATAATATGTAAACAAGGAATATACGAAAGACACGCTGAAAGACAAGACTTATTAAAAAAAAAAAAGTAAAGAAAAATGCTAGACCCAGCTAGGGTACCCCGGGTTCGCCAAGCCCGTGCTCGCAAGATGACGCCTGAGAAGTTACTACACTAAATGCGTAATCAGATGGCTTTGCGTTTTAATGCCTTTTATTGAAAGATCAATCTTAGAATTAGTTTGTTTCAACAAACACTACGCTGTCTCCAATTTAATTTTTAAAATGCTGCGGCATCACAAAAAATAATCACTTCGATTTAACTGTTCGGCAGCAGTTGATTCGGATATGTAAACAAACGGCCTATGTTGCCATTTTGCATATACAAATCTTCTCAAAAATGGTTAATCGACATCGAAATAGATTACTTTTTCTACGCTTGTCTTTGTTGATATTTGACCAAATACCAGAGTTATGACTATACTGGAAATGGGATATTTGAATATGTCTTGTTCGGAACATTTGAATCCTTGTAGACCGCATAAAAATAATAAAACAAGATCGGAATAGTTTACTTTTTTATGTTTGTCCCTGTTGACAATTGTGCCAATTTTCAGAGGTGTCACTACATGGGTAGTGGAATAATTAGTGATGAATTTTCTATATAGAGATTGGTAAAGAATTTTATGAAGAAACAAAAAACTTGACGCATAGCGGAATTAGAAGTGGGGTTGCATCGAATGTCAGCACTTGTTACATGCTTAATACCAATTATAACACATCTTTAAAAACACGTTTTTTTTTTATAATTTTTGTTTTTTTATTTTGAAAACGTAACGGATAAGATCCAATTTCCTTTTTAAAATGGTTCTTGTTCGAAATCTTTCTTCTTTGAACTGTTCTGTTGAACCTTTAATTGTCAAAAAATAATATTCGTATTTTACAAATTTTATAAATACGCCTTGCTTCAAAATGTGGAACATAGCATACCAAGCACGAACAACAAACAAACCAGCGTACTAGCCGTGACGTCAGACAGCAAAATTCGGGTAACAACTTTTAAATCACGGCAAGAGCAATACAAATAGCACCTTAAAACAAAATCACTTTCCACTTTTAAAGAGAAAGAAGAGAAAAAAGAAGAAAAGAAGAAAAAAAAAAACGAATCCGAAATCGCACACTTCGCACGATCAGCAACAAAATCGACACTCTCCTAAACCCTAAAAAATTCGATCTACCCCACCGACTTTCCAACAAGAGAGGGAAAAAAATAATCTCTTCCAAAGGGGGTGTCCAGCATACCAATGCTCACCTCTGCCATTGTTTTCCAAAGGTGTTTCGTTGTTAGGCGAGTCCATTGTTTTTATATATCCCTCTTGCCCTTCCTCTTCAGAATTTTGCTGATCCATTTCAAACACAACACCCTGAAGTGGACAAATTGCGGGTGCAGCGGATTTCGGGTAGAGTCGGTGGGGAGGGGGGGGGGTTGTTTACCCGAGGATTTACCCGGAGAAAGGAAAGGGATGAGAACACTATGATGGTTTTTTTTTCTTTTCTTTTTCCCCTTCTTGTAAAGTAAAACAAAAGCAGTGTGATATTTGTAAAAGGGTGAAAAGGACGAGTCCAATCTTGGCGACATTTTCGGACGAGGGATGCAAAAAACCGAGATTTTTTCTAGCCAAAGAATCAGTTATAAACGGCTGGATGGTATTGGATTTTATCATGAGTAACTGTATCTTTCTGGTATTGTATTGTCCGAGCCTAGAAGGAAATCTATTTCCCTGATAGATTTCTGTGTTATCGTAATTTCTCATTTAAACTTCAATCAGCAAGTCTTTAACTCAATAAAACAGCTTATCAATTTTTGTATTTACAATAAAAGAATAACTGACACTGAGCCATTGTTTAAGAAGGACAGTCAGCCCGTCATCCATTGACCTAATACTTAATTATTTGGGTCACAATATTTCAGTGTTGCTTCAAAATATATGAATTTTCGGTAAAGATTTATTGTACGGTCCCCCTTAGCGATTTAAAAAAAAAAATAAAAAAAAATAGCCAAATTGAAAATAACGTTAAAAGGCTGTGTCGCCAAATCCAAAATGGCGTCAAAGCACGCCGTGTTGCCAAATTCAAACGGTCACTAGGGTAATCGGAAAACCTTGGCTACGGGTTGTCACATTCGGGGCCGAATCGCCAACTTTCAAAAAATCGCCAAGGAGGACCGTACAGTATATCGTAACAGAATTTTTTTTACCATAGGTACAAAACATAACATTATGGTGATAGCAATCTCGCCAAATTGGCGAGATAGAGCTAAATTGGCGACGGTTTTGGCAACTAATTTTTGTCGCCAAATTTGGCGAGAAATCGCTAAATGTCGCCAAACTTGGTGACCATTTGGCGACATTTTCGGTCCCCATGTACATGTATAGGACTTTTCGACTACGATCTGGAAAGTTCTCCAAATATCTACCTCTAGAAGTTTCAAGAAAGTTTGACTCCTATATAAGGTCGGCCGTGAGTCGAATTAGTTGAGTCCGTTAGTTGACTGGAATTACTGAGATACTGAGTTAGCTGTCTCTCAGTGAGCATTCAGAGTAGTTCTAAAGCGGCGATTTTTAGCAGTTGTGAAGTTTTTTTTAACTGCTGTTTGAGCTCTATTGTTGTGTAAAGAGCTGTATTGAGTCTTTCTAGAACGAGAAGTTCAGGTTTTGTAAAAGTATCTGTGAAGAGTATATCGGAACAAATTTCTGCATGTGTTAATCTGCTTTGGCTTCAAATCTTTCGAACCCATCCACGCAACAATATGTTGCCTCTGTGGCAATCATATCAATGTAAAATTTAAATGATTATTTTCAAATTGCAACTCACCAAAACAGTTTTCTGACAGGATTATTGATCAGTAACAAGTTTCAACAATCGAAGCGTTACATAGTAAGAAAGCCAACTTACCTAAAATAAAAAAATATAAATTAATAAAAAATAATAATACAAAATGCGAATAAATAGAAATATATGTTTATACTTTTATACATGTTGCAATAAATGTTAAAAAGAAATAAATATATATATATATATATATATATATATATATATATATATATATATATATATATATATATATATATATATATATATATATATATATATATATATATATATATATATATTTTCAAAACCTAATAAGATAGGCAAATATATGTATAACAGTATCAGTGTATCAAGTTTTTGTAAAAGAGCAAACACAAGGAAATTATTTATGTAATAAGCATCTTGGACAGCTGTAAGCACATGTGAACTCACTACACTTGTCATTATAAACTATCAATTAACCAGCAAATTTAAAATGCTATAAATCTTACACGACCAATCATTTCTGGTGTAAAATTTTGACAAATTTCTATTTTTAGATATCATAATATCAGCATTCACTATTGCGTAAATTAATGCGGAATATCATTTGGAGGTAAATATTTTGATGGAAATTGAAAGTTTTAGTTTTTAGTTATCTTTTATACTAACCTTATTAAAACAGATAAAAATTACGATTTAATTCAATCTCTTTTGATAGTGTTAATATAAGAACTAAAAATTAAAACTTTCGATTTAGAACAAATAGTTACTTATGCAACTAGTGAGGAAAGTAAAACTTTTTCCAAATGAGGTAAATCGCGCACTCTTCAAATAATTTACCGAGCTTGAAAAAGTATTTTCCCAAGTGTTGCATACAATATTTTTTATAATCACGTGCAAAAAATATTTTTAATACATATATTTATTAACGTTGGCAACTCGAGTCAATGAATGACTAAAAAAAAGTTTAATTTTTTGCACGCTGTTATAAAAAAATATTTACGTCCAAGTGTCATTTAATTTTTCTCATTAATTTATACAACAACAGTGAATGCTGATATTATGATATTTAAAAACACAAACAACCCAAAAAAATTTTACTCCGTAAAGAAACTGACCATATTAGAGTTATCCTCTAACAATTAGAATATGCATGCTACAAAATACCAAAATCTGCGACAAAATTAGCCTTTGGTCCATTACAATGAAATCCTTCACGATATTTTGCGTATCAATGTAACAAAACTAAGTCTGCACAAATAAAATAATTGTAATAAATTATCATACTGTTCTAAATAGGCAAGTGTCCGGCAAAATCATATATTTTTGTCGCAATCAATAACAAAAAAATTCAAGCAAAATAATTTGATTTTTAAAACACGGAATTATTTACCAAACAAAAAGATCTTCCCACCTCTACGAGATTTAATACTCTGTATATAACTGACAATACATCTGAAAGAAAGATGTATTAAAAAAAAAAAACTTTTTGGAGCAACAGTCAAAACATTTATTTCCTAGACCTTTTTTTCCACCTGTCACCCCACACCGTTAAAATACCCATACTGTCAGCCTAGACGGAAAAATTACAGAAAAATCGCCAAAAAACAAACGCTCGCCAAAAAAGTTTAAAAAAAACAACTGCAACGCAAGACGTGAGAAAGTATATAAAAAGTGGAAAAAGAAATTCCTAATTAATGATAAGAAAAATAAAAAAGAGAGACGTTTTGATGTGTGGGCTCGAAGTGCTGATAAGGTTTTCGAAAGAAGGTAATGAAATGTCAAGACCTGCGAGGGTTACAGTCAGAAGAACTGGGTTTTCTGAGAATTTTTGGCAGGGGAGGGGCCTTTGTGGGGGCTCATTTCTTTGGCGGATTGTTTGTGTTTGGAATGACAGCATGAAATGGATAGGTAAAAGTCGACTTGCTGATAACTGGAGATGAAACATCTACGTGAAATGCACCAATATCACTTTCCGGGGAAGCCATTAGCAGTTTATAAAAAATGGTTGCTGGTTGGATTATTTAGGTTATGCGTTAGTGCTGATTTGGCGCGTTTGATTGCCAGAGACAGATAAACATTAATGGGTATACTAAACTCCAACTTAACTCGACATCACTAGACGATAGATATTCACCGTGCTCATAGGCAATTAATCCATTTGAGCGGAGTGAAGACATAATTCTCGCCAAACCTTATAGCCTTTTGTTCTCTACAGGGTTGTGGTTTGGCGAACATTATGCTTTCACGCAGCCAAAATGGATTAAATACCTACGAGCACCGTGACGATCTACCGTCTAGTGATGTCAAGTTAAGTTGAAGTTTAGTATAGTCTTCCGTTAGACGGGTGGCAGATAAAAGCCGCCAAATTGCAGCGATATCTCATCCAAAATAACCAATCCTCAAATGATTTATAATTCCAACAACTAACCTACATATGGTTGCTATAGCAATCTTAAAACAAACCGTAAACATTTAGGTTTGGCACCAACTAGAATATCATCTTATAATGTCTTAATAATAAGACTCAATAAAAAGAAAAATTATCACAATGAGAAAAAAAAGGTCAGTTGAAGATAAGTTTCCAGTTGGTGAATAATTTAGTAAACATTTGTTTACCTGATTGGATAAAACCTGTTACTACAACTTAAAAACAAGCGCCGAAATATTGTCTATCAGAAAAAGAGTTCCTTTCAAATTGTCAGGATGTTGGAGATCTCTATAAACGACTCGTCTATTTAGAATAGGGACTAGGGGACTTCGCCCCCTGCTCGCTAAAGCTCGCCAACCCCCAAACACCTCGCTGCGCTCGGATTGAGCGGCTTTGCCGCTCGAATTTGTGGTTAAAACATCTTGCTGCGCTCGAATAGGTTTGCCAGCCATAAAAAATGTAACCAAATTTTTATAAATTTAATGTAAGGCCTAATAGAGAAAACACCCAAATTGCAAGTTTCATAATAGAAAGTTAAATATACTATCTGCCAACATTCTGACTTAAAACTTCATTAGTTATGCCCTTACATTGAAGTCCCAATATCTTTTATTTATTCTGATAAGTCGCCCCGTTAGAGAACGACGTCCAACGCGAGGCATTTTCTGGATAGAAATACTTCAAAATAATAATTACTCTAATACAAAAATGCTTCAGAAAAACAGAAAAAATCAACTTTGAAACGAAGAGTTTAAAAAGAGCTATAAAATTAGCAACGGGTTTGTTGTTTACATACGTAAGGATAGCTTTAAAATTAGCAACGGTTGGTTGGTTGGTTGGTTGGTTGAACCCCCGAGCAGCGGGTTTGTTTACTTAAGGATGTTGCCATTCTTATATTCAAAATCATTGAGGCTTTGTAGTAGCTTAATGATGAAAAATATTGAAATTTAACTAATTAATAAAGTGTTAATAAATTATTTTGGCACGTTTTGGCAAATCTACAGCTTATTTCCTTTAAAATGACACCTTGATCATCGAAATTGGTTGAGTAGTTTAGGCGGACGGACTAACCCCAAAAAACGTATTGCCTATTAAATATATAGATGATGTAAGCAGGGAATTGGCGTCCAAAAATTTCAGGGGACTTACATTTGTTGTATTGTAACTCACATAGAGATAGACTCACAGTAGCAGGTTTAGGTTTAGGTGTGTTTTGGGGATTTCTTTCAAAGGCGCCCAAGAACGTGGCATATATCTAACAGAAAAATACCGAAATAAATTCGTTTGTAAATTTTCTAAAAATTGTAAAATTACTTATTATATATATAAAAAATAACAAAACATAAATATTTGCCTATGCATTTCATTTAAACGCCTCACTGATCCCTGATATTTATGCAATTGTTAATTTCCATATTTTTAATAATAACACACAACGTTTTCATCAGTATTAATTGATTAGTCTTCATCAATATAATTTATATTATTGATAGGTCAATTGATATTACAATATTGGATAGTTCAGAGGAACTTTTAGAAACAGAACAAAATATCAAATTTATTTGTTTCATGTCATCTTATCATTAAAAATACAAAGAGAGCATTTTTATTAATCTGTCAATATATATATATATATATATATATATATATATATATATATATATATATATATATATATATATATACCCTTGAAATTATTCTGTCTTTGAAAAGCGCTCGTATATATAACGGCGTTGAAAAGTGCTAAGTCTGTCTGTAAAAAGTGCTGTGTGTGTGTGTGTATATATATATATATATATATATATATATATACATACACAGCACTTTTTACAGACAGACTTAGCACTTTTCAACGCCGTTATATATATGAGCGCTTTTCAAAGACGGAATAATTTCAAGGGACCATCAAACAGAGTACAAAATCAATTCAATGATTTTCTCATCTAAAGTTTTCGATTAAATATGCTTTGCAATTCACTGCGAAACACTTCGAATACATCAAACAAGTGAACAAAAAACAAAACAAAAATCAAAAAGATAAAGTGAAGAGTATTTTACCTTTCACCAAACAACTCATTTAAAAACACAATTTTAATTTCACTAGACTTAAAAGGCTGAACCCTACATCACTAAACACTTTTATCCCAAGGCCTTTTTAAGTCCTAAGTAGAAGAATACGAAATGAGAAAATTACCGCAGAAAAGCAAGGATCATTAAATACATAAATAAATGGGGGGGAAACCACAAAAAAAATAAATAAATTCCCTACATAACGCAGCGGGTAAAACTTTTTTTTTTTTTACCCCACTAAAAGTCTGATTATCTTAAATTATGGCCTCAATGATAAAAAAAAAATGAAACCTCGATAAAAACTTAATAATCCTTCAAAATATTTTTAGTCCAAGAAAATGAAGGGAAGGGGAAGGTGGTTGCTTAGGGTTCCTTTAATTAGGAGAAGGGGGGGGGGAGGGTGAAGCCCCCCCTCCCCCAGGAGCGACCAATCACGAATGACATAATTAGGCGGCCTTTCATAGCAAGATTTTGTGGGGCGGCATTTGCATAACATGATTTTCCGTGGGCCGCCCCGGACTAACTGCCGCCCCAAATTAAGTAGTCAGGTATCTGGATCTCTTCTTTGTGCACTTAAGCACCGCATTAATATTTAGGGGGGATGTGCACAAATTGCAAGGTCACTTGCGGAGCAGAATTCCTGTTGTAGATCTATAGGCATAAAAATATTTTTTTACTTTCAATTACTCATAGACTTAAAGGTAAAGACATAGGTGAAGTATTAGTAAGTATAAAAGTGAAGTATTCTATAAAAAAAAAAAAAAATCGTTTTTTTTTTTCTCTCCTCTCTTTTTTTCTTCTTTCTTTTCATTTCTCCACGTTTTGGTTGGTTGGTTGTTTTCAGATTATCTGGCGCCGTCAGCAACACGAGGGCTTATAATGCGCCGAAACATCCGTCATTAGACAAGCCAACATACATTTAAAACACCCATGCCTCACACGGGACTCGGAACCCGCATCCTCGCGGTCTAGAAGCTATAACGCTAACCACTATACCGGTTGGTCGGCTTCTCCACGTTTTGGAACATCCTGATTTCAGAAAAGTGATACAGAAAAAATGTCTGTCTGTGTATACGTGATCAGCATAACTCCGGAACAAATTGACCAACGATGTTTAAATTTGGTATGCGGGTTGACAATGGCACAATGACTTACCATTAAGGTTTCGGTCAAAATAGCGCATGCGCATAAAGTAGCTGCCATTGAAATCATGTTTTTCAGTAATTGCTAAAAAACGGCCCTAACGATTTTTTTTTTTTTTAATTGCTATGGTAATGCCTCTTAAGGTGTTCTAAACATCCGAAATTCCCGTAAAAACGGCGTAATTTAATGGCGTAAAAAGTTGGAAAACGAATGCCTTTAACACAGAGTTCGCTTTCCTTGATAATACCTCAAAAAAGATAGTTTTTTCTTCTCTTCTCAGTTTCACTTATAAAGTGGTCATTTTTGGTAAATGAATGATGAAAATATAAAAACGGTAAATGGCACAAATCCAACGCAATATTATAGTGTAATTGAAAGTTGTTCGACGTTCCACATCCCTAGTTTTATTAGCTTTTTACATAGTGAAGTTAATAATTCTTTATTTGCTTCTGTTAGTATAACGTTATATTTTATTTAAAAAAAAAAAAAATTACTATGTAAGTTATCGTACCAGATGATGCATAAGTCAATTAAATACTGGGTCTAATTTTCCATAAGGCCCGTGCCTATGGCACCCCGAAAAGCATGAAAATTTCTGAATTATAAGGTAATTATTCAATACTCAGTTCAGCATTCGTGTTTCGTGCAATAAAATATATTTATACAGGGTGACCACAAAATTCAGGAAAAAAAATTTACTGATAATTCGCGGATTTCTACCGACAGATTTCTAAAAAATTCCTTGATTTTACTGCAATTTTTTTTTTTTTTTTTTTCAGATTTCCCCAATTTTTCCAGATCAGTAGATAAAATGGAACATTTATGCCAGAGAAATAATATGCCAATTTTTTAAAAAATAGTTTTGGCAGCAATGAAAAGTTGAAATTATACAGTAACATGAAACTTCCAGAGATTACCACGATTCTCCGGAAAAATGGCGTCAAAAAAGGGAAAGAACAGAGAAAGATCCCTTCAAAACAATAGAAAAATTCCTTGACATTTCCCTGATTTTTTCCAGAATCAGAAAGCTCCCTGACATTTTCCTGAAATCTAGGTTTTCCAGGTTCTGTGGCCAATACATTATGACTCATCAGTTACTAAAAATATTAATACTTTTGTCATCAATTTAATCAAAATGGTAATCAAATTGTCATCAATATTTAAATAACATCACTACCGTCAATGGGGAGCACTATGAGCTATATTGTGCATAGGTTACTGTGAAAGACCGAAATCTGGTGAGAGTCGACTTTCTCCATCAGTGAATGTCAACATTCACATAGTCTCTTGGTGCATGTCCGAAATATTTGCTGAATATCCTAATTTCACACTAACATTGGCAAATGTCGACATTCACCGATGCACTGATGGTAAATATTGAATAAAAATATTTTTGCTGCGTTTTTAAATCATACTTTATTATTAAAATATATTATAATATATGCTAAAATAAGAGAAAGCTATAGTAATAGCACGCGTAACTGTTGAACTTAAAACGAGCAGTACATTCTAACTGAGAACAGAAAATAATGCCAATAATAAACTTACTTGATTATGTGATCATCGACATACACCGGTGATATTCCGAATATATAAGACTGTAATAAAACATTCGGTCTTTCACAGAGGTATTAGTTATATGTTGACATTCAACGAAGAAAGTCGACAATCTTCAATTTCGGACATTTACAGTAGCACATATATTAATCAGTTTCCTAAATCATGCCCTAATTAGAGACTTTTCTTTAAAAAAAAAATAGCATTACTGTGATTGGTTAAAAAATTTCCGGAGGAAGAACTACACGTGGCCTCTACTGTGCCGGATCACAGTAAAATCAAGATTTGTCAAGAAGGGATGCACAAAACTGTACCGCATTAGTGTCACGTATGGGAGAAAAGTCAGGAAACTGTCACAACACATGTAATACTTTGAGACGAGTGACCGCAGAGCGCCTACAAGGCTCGATCCCAAGACTGATTGCGTGCTGGGGGCGCGAGTAATTTTGAAAGGAAAATTTTTTTTTAAGCTTATTTAAAAATAGAAAGATTTTAAAAAAGATAAAATAATACGTTTTACAAATTATGTCAACTTCCAACAAAATGTATAGTTTTTAGAAAATAATTTTTTTTTTCTTTTCTTTTCTTCTTTCTGAACCAACTAATAACGGTTTACACCGAATGCTGCATGACAATACATGTTTCTATATAGAACCAGGAACGCCTAATAAAATAGCCCCAAGAGATTAATAAAATAAAAAGTAATATTTATTTGACTGGTCATTACTATATTTATATATTTGTATAAAGAATTTCTAATAAAAAATACATAAAATTGAATAGTTTTATAACTTTTTTGTTCGTTTACTTATTTTCGTATTTCTCTTGGAAAATACATATTTAATAACTGACCACTTTTAAAATAAATGAAAATTAGGATTTCCCATAACATTGCAAACAAATGTAACATTTTTATATTATATTCCATCGTTTGCAAAAATTACCTTTTTAAGTTAGAAATTCTGCATTTTGCAACAGCGGGATTTAAAAAAAAACTAATGAAAGAATGGCGAATTTTTTTTTAATTGTCCCCCCTCCCCCTCCCAACTTCACAAATTGTAATATTTCGCCACCTACACTTCCTAACAGAATTAACGATTTAAAAAAAGAACTTTCGAATTCTCAAAGATATTCAGAATTCCCTACTTCATTCAATTGCGAAACTTAACTAAATTTTAAAAGAAAAAAACAATCGCAATATGCGTCTGACCCCTATCAAAGGAAGTTGGAAGGAAAGATGGGGGAGGAGGATACTTTACCTAGTCCCCCCCCCCCCCTCTCCTTCCCATTGCACTTTGGAAAAGGTGCCGCTCCAAAGAGCCACAATTAAAGCGGAAGGATGATAATTAAAATACGGGATTATACAAAAACATCTCAACTCTTCCATAGGTAAATAAAAGAACACGAACGATAAATTTAAACTTCTTTTGTTCACTACCTCACCCTTCCAAGGTAAAGTGTCTGCCCTCCTCTCCCACCTTCACAAGGGGGGGGATGTGTTGATTTAAAACAGACCCTCTCTCTCTCTCTCTCTCTCTCCCCCCTCAATTGTGGATATTTTTTTATTTTTTTATTTGTCGTTTTTAAGAAAAGGAACTGTTAAAATGTGCAATTGCAAACTATACCGTTGACTTTTCAGTGAAATTAATGTTTTGAGTTAATTAAAATACTAATTATGGGAAGTGTCGCTTTATGGGAAGAAGAAAGGGCGAAGTGAATTTGATGAGAAGGGGGGAAGGGGAGAGGGGAGAGGGATGAGGCGCTTTTAACAATAGGTTCACCGTTCGTATCTCTCAGGCTTTGGATAATGAGGTTAGGCGAAACGAGTTTGTGATTTAATTTTAAATCAGATTTCCGTTTTGAGATTGAAGGCGTAAAATTATTTGATTTGTTTACTATATACGCTTGTGTTGATTGCTGAGATAGTTGTCACTGCCAAGAGAATACATTTCCCTTGTATGATAATTTCAGTACACGTACTCTAAAGTTCGCAAACGGGATATTTATACAGAAGCACTTTGATGCTTGTAATGTCCCATTCAAAACATTAAGAGTTTGAAAAATTACTCCCCAAAATCACCTGCGTTATCAAAAAGACACGAAAAAAAAAAAAAAAAAAAAAAAGAATCTCACTACAGAACATCTAAAATATTGTTGCGTGGACGGGTTCGAAAGATTTGAAGCCAAAGCAGATCAAAACTTGCAGAAATTTATTCCAAAATAACTCTTCACAGTTCTCTTATAGCTCCAGAACTTCTCGTTCTAGTAGACACAATACAGCTCTATACACAACAATAGAGCACAAAACAGCAGTTAAAAACTTGACACACAACTGCTAAATCGCAGCAAAAGACAATGCAATACAGTTCGCTCAGTATCTCCAGTCAACTAATTCAGTGACTCAAAATCCAAGAACTACTCAAGTCAGGAATACAGCTCTCACAATGAACGTTGAGAGACAACTAACTGCTAACCAACTCAGGCCGCGCTTATATAGGAGTGGTGAATATACGTGAACCTTCCAGAGATAGACATTTGGAGAACTTTCCAGATTGTAGTCGAAAAGTCCTATATACATGTACATGGGATACATGTACCTATACATGTACCGAAAATGTCGCCAAATTTGGCAACAAAAATTAATCGCCAAAACCGTCGCCAATTCGGCTCTATCTCGCCAATTTGGCGAGATTCCCATTACCATAATGTTAAATGCCCTGCCACTTGAAACTCGCTTCCCAGAGTTACCTCTGTAAAACCCGTTATCAAGCATTGAGAGGCTCATTGCAGGGAAACAGACTAAGACGAACTATTGCACTGCCTTATGCAAAATGTACATAAATCTTCTTATTTACAAAATTAACACTACGAAATATTTACAAATATGCAAAAATTCGTAACAATATCATTATGTGAATATTAGCAGGTTTTTGGTCAAAGGCGATAAAATATAAAAAGGCGGCCAAGTAATAAAAAAAGCTTTCAAAATTTACTCTCAGATAATTTTTTTATTATTATTTATTTGGTTTAATAAGAGCAACTAATGTGTCTGTCACCTCTGGAACAGACTGACCGATAGTTTGCTAATTGCTTGCAAAAAACAAAACAACAAACACTGTAAACACAAGCACACTAGGACACAAAAATTCAAAATCTCCAATTATAAATTGTTTTTTCATTAATGAATTATCTGGGTAGATGTTTTTATATTTAAATAACATTTTTTTAATTTTTTTGAAAGTTCAAATCCTTGTAAAATTTGGACCATTTTTATTTTTTATACAATATATATTTAAGTCCAAAAATTATTGTACAATTTATAATTTTTTTCAATCTAAATTACTCGTAAAAAATCATAGAATAGTCTTTTAAATTTTTCTTAAACATTAGAACTTTTTTTTAAAGTTTAATTCCAACATTTCAAATAATATTTCATAAATTTTTTCAATTGCAAAAAATTATTAATAAAAGTATATAGTTAAAAATAAAACAAATTCAAGATGTATATTTAAAGAATACCAGCGAAAATTTTCATCCACTTTTAATAAATAGTTCTAAAGTCATATCGATTCAATTTTCAAAAAGACGAGGAAAATGTCATCACCAAGAAACTTTTATATTCATTAACATGACGCTTCTGTTGTCAGCGTGTACTTGAAGTTTGCATCGTATGTTAAATATTAGAAACATTTATCAGCACAATATGCGGCAAACTACACTTCAAATTTTATTAAAAACAAATGTCCCAATATCTTTTATTAATTCTGATTAAAATAATTTTAACACTAAGGATAGGAAAGAGTTTCAACAATAATCGGATTAAATGGGATTTATTAGTATTCGAAAACGATTATAGAAAACGCGTGTAAAACCGAGCATTTAGAGTGACAGCCCCTCCAAAACATGACAGAACGCCTTTGTCACCGAATCTATCAGTCAAGTTTCAATCCGATCAGAAGACGGTCAGTGGGTTAATTTTACTCTTCCGCAAGATTACGCCAACGCGCCAACAAAATCGAAGTTAATATAAAGAATTACAAACAAAAAAAAAAAAAAAGTAAGGAAATTTGGCGAATTTCTTATTCAGTACCTTCACACGCACGATAGATCTCAAATATCACAGGCAGGTCAGATGGGCGCTAGTTCACTGGGGAGTGGAGGAGAAGTGGGGGGTATAAGCGCGGCAAAAAGAAGGGAGGTGCTAGCAGTGGCGCGGCGACCAATGAAGCCAGAGGTCTAACCGACATTGTGGCCCCTCGACCGTATACGCGTGGCGCCAGATCTCCTTCTCTCGGCACACTCTCCCCAGTGGGAGATCTTTATTTTTGCGATTTTTTTTCTCTTCCTCCCCCCCCCCCCCCCTTCTTTCTTTTGGTGGTTTGGATAAAATAACTGGTGGTTGTGTGTTTTATCATCCAAGAAGAAAAAAAATGAAGAGCGTAGGTATTTTTTTTTTCTTCTTTTTTTTTTTAGAAGGTATTTGGTAATATAATCGTAAATAACGATTTTTTTTTTTTTTTTGGTGTGAGCAGGTATAGCGTGGTTCTCATTTCGATACGAATGTCCAACTGGCGAGACTTGATTATTGTTGCATAGGCCAAATTAATTTGGGGAATATGTGTAGGAGCCCTATCCATGGGCGCCCCCCCAGGAGGGTGCAAGGAGGTGACCTTCCACCCCCCTGGCTTTTGAAATTAAAAAAAAAAAATTAGGGAAAAGATGTAAATTCCAAGATATAAAAAAGCACATATGCCGTTTATACTTTTATGTTACAATGAGCATTTTTTTCCCTATTAATTTAGTCTTTTGTTTCTTTCTAATGTAGTTTTTTATAGCTACTTGCGTGACGATTTTCTGGCGCTTGTTGTCTATGATTATTAGAGGCTGATGAGTAGATGTATTTATTCTTTTTAAAGTATAATAATTTCCTGTGTAGTTCTCAAAATTCTAGACCAATATTTTGTTTTTTAAGTCATCAGATATACTATCTTGAAATCTATTTTTAGAATTCAATTGAACATATTCCAATACTGCATTCGTGGTTCATTTTTTTTTTTATTATTATTATTATTATTATATCCGAAACTTGGAAGAAATAAAATTTTTTTTACTCTTCTATATTTTTGCATCTTCGAGTTCCTCTATTCTAAACACTGTCTCTTGAATGCCGTGAGATCTGGTTGGACGATAAAAAAAATCGTTAAAAATATATATTTTAATATTTTTACCATTTTGTATTCAACAGAGTTGCGTTTTCAAAAATATATACCATGAATTTTAACTATTCTCAAAGAGTATAATTTATAATGCATAATTATTAATTAACATTTCTAAAAAAAAAAATAATGATTTTGATAAAAATCTAGTCTTGCACCTCCTTGGAAATATTCCTGGGGGCGCCCATGGCCCTATCAATGGAAGCTGGTAGGAAAGATAAGGGCGTTAAATTAGGTTGTGTACCAAGTACATTAGGAACACAACTAGTTTTTTCAAAAAAGGATTTGGTGCTTAAACGAGTACAAATACGTAGGTATTATATTTTGATTTTCAATTTTTGGCCGATTCAAAATATTATTTGAACCGACTCGCTTTAATGCTATATATTAAATACGTAATTGAACGCTATTCTAATAACACATAATTGAAAATTATTCTAATACATGGTGGAAAATCATTCTAATGTATTAATACATAATTGAAGTATTAATAAGAAATCGAATACGTAATTGAAATATAAATAAATAATAAAATTAAGATAGAATCAGAATATATAAAAGATATTTGGATGTGAATGCATAAATTCACATTAATTTTTAATGAATAAATTTTGAAAAGTAGTTTTCCGCATGTTTTGCTGATTGAGATGTTTTTAATAATTAAAATTCAAATGCATACACTAAGCACACGCTGTCAACAGAAGAAGAAAAAAATTGGCGATGCATAAAAAGAATTCATCTTAAAGACTTTGTTTTTATGGGTAATATTATTACGCAATTTATTAAAAAAAAAAATTAAGTAATATCAAAAATGTCCTGCAGCTGGTGAGAACATACTACTACCACAAAACAAACTTCAAAACATAACTGCAAACTATTCGAAAGTCAATCGGTTCAATACAATTAACGCACTTTCTTACGATATCCACTCATATTACTAACGCCAATTAATAGAAACCACGTTAACTCGACAATAAAAACAAATAACTTAATATATTTGAGACTGCATCACGCTCCTGTAAGCAAACTAAACACCATCCGAAGAAAAGAAAGAAAAAAAAAAAAATCCCCGGAACAAAAGCTATTCAAAAGCGCCACCGTTCTTTAACGGTTCAAAGAATTGATTGAAAAGTTAAAGCCCCCCTCCCCCCGTCAAGTAAAAAAATAAAACTCCCGCTACACACTCAATCGTTACACACCTGAAAAATTCAATCAAGGCCAAACGGGCCGTGTGAATTACTCCGCGCGAGGGCCCATCCATCAAAAGTACTTTGTGAAAAGGGGTCCCGCTAATTAAAAAGTAATATTATTAACGACTTTCGCTCCTGAATCAATAGGGAGAGGGGGGGGGGAGAGAGAGAGGACGAAAACAGATAAGCGGGACTAAACAATGATGGGGATTAGAGGACGAGGAAAAAGCAAAAATAGCAACAGAGAAACGAAAAAGTTAAACGTCGAGCACAAACGTTGTCGATCTATTTGTTTTCCAAGGCGGACATAGAAGGGGGGGGGGGGGGAGGTTGAGGCAATAACACCGCGCCATCTATAGTCGGAAGTTTTCTCGATCCGATTCCTTGAGACTCATAAAAAAAACTTTTTCATATAAATCCTTTACATGCATTGCCGATTTTTTATATTCATTGACACAGCGCCGATTCTGTTGCCAGAGTGTGCTTCGTGTTTGCTTGTAATTTTAAATATTAAAAACGTCGCCTATCAGCAAAATATGCGGAAAACCACGTTTCAAAATTTATTTATTAAAAATGTGTGCGAATTTATACATTTGCGTCCAATGAGGAACTTTCAAGTTTTTTTGGTTTTATTTTTAAATAAAAGTAGAGAAAAAATTATGAAAAACAATACCATTCTTTCAAAAATTTGAGCTCGGATAGATAGTTAAAAAAAATATTTAGTTTTTCACTTGGCGATTTGGCGGGAAAAGGCCACTTTTGCGTGAAACTTCAACGCGCAGATAATGAACCAGTCTAAAACCTGTTTTAGACGAAGAATGAGTAAGGTTTCTCCTTCTTTTTGCGACTTTATCTCTGCGTAACCACGTCACAGTTTTTTTCTTATGCGTTTTTGGTCACGTGACTTTTGCATTGATTTTGGCTAATTTCAAACTCGATTTTTGATTCATTGAAAGCATCAAGATAAAAAAAATAATTGCACTGCTCAAATATATTCGTTGGATAACACTAGAAAATGCAAAAAATATTCATTTTCCTCACTTGTGCAAGTTCCTCATTATCTTTTTTTTTTTTTTTTGCTGATTAAAATAATTTTGGCATCAGGAAAGAGTTTCAACAATGATCGGTTACATGGGATTTATTAGTATTACAAAACAATTATTGAAAAGTCTGTAAAAGCGACCTTTTAGTGACCGTGACACCCACCAAAACTTGATAGAATTCATTGTCATTGACATCGAATCTAAATGCCAAGTTTCAACCCGATCAGATGACGCCAAGTGGGTCAGTGTATTCTTGGACCAACGAAATTTTGAGCAGCTTAACATTTGGGTAATTTATAAATGACAACCGTACTTCGGGAAAATAACCTTTCGCTGAATTTAAAGGCTAAATCAAAATGTGGATGGGGTCAATTTTCGGTGGTAAAATTATCGGATGCCGGACATCTCATCCCTCGGACAAGTCGCCACCGGAGAACTCGACCCCGGACATCTCATCCCGCGGACATCTCGCCACCGGACAAGTCACCACCAAGAAGGCGCGGATCGAGGGTGTTGTGTGGGGGAAGCGATTTTCTTACGAGGAACTGTCGTAGTTGAATGGTGGGACGTATTCAAGAAACCACAACATTGAAGTTATCTTTTAAGCACTCCCCACTTCTCCCCAATATATATCTCTAGATCCGTGCCTGACATTCATCTTACATATGCATCAGCCTTGCCGTATCTAATATACGAAGTGTCTATATATTTTCGACATCTACAATGGTCAACAGTGGTGGTGGGGAGTCGGGGGAAGGCATCTTCTATGTCGTGCCTTCTTAAATATGTACGCAAGTCCCACTATTCAACTACGCACCTCCCTCCTAAGAAAACCGCTTTCCCTAACGTTCCCCCCCCCCTTCCACCTTCTTTGGTGGTGACTTGTCCTATAGCGAGTTGTCCTGTGTGACGAGATGTCAAGGGGGTCGAGATGACAGAGGTCGAGATGTCCGGGGTCGAGATGACAGAGGTCGAGATGTCCGGGGTCGAGATGACCGGGGGATTAGTTGTCCGGATCCCAAAATGATCCATACCAGAGAAAATAACTTAACTTCCTGTCAGAGCAAGTGGAAAGTTTGTCCCAATAAAATGTCGAAATAGCAAATAAGAGTACTTCGATTAAATCGTAGTTTGACAAAGGGAAATTACGTGGGATTCGTTCCGACGATATTCTGTATACTTCGGAACCAAAAGTCTAAAAAAATTTGGAGGTTTTTGTTTTACTGCAGGCAGTGACTGAAGATTAAGTCTTAAAAGTTAATTTTGTATTGAAAACTTACTTAAGGTATATACATATACATTAGGAATCTCGAAATTTGACTCAAGTCTGCGTTTTTGTTTTTTGGTTTTAAAATATTCCCGAATTCATTACCATTGAAATGATACCCTTTTCTTACTGAGACTCAAATTACTTTTTAAATTATAGTAGGTTTTGTGAACCTGTTTTGTATCACGTTCATTAGTGTAGTTAACTTTAAACGCGTTTTCTGAAGAATGACATTTTGTGTTATATGACTTTACGCCAACGGTCATAGCTTCACAATAAATTATCCGATTTACAAAATTCTAATTTTGTTTTGTCGACAATAGTTGTGAATGTGTTTTCTATGGAGCATCTAATATATATTGTTATGAACAATTTTTTTATGCATATTTTAATGTTAATTTTTTGTTAAAAACTATGTATTTTTTTAAACTTTTTATTTAAAAACTTGTAATTAAATAAATATTGAAGCCAAATTCAAAATTCTCCATAGGAACAAGCGTCAGTATAATCTATATATTTAATAGGCAATACGTTTTTTGGGGTTAGTCCGTCCGCCTAAACTACTCAACCAATTTCAATGATCAAGGTGTCATTTTAAAGGAAATAAGCTGTAGATTTGCCAAAACGTGCCAAAATAATTTATTAACACTTTATTAATTAGTTAAATTTCAATATTTTTCATCATTAAGCTACTACAAAGCCTCAATGATTTTGAATATAAGAATGGCAACATCCTTAAGTAAACAAACCCGCTGCTCGGGGGTTCAACCAACCAACCAACCGTTGCTAATTTTAAAGCTATCCTTACGTATGTAAACAACAAACCATTTGCTAATTTTAAAGCTCTTTTTAAACTCTTCTTTTCAAAGTAGATTTTTTCTGTTTTTCTGAAGTATTTTTGTATTAGAGTAATTATTATTTTGAAGTATTTCTATCCAGAAAATGCTTCGCGTTGGACGTCGTTCTCTAACGGGGCGACTTATCAGAATAAATAAAAGATATTGGGACTTCAATGTAAGGGCATAACTAATGAAGTTTTAAGTCAGAATGTTGGCGGATAGTATATTTAACTTTCTATTATGAAACTTGCAATTTGGGTGTTTTCTCTATTAGGCCTTCCATTAAAGTTATAAAAATTTGGTTACATTTTTTATGGCTGGCAAACCTAATCAAGCGCAGCAAGATGTTTTAACCACAAATTCGAGCGGCAAAGCCGCTCAATCCGAGCGCAGCGAGGTGTTTGGGGGTTGGCGAGCGTTAGCGAGCAGGGGGCGAAGCCCCCTATTATCTTTTATTTGCAATAAAAATATTACCTCTAAGTTAATTACAAGTTTATTTATGTATGTTCTAATAATGTCCTAATTAGTCACTTTAATTGCAATTAGCCGATTAAAAAATTGACGGAAAAAGAAAGTTCATACATAAAAAAGCATTATTTTTAATTCTGATATACTTCCAAAAAGTTTGAAATTATAACCTAAAAATTAAAGGAAATCTTCTCTATTGTATATGTATACCTTAACCGAATTTAATACAAAATATCTAATGTGAGCAACATTCAGTTTATTATTATTATTCTGTAAAGCTGCCAATTATGACTTTAGCTTGTGTTCTGAAGAACGGGTTTGTCATTGCCAAATCGTCCAATATCTATGAGCTTTTATATTTCACGTAACTGAAACGAGATACATTCACGATTGTATTTTACTAGGTATTAGCGGAAAAGTGACAAATTGGCGGTAGTATTTTTCTACAAGTAAATTTTCTTCAATAAATTCTGCCAAACCTATTGGAATGAATTCGAAATCAAAATGGCATTGTCTGTCAAAATATTGCTTAAAAATTCACGGAAATCGGTATCGTATGCAACAACAATAACAGAAACTGATAAATAAAATTAGAAGAGACAATAAAATTTAATTTATTTAAAAAAAAAAAATATTAACAAACATAAAATTAGCTTCATGATTTTCCCCATTATTTAAATAAGGCCACTTTTTAGTTAAAAAACAAAAAAACTTAAACTTGTCGAAATTTTATCAAATTAAACATTTAATATCCTGTATTAACATTGAAGAGATTGCTTTTTTTTTTAAGTCATATAAAATTTTCTCAAGTCTTGAAGAAATATTTTAACGTATAATGTGTACTAGAAAAATACTCCATAGGATTATGGGGCTGATAGAAATTGAAATATCACTTAAAATTTCATGGATCAAAGAGCTTTGGCCAAAGTCATAAGTGCCAAAATATACCTGTAGCCGTTTATTTCGTAATATCCGTTATTTGTCGATTGTTAAAATTTCTCAAGTCTTGAAGAAATATTTAACGTACTTGTGTACTAGAAAAATATTCCACAGGTTTATGGGGTGATGTTCAAAATATACCTGCAGCACCGAAAATATCCGTTATTTGTCGATTATTAAAATTTCTCAAGTCTTGAAGAAATATTTAACGTACTTGTGTACCAGAAAAATATTCCACAGGTTTATGGGGTGATGTTCAAAATATACCTGCAGCACCGAAAATATCCGTTATTTGTCGATTATTAAAATTTCTCAAGTCTTGAAGATATATTTAACGTACTTGTGTACTAGAAAAATATTCCACAGGTTTATGGGGTGATGTTCAAAATATACCTGCAGCACCGAAAATATCCGTTATTTGTCGATTATTAAAATTTCTCAAGTCTTGAAGAAATATTTAACGTACTTGTGTACCAGAAAAATATTCCACAGGTTTATGGGGTGATGTTCAAAATATACCTGCAGCACCGAAAATATCCGTTATTTGTCGATAATTAAAATTTCTCAAGTCTTGAAGAAATATTTAACGTACTTGTGTACTAGAAAAATATTCCACAGGTTTATGGGGTGATGTTCAAAATATACCTGCAGCACCGAAAATATCCGTTATTTGTCGATTATTAAAATTTCTCAAGTCTTGAAGATATATTTAACGTACTTGTGTACCAGAAAAATATTCCACAGGTTTATGGGGTGATGTTCAAAATATACCTGCAGCACCGAAAATATCCGTTATTTGTCGATTATTAAAATTTCTCAAGTCTTGAAGAAATATTTAACGTACTTGTGTACCAGAAAAATATTCCACAGGTTTATGGGGTGATGTTCAAAATATACCTGCAGCACCGAAAATATCCGTTATTTGTCGATTATTAAAATTTCTCAAGTCTTGAAGATATATTTAACGTACTTGTGTACCAGAAAAATATTCCACAGGTTTATGGGGTGATGTTCAAAATATACCTGCAGCACCGAAAATATCCGTTATTTGTCGATTATTAAAATTTCTCAAGTCTTGAAGAAATATTTAACGTACTTGTGTACTAGAAAAATATTCCACAGGTTTATGGGGTGATGTTCAAAATATACCTGCAGCACCGAAAATATCCGTTATTTGTCGATTATTAAAATTTCTCAAGTCTTGAAGAAATATTTAACGTACTTGTGTACTAGAAAAATATTCCACAGGTTTATGGGGTGATGTTCAAAATATACCTGCAGCACCGAAAATATCCGTTATTTGTCGATTATTAAAATTTCTCAAGTCTTGAGGAAATATTTAACGTACTTGTGTACTAGAAAAATATTCCACAGGTTTATGGGGTGATGTTCAAAATATACCTGCAGCACCGAAAATATCCGTTATTTGTCGATTATTAAAATTTCTCAAGTCTTGAAGAAATATTTAACGTACTTGTGTACCAGAAAAATATTCCACAGGTTTATGGGGTGATGTTCAAAATATACCTGCAGCACCGAAAATATCCGTTATTTGTCGATTATTAAAATTTCTCAAGTCTTGAAGATATATTTAACGTACTTGTGTACCAGAAAAATATTCCACAGGTTTATGGGGTGATGTTCAAAATATACCTGCAGCACCGAAAATATCCGTTATTTGTCGATTATTAAAATTTCTCAAGTCTTGAAGAAATATTTAACGTACTTGTGTACTAGAAAAATATTCCACAGGTTTATGGGGTGATGTTCAAAATATACCTGCAGCACCGAAAATATCCGTTATTTGTCGATTATTAAAATTTCTCAAGTCTTGAAGAAATATTTAACGTACTTGTGTACCAGAAAAATATTCCACAGGTTTATGGGGTGATGTTCAAAATATACCTGCAGCACCGAAAATATCCGTTATTTGTCGATTATTAAAATTTCTCAAGTCTTGAAGAAATATTTAACGTACTTGTGTACTAGAAAAATATTCCACAGGTTTATGGGGTGATGTTCAAAATATACATGCAGCACCGAAAACATCCGTTATTTGTCGATTGTTTCCATTTTCGGAGCAGCTCAGCGATGAGCCGACGAGCTCTCGTCGGCTTAATTGCCAGGGTGAGAAAATCAACCTCATTAAGTGCCGGGGCTTCGTGTAAAATGTGAATAATTAATTCCGGTACGATGTCGGAACAATGAAAGTTGCTACGTGGACTCGCCCCCCCCCCCTCTCCTTTTCTCTCCATATTAATTAACGGAAGGGGGAGAGCACAAACAAACAATTCCAGATTGCAAGCTGATTATGACATCAAAAGATAAAACTGTTGGAATAAAAGAATAAAGAGATGAACAATATTTTCAGAATTAATCGTTCAACAGGTATATACTTCATCTCTTTTCTTTTTTTTTAATTCAACTAAGACTATTGTATGGATTCGTCGTAACACACCTTTATATTATTAATTACTTTTAAACATAATAATCAAAAGCAAATGGGCAAATCTTTGGCTCACGTAATACTATTAGTTAACTTTAAACAAACTAAATTAATGGAATTGGGCAATTCTCTGGCATAGAAAAAAAATTATGAGCTACTTGTAATATTTTTTTTTGTATCATATTAGTTTGTGACCAAGTTACATGGAAAAATATTTATTTTATCTAAGTCAAAATTGCTTTTTAGCCATGACGCACGGGACACGGACTAGGCATTCATCATAATTTTGCGACTACAATTTGTTTACGAGCTGGGGGAAAAACAGCAAAATGCCCCATGCGTATACCAGAGATGTACCCAATTAGTAAGAATTTCTTACGAACTTAAAAAATTATTATCCATTCTTTAATCATTCCTGCGAAGTCTCGCTAATGTGTACCACTGAATTTTGAAACTGCAGAATCCTTCTGGTTTTTGCTTTGCAATTTCAAGGGAAATACGGTGGCAAAAAATATTCAGGACACACAAAAACAAGTTCTAAAAACATGCATTCTCGACACAAATAATTTACATTTCTTACAGCTCTACACGATTGCTTTCCACATTGCTCAGAAGAGCACGACTAAGTCTTCAACAAAGCATACATTTCCGTTCTCCTTAATAATAAAGAATATTGTAAAAATTACCATGAATCGATGGACAAATTAACTTGATCATATATCGAAGCTTAAAGCATGGTTCATTACGTATAAAGGCTGAAGCACAGACATTTTTGGCATTTGAGTTTATTTTCTTTCATTTATAAAAAATTATTTAAGTTTATAAAAGTTCAAATCTTACTCACTACAACCCAAATCGAATTTTTTACTTCTCACCTTTTACAAACTATACAGAACATTCTCCGTTGCGTGCCAGATACTGCTTTTTACTAAAAAAACGAAGCTGAATTTATCCTGATCACCTGACAGACACCTATTCACCATTAGGGGTGACGTGAAATGACGTTACTACGTAACAAGAAGTAATATAACGACCCAACCAAAACAACTAAAGTCACCAAAACCCAATTTGCCCATCTACAAATCTGGAAATAATTTAAAAGACGCATTAGCTATTTCGAAGAACTACCATCAAACGAATAAGGCTGCCAAACACAAAGCTATTAACAAATTACTACAGAGTGAATAGTCACAAAGTATAACTCCCTGCGTTTAAAAAACAAAATTCACTAAACGACTCTCCACAACTACAGTTTATCCACCTCTTAGTTCTCCTAAGCACCATTTACGCATAAATGACACTTAATAGCCAAAAATATAGGACAGGTGACATCTGGATTCGCTTAAAATCAAAGAACCATCAGGTAATTGGTTCAAAGAACATCAGGTTCTTTCATTTTTAAGTGAATCCAGATACCATCTGTCCTAGTTTTTTGGCTATTAAGTCCTGCCCGACAAGGAACCATCTAAAAAAGTTTCTGCAGATGCAAAACTATTAGAGTCACCTGGACTTACGTTACACGGTAAATAATTAAGGTCCAAGCTTAAGGGTTTCACGCGATAGACCAGGAGCTGCCTCAACTATTATCACAAAAGGGAACAACTGCTTCGACGCAACCCTCACACTAACTAGCCTCCTCTACTTCATTATCCTAACAGGACTGGAACGTGTCTAATAGATGGCCCTGTCTGCATTCAATTATAGCACCACCAGGTACCCTAACGAGTGACAGGTAGATTTCTAAATTAGGGCTGTTCGCTTCGTTCAGGTAAATGACCACCGAACTTGATGGGCTAATTGCTTAACGGACTGTGTTTTAAAGGGAGTACTTTAGTGGCAACGTTTTGAGAATGGACATGTTTCCCTATGCTAGGGAAAGGTTAATAATAAAGGTCGCCTGGGAAGAAACAATAAAATATTTAGATCAATCAACAAGTGTCCAATTACTCAGAAATAAAGTAGTGATGCGTTGGCAATGTTTGATTAATTATAATATAACTTATGTGTATAAACATAAGTAGTTAAAAAGTATTTAATGGGGGTGCAGTGAGTTTTATATATTAAAAAAATTAGATAGGAATTTTAGGGATAATTTCAAAAAATTTAGGGATAATTTCCAAAAATAATTGGACATTTTAGGGATAATTCGAAACATTTTTTGGTTAAGTTCAAAATTTTAGGGATAATTCTAAAATATTTAGGGATATTTCTTTTAAAGCTGACATAGGCTCCTAACACAGACATTCTTTTCAAAGTATGTTTCAATACCGGCAAAATACTGTCAATTATTAAAAAAATTGAATAATTATTAAAATCTCAAAAAAGATGTTCTCTTCTGGAGTAATATTTGGATTTTTTTTTCGTTGGTTTTATAGGACAATCTAGGTTTTTTAAGAATTATCGAAATATGTAAGTACAATTTTAGGAAGAAGCAAAAGTTTAAGGAATACTAGGAATTTTAGGACGAATGCGGCCCCTGTATTTCTAATCTGTAAGGGCTATGTAAATATTTAAAAGTATTTACGTATTATACCGTCGACCATTTTCGGTAAAACCGAAACTGTTGTCAAAAGACAGCTTCAGCGGGAAGTCACCAAAGCAAAAAGGGATGGCTTCAGTCACTAAGGTATGCATAGTTTGTTTTGATGTCACTGTTATCTATTATTAGCGCTAAAGCTAAATTTTGAGGACAGTTTCTGTTTTGCGAAATTGGTCGCGAATACCAAATATACATGATAATATTCAGCAATTTTAAATAAAATTATAGTTCTGATATAATTTCTTAGATCGGAAATATAATTTTATGTGAAATGTGTACTTCGCAACGAACTATGAATTTCTTACATGTGATGCAGTCCCCACATTTTAATTAAATATCACTCTTTCCAAAACCACAAGGTCTTCCAGAATGAAATTGAAAATCGATGTTAAATTAAAAAAAACCACCGTAACAGGATTCGAACCAAAACCTTTTACAGTCACACCACCTTGTCAACCACTATAATAGCCATAAGCATGGAATAAAATGTGATAATTTTTTTTAAAAATTATGAATGAATTCGAATCAAATTAAACATCGCAGCAGGAACCAAACAATCGAACACAGACTATGCGAGTCATACATTTATTGTCCTACCACCATGATAGCCGTGACATAAGTCAACTGCACACACACACACACACAAAAAATAAGTTTCGTTTTCAAAAGGAACTGCTTAACTCATCCCAGCATTAGATGAGGGGGGGGGGGGGACAAAACAAAACCGCCTTTTCCCCTTAGCAGATGAAACATCGGGGGCAAAGACAAAAGAAGGAGGGTGGGGGAGAGACATCACATCACAAACAATCTTTCTGCTTCGATAGCCACCTCGACTCCTGTTTTCTACTACAAACAGCCCTAATGCGGGAAACAAAAGGCAAGATCCAGTGACTCGCATCAAGAAAAATTTCTAGCCCACCCTAGTGTCATTTGGCGGCTTTCAGATGAGTGTGGGGGGGGGGGGGAGCAGTGACGTCACAGTTCCCTTTTTTAAAAAGTGGCGGTGTTTCCCGCGCTTGACCAGGGTCGTTTGCTTCCTGCTCACAGGAACATGAAATGCCGACGCGCAAAAACGTCACAGGCCTCGACACCATAGACCGCGAGCTAATGTTTACAAAGTATAAAAACAACAAGGCTAATGCCGAGACAATGGGTTGAAAAGGGAACGACATTCTTCACTCGGGAACCAAGTGTCAACCGTTGCGATTATTATTTTTCTTCAACAACGTGAAGGAGGGAAAAATTGTTTAAGAGAGAGGTTCTGGAACTTTTGAAAACAAAGGGATTCTCTCTCTTTTAGACGCTATACTTCCATTGTAAAACAAAAGGGGGGAAAAGATGTTGCCTTTTCTTGGGAAAGAAGATGGGCTTGGCTTTTGTATGGAAAGACGTTTGAATAAGGCTTGTCAGCGGTAATTTAAGAAACGATTGAATTTGTTTTCCGGTCGTCTTCCCCCGGCCATTCGGACGCGCTGGAAGAAGAAGAAAAAAAAAAAAAAAGAAAGAGCGTTTTCGTGACTTTTCGGAAAGTGGGGTGTTATTGAATTGAGAAAAATTCAAATGACGGGGCGAAGAAGTTTTGCCAGCAGATGGGGCGAAGGTAATTTGGCAGAGCGTAATGGACGTTTGTCTTGTTGGTGGTTAATTGCTTGATGCAAATATTGTTTTCGGATATTAAAGGCGTTAGAGTAGTTTTAAGTATTGAATGAGCTGCATCTTTTTTATTAATTAAGTACTATTTAGTAAAGTATCAGCACGGTATTTTAAAATACAAGCCTTAAAAATTGTATTATTTGCTATGTTCAACACAAAAAAAAAAAGGTTTATTAAAGTATTTTTAAGAATGATCATATACCGATTACTCAAAGCTAATAAACCTTTCATTTCATGTTATTCTTCATGGATAAGTAATTTATTTTATTACTCGCATTAAAATTAATTTTCTCTTAGTAAAAATTCAAAGTCTTTTCTGAGATATCTTTAGTTACAATATTCAAATTCACTAACGACAATATTAAAAATATTTTTCCCCAACCAAATATAGAACATATCTTGCACATTTTTTTATGTTGGAGTGATAGTGAATCACAAAATAACTTATTCATTCTGCAATTAGATGCTAAAAAGATGCGATTTGTCTTACTATCACATCAAACTAATTAATTAAGAAATTTCAATAGAAAATCAGTCAATGTCCTCTTCTTAATACAATAGAAACTATCAGAGTTATAACAAAAGGGAATTCAACCTTTATATCTTGTGACCACCACCATTAAGTAATTGGAGGAGACAGCTTTTAAAAGCACATTTTGGGCAATGTTTCTACCAATTCAGCGAATAATTTGATGGACAGCGCATAATCAATACATCATCTCCTCTCCAAAACCACCGAGCGAAACCGCAAGAGCCCTCGACTTTTATTGATGCCATAACGCATCAGGACATGAACCCAACAGCGAAAATAATTAACCAATTCAAGCCAAAGGGATGAGTCACGCGTCCAACCTCAATGCAATAAATGTCCCATCCAACACAACAAAAACCCTAAATTAAACCGACCCCACCGAACGGTGTGACCCCGTTCCAGCCAATTCCTGCAATTGTCGCCAATAAAACCAGGTAACTATGAGCACAGCGACAGGATGTGCCTTGCTCATTAACCTCTTAACGTTCCCTCCAGGACGGGCTTTCATGAGCAATTTCCGGCCTGCTTATGATTGGACCATTATCAGGTAATTACCAAGCTTCCTGGATAAAAAGGTTGGGAACACGTGATGCTCAAGCTGACAGGTTCGACCTGCCACCGTCGGTGGCTGGGAAGGTGACCTTGGGATGGCGTCACCACCTAATTTAGGAAGAAATCGCCATGGTAGTATCTGATAGAGGAAGGACTGATGGTGGACATGGTTGGCGGGATTATCGCTCGGGGAGGTTGATTGGAAACAGGCCCGTGGCGAGATCAATTAAAATATGGGAGGTCGAAAGGTGGGGTGAGAGCGCAGGTGTTTAGTGTTTTCTGAAAGCTGATTCCCTAATTTGAAGGTAATGAACGTGTAAAACTATTTTCCTTTGTCCACTTGTTTTTGCGGCATTTTCTCCTGTCAACTATAAAGATGACATCAGACTTCTTAACAAAATTCATAAATCTGTATTTTTGTAGAAAAAGCTAATTTTATAAAAACAATTTATTTTAATAAATACAACTTCAAAAATGTATTGGAAATAGAAAAATCAAAATTTTTGTGACTGCATACTAATTTTCTAGGATGATGTTGGACAACAGTATTACTTAAAAACATTGATAACAATGGAACATAATTAAACTATTAACGAATTTTTTAAATGGTAAATATTAACCTTTACAGCCCCCCCAGACTATTTGGATGCAGGTTAGTTCTTTGTCAATGATTCCAAAACAACTACTAGTGTTTCTAAACGTAGTTTTAAACACATTTAAAATTGAAAAATGTGGAAACGTAGATGATGCAATTTGTCATCACTGGTTGCTGTCGCATGTCATCAATGCTTAGAGGGATATTCCGCTTATAGGTCACAGAAAAAATTCTAATGTGTAATATAACTTTGAATTTTAAATATCTCCGGTGAAAACATTTTTATTTGCTATTGACAATTTTGGCATTTTTACAATAAGACAGAATATGCTATCCAATATTTTCGATTATTCATACAGTTTGGTAAATCTTGATAAAGTTACAAATTTTAAATAACTAAATAAATGCAAACATGCATTTTAAATTTGATGTTAAGTAAAAAAGTTTTTTCTTTTTAACCTATCAGAAGAAGTCATTCAATGGACGCATTTGATCAACGATCAACTGATTTATTTCTGCTTTCACCGCAGAGGTAAGCCTAAAAGTAAACAGACATCGGGGGTCAGATTAAAAGAACTAACCTCTAACCATTCTATGTTACGCCATTTTGTCCCAACTTGAGCAATCAGCGAGTCAGTTCCCCAAAGTTTCAGCGATTCAACACAACTCCCACACGCTCTATTTAGCTTAACAATGTTGAAAATTGAAACAATGTTTAGAATCGGTCAAACGCGTCCGGAGCCCAGACACACCTTGACATGACCACGATCAGATTAGACAAGAAAAGAACCGGTTTCACCATTGGAGAATTGACGTGCTAATGGAATCAGGTTGGCGCCTTAATTTTCCGCCAAGTAGATCAGCAACCCTAAGTCAAATTATACATACTTTTTTTTTTTCGTGAGTAAGTGCCTACCTCCTCAAAGACTGTTTTTATGTATCCTAATGAATCAACAAGAGCCTTCGTTTGAAGATGACAATTTTTATTCAGTCTTTAATTTAGACCGGAAGCCCAGCAAACAAAACGTTTGACACACAAAACTACATTTTCAATTCTAGAACACTTAGGGAAAAAAAAAAGCAGTCGCGCAACAGGATGAGACTGTTCCAAGTTTTCTTTGATGACTGTAATTTTAATGGCAGTCGGAATTTAAGCTGGATAAAACAAAGTGAAACAAAATCTGCAGAAGTTTAACGAATTGTTAAATGATTTTAAATTAAGATAGATTAAGTTTAAAACTAGTAATACTCAACAATGGAACCAGTACACCATAACTTAACCAGTACTTGGACAAAACTTAATTTAAAGTTAAGTCCAATCGGTATATTTATATATATATGACATTGAGAATGATTTTAATAGCAATAATAATATATTGCCCTGTGTCACGAAATATTCATGTTTGATACGACCCAAGTACATACCGAAATATTGGCTCATTTAAACACTCGTGTGTTCAAGGCAATGAACTAAATGGAAAAGGTAGGTGATAAAAATACAGGTTAAAAAGTTATTTTTATGACTTCATTACACATAGAAATTAATTGAAACAAGCAAAATATTCATATATCCTCCATAGGAAAAATCCTATAACTATTTGAGATTTAGTCTAATTCGATCCTTAGTTAATTCTTTGATCAACATCTGGTTCAAAATAACAATTCAGCTTAATGTGAATTCCTAATCACGACGGATAACTCTAAACATCCTCAAAGTAAGAATCCTAAATAATAAAAAGGTATGGCGATTAAAAAAAAGCAAGAAAGAGCTGATTTTATAAACAAGCAAGTGAAAAAGTATCCGATATTCACAGATCAAACATCAGCAACCAAATTTAAGCAATGTAGAAAGTGTCTTAGCTAAGCTAAAAAGTATCAATACTAAATTACCAAAAATAAAGAAATGCAATGGATTAAAACTGCCACGAAACATCATTAATAAACTAACAGCCAAAACTACACTAAATTAAAACGAAAACACCCACCGCACAACCTGTAAATTTTCAATACTACAGGATAGCAACCAATGAAATCAAAGCACAAACACTCGCGTGACAAGGCCCCAGCCCCTTGAAAAAAACGGTTTGAGCCAATCCCAACATAGGAAAATCATAACATCTAATAAGCAGGTTATAATCCATACTTGGACGTCTTTTATACAAAAAAAGACGGTTAAATAATTCATTTAAAATATAGCATTCACTGCAACTGTGGTTTGAATATAAAACTATTCTCAAAACATAAGGTAGTGACCAATTATAGTGCCCAAACCAGATTCAATTTGAAGTGAGAATACAGATATGGAGATTGGACAGGTAACGTGCTTCCTCATTGGATGGTTGGCTAAGGTATACAATAGGCTGCTTTGTTGGACGTTTACACACCTGAGCAGGTAGTCAAACAGTCGATAGCATTTTCTGGGTTTTCATTGGAAGGATGACTGTAGGCAGGTGGGTACCTGAGCATAGCAGAAATCATCCAGCGTGCAGATAGGCCCATTATGGGTGGAGTAAAGTTAGAAGACTCATCTATGAAAATACGCTAACATGAAGGATGGGTTTGGTCTAAAAAGCTTAAGAAAAGGTTGGTTTTTAGCTGATATATTTAAGGGTTTGTTACGCGACAAATAATGTAAAAACAATAATACATTGTTGTGTGATTGAAGTATATATTTTTAATGATAAAGCTGCAGTCATTTGAGCAGAGGATTTCTTTTCTGATAATTTTACACATGTTGTTAACCAAGTAATAGTCCTTTTTGGTAATTTAAGGAATAATTTGGTCAAATACGTTCTTTAAAAAAACGAATGATTTACAAATTAAGAATTAACTTAGTTTTTAAATGAATTAAACATTAAAGTTTGTAGTGTTATTGCATTTGCGATGTATAGTAATGAATTGTATTTGTTAAAAATAATTTATATTGCAATCATCTACCAAACACTAAACTTTTCAACATGATCTACAAGCAAATATAATAATAATAATAATTACATGCGATATTTGTTTCCAGAAACAAATCCTGTTGCTAGTTCACACTGTTGTAAAATATTTATTTTTCAATAAAATTGTAAGTTCTAAAAATATACACGTCAGATTAGCCTAACACTGTCAATCTCTGTAAAGGGTTCTTGGTATTTATTCCCACACACATACATTCGACAACACTGGGTTGTTTGATCTTTTATAAAAAAGAAAATTATGATTAAGTCAGATAATTATGGCTCGTTTTGATTAACATAACGCATAAAATTAACAAGACATTCAAACTGCTTTCTACACACTGCAGTACACAACAGTGCAATTCAACACAGTTTGCAAAACAGGTGGAAAAATTCGGCATTCTAACGCACAAACCTTGAGAAAATAGCCACATCTAAAAAATCAGCACTTTTGAGTTAAAAGTGGGTACATACCGGTAACACAACGGTATTGTCCAATGTCGGAAACAGGATTTCTGAGATGATTGACCAGTCCATGCCAAACCTCGAGCATCGTTCCAAAATACACGATTTTTTTTTTTAAATAAACTTGTCAAAACCATTACAAAACATTTTCTTTTTTCTCCTCCGTCACTTCTTATAACACTGTATTTCAATTTTAAAACTCTGCATCAACATTTCAAAACTTCCAATATATTTTCCCCAAGACTCGGCGACATTGGTCAAGATCTGTGGCAAACGGCCAGTCTACAACGGTCCGCATTGGGCTTGGCTAGTGTTGAGCCGATATTGGCCAGGGGATTTGTGCTTCTGGGATAGTCGCATACTGCAAGGTTTTAGCCAACTTGAATTCAAATTAAAACTCATAATAACAATTATCATAACGTGCACATAACCGCAGTCATCATATTGTACAGTACAGGCTTGTTTCAACTTGACTTCAAGTTGAAACTAACTTTGTGCCGCTTTTTTAGCTTCAAATCTATACATAGCACACTTTAACTCTTAAGCAACTCAAAAATAAATTTTGAGTTGCTTAAACTTTTCCAATGCAGGTTTGTTTCAACTTGAATTCAAGTTAAAAACCGACTTGTGCCGTTCTTGCCATCTTCAAATCTGTAAATGAATTTTGAGTTGCTTAAACTTTCCCAATGCAGGTTTGTTTCAACTTGAATTCAAGTTCAAAACTAACTTGTGCCGTTCTTGCCAGCTTCAAATCTGTAAATGAATTTTGAGTTGCTTAAACTTTCCCAATGCAGGTTTGTTTCAACTTGAATTCAAGTTCAAAACTAACTTGTGCCGTTCTTGCCAGCTTCAAATCTGTAAATGAATTTTGAGTTGCTTAAACTTTCCCAATGCAGGTTTGTTTCAACTTGAATTCAAGTTCAAAACTAACTTGTGCCGTTCTTGCCAGCTTCAAATCTGTAAATGAATTTTGAGTTGCTTAAACTTTCCCAATGCAGGTTTGTTTCAACTTGAATTCAAGTTCAAAACTAACTTGTGCCGTTCTTGCCAGCTTCAAATCTGTAAATGAATTTTGAGTTGCTTAAACTTTCCCAATGCAGGTTTGTTTCAACTTGAATTCAAGTTAAAAACTAACTTGTGCCGTTCTTGCCAGCTTCAAATCTGTAAATGAATTTTGAGTTGCTTAAACTTTCCCAATGCAGGTTTGTTTCAACTTGAATTCAAGTTAAAAACCGACTTGTGCCGTTCTTGCCAGCTTCAAATCTAAAAATGAATTTTTAGTTGCTTAAACTTTTGCGAAACTCGAATTTACCTATGTATCGCATTTGATGAAATTACTTCAAAATGTCGTCCTTCCTTTTAAAAAAGGGCAGATGAAACAGCATATTTGTCTCATATCCGAAGCCGACCTCAGCCAAAATCCAATGCCCCAGAGGAAGTTGTGTGTAATTGCCCCCGATACATAACCAAACTCCCCTAAAAAGATGGTCGCAATCTATTACCATTTGACTTTTCCTCTTGCAATCTTCCACGTATGATTTATGTCGAAGGCCCTGGAGACGACCCAGGGAAAAGCAAATTTCCTTAATGGCTTGACATTCGCAATCCAATTGTAAGGTACCTTGCATGCAAGGACATTTGTTTTCAGTTTGCTCTACCGCCCCCCTTCTTCTTCTTCCTCCAGAAATGATGTTTTGCATTTTTATCTCCCGGATTGTTTTTCTTTGATGGATTAAAATGTGTGGTGAGATGCGATCAGTCAGTGCGATTCTTTCGAAGACAAGGGAGTCCAAAAAATATTTCGGGAGACGTGTTTTGCTTTTGGAAGAGCTTGGGGAACCTCCCAAGAAAGTGATAGTCGAACCTCTTCCTTTATTTAGGAAAAAGCGTAACTCAGGCCCTTTTCTTCTTCTTTTTTTTCTTTCTTCTTCGAAGTAATGTTAAAAGGTTTTGTAACAGTGGAAAAGCGAGTAATATATATATGTATAAAAAAAAAATATTTCGAAATATTCGTCTGGAGAAAAGGGATGAAGATATGTTTTGTCAAATACTTTCCACCCTCTTCAGTTGCGAAGCGAGTGATGACATGCTGCTTATGCAAAAATATCGTTCTTAAAACTTGCGAGTAAAGACGGGGTTGTGTTTTTCGGTGAAAAGTTATAAAGAAAACTAGAAGGTAGTTCTTCAAAGTTAGACAGGCTTTTCAATTTCCTTTGCATTCAAAATTACGTATTTTTCAAGAACTGATAAAACTCAATGATTGATTTTTTTTTTAATACCAACATTAAAATGTATTTTCTCCCGATTAATACAGATTTCACATGATTGTACCGTCGAAAACAAATATCCAAACTAATAAATATTTAAAACAACAATAAAAAAATTAAAAAATACAAGTGTGGTTCAGGGAAATTCATAACGCGGGTATGTGATTTTAGATAAGTCTATTGATTAAAATTCTACAATAAATTGTAAAGTGATAAAAGAGCAAAAACATTTTATTTCGCCAAAGTGATCATGACATTGACAGTTCTCAGCAACAGAAATACCATTGATTGAAAGTTTGCATAACTTTGCTTCAGTCGAAATTTTGCCATCCACTTTACAATTTTTGATATAAAATATGTTACTTATTATTTTACGTGCGACACTTAGAAGTTACGTTTTGGCAAACAGCGCCATCTAGTAAACCAAAAATATACTTATTTGAACGCAACCGAAGGATAGATCCTTCGGGTTGCAACCACCATAATAAGATAGATCAGCAGCTAAAATAAGAGGGATCAACAAGTCTTTTTTTCGCCTCATAGATCTAATGCAATATTTTCCTAAACGATCTGCCGAAATATTATTTAAAAACGATTTCAATTTCTTTATGTAGATATAACAATAATAGTAGAAGGTAATTAAAGAATTTCGAAGGAAACATATTTTCCCACTATTATCGATCACATTTAAACATTATTTTTTCAGTTGAAAACCACGCGGCGAGCAGTTGAAGAAAACTGCAAAAACTTTCTAAGTTTTTGAATTAAAACTGTTAATGGTCTTTGGTTGGATAAAAAAAAAATAAAAAAATAAGCTGCATTCTAGTTGTTCCTCAAACAACCACGCTACCTGCCCCCTAGTAGATGATTTAAAGACAGAAAAAAATTATAACAAATATATCGTATGATGGGCTTGTCACCTGCTCACTTGTGTAAACGTTAGAACGTTCCAGTTTCTAACGTTGAGTGCAGTTTCTGTAAGATGGTCTTTATTCGATCAATTCCATCAGAATTACCGGTTGAATATCCATACATCAACTCGCCACCTTTTTATTTTACATTACCTCACCGCATGTAATCTACTGCGGAGGGCCAATCAACCCACTAACCGACTTCCAAAAAGAGATGAAATTTGGCAGATAAAATACATTGCCATCGACAGTGAATCTATCAAGGTTTTTGCTACTGTCATTAGAAGACCGCTTTCACGCAAGCTTCTATTACAACTTCGGAGCACTAATTAACAAACTCGCCGTCATCCAATCGAGCTGAAACTCGATAGATAGACTCGTTGACGATTACGATGCATTCGATTAGGTTCTGGGAGGGGAAAAAGTGAATCAATGGTTTTTCTCACAGTGGTCAAATACTATAAAAACTCGATCCAAGCTCGAAATCGCGTAACCCTTAATAGGACCACAGTCTGGAACAGTTTTCTTGCTGCTCAGGAAACTTGCAGGTCGTCCTTTTGCGTTTACGACATCAAAATCCAGAAATTAAGTTGTCTTGCTAGTCGAAAATTTGATTGGTCCTGAGGTTGAGGTCCCAAATCTTTTCTGCTCCAGAGAATGAAGAAATTGACAGTCCTTCATGGTTGAAGTTGCTCATAAAAATTGGCAATGCATATAAAAAGACTTATAGAGTAAACTTTGCTTTCAAGGGTTAATTTTTTTTAATGAATCACTTTTAATTTTTTTTTTTTTTTAGATACTACCTCAATTTGAATCTGACCGCGGTTTCACCGCACTCAAAATAAAGTGCCACACGAGATAACCAAAAGACAACCACTTCCGAACAACCAATCCACCTCCCGAAGACAATTTCCCATACAAAGTGGACTCGACTGCACTTAAGATAATTCCAGACACACCCTGAAAAGCAAAAAAAGAACGGAATTTCCTTTGTCGGAAGGACCCGCCAGAAAAAAGAAAAAAAAGACCTCAGCATGAAAAATTCCACCGAAGAGATATCCAAAAGAAGAAAAGAAGAAGTTAGGTAGGAGAAAAGAAAAAGATATTTTTTTTTACATCGCCAAAGATGGAAACGGATTGAAAAGAAGAAGAAAAAAAGAAATCAATTCTACACTTTATATCTTCCTCCTTGTTTTTACAACGACCCGAACCTTTCATCTTCAATTGATCCTAATAAAAAATAATAATAATCCGCTTCTTTATTTATTTCATTCTCGCGTATTTATCCTCCCCTGCTTCCAGTTAATTGGCGAAATGGGCGTCTATCTTCGCTGACCCCAAAAAGGTCGTTTACTTCCAAAAGAAACGTCGTTCACACTGCCAACGTGGCGCCCTTTTGATATTCAACAGTTGGGTGCTTTTACCTTCATGCATCACTCGACGACTCTCCTGGGGCATTCTGTTTCAATAATAATATTCCGCTATTTTCCCGGAAATAATAAATATTATTATTCCTTTCGCCGACGAGTTATCTTTTTCGGCTTCGTGCTCTCAACGGAATTTGAGTTTGTTTCAATTTTCCCATGATTATTATTATTATTATTATTATTATTTTACAGCAATTACGAGACGAGAATGGATTACAAAAGTTCTCCCCCCCCCCCTTCCCCTTCTCCTCTTCATATTGGGGTGCGCACCGAATATTCGGCTAGTGGACCGAATATTCGGTTTAGCCGAAAACTTTTTTCTTTCCATTAATTGTCAATTTATTATTATTGTAGAATAGCTATCTATAGGAATATGATTTTCTTTTCTTTATGTAATTTTTTAACGTCAATACTTACAAGGTGCATCCACAGCAATTTTGATTTTTTTCTTCTGTAATTTCAGCTAGTGCAGGGCCTTTAAATATGCCTATGACATAAAACGTGTCCTCTTTAATGGTTTTAAAGATTTGAAAACAGTTTTTTTTTATGTACACTGTTAAAAATTTTACCTCACCTTGCACCAAAAATTGGTTCCCATTTAGCTGCCACCAACATTTGGTGCTTAGTTTGACGATTACCTCGGACTGTAAGCACCATTAAATCGTCAAACTAAGCACCAAATGTTGGTTGCAGTTAAATGGGAATCAATTTTTGGTGCAAGGTGGATCAAAATTTTAAACAGTGTAACCTTTCCTTGTCTTTAATGAAGGTCCAGTCATCTATGTTTTTATTTAACATAAAATTATCTTTTTTTATTTTTTATTATTATTATAAGTAGTAATAAAGACAAGTTATATAGGAAACAATACATCAGCTATTCGGCTTGCCGAATATTCGGTATTCGATTTGTCCATTAGGCGAATTGTCGTTATTCGGTAATCAGCCAAAGTCACTATTCGCTACATCGCTCCTTTTTATTAGACAATTGACTCCGTTACGAACTCGAATTTGTATTAAAATTGCATACAAGTAAAAATTAAATAAATATTAGATAAGAGGGTTAGCTTCAAAAAATATCAAAATGAACGTAAACATAAGATACATTTTGTTTAGATGGTATAATTGACAACGATATTATCGAACAATTGTTATAAAAAAGCACAATAATTTCTAAAAATGGCAAATTCGTCTCCCTCATACCGAATTTTAGTAATATGACACAGACACGCGCGAACGCACACACACCAATGATGGCTATAAGGAATGATCGGACATCCATAGGTAAACAAATATTCTATTAATACAAAGGAGTGTTCTGTGGCAATGACCCACTTAGTTCACAGAAAACTCCAATGATGGTATACAAACTCTTAAAACACACTATGATAAAGCTACAAAACAATCGGTTAAAAATGGTCAGTACTCAGCTTGGTAAAAGATCACTGTCTTCAAATCTATAGGCAAATTTATATAAAACCATGCGTTCACCAGGACATGTCCTCCAAGATAAAAAGGAACCTGAACAACGAGCATACTATGATATAGGTGCAAAACGAATAGGATCAAAATGGCCAGTACTCAGCTTAGTGAAAGATTGTCTTCAAACCGATTTATATCAAATCACGAGTTTACCAGGACATGTTCTCTAAGATAAAAGGAATCTGAGGAATAAGCATCCCTAAACTTTTTCACGACATCTTCCGACTCTTAGAGGTGTAATTTTCTTTAGATAATCATCTTCCAAAGTGTTAGGTAAGAACCCCGCATTTGTTACAGAATCGTTCCAAGAAACTTTTTACAGCGTAACTAAATCAACTAATTCAATTAACCTACCCATTCCCTAAAATAACTTGGGAAAAGGCGCCCTTGTTTATATATTTTTTTTTAAAAATAAGGGAGCTCTCCCAACTTAACGGGATTAAACGCAGTCGATAAATCCTCACCTAATATCGCTTAACTTCAAACGCGAGACGCTTTAAAGCCCCGTGGCTACTAAAACTCCAGAAAAAGAATTCAGGTCGATAGTAAAGTCATCAGTGTTCCATCAACGGACACTACTCCTCAGACAAACAACCCTCCCGGTTGTAGTGTATATCTACCCAGGCACATTTAAGAAAAATGCTTTCTAGCTATCCACTTTACACACTTAACTTCTACTGGTTCGCCTTCATCCAATCTTCGGGGCCATTGTTCTTTTTCAAGGGAGCGCAGAACATCGTTTTAGATATTTGTTCGATCTGCAACACCCCCCCCCCCCCAGTTAGAAGTTAGTTGGTACTCTCCTAAAATGCCACTCACTCCTCCGGTACATAGCTTGTACCGCAGGATCTGGTGTAAAAATGTTGCAGAAGGCTCTCCAGGGAAGCATGTCGCGGTCGGACTGACAGACTTTTAGAAAATCCTCAATTGCGAGCGCGGCCATTTATTATTTTTTCGCCATTTTTTCTTCCGGATTTTCCAGGGAGAATGGGAGGGGGTAAATGTGTTTTCCGTGTTCCTCCACCTGGCCACTGTAACTGCAACTGTTCGATGGGGAGTGGAAGGAATTCGATCCGGAACGATCGAGACTTTTAATGCCTTTGCATCATGATCTCGGCAAGAGAGCCTTTAACATTTCGCTTCCACCTTTTTTCCTTTCGGCTCTTTTTTTTTTCTTCTCGTTTACCATTTTTGCTTTCGTTTGTTGGGAGTATGTTGTCTTAAATCGGTAAATATATATCCAGAGAAACGGTGAGGGGTTGTATTGACATTACATTAGTGATTGTCAATGTGGCTATGTCAGGGAACACAACGTCTCATTTAATGCAATTGTACAAATGTTAAAAATGAGTGATCAGGGGAAATAGTTAAAATTTCGCTGATATTTACCTGACAATTCTGGTCGCCCTTTCTTGATATGAATTTAAATATAAACAATTAGAAACGAAATAAACAATTAATGGCAAAACAATTATTATCTTTTTGAAACTTTTAAATATATTAAAGTTAAGGCTTAAACTATCATCAACTTCTTGATCAACTATCTCTTTTAATAAAAATTATAAATACGCAATTTTTCAAAACTTTATCAAAATAGAAATGAAAATTCAGTAAAGCAAATTACATGATGAAGGAATAGACGGAATAAGAAAGAAAAAATGGGATTTTTCGTTCACTAACAATATCAAAAATAGTCCCAAAAGTTTCGGGTAGTTGTGATATTTTACAATAGATGGCGCCACTATAGTAAAGAGAAAATCTTAATTTTAACGCGTTAAGAAAACTTATATCGCTTAGCAATAGAATACAATATTTATAAACTTCCAAAAAAAAGTATTTCTTCTAACTAAGTAATCCTGAGTGCACAGGCTAACACACGGAGCCCACTATTATTGGTAATTTCCCCGCCTTAATAAAGTTCATTTTAACTTCTTGCAAGAATATGACAAGTTCATATCTCGAAAAGAAAAGCCAGACGAAAAATGCCATTCTCTCTCTTTCCGAAATAAATCACTCTCGAAAGTGGGAAGTGTGTCGGAGAGGTTGTTTGCGCCCAAAACGAAATAACGAGAAGGAATTACTTTTAGATTGGGGTTCCAACCTTCCTCGAAACACGAGTCTTTCATAAACAAGCCGCGAGTTTCTTGCGTCTAAAATCGCATTAGTCCTTTGCCATGATTTAGGGTCAGGTGGAGAAATGATTTTGGAGAATGGCCAACAAATACTCGAAAGCCTTTTTTTTTTCTTACATTCGCCCCAACGCTGTGCATGCAAGGATTTTTCTTATCCGTTATATTATTTTCACCTTTCAAGAATAATCCATTGCTTGAGCTGCCATTTGATTACTTTTAAGTGGTATATAGTATATAATAATCTAGGTATAGAGTAAGCAATGTCCATTAAAGTGCAATATCTGTGAAGTCTCACCAAATTGAATTACAAAGGAAATTATATATTTTTTTTTTTTTACCCGGATTAGAATGCTCACTTTTCTAAAGGAAATAATTCCCATTAAATTCGCATTCATATGATTTATTGTAAATAAGCTAAAGTGTTACTCGGCGTTGCCTGTTTCAAATTGGTTCAGCGGCTTGCAAGTTATGAGCTTGCCTTCTACATCCTATTGAACATTGTCGATAAGAGACTGTTTATCAAAGGATGCATTTTTCCTTCAGTAAATTAGAATTAAAATTTGCTTACAGGATGGGTCTATAACAATGATGAGGGAATAATTTCCATACCTAACTGAAAGTTTCATTTCTGAAGCCTCAATTCATTACGATACGGGTAATCTCTTTAACTAATTGACTTACCGACATTACGGCATACGTTGATTTGAATGTTTGAATCTCAACAAATATCCACTAAATGTCTTGTATTCTGATGTCCAACGGAATATTTGCAAATATTCAGGTGCTTTTTGAGTAAGGGTTAGATATTTCTATGAATTTTATAGAGATAATTATGAGGAGTAACACATAATCTGGTTCTTTTTCTGTAATAATTTAAAATAATCTATAGAATTAACAAAAGAACATAAAAATAAACAAAAGGTTTTCTTCTAGCAAGGTATAGGGTTGTAATAGAGGGAAATATAAAAGAGCGACTTTTTTTTTTTTTTTTTTTTTTTTATCAGATGTTTACAATTAAGTCATCGGTCGGAATCTTTGGTTGAATTTATTTTTAAATTTGTTGATAGTGTTCTGCTACTTTTTTTCCAACTGCAACCATTCTCTTCGCCAAAATACATACTCCCCTCCTCTAAATCAGCACATTGGCAAATTTAGCTGCAACAACTTAAAAGTATCCACGTCAACTCTTTGCGCAAGGATTATGCAAGCCATTCCGTTTTCTTTCACTCCTTTCAAGCTCGTTATCCACGTCTCTCCGCCTTGCCATCCCGGATACTAATTCGCAATCCCCCCATCAGCCTGTCCCAATCCGTCACAGGCCGTGAGAACGAGACAAGGTAGCTGACATCTTCCCAAGCAACCCTTCCTCACCAGGACAATGTACCCAAAGCATCGTTACCATCAAGAAGGGGTATCACACACACATACACACACAAAAAAAAGAACCCAGATCCCCCGACAACGTCAAAGAGGTTTTAAACGATCTTCGCTCTCACAGCTCGTTCTCGGATTGCCAGCATTTTCTGCTCTTGTTGCTGTTTCTTCTGTCTTGTGCCAAAATCTGCATCGCTGGCGGCACTCTGCGAAATCTCGGCTAACTACCTTGACTGATGGCAAGGAATGGCTTGAAATTTTTAGTCCGGATTTTTCTATTTTTTTTTTATTTTTATTATATCTCTCTCCTCGTTTCTCATCTTGGCGCTGAAGTGGCTTTTCTGAGACAGGGAAGATCTTTCTTGAGAGAGAGAGAGAGGGTACCTTTACGGTTGAGTGCTAGAGGTGTAGAATAACGTAAACCCTTTTCAAATACACTAGTCATGTCTCTTTCGCGACTCGGAAGATGTCTCTTGCCTTCTCTCCTCAACTCCCGCTGTCACTTTTTTTCCCCCACAAATCTGACACCAATAAACATTGAAGTTGTCAAAAGGCTGAATAGCGTGATGCTATAACAAGATCAAGACATGCACTGGTTCCGGTTATTGCAAGAGAGAACTTTTGGTTTTCTAAGTTCTGAGTGGAGTTAGTTGTCAAATCGGGTGCAGGTTTGTATGTAATTACCGAATTTTAATAGATTTGTCAGAAAAGCTTATTGAAACGACGTTAAATGCCATGTTCTTAGCAAATATGAAGTTCTTCACTTTCTAATGAAGTTAGTATTACCAAGAGTGGACATGAGTCCTACCTCTAACTTTGTAATAGAATTTTTTAGAGTTTTCTGCGACGAATGATTGGGTTTTACATTCTTTCGGAAGAAAATCATCCCGATTTTGGTTACTTTTTAAGTATTCATCCTAAAGTGATTATATAAATCACCAGACCACAATTAACTAACAATTAAAAATTTGGTTCCACGTCCATTTTGCAGGAGGCAGTTATTTTTAGCGGCTTTGTCGCAATGTTAGTAACTTTCTTATAGGAGTCTTCATTGACTAAGTATTCACCAACTATGTGCTACCTATTTATATTCAAAGCAAAGATCACTTGTTTAAGCACAGTGCAAACAAAATTAACGTTTCATTTACCTCAAGTTACAAAGAGGGCTTCACCACTCTGGAATACATTACCTATCCATACGTCAATCCGCAACACAGCTTGCCCTTTCAATCGTACCAACATAATGATCACTGCAAAAACACTTACAGTACTTTTCGTTTTCCACCCACTTACGAATAAAGACCTGGAGGGGGGGGGGGGTATCTCAGAATAAGGGTAGGGGGGTTGCGCAAAATGACTCAAAATGCTTTCACCACCCACGTCAAGTCTAACCATCCAGTCGTTTGGAAAACTGAAGAGTTTCGGTCTAGAGGGCCTGGCCTAATGGGAAAACAGGGTTTCAGCTCTTCGTAGAAGCGGGGAATGTTATTGTGCATCGGCTTCGGGTGTTCCTCATTCTTTGATGTGTGAAGGAGAAAACTTAGGATTGTGATCTTGTTATGGCGTTACTTTGTTCTTTGCAGGGAATTGTACTGTGTGTTAGCACGAAGTCATTTTATTTTGCCTTCTTAAGTGACGTTCTGACGTTCGAGTTATTTTCAATGAATTCGGTAAATTAATCGGACACCGGGTTTAAGAGATCGTCAATCTTTCACCGTCTCTTAGACCCAACACAATACTTTAAAAGCAACCCAAGCCAGTCAAAATATTACAAAACCCTTTGAAGCACAGTGGTTCCATACATAAACCACTCACTTAAATTTTTATTTCTATACGCAGTCTGGTTTTACAGCAAAGCCACAATGTAACATATCATGAATAATCTATGCATTTTATTTTTACTTTGTATGACCTGAAACAAAGTGCAACTTTTTTATGCAGAAAAAATTTGATTAGGTTTGTCATTTGTGTTCACTGTTACTCGCATTGTGGTTTCATAACGTAACCACTTACAAAAGTTAAAATAAATATGTTTTTGCAAAATGAAAGTATACTTCATTATTCTACACATAAAAACGGCCCATCCCAAATGTCACTAAAATCGGTAATAAAAACGAAATTCCGTGCTTCAAAGGGTTATATAAAAGGAAACTTTTATCGCGTATAAAAGGAGTAATGATTTCAATTATAACTCTAATTTAATGTAAATGAATTTTTTAAAAAATTCAATTACAGATAGATTTTTGTTTTTGTCCAGCAGATGGCGCTATTGAAATAGAGTAAAAACTCCCGAAACTATTTTTGATACTTATCTAATCTTTAGACTCGAAGTGAGCCCCCATGTCTGTATGTTAAAATGACATTTTTAAATCATATTTATCTCTAAATCTACAAAATTTGATTTTTATTATATACTTAATCATTATTATTATTATTATTTTTTATTTTTTAAATCATATTCAGACTTTGACAAGAACTGTTTATAAAGTCCGTTTTTCATCCGAGGTTAAAAAAATTTTAATGAGAATTTAAAATTGTTGTATTATAAAACACTTTAAATTCACTGAAAGTTGATTGAGATTTGAGAGAACTCTACCTAAACTTACAAAAGCTTTTGATGTAAACGGATTTGAAGGGATTGATAAATTAGGTTTTTATTTATATAGTATTTTGCCAAAAAAATAATTCAAAATACTCCTGCTGGAAGAAATCTTCCAAGTAAGATATTTAAAAAGAGTAGAGGAATCATATTTTAAAGATTGCTTAAATCCTCAAAAAATCATTGTCATATTTTGTAGCAAGTACATACATAGAAAACTCAAAGGTATAATTCTAGCATTCGTTCTTTACTAACAACGATACAGTTTTCAATCTCAAACTATAGTACCACAATTTTTAAAAGAAAATTCTGATGCTATAATGAAACTCTTCCCAAAGAACAAAAGGAATTTAAAAGCGAAACGATTTTTGACAATGGCAACCTGATATCAACAAATCTTAAGTGAACGTTTAAAAGGATTGAATTCATTTGTTCCGGCACAATAATACCAAATGCAAGTGTCCAACAAGAGTTTTCCACAATTTTAAGGATCCACCCCGTTCCACACACACACACACACACACACAAGTCACCTAAAACTTCGTCCAGTTAACTCCCCCCTCCATATTTACCAAGAATTAAAACGCCATTTAAAAGTCGATTGCCTATTTGCCCCCTTGATTAAAACGGGCATTGTGCCCTCTTTCCCACTGCACAATGGCCAAACCGAAGATTCCTTCATTAAGGCGGAAACAAGAGCACTCTTTCTAATTACAGGACAATTTAAAACAAACTGCAGTTGGTTTCTGAAGACTGAATGGAAACGTCCCCATGGTGTATATAAATAGAATCGGTGTTTAGAAATATGCCGTTGTGTCCAGTTTCGGAACATTTTAAACTCGGGTGTTCTGAAAAGAGGGGCTTGCCGAATTTTGTTTCGAACGCCCGAACTTCCTTTGTCCGAAAGAGTTGGGCTTGAAGGGTGACGCTGAAGGTCTAATGATAAATCGTTTGGTCTGCGCGCGACAGGGCAGGTCTTTTAACCTGGCAACAGACCTCTTGTTATTCTTTTAGGGGAAAACGGCGAGTTCTTAAACAATGGCGTCCGGAATGCAGAACTCTTTTGGCAGCTGGTGGTAACGATGCTCGGAACAATGGTGTCCACCTAATAGGGTTGTTTCATGTCCTGTCAATTAGTTCGCCGGAGGCATAATTACATTTTCAAAAATGTACCACCGGCCGCGCCGAAAGTTTAATGGGAACAGTAAGAATCATAATAGGGTTAATGGACATTCTTGTATCTCTGTAAATTATCAACCAGTTTACTTTTAGAGAGTAGAATAAAGGGACTGTTCACATTCAGAGACACATTCGAATCGAAAGGCTTTCAACTGAAAACAGAATGTGGTACAGTTCGCATGTCATTTACTGGAAGTGAAATAATTTTTAATACGTTTTAATGAGATGCAGTTCAATTAAATACGTACCTGGACTATACAGATACGTGCTTTGCACTGAATCTAATGCCACTGGATGCGAAGTCTTAAAAGCAGTTACACATCTATTCTGGCCTGTCTCATTGCTTAGTGGCTGGCGTTCTGATATCTCAAGTTAAAAAGGATGAGAGAGCGTCACCTAAAACTTCGTCCAGTAAACTCACTCCCCATATTTACCGAGAATTAAAACGTTACTTAAAAGTCGATTGCTTATCTGGTCTCCAGATTAAAAAGGCATTGTGCCGGGGACACAAAGGCATATTTCTAAACGCCATTTCTATTTATATACCATGGAGATGTTTCCATTCAGGCTTAGGAAATCAACAGCAGTTTGTTTGAAATTGTCCTGTAATTAGGAAGAGTGCTACTGCCAGTTTCCTCTAATGAAGAAATCTTCAGCCAACACACACGAAAGAAAACGTGATGGGCCCAAAGATACTAAGGTTATTGAGTATACATATAATTTATATTGAAATAACCTTCCGGAGTTTCCCGCTAAAACAACATTCCCACCTCAATTAATCGCTCAAATCCTTCACTCTCAGTGTCCAACCTCAGCAAATAATAATAATAAGGTGAGATTCCCATCACACCACACAGGAGCGAGAAAAAAAAAAAACCCACCCTTCTGCCTCGTTTATCATAACTACACCCCCTCCTGCAAAATATCTCTCCTAAATAATCGATTCATAATAATAAAAATAATATCCCACATCCAGCAAGCAAAAAAAAAGAGAGAAAAAAAAAGAAGAAAAACCTAGGAATCGGAACGAATGGGACTTAGAGGCAGTTGTGTGATCGGAATAAAAAGTAAAATGACACACAACGGGAGGTGGCAGGAAGGAAAGAATTCAAGGGGGGGGGGGGGATAACGACAATGCCTAATCCAGAGGGGGGCCACGCGTAGGGCACGTGCCCCCCACGTCAATGCACCCTTCTGTTGTTCTGCCTTCTATACTCGACCTTCTATACAGGTGATCGATTCACCTAGGGCTTTTCCTCCTCTCTTCTGTGTGTGCTATCTTGCTCCCCATCCTCTTTTCTATTCCAATCGTAACTCCTGGGTACCTTACCCCCCCCCCCCGTCTCCCCCTACCCGAAACCCCTCACCTTCCGATCGAGGATGCAATTGTAGGCGAGCTATCGCCCCGAGGAATTGACTGGTTAATGGCTTCTGATTCGGTGTTTATGAAGTTATGGCCACTCTCGGGTTTTTTGGGCGTTCTTGGGATCGTTTGAAAATCGTCGGCCAAAGGGACTAACGTTGAGGTTTAGAAAACTGAAATGTGAAGACGTAATTATAATGTAAAGATTAATTCGAAAGATATTGTGTACGTGATAAAAGTAGTACAGATTTCTCAAATCGGTTGTCTTTTAACTGTCTAAACGTATCAAGAAGCAGAAGAAAACACAAAGAGCCAAGGAATCAAATAAGCTACTTAAAAAACGCGTGTCATAAAAACAAACTTAAGTATCAAAAGCTACCTTCTTTTCCACACTTAAATCAGACAACAAAAATTCAAACAATAGTGTAATTTTCATCAATGATTTAATTATGAAAATTAATAAACTGCAACAAGATACTTTGAGAGTAGAGTTTCGTACTAAGCAACAAAATATGTAATATTTCTTAACGTTGTTTTTAACCGCTATTATGTTGTAACTTTACTTCACGTGATTTCCAAACGGCAAACAACCGAAATCTTTGCAAATTGACGTAAACCAATGTCGTTATCTGGCTTTAGTAGGTACGAGTTTCCCAACAGGAAATCCCTATCGTCCTTTAAAGCACTATTGAGTGAATTTAGCGTGACAATACGATACCATTTTCAAACTATACTCTATAACTTCTTCAAACCTTATCTATTCTGGAATGGACACTACATACAAATTGCAAAAGACAAATACATTCAATCCAATAACATTTCTTTAAGTTTGTGGCACATTAAATTCCCCAACTTTATTTAATAGTCCTCAAATTTGTTATAATAGTTACAGATCACGTTTCATTGCAATGTGCAAACACAGAAGCCATAGGAGATAGGGACTATTATTGACGATTGTTCATTCTGTCATACATTTTAGAAAAGTCTACTATAGCTTTGTTGAGGACTCTCCAAACGTAATTCAAGCACAAGTTGTGGTGTTCATATTTTAGAAATATATTGAGAATTTTATTTATTTACTAATAATCTTCTCCGATCAAGGAAATTTAAAATTTTATCCATTTTAATAATTCTTATTTAAGTAACTTTTTTATAGTTTTTTGCTCTCATTATTTATTTTTATAAGAATTCTTCAAGTAACCAAAATTGGCTGAAGAAATACGAAGTCTAAATCGCCTCGATTGCGTGAAGAAAGAAATTCAAAAGACGTGGACACTAGTCACGACTAGTTTCTTTTAGTCTTTAAGTCACTAGTAGACTTAAAGAGAAAGTCCTAGTAACAATCATTCCCTATATTTGCTATGTTACAATCTTCTCTACGCCAGAGCATTTAGAAACTACTTTGTAGAAAATCTTAAAATTTGGTGAGTAGGTACGAAAAAGATCATTTCATGAAATGACATAAATTGCTTTCATTTAATGTCGATCTATTATTATAAATGAAAATTAAAATAGCAAAAGACAAAACCAGGTGGAGCCACTGCACATGCATTGACGCAAGGATTTCAAATACCGAGTAAAATATATCAGATGTTACTTTCGAGTTTTTAATTTATGTCATTTCATTAAGTGACTATTTTTGTAACATAGCGAGTATAGGGAATGATCCTTGCCAGGACATTCATCTTAACGAAATAAGGCAGAAGAACCTGACAAGCATAAGTCTCTTTGACATTTCAACTTCTATTTAAACTTATCAAACTGACGCTTCTGTCGCCAAGTAGCATCAAAAAGGTATTATAAATCGCCAAACCAACTCGATTATAGGCGAAATGAGGAACCTGATTGCAACCCCTCATCGCGTTACCTAGTCGGACCGGTAGCGGAGGACAATAGGACATAGGCGACCCTAGAGGTGTTATAGTGTCCCGTATGGGTGACTCATACAATAATATTCCACCCCCCACCCCCTTCACACACGCGTGCTGCCAGACCAAGTTACAAGGTAAACTGTCGAGACAGAAGGGACAGTCGGAAGGGGAAAAAAATGCATAAATTGAGGTGTGAGGGACCAGGTAGAAATTATCAGTGGTTGTGGGAATCCTGTTTCCGTATATCCAACTTCCGTACAGCCGATCAAACGGTATAGTGGTTAGCGTGCTAGCTTCTAGACCGCGAGGTTGCGAGTCCCGTGTAAGGCATGGGTGTTTGTAAATGTATGTTGGCTTGTCAAATGACGAATGTTTCGACGCATTATAGCCCTCGTGTTGCTGAAGGCGCCAGATAATCTGAAAACGAACCAACCAACTTCCGTACAACTTAAATATTTTATGAAATTGTTCTTAAATTTTTACACCTGCGTTGTTAAAAACAATAATAGTTTTAAAACCAAATTTTTGTATAAAATTTGTAAATTTTTTTTCCCCTCATTAACGTTTGCTGAGTATAATTTCAAGGAAGTTTCGCTTGTAAAGTTTTTTTTCACTTAAGGTCTAATTTCATTTTATTCAAAGTTCTTTATTAAATTTATTTTCTGTACAGTGTTTGGAAAAAAAAAAATTCAAATAATAATTTTCTTACCTTTATACGTTAACACACGGCATTATGTATTCCAAACTATTCTTAAAAAAGGTATTGATTTGCTCTGTTTTGTTTTTATAAGAAATGAAATAAAGATCGTTTTCAGATTATCTGACGCCGTCAGCAACACGAGGGCTATAATGCGCCGAAACATCGTCATTAGACAAGCCAACATACATTTACAAACAACCATGCCTAACACGGGACTCGGAACCCGCAACCTCGCGGTCTAGAAGCTAACACGCTAACCACTATACCGTTTGGTCGGCCAATGAAATAAAGAAATAATAGCAATTTTGAAATGTCTCTATTATATAGTACAACACTTATATAAATGTGCTCTGTTTGATAAATTTACACAGTTCCATCCCAAATTTGAAAATTTACAAACTAAAAAGTATGAAATTATATATATTTATCACATTTGCATATGCATATTTGAAAATTTATATACCTAAATGTTCAAAATTACATATGCGTGTAAATTTTGCACAGTACGCATTAATTTTTTTGAAACATATAACTCCAAATGAGATGTTTCCACATTACGGTATATCGAAACAAAACTGCGAACACATTTTGAGCTTGAGCTTCACACCACCAATTGCATAACCATCACAAAAACTATACACTGCATAAGCTCTGAGGGAGTGATTAAGGACTAACAGTATCGATAAATATGAAAGATGCAAAGCACGCTCCCTTAAACTGAAGTTACATCCGAATCTCCCCCCCCCCCCCCACACCCCTTTTCACTGTGTGACGTCAGCTAGCTCTCAAAGTTACAATGGAATATGGTATATGACGGGTTACACGCAAATAGCCTACGGGACAATAGAACACCGTTGGATATCGGGACCTGGCATCACCGCCGTTGCTATATGACTTGCCATTGCCAAGTCATATAGCAACGGCGGTGCTATATATGGAACGGCAGTGCTATATATGGAACGGCAGTGCTATATGGCGCATGGAAAAAAGTATTTCCATGAAAACAACTCGTTCTGCTTCTAACTAACGGCATAGCCACTAAAAGAGGATTATTTACAGGAGGTTGCAGAGAGTATGTAAGGGAATACAATGTGGGAAAAGTTTGCGTTCATGCCTTGATTTTTTCAAAAATGTGAAATAGATTTCCTAATGAAAAAAGATAATAAAAATCTATGGATTAATTTCTCTTCAAATGTATAATTTAAAACCTGTACTGCATTTCTTTATTCTAGCTATCCAGTTTTATTATAATTTTCAAAAAGGAAGCAGATGCACCTCCTTGCATCTACCTGGCGACGCCCATGGGTAACAACATAGTTGTCACTAACAACATTAGGGAAATTTTGCGGTATATGAGGATTTTTATTATAATATTATTGAGACAAAATCTATTCGTAAATTTGCTATATTAAGCAGCCATTTTCAGTGCCGAGAAAAAACCCCTCTAAGTGTTGAAATATAAAGGTAAAAATTAAAGCTAGTAAAAAAAAAAAATAGTTTGTATAGTACTAGTTATAAATACAAGGAAAGATAAAAAAGAAAATACAATAAATGCATGGGTAGAAAAGAAAAAAAGGCAACGTTATATTCGAAGAAGTACAGATGGCGCAATGTTTAAATAAAGAACAAATAATGGCACTATAATCTACAATTCTAATGATCAGTGTGTCTTTAGACAGGAGTACTGAACACTCGGCATCTGAATACAAACAAGGATAGAAACAAAAAATAATTGTTTTTATACCTCCCCCCCCCCCCCCCCCTCTTCTCCCCAAAACGTTTTTTTTTTTTTTTTTTTTTTTTTGGTTTAAACTGGGTTTTTTTAAATTCTTCTCTAATTACATGTATACGTATTTATAAATAAAATTCGACTTTAACTATAATAATTAATGATCAGATAACAAATAATATTCCTTCTGAAAATAATTTAAACTAAGTAAAAAACAATTGTTACCAATGTGGACATTCAAATCATATTAAATATTAATATTATATTAAGAGATACAATTTTTTAAATTCGATGTATACAATATAATACAATAGTAATTGTTTACTGCATAATCCATGGAATATGGTTCTTAGATTCGTCAGCGATGGTGACAAGCTGTACAAAATTATATTTTTAAGGTTTAGAAATAAATTGCTAAAGCACAAAACCTCTATCTTAGAAACAAATTTAAAATTTTAATTAATAATTTTAAATAACTATAAAACATTAATAAATCCATTTGAGTAATATAAAAACTTATTGTTGATAGTTATAAATACTTCAATAGTTTTTAATTATAAGACTTATTTTAAAACACGTTAGAACTTATTCTATCTATAATATTAGTATAATTTTTCATGCAATACCAAGAATGTAGTTCTTCCATTAAGTGAATTATTTTCTAGAAAATTAATAGAAAGAAAAACTACATGCTTTTTTTTTTTTTTATTTTTTTTTTTTATTCCATTTAAAAATAAATTTAGGATTTAACACTAAAAAAAAAAAAAAAAATGTGGCTGTTTTTAAACCCAGGCCGTTACACAATTTTGATTGTACAGCTTCAAACGAAAAAAAAAAATTATCTCAACATTCGCTGTAGTTGGTTTTGCAGTAAAATTCTTTCTGAAAAAGATATCTTTGGAATGGGAAAACTTTTGGTTAAAAGTAGAAGTTATTTTCAACATCAAATAATTTTAAAAAATCTAATTATAAATAAATAAAAATACAATTTTAAATTGTTCTTTAAAGAAAAAAAACATTTGGTCTTTTAAATCATGGTTTATACCGTGGTTTAAACCATGCCAACCCTGTGACAAACACAAACTGGTCTTTCGCAAAATCATTTAACTCTTGTAAACCAAATTACATTAAGTTCTTTTAGGATATTCAGAAGTATTATTAGGATTTCATAGACAAATTCAGCTCAATCGTATACTTACAATTATGCAAAAGAAAAGCATCAACAAAATTAAATTTAAGGAAAGTTATTTTACAAAATAAATACCTTTGTTTGAAAATATTCCACAAATATTGAAGGAAAAATATGATTTCTTTTTATCGGTTTTTAATTTGAAGAAAAAAAAAATTAAACTTCATAGGTAACTGCAATTTTGGGGCCGCGTAGCCCAGTCGGGAGAGTATCGTTCTCGCAACTAGAAGGTTGCGAGCCCTGAGGTTGCGAGTTCGGCCCTGGGACCGACTAAAGACCGCCGTGTTCGCTAATGGTGACTGGAGCACGTTAAATCAGTCATGGTCGCAAAGTCCTCCAAGTTCCCATACAAATCAATACCTCTGGGGGTGGCAAAGCTAAGTCTTCTGGTGGAATCTTCTGCTTGGTATTGCCTCTAAATTAAGAAGTTCCACATACGGTCGGTAGTGCTGCCATCTACCGAATAGCTACCGAAAGAGGTAGAAATGAACTCTTCGGCGGCTATAGGTAGACTTGCTCACTCCCTCTCGCGAGTGTGCTCTTACATCCTGTGCAGTACTGCCCACTACCGATCTGTACGGGATATGGGGTTGGTACAAAATGCTTAAGCAGAGGTGCCTTAGTCCCCATAGTCCTTGATAAGAAGAAGAAGAACTGCAATTTTTCTAAAAGTTAATGACAAATCATGATATGTTTGAATCGCTAAATTCCCAGATATTTCCCTTTTTTCCATGTTAATTGTTAAACCGGTAAATTTTTCCTTAAGTCCCTAATAAATCTCTCACAGAATTGTTAAATTCTGCGATCACTCCCGTTTTCCATATTTAATTGTTAAACAGGCAAACTTTACTAAATCTCTGATAAATTCCCGATATTTCCAGAATTGCTTATCCCCTGGTATAAGTTTCCTATTTTCCATATTTAAGTGTTCAATGCCGAAAACAAGGAAATTTATCAAAAAGTCAAATTAATCCCTCATACATCTAGAATCGCCATTAAATTCCCTAATATTTTCCCCGTTTCCCATATTTTCCCTACAACTGGACACCCCTACTTTCGCTAAGCCACAACATTTATCACTCTTTTTAACCCAATCACTTACAGTTAACATCCAGAGGTGAAACGAATCCCTTTTACCTCAAGCAATTCCCAATCTCCGTAAGTTAATGCATTTATTTGTTCTGGAAAGAGTATATACATTCTCCTCCGCAATTAGCTAAAATGAAAGGGGGGGGGGGGGATATACAGTTCAAAATATGTCCTATCTCCAAATTGGGAATTCATTTTAAATCCCCCCAGCTTACTAAGCAATTACGCCCTATAACCTCATTAAAGTTCGTATCATCCAGAACTGGATACGAACTATTACCTTTTCGAAATTAATGTTTGTGCAAGAGGATATGCGTTTCAAATATAGTAACTCCCCCCCCCCCCCTATATTTAGTAGAGGCTTTATTCCTCTACCCACTTTCCGAGTTATTGTTTAAATCATTTTGGAGTGAAAGCTTTAGCTTTTGCAATATTATAAAGTGTGCCGTGTATGGCTTTAAATTTCCCATTAAATTCTCCTAGTAGTGTGTGTGTGTGTGTGTGTGTGTGTGTGTATGTGTATTTGCGGGATGATTTTATTAAAGGGGGTGGGGGGTGGGGGGGTTGCGAAGGACTGAGATGAAAATGCTAACTGGTTTTGTGGTATTGAGTGCAAGATTAGAGATTTGAATATGCCGAGAGGGGGTGGGGGGCAGAGTCGATCTGTACTTGTGTAATACGGAAATTTAAGAAATTTGATTGTAGTTACTGAAAGTAAATATTATAATTCTTTAATAGACTGAGAGGCGACTGCAATTTTTGGACCCATCGAACATCATTCTGAATTGTTTTATAGAAATTGGAGAAAAGTGAGTAGATTACGAATCCACTGAGTCTGCCGTGGCAAAAATGGCCGAAACTGGTCAAAAATTGACTTTTAATAAGTTGAACTAAATCCGATTGCCAAATGCGCCATAACTTGCCAGATAATGAGCATTTTTTTTTATTTGGTAACCCTCAGTCTTTAATTTTCAATTAAGAAGGTTGCAGACGATTCGGATGTGTGGCTATGGCTTAATTGTATCTTTCACAAATGAGTCAAATTGTCAATAAACATTACGTCACTGATGACGTAAATGATGTCGCCAATTTGGCTTACTTTTAAAAGATACAAGTTTTCCGAGTCAGAGATCAGAAATCGTTTGCGCTTTTTCTCATTGAAAATCAAGATGCAGTGGGTTGCCATACAAAAAAGTTTGTTCTCTTTTTGGCAAGTTATGACATATTTGGCAATCGAATTTTAGTTCAACTCATTCCAAGTCGATATTTGATCAGTTTCGGCCATTTTTGCCACGGCAGACCAGTGGATTCGTAATCTTCTAACTTTTCTTCAATTTCTATAAAAAATTCAGAATAATGTTCGATGGGGTCCAAAAATTGCAGTCGCCTCTCGGACTATAAGCTTTATTACCACTGATTAAAACAAAACGTAGAAAACTATTAACAGAACATTAAAGTTGGCAAGTTTTCGAGGACAAATGTAATTTGCAATTGCATAAGTATAAACATAAGTTCCTTTTACAATCCAAATGCTTTCAATACTTAAACTAGAAGTTTAAAAATAGTGCAATTTTTATTTAAATGTTAAATTTTTGCAAATAACGGTCTGGCAGTATTATAGTAGACAATATAATAAAGGTCTCGCTAAATTAAGTTATTAAAATATATATATATCCATTGCGTGTATTATTCATGGAATAAGTGTGAAAACATTCTATTGCAAATTTGCATTTATTCACTATCAGAAAGTTGTATGCTGTTGTGGACAGGAATTTTTTATTAAAAGATAATCCATATCAATACAAACATTTCACAACAATTCAATTTTTCGAAACACAATCGCGTTACAGCAAATAATAAATAAATTGTAAATAATATATATTAATAAATAATTGTAACAATAAACAAATTGTAAAATATTCTCTTCTGTCTGTGCATGCTAGTACTAAATGTCCAATTCAGATTTAAGGTGCGATTTCTACATATCACCCAGTCACGGTAAATATTCTATTTAACATAATTTTAAATATATTTTTTTAAGAATGAATATTTTACTAAAATTTATGAGCGGGATATAAAGAGCAAGTTTATTTATCAAAACAGTAAATTACCAGCTTCTCAAACACTTTTGCATATCGCTTGTAATGCAGACAAATTTTTATGAAAATTAAGAAGTTATAATTTCAATGAACATAATCCCTTATATCAAATCATAAACCTTCAAAAATAAAGTCTTAAGCTTCATCTAAGGTCTTAAAAGAACACTAACCTTCCACGAAGAAACCCACAATACAGACAAAACAATACCACGCACAGACAAAACAACAACAATCCCATCGAAAAAAGGAAATCCCTGACGAAAAACGCGATTTCCGTCTCCTTTTTCAAAACTCACTCTTCTCTCTCCCTATCCCTTCTCCGTGATTATAAACTCAAAGCAATGCCTTTTCCTGAAAGCTATCGTTTCTGGAATAGAGCGGGAAAGGAAGACGAAAATAATGCATGCCCTCTCCTGACTTTTCCATACTTTCCGGATAAATGCCTCCTCCATTTTTGACGAGTCGACCTGACCCTATACGTCGGCATCCGTCTCTATTTCGACGTCGATATGACGTCGATATGACGTCGATATGACGTCGGTACGACGAAAGGGACCCCGCTCGTTTAATTGTTGCTGGGATTTAATGCTTAGAATAAAGAAAAGGTAGAATGGATTTCAGAAACTCCGTGATGGATATGAACATGCAAAAATGATATGAACTCTCACGTTAGGCAAGTGAAGTTACAAAAGGTAAAAAAATATAACTTGTATTTATTCCTTGTTTGCGACGTTGTTTTCAGCGAATCGGAATGGTCGTTTAGTTTTTGTGGGATTTTAAATCTTAGTATATAGACATCAAAAAGCTCTGAAGGTATGAACATGCAAAAAAAATATTATTGTCGTGTAAAGAGCAGTATTGAGTCTATTAGAACGGGAAGTTCTGGAGTTGTAAAAGAATCTGCTAGAGATATAGATATTTGGCGAATTTTCCAGATCGCAGCCGAAAAGCCCTATACAGGTTCATGGGAACCGAAAATGTCGCCGAATGGTTGCCAAGTTAGGCGACATTTGGCGATTTCTCGCCAAATTTGGCGATCAAAATTAGTCGCCAAATCCTTCGCCAACTTGGCGAGATTGCCATTAACCATAATGTTAAATGGCCTTCTCCTTGTAAAACTAATTTTCCAGCATTATCTCTGTAAAACTCGTTTTCAAGCATTACGAGACGCATTGCAGGAAAGCGAAGTAAAGACGAACTCATGCACTGCCTTACGCGGAATGTACATAAATGTTCCTTTTTACATAATTAATGCTACGAAATATTTACAAATATACAGAAATTTGTAACAATATATTAGTTGATACGCTCAGATTAGTCAAATGAAGTTACAAAAGGAAAATTTTTTTTTTGCATGTTCGTTTGGGCGTAGTTGTGACGTCGTATCGACGGAATAGAATTTGCATTTAATTGTTGCTGGGTACTTAAGTCTATAGACTTCAGAAGATCTGTGGGTGTGATCATGTAAAAAAAAAATCTTAGTTGATACCCTCACACTAGGCAACCGAAGTTGCAAAAGGTAAAAGTCAAAAATTCAAGTCATTTCATTCATATTTGCAAAAGTTTTAGTATTTTGAACAAGGTGGGAATTTTCAAAAAATCACGAACTGAGAAAAATGCGTTCGAAACATCGAAGGAGCTATTGCGGCAATGCTAAATTCTCCATAAAAATATAGTTTTTCAGCAATGCAGTAATAAGAGCAGCTGAAAAACTTGCCAGAATAAGAAGGTTTCAAAGATTATGAACACGCAAAAAATAGAAAATTGATATTTTTATTATTTTTTGTGAAAACAAGGGCTACCAAGTCCTTAAAAAACGTGTCATCATATTAGTAATTCTAATTAGGTAGAAAATTAGTAAATATTGAAGGTATCCGTTAGCCAAGTGGCCAAGATATTTTCCCTTAGTTGATGATTAAAACATTATTAAAAAAAAAAATGACTAAATACAAATTTAGTTGTAAAAACTTTAAGTTAACTGAGAAGAAACACTAAAATATAAAGTATTACCAAGGAAAACCTTGATTAATCAGTAATAAGTAATTGAATATAGAGTGTCTTTCGATTGGCTAAAATTCACTTGATAAAATTTTGTAGCTACTATACACGTATTCATCCAGTTAGTCATATAATTGTTGCCCTTAAAGCACTACATGCAAATATTTATTATTAAAAAATAGTATACAGTGTATACTATTATTAATTATAGTATACACTTAATTAAAGTTCAAAGTTCTCTAAAAAATAATAACTGGTCAGAATGATTTGAAATTTGATCTGAATATATACGAAGAAGTGAAAAATAGTATGACACAAGAAAAAGAAATTAATTCAAACAATTTTTTTCCTCCTTATTCTAGTATCAATTTTTAGTTTAAATGGGGTCTTTTAGTTTAGATGGGGTTTTTTAGGTCAAATTTTAGTTTAAAATGACCAGTGGTTCTTATTCTTTAAAGTTTTTTGAAAATTGAACTTAAATTATGATTACCCTGTATTTTTAAAAATCCTTTACATTAACTTCGATTTTGTGTGTGTGTGTAGGTAGGTGGCTGTGTATGTCGATGTCAAGAAAATGTGCGGAGGCCTAGTTAACCCCCTTGCCGTCAACCAATTGGGCTGAAACTTGGCAGATAAGATTCGATATCGAAAATATCTAGACAATGCATTTTATTAAATTTTAGGGACTGTCACTATCACTAAAAGGTAGGTTTTTAAGGAGCACTAATAAACCAACTAGCCGTCATCCAATCGCGCAGAAATAGCATTTAACCGATCACTGAGGAAACTCTTTCCTGTTGCCAAGATTATTTTGGTAAATAAATAATAAAATTGCTTTAATAATAATAAATAAAAGATATTTGGATATGAGTGCATTAACTTGCATTAATTTTTAAAGGATAAATTTTGAAAAGTAGTTTAACGCATATTTTGATGATAGAGATGTTTTGAATATTTAAAATTAGACGTAAACAGCAAGCACACACTGACAACAGAATCAGCGCTATATTACACTGTTAAACATTTTGTTCCACAATGCACCACAAATTGGTTCCCATTTAAGTTGCAACCAACATTTGGTGCTTAGTATCACGATTTTATGGTGCTTATGGACCGAGGTAAATCCTGAAACTAAGCACCAATGGTTGCAGCTAAATGGGAACCAATTTTTGGTGCAAGGTGAAACAAAATTTTTAACGGTATAATGAACATAAAAATTGGCAATGCATATAAAGGATTTATATAAAAGACTTCGTTTCCATGGGTTATATTCTTATAGTCCGAGAGGCGACTGCAATTTTTGGACCCCCGTCGAACGTCATTCTGAATTTTTTTTTTATAGAAATTGGAGAAAAGTGAGTAGATTAGGAATCCACTGGTCTGCCGTGGCAAAAATGGCCGAAACTGATCAATAATCGACTTGGAATGAGTTGAACTAAAATCCGATTGCCAAATATGCCATAACTTGCCAAAAAGAGAACAAACTTTTGCGTCTGTCAACCCACTGCATTTCGATTTTCAATGGGAAAAAGCGCAAACGATTTCTGTTCTTTGGCTCTGAAAACTTATATCTTTTAAAAGTAAGCCGAATTGGCGACATCAGTTACTTCATAAGTGACGTAATATTTTTTGCCAACTTAGCTCCCTTTTAATAGATGCAAGTAGACCGTCGCCAGATACCTGAATCGTCTGCAACCTTCTTAATTAAAAATTAAAGAATGAGGGTTACCAAATAAAAAAAAAAAATGCTCATTATTTGACAAGTTATGGCGCAATTGGCAATTGGATTTAGTTCAACTTATACTACACAGACGAAACTCTTAAAATAATATTCATTTCTACAAGCTCTAGACAACACTAAACAGGTGTAATTTAATTTTCGGCCCCACCCTGCAAACACACTCACACTTTTAAAACGCTGAATTTACACACCAAGGCAAAAATAATGTTTCTTGGCCGTCTCTAGTCCGACGAAAAGGCTCTAATTGTTTGGCTGTGGTTTTAATACTTAAGTTTCGCCTTTCGCTGTGGGATGCTTAAGACGGGCGGGACCATTAACGAGGCAAAGTGGATTTAGCACAATTAAAGAGACTCGGGGAAAGGAAAGAGTTGATGTAAAAGAGCGGCAAGGGAAATCTCTTGTTTGGTTGTTTGTCGGGATTGGCAGTGTTTAAAGGCGGCGTTAATGCTGATTGAATTGGGTTAGTTTCTCGAATAGGGGTGTGTCTTTTTTTTTGTTTTGACGAGACAAAGAAATGCGTGGGGACATCGTAATGTGGGGTTACTTTTTTGAGTGTGGTGTGGCTTCTGCTTTTAGACTGAAGAGGCGACTGCAATTTTTGGACCCCCGTCGAACGTCATTCTGAATTTTTTATTTTATAGAAATTGGAGAAAAGTGAGTAGATTACGAATCCACTGGTCTGAAGGGTCAAAAATGGCCGAAAATGGTCAAAAATCGACTTTTTATATGTTGAACTAAATTCAATTGCCAAATGCGCCATAACTTGCCACATAACGATCATTTTTTCTATTTGGTAACCCTCACTCTTTAATTTTCAATTAAGAAGGTTGCAGACGATTCGGATGTGTGGCGACGGTCTACTTGCATCTACTAAAAGGGAGCCAAGCTGGCAAAAAATATTACGTCACTTATGACGTAACTGATGTCGCCAATTTGGCTTACTTTTAATAGATGCAAGTAGACCGTCGCCAGATATCTGAATCGTCTGCAACCTTCTTTTTTTACGTTGAACTAAATTCAGTTGCCAAATGCGCCATAACTTGCCACATAATGATCATTTTTTCTATTTGTTTTTTATTTGTTTTTATTTGGTAACCCTCACTCTTTAATTTTCAATTAAGAAGGTTGCAGACGATTCGGATGTGTGGCTATGGCTTACTTGCATCTTTCACAAATGAGCCAAATTGGCGATAAACATTACGTCACTGGATGACATAAATGATGTCGCCAATGTGGCTTACTTTTAAAAGATGCAAGTTTTCCGTGCCAGAGATCAGAAATCGTTTGCGCTTTTTCTGATTGAAAATCAAAATGCAGTGGGTTACCAGGCGAAAAAGTTTGTTCTCTTTTTTGGCAAGTTATAACATATTTGGCAATCGGATTTTAGTTCAACTCATTCCAAGTCGATTTTTGATCAGTTTTGGCCATTTTTGCCACGGCAGACCAGTGGATTCGTTATCTACTCACTTTTCTCCAATTTCTATAAAAAAAAATTCAGAATGATGTTCGATGGGGTCCAAAAATTGCAGTTACCTCTCGGACTATTTGTTTGTAATTTTAACCAGTCTTATTTCTTCAAAAAAATTTATATTTATTTCGTTTTTTGATAATTTTAAAATTTTCAGATGGTAGCCAATAATTATCTTACTTGCCGTCATCGAATCAAACTGACACTTGACAGATAGAACGCATTGTCATCAACAAAGAGTCAGTCAAGTTTTGAGGCTGCGACTAAAAGAATGCCTTCATACCTAACTCTATTGTCACTTCGGAGGACAAATTAATCCACTGGCCATAATCCAACAGAACTGACTCTTGGTAGATCGACTCGTTGACGGTGACAATGCATTCTAACAAATTTTAGAGCTGTCACTAAAAGATCGCCTTCAGATGTGATTTTATTGTCGTTTCGGAGGATTAATCAATCCACTTGCCGTCATCCAATTAAGCTGTAACTTGGCAGAGCGACTCGTTGTCAATTGTAATACCTTCTATTGAGTTTTGTGGATAAAAAAAAAACGAAATAGTCCGTGGTATGGAAAATATAGTTATCTTCGTAGTGGTCAAAAACTATGAAAATTTTATCTAAGCTCAAAATCATTTGAACAAGTTGGCAAGACATAAAAAAGATTAAAAGTAAAAAATATGTTTTTATGGGTTAATTTTTTAATGGGAAAAGTAAATTTTAGTGAATATGACTACTTCTTGTCTTCAGTGTAACTGAAACCAGGCGTTTTATACTTTAATTAGAATATAAGTCTAATAAATCAATAGGTAACTTATAATTGGGAATTACAACTCGTAGGAGAAAGAGACTACGGTTACAGATCTTTAACATCTAAAATTCAGTTAGAAAAAAAGAAAAAAACAAACACTAACTGTAGTCGTTGAAAATAATAATAACGTTACAGGTAAAATAATTTAAAAAAAACTACTGGTAAGATCAGCAAATTTCAACCTTTTTTAATAAAAATATATACAAAAGGTGGATATAAAATTAGTTACTCAATTTAGCAACTAAATAATTTAAGACACTTACGCGTGATTATGGAGGTAAACAAGTACTAATATATATATATATATATATATATATATATATATATATATATATATATATATATATATATATATATATATATATATATATATATATATATATATATATACAGGGTTCCCACTCAAATTACAGAATGAAAATCAATGACTTTTAAGGACCTAATTAATGTTTTTAAGGACCTTTGAAAATTTGTTTTCGGGCATCATGTCTATATATACATTTTTTATAAAGTATATTCTACCAAAACAGTTACAAGTTGGCGCATGCGTAATACAAATATGTCAGAAAATTTTGATACACTATCCTGGCGGTCACGCGAGGATAGCAAGTCTGAGATGTATTTTTATAAATTTTGCAGTTAGACAACATGCACAAAAATTAAGGACTTTTAAGGATCTCTAAGCATTTTCAAGGACTTTCAAGCACCTCTAAGCATTTTCAAGTACTTTCAAGGCCTTGAAAATAGGTTCAAAAATATTAAGCACTTTTAACTTTTAATGACTTTCAATGACCGTGGGAACCCTGATATATATATATATATATATATATATATATATATATATATATATATATATATATATATATATATATATATATATATATATATATATATATAATAGATGTAAAACTGCGCATAGTGACATTTTTGTTCACATTTAACTTATTCTCACTTTGTACAGGCCGACCAAACGGTATAGTGGTTAGCGTGCTAGCTTCTAGACCGCGAGGTTGAGGGTTCGAGTCCCGTGTTAGGCATGGGTGTTTGTAAATGTATGTTGGCTTGTCTAATGACGAATGTTTCGGCGCATTATAGCCCTCGTGTTGCTGACGGCGACAGATAATCTGAAAACAACCAACCAACCCACTTTGTACAGCGCTTTGAAAACTAAGGCCTTATCCTGAACTGTTACCTTACAACTAAGATTTCAACTGAGAACATGCAGGCTGTTCTTCGTAAAGGCAAAGTAAGCAACCAGATTTTTAGTCAATTGCATTTTAATATCAAGTTGCTTATAAACTCTAAGATGGATAAATAGTCGTCTCAAAACAAGCAAAAAATTATTCTAAGCAACGTCTAGAAATTAGCCTACAACAGCAACAAATAAACGATAAAATATGGCTTTTGCTCACTTACCATACCTTTTAAAAACCACAAACCGCTTAGCGATAAAATAAAACCCTCATAAATGACTTAAAAGTAAAATTACAATAAAAAAAAAAAGCATGCATTACTCTTCCACAAACGTAACTCAGACCCAACCTTGAAGATTATTACTCTTTAAAATAATAATAAAAATATATATATCTATATACCTTCAGTCTCTTCACCGAAAGCAAGCCCGATTTATTCCTCAATTTCCGGTGGATTTAAGGATCGAATCCCGGGTCCTTTTTCCATAACCGCTCCCCAATTGATCCTCGGAAAAGAATCAATTTTTCATGGGGCATTCAACAATCCTCCTTTTCCAATACATTTTTCCCTCTTCATTCCCGTTTTGTTTCTCTCCAGACATTCCCTAGGTTGACTTTTTCCTTTTCTTTACGAATCCAGTGGCCTGTGCTACACCATATATATATAGATATAGATATACATTTTCTTTCCTAAACGACAGCCGTTTGACAGCCTAACTTCGAAATACTATTTATATTTATATCGCGTATGCATTTTTAGGTAAGTCGTATTCCATTCCTAACTTTATATATTATAGATATATGTTGTATTCGATTCCATTACATTGACGAGTATTTATATTTCAGATGCAGACGATTTCGGAATTTTTATTTTAATATTTATTTTTTATTCTTTGGCAAAAGATTTTGACGGTCTATTGCTGTTCTTTTTTCTTATTTTGTCATTGAGCGCGGACTTTTGAATTCTTAAAGAAGGTGGTTTTCTAAGATTGCCCTCGCCAGGAAAAGTTTAGGTGTTCCAGCATGTCCCAGGAGACCTTATTTCAGATGGAATTCGTAGAACACCTACAAGTTTTAACTCGATTCTTAGAACTAAAGACATTCTTCGACTTAGCAAACATTCGGATTTTTCCTTTTATAAAAATACCATTCGCAAAATGATATAGAATGTATTATAAGTATGTTTTCTTCAGAATAAAGATGACTGTCTTTAGAGATTCATGCATTATTTCGTATTTGAACGTTATTTATGATGTCTCAGCGAAAAAACTCAGGAATTGCAGAAACTACTCCATAGCCCATGGACCTTTTAGTTTTCGTTTTTATTTTTAGTCTCAACCTAATATTATTATTTTGTAGATTTCCGCCGAACATAAACGATTGCAATTGTTAAAGTAATGACAAATGTAATATAAAATGATAAGAGGCGCTTTGAAAATATTTGAATGAAAACTATTTTTTATAAATTGCTAGATGTGTGTCGCAGCGTTGGTGGGAGTTTTTGGAACTATCTTTTCCCTTAATATCACAACTTTAAAAAGTTAGTTAAAAACACTTATTCAAATTTTAACATTCTGGCTGTGATAAGCAAAATTTAAGAGTATTTAAAATGTAAGAGTTCTCCGTGTATTAGAAATTACTTTCTATTGAACCACAGGGACGCTGATAGAGCCACAGGCTCTTTGTTTCACTGGTATAGATGTCTTTTTATCATAAAATTACTATTATATTGCAATTTGTATTCCTCATTTAATTGGTAAAAAAAAGAAAAAGGATTCCCCCCCTCCCCCTCAATGTATGTGCATTACAGTGGTAAATAAAAACAAACTGAAAGGGACTTTTTTTCATAAAAAGTAGACAAATTTCGCAAAAGAGAAGTCATAGAATGGAAAAAGGATTTCAAATTAAGAAAACACTCACCCACCTCTAGAAAGATTATGCAAGTGCTGAATATTGCAAAATTATCTTACCTGTAAAAAAGAGAAAGATACAAAAGCTTAGCAATATGATTCCTCAAAATTAAACAAATATTAAATAACAATATTAAAAAAAAAGTTACAGAAGAAATTGAATATAATTTCTTGTTTAGAATATGCAAAATATATATCAACATGACCGTGGACATATAATTTTAATACATTTAATACTTTATAAATGTACAAAATAAATTTACCCTGTAAGTGATCAACTCGAACATAGATTACACGTTAAAAACTAACTTCAAAGGGACATCAAATTGGTGAAATAGTTATTAATAGTGCTTATTTTATAGTCTTCCATAGAACAGTCAAATATTATACAATAATTAAAAGCTAATTATTCATAATAATTTAAAGCATTAAAATACTCCGAAAAAACTACTTTTCAAGTTGAATTTTTGTATAAAAAAATTCAACAATCAGCACTCAAAGAAAAAGACCAATCAAAAGGTAGAAATTTTAGCATAATCAGCACCCAAAGAAAAATATCAATAAAAAAGAATTATTTTTTTGCATCAAAAGTTCAATAATCAGCACCCAAAGAAAAAGACCAATAAAAAAGCAAGAATTTTTGCATCAAAAGATTAACAATCAGCACCCAAAGGTAAATATCAATAAAAAAAAGTCGACATTCTTTAGCATCAAAAAATAAACAATCAGCACCCAAAGAAAAATATCAATAAAAAAGCAGGAATTTTTGTATTATAAGATTAACAATTACCACCCAAATATAAATACATCAATACAAAAAAAAAAGTAGAATTTTTTGGATAAAAGATAAATATAATAAGCACCCAAAGAAACCCATATCAATAACATAGAACAAAACCCTAAAAAAAAAAACATCTTAAATTTGAATGACGGAACCAATTACATATATATAACTAAGAATAAAGTCACGTTTTAAAAAATCACCACACAAATTGAACCCTAAAGACAATTTAAATGCTCTACACTTATAGCATTACCACCCAAATATAAATACATCAATAAAAAAAAAGTAAAAATTTTTGCATAAAAGATAAATATAATCAGCACCCAAAGAAACGTACCAATAACATAGAACAAAACCCTAAAAAAAAAAACCATCTTAAATTTGTATGACGGAACCAATTACATACATAACTAAGAATAAAGTCACGTTTTAAAAATCACCACAAAAATTTAACCCTAAAAGACAATTTAAATGCTCTACACTTATAGAGCATTCTCTAGAACTCTATATAAAAAAAAAAAAAAATTATCCTCCGAAGATCAACAAGAACGTGGAGAAAAGTCCCAAAAACCACTTTGTGACTTGAATTGGCGGGAAAATCTTTCTGGATGGAGACAAGCAAGAGAAAAGAAAAGAGTGTATGTGACAGAGGAAGAGTCGTAAAAGATAGTCCCCGCAAATGAAAGGTTAACGAAGAGCTTCCCAGGGGAGAAATTTAGGAAAGGAGGATGGCTCATTTGTCTCCATCCACTCGCTCTCTCTCTCTCTCTTACTTTACTTTCTCTCCGTACATCGCACCAAAGTGCTGTACGCGCAATTATTGTGGATCGCGCAGTGCAATTGGCCAGATTTTTTTTTTTTTTTTAGTTTTAACTACCCATATGTTAACGTAATTGTTTACGGTCAAAATATTTTTTTTTTCGATGTTATTACATTTTTCTACGTTTTGGAACATTCTGACTTCCAAAAATTGGCCGAGAAAAAATGTACGTGGTCAGCATAACTCGCGATCGGATTCATCTACGATGTACAAATTTGGTGTAAGGGTTTAGTGGCGGCCATGGGACCTTGTCGTAAAGGTTTTCGTCAATATTGAGCATGCGCAAAACCTGAAAAATTATGTTTTTCTGCAATTGAGAAAGAATTGCTAAGAAACGATTTGTATCAAAATCGCTATGGTTATGCCTCTCCGAAATCCCGTAAAAATACTATAAAGGTGTAAATAGTTGAAAAAGGAATGTTTTAACACACACCCTTGAGCATCGCTCATCAACGACTGGTTTCCCTTTACCTTTTCAAGAAAAGGTAAAACACAATGTAAGAATTATCGAAAAATATATAGCCAAATTCGCCATTTTGATGAATTCTTTTTTTTTTTTTTTGGCCCATGTTAGAATTAATAATACTATTCCACGTCAAATTTAAAAGAATTGACCAATATTATAGTGTAATTGAAAGTTGTGCGATTTCCACAACCATAGTTTTTACTTTCAATTACCCATATGTATACAAAGGGTAATAATGAAAGTATAGCATCCGGGCAAATTTTTTTTTTTTAAATGGATTTTTTATTTTGCATTTCTCCACGTTTTGGAACATCTTGATTTCAAAAAGTGATCTAGAAAAAAATGTCTCTCTGTGTGTATGTGTGCACGTGGTGAGTATAACTCACGAACAAATTGACCAACGATGTTCAAATAATTTGGTGTGCGGTTCGTGATGGCACAGGGACCTACCCTTAAGGATTTCGTCAAAATCGCGCATGCACATAAGTAGCTGCCATTAAAAAAATCATGTTTTTTAATAATTGCTCAAAAACGGCTCTAACGATTTAGATCAAAATCGCTGTGGTAATGCCTCTTAAGGTGTCCTATACACCCTCACCTCCGAAATTCACGTAAAAATGTTTTAAAGGTGTAAAAAGGTGAAAATCGAATGCCTTTAACACAGAGTTCTCTTTCCTTGAGCATACCTCATCAACGATCGTTTTTTCTTCTTTGGCCAGTTTCACTTACAGGATAGGATAATGTAAGAACAAGAATTATCACATAAAATTTCACAAAACTATCAATTTTTACTAAATAAATGATGAAAATATAAATACGTTAGATGGCACAAATTCACGTCAGTGTTATAGTGTAATTGAAAGTTGTGCGATGTTCCACACCCCTAGTTTTCATTTTGATATCGTGGATCGATCACGACGACTCGCATGTTTGCTGTTCCCGACTTGTCATTCAATGATTAATTTTAAATAAACCGAAATCTTCAAAGAAAATAAACAATTACTTAATGAAATTTATTACTGGTCAAATCGCCACAAAGAGTTGTAACTTTCTCTGAGATTCACACATAATGGAAACAGGCCGAGTTTGAATCACAAGACCATAGCGCAATAAAATTTTAAACTTAAAAATGTACTGAAATATAGAAAAATGTATTTTTTTAAAACATTTCTGTTAATAGCTAGCGCCTACTGCCAAAATTTACAAGATGAGTCAGAATACACAGATTTAGCTATTTTTACAAAAGTTGTATGGGAAATAAAAGCTTCAAAAACAAACAAGCAAAGAGGTCCTGATCTGTCTCTTAACAGGGAGTTCAATTCTTCAAAAATGGTCATGAAGCGTCTGTTTAAAGTATGATTTTCGGGCACAAGTGTTTTTCACAGATGTTGCTAATTCAAATCGATATATATCCAGAATCATCAACTATTGGCTATTCAAATTTTTAGAGCATTTTATTTCTATAGTTTTAAATATTTTTTCTTAATAGAATTTTATTTTTTGAATTCTGTTTTAAAATATAGCATTTAGATTTAAAAAAAAAATTTAAAAAAATCAATATTTTAACTTTGAGAATTTTTAAATTTTTTTCTAATTCACCCATAAAAATTCTGCGAAAGTAAAATTTTCTTTATGTAATTATGCATTACAGAAGATTCTCAATTTTTTTTTTTTTTTTTTTTTCCAATTACTTTTTCTTGACAAATCAAAATACACAAACATCAATTATTACGGATTTTTCTTGGTTTTAAATTTTTTTTTAAATAAATAATCCTAATATTAAAAAAAAAAAAAAAAACAGAAACACCATCTCAGACATAAATAATATTTCATACATAAGATAAATTTTTGACCTAAAAATATTTAAAAGTTTATTTTTTTATTTTTGGTACTGGACCACCTTAAAAAGTTCTTTGTAAGTGTCGATGTTCAGAGAAATGCTTTTAGGGAGTTTTTATGCTACCTCTTCAGAAACATTTCAATTGAAGATCCTGATTCTGCTGAACCCCCAGACGAGAGACGGGTCAGTGCTTTTTTTGAAGCTTTATAAGGTGGAAAATGTCCTGAAATTAGAGATGGAAAATGAACTCTGACCTGAACAGAAAGATCGTTCCGATACTTTATGCTTGGTTGGTTTGTATTCTCAACGACCTATTTTTATGCACAATAACGGCTAATCAGGACGGGACCTAGATCTTAACGTGGATTCCGAACCACAACGAACAATTATGCCTAATCCCCGGATTCTAACCCATCACCTTTGACATGCGAGGCCAGAGTGCTAACCACACAGCCGTCAGGTGGGCATAGATACGTTATGATTGGTTGTTTTCAGATTATTTGGCGCCGTCAGCAGCACGAGGGCTATAATGCGCCGAAACATTCGTCATTAGACAAGCCAACATACATTTACAAACACCCATGCCTAACACGGGACTCGAACTCACAACCTCGCGGTATAGAAGCTAGCAAAATTAACCACTATACCGTTTGGTCGGCATAGATACGTTATGAATCTTAATATTATAAGCAAAAAGAGACAAATTGTCCCATGTCTAACCTTCCCATAGTTTAAAAAAAATAAAAAAAAAATCAATAATATCCTTTGAAGATATCATTTAAATAAATAAGAATGCCGTTCACCATGATAAATCTTAATAACAAACAAACAAACAAACAAACAAACATCCTACCAACAATCATTCCATCGTCAGGTTTAATAAGAACGCGAAATGCCTTGCCAACAAATCCTTCCTTTCAAGAAAATTCAAGTCAACACCGCAACTTCATAAAAAACAACAAAATCAAAATCTTGGGAGAGATTAAATCATCGCCCCTTGCTAACTCCCAAAAGCAAAAACAAATCTCACCGGACATACCTTTAAATTTTCTCCTCCCCCCAAAAACAATCTCTCCTCGATACGGCTGTCCGACAAGAGGAAAAGCGAAGACATAGCAGCTATTGACAACCTTCACTTTGTCACATTCCAACTTTCTATCATGACCCCCCCCCCCCTTTCCCCTTCTCTCTTCATGTTAGAGAGGGATGAAGAGATGGGGGGGGGGGAGTGCGTCTGATCGAAATTGTCAATACAATTCCTTACAATATCTAATACGTGTATCCTGTCACCGAAGTGTCAAGCCTTTAATCTAAAGGGTGCGTAGCGTTATACCTATTCCTTGTCTCTCCCCCCCTCACCTCCTCCCCTCTTTCCTGCTAGAGGATGTCTTTCACCTGTCTTGAGACGAGATTCTATGGGGAGAAGGGGGGGGGGGAGGAGAGATTGCCCTTTCTACCCCTCCCTTGTTGTCCCCTCTTGTTTCTTGGAGCGGGACATGTAATGTTTTGTGACGCGTGTAGCGCCAAAATGTGATAAGCCTGGTTTACACTGAGGTATTAAATAGTCGTGATGGATGTAAACTTGGGAAGAAAGGTTAGGATGTGGGGAGGAGGCAAGAGTTGTGGTTTTAGTTAGGGTGTTATTTGTATTGAGTATTTAGGATAGTTGTTCCCAACCATAGGGGTAACATAATAGATTGAGAGGCGACTGCAATTTTTGGACCCCATCGAACACCATTTTGAATTTTTTATACAAATTAGAGAAAAGTCAGTAGATTACGAATCCACTGGTCTGCCGTGGCAAAAATGGCCGAAACTGGTCAAATAACGACTTTTAATCAGTTGAACTAAATCCGATTGCCAAATGCGCCATAACTTGCCAAATAATGAGCATTTTTTTTTTATTTGGTAACCCTCACTCTTTAATTTTCAATTAAAAAGGTTGCAGACGATTCAGATATCTGGCGACGGTCGACTTGCATCTATTAAAAGAGAGCCGAGTTGGTAATAAGCATTTCGTCACTGATGACGTAACTGATGTCGCCAATTTGGCTTATATTTAAAAGATACAAGTTTTTCGAGCCAGAGATCAGAAATCGTTTGCGCCTTTTCTCATTGAAAATCAAAATGCTGTGGGTTGCCAGACGAAAAAGTGTGTTCTCTTTTTGGCAAGTTATGACATATTTGGCAATCGGATTTTAGTTTAACTCAATCCAAGTTGATTTTTGATCAGTTTCGGCCATTTTTGCCACGGCAGACCAGTGGATTCCTAATCTACTCACTTTTCTCCAATTTCTATAAAAAAAAATTCAGAATGATGTTCGATGGGGTCCAAAAATTGCAGTCGCCTCTCGGACTATAAGACCAATATATACATTGGGACAGGCTTACTTGAACTAGAGTGACTACGCTGCAACGATGTGTGAACCGGTTTTACTACTCCCTGATTGGTTTACTGGAGCGATGTGTGGCGGATTCGTTAAAACTCTCGATAATATCCGTTGTTAGAAAAGTAAAATATTAATTAAAAATTAAAATTTAAAGCGCTTATTTTCTTGTTGTTATCAACATATATTTAAGTCTGATACAAAACTATGTGCGCAGGTTATCAATATTATAATAAAAGGTGTGATTTGTCCGGAACTATATCTTTCCGCGGAAGGATACACCCTACAGCGTATACTCAAGGTTCAAGTAATGTTGTCTGTAAGTATAACTCGTGGTATATATATACAGAGTCTTTCAGAAAGGAATCCCTAACTTTGAAATAACATAACTGCGAAACAGTGAGAGACAGAAAAGAAGAGACAAGTGGGATGTGAGATAGACAGGTATGGAATTTTAAATGCGACGATTTTGCAAAATTGATTAATGGGAATAAATTTGATGATGGCTGCCTACGGTTTACCTATGCGGCTCATTTTCATACGGATGGATTTGTTAATAAACTAAACTTGTGATTTGGTTGGTTAGTTTGTACGCTCAACGACCTATATTTATCAACAATGACGGCTAGTCAGGCCTGAATCTACAGCTTAACGTGGATTCCGTACCACAACGAACATCCATTCTTAATTCAGGATTCGAACTCGGCACCTTTGGTAAGCGAGGCTAACCCCACAGCCATCAGGTGGGCAACAAAACTGGTTGCAGCATGATGGATTAAAAAAAAAAAATGTTAAATCTAAATCCTTCTGACTCGAATCACTTTCCAAAACATTTAATAAACAAAAGATCTTGACGGGACACTTATTAAACAGAAGAACAAAGTCTGTTATCATATGACAGAAAATCTTTACTTTAAAACTTTTTAGAACGACATATTTTTACAGACCGAAAAACAGAATTCTAAACATTAATCTTTTGCTTGTTGCCATACTTGGCGAGTAATTAAAACTTAAACAGAATTAAATTGTTCACATTAAATAATTCTTTAAGAATAGAGTTTATTCATATGACGTCATTGTGTTCACAACATCCTCCCACCTTGAGTTGTCAAGAGAACACACGGTCTCTGTTTTTAAATCTTTTATATTAACTTTGACTTTGTATATGTGTCGATGGCGGGCAAATCTACGGAGGCTTAAAATTATGTAAATAAGGAGAAAAAAAAATAATGGAAGTATAAAAACTGAAACGGTAAATTACACCGTTCAATTTCAAATTTAAACGTAGTGACCGGTATTATAGTGTAATGGAAAATTGTGATATTCCATACCACCCCTTTTTAACATTTAAACAGAAATTTGCAACAATATTTAGATTGATTTTTTTTTAAATCACAGATACTGAATTCCCCCTCTACTTAACTCGGACATAAAGAAATAGGATATAAGTCACTTAAGCAATCTTTCTCGACAAAAACAACAGGGCAGAAAATAATGTAATCAGCATCCAGCGAAAAAAAACACGACAATCACTTTTAACTAGCTCATTTTACAGAAAAAGATACCAGGAAGCTGTCCAGTTTGACCACCACAAGAAACACCAGCAATATCCCGGGAAAAAAAGAACACCCACCACAAGCCCATCTCCAACCATATAAAGATCGATATAAAAGCCAACCTCCACTTCTTCTACAACATTTGGCAAAAAGAATTCCGCCCACAGTGCAAGCAAGGCCATAAACCGGGGGGGAAGAAGGAAGATTCCAGGCCGGCGATAAGGAGGTCTTTTCCCTGACCACCTGGGACCTGCAGATAAGGTGCTTTGCCTTCACCCCCTTCACCTTCATAGAGTGAAAGAAAGAAGGCACCTTTATGCTGCTGCAGAAGGGAAATGGCCCGGCATCTAATACGGACTCCCCCTGTTTTCTCGTGTAATAGTTTCGGGAGATAACGGGCTCTTTTTCTGCTGGCCGTAATTACGGCGGTGCCTTTTACCCCGTGTCCAAACAATAAATACTGCTGAGGGAAAATACTGGGAGGTGGTGATGTTGAGGCGTGTAATTTTTTTATTTTTATACGTGAGTTGGGGAATGTTTTTGCAAGGTAATGAATTCTTAAATAAGGGCAATTATTTTGTAAATCCTTTATATTGACTTCGATTATGTGTATGTTGTAACATCATAGAGAACTTAGTTTTGTCTCGCTGGGTGGCGCTGCCGAGAGTTGTTTTGGTGTGCCTGTTTTGGTTTAGAAGAGAGATGAGAGAAGACGAGACGATAGGACTCGGACTGGAAGAAGAAGAATGGCAAAATCTTTATATCTATAATTGTTTCTCTTAAATCTAAAATGTTTCGTGTTTGTAGTGTGGATTGTGCCTTGTCCCGTTATTCATGTGTGTGTGGAAAATAAAGATCCTTTTCTATGGAAACGGTGTTCTTGATGATGGTACAATGTTTGTGTCGATCCGCGGAGGCCTACTTAACTCCCTTGCCGTCATCCAATCGAACTGAAACTTGGCAGATAGAATGCATTGTCAATGACAATGCATTCTGTCAAATTCTGGGGGCTACCACTGTCACTAAAAGGTTGTCTTTACGAAATACTAATAAACCAATTTGCCGTCATCCAATTGCGCATTTAAACGATCATTGAAGAAACTCTTTCCCGTTACCAAAATTATTTTAGTAAATAAATAATAAAATTTCTTTAATCATAATAAATAAAATATATTTGGATGCGAGTGCATAAATTCACGTTCATTTTTAATGAATAAATTTTGAAAAGTAGTTTACCGGATATTTAGCTGATAGAGATGTTTTTAATATTTAAAATTAGATGCCAACACTAAGCACACCCTGGCAACAGAATATTATAATAAAAACTTTTTTTATGGGTGATATTATTTACTTTCGCTGGCAACAGAAACGGAGTTTTGTTAATGAATATAAAAATTAGCGATGCATATAAAAAATTTATATTAAAAATTTGTTTTTATTGGGTTATGTTATTTTTAATTCTGTCGAAAAGGTTTCTTTCTTTTCTCCTTGTCAATTTCAAATAACATTTTAATTATGCATGCTATTTCTCATGCTATTTTTCAACAAATGTACTTACAGGGCGGCCAATAATGACTCATGTCAAACTTAAATAATTACATAGTTTTCAGATAAAAAAAAAAAAAACTAATTGACAAACCTCTATATTTTTTAAAAGTGTACTGTTTTTCTAGCACCAATGCAGCAAAAGGTACAATTCTATCTCCAAACACGAAAGATATTCATTATTTATAACTAGCTTAAAACGTGGCTCAATAATTTGTAGACAAAGTGTCTTGATCCATATCAGAGAGAAGGTAGCTTTTTCCAGGAGAAGGGAAATGGAACGGCATTCTAACTTCTTCCCGTTTCGCGTAATAGCTGCAGAGATAACGAACTCTTTTTCTGATGTTCGTATTTACCAAACCATAAACATAAATACTGTTGGGGGTGGTAAAGAGGTGGGGAAGGTGTAGTAACGAGGAAGAGGAGTTTTTGTAGAGCCTTCTTTTTCAAAATAGAGAAATAGGTGTAAAATTTGGTGATAGTTAACCCATTAATGACGGATGGTAAGAAAATTTGTTAAGTAACAAGTTTAATTTTCAAGTAAAAATTCTAAGTAACAAGCTTAATTTTTTGAATGGTATTTAAATATTATTTCAGGCGAATGTAAACAGAACTGTTTACAGCTGTTAAGAATATTCGTAACTTTTTCAGCAGGAGAGGTAAAAAGCAATACATTATAACTTTTTAGAATTTTTTTTTAAAATGCCTTTAAAAAATTACGGATATAACGTGTACCTGAAAGAAGATACATTTACTGTAGTAACAGGAAGAGGGAATAGTTGTTGAATTAACGTGTTTTCAACGAATAATTAACATAGATACTGTTGTGATGGTGAAGAAAATGTGCTATAAATAACAAAGTTAAAATGCTGTGTACATGTAATACTATTTGTGCAAAAGTGAGGTATTTTCAGAAGGTTGCTTCTTAAAAGTGCCCTAAGTTTATAAGAAGTAAGAAAAGGGACAATGTCCAAAACAACAATTTTACTTAATGTCCAGAATTTTACAAAGTAAAACGTAAAGCACAAATATTGTATATTTAATTGCTTCAAAGATAGCAAGTAGTGATAGAAAGCATTTACGATAGTTTTAGATTTAATTTGAATTATTTACTGTTATACATAATTCAATTACTTATATTAAAATCAATTATAAATTAAACAATTAGATTTATGTTTCATCGATGGCTATTATGTTGTTCCTTATAAATTAAATAAGTGTGTATTCCATATCCTTTCTCTTTACAAATAGCATTGCTTAAAAAAAATTTTTTTTAATCAGTTGGAAAATATAGTTAAAAATTATGTGTATGCTAATACAGTGAACTTCAAGCAGACAAGCTTTTCTGTTAAGCGTGATTACTACTTGCAATCAATGATTTATGCAAGGGTACAATTAATTGATTACATATTTCGCAGCAAATGTTTAAAATGTACTTATAAATATCTTAAATGCAAAAAAAAAAAATCAATTTTATAGAAGAATAACGGATACATTCGTTTACATAAGTATTTAGAAAAAATATTATTCCTTCTACTTAAATACCAACATCAGTCAATTTTGTCAATAAATACTATTTAATAAATGCTCTAATAAGTTCTTCGTTAATATACTATGTACTCATGAATTCTTCAGAACAGTCAAACAGTATATAAAAACTCACAGAATAAGTCAACCACGCAGCTTACAAACAAAACAAAAAACAGAATTTAAGGAACAGGTATTCTAAGAAATATTCAGACACAAAACAAAATCGAAACTATGCCAGGAAGACATCCAAAGGAGGGAGAGAGAGAGGGGGGGGGGGATACATCGCCTGTTCCTTTTCCGGAGAATATTTATGAATACCTATAGCGAACAATACACACACAATCACGAAAACAAGCAGCCAATTCCAGTACCTTGGGTGAAGACGGACCTTCAGTCAGGATTGGCAGGGAGCCAAAGAGAGAAAGAGATGCTTGCGTCTACCTGGCACCTGCCTCTGAAGATCCGATTCATCCCCATCCTCTTTTGAAGATACACGTGCCCCATTCACGCCGAAGGAAATGCATCCTCTCTTCAAGAGTGGGATTTCTGATGACGCCTTCATTAAGAGAGAAGGGAGGATGGAGAGATGATTTCGACAAGTGCGTGCTTTTTCTGTGCCGAGAGGAGGATTTTTTTTTTTTTTTCTTCTTCTTTCTTTCTTTTCTATGAAAGAGGGAATTTTATGTTTCCGATCGAAAATGGTAATGGAAGGTGAGAGGGTGTTTGGGATGTGTGAAATTGTCCTCTGGATAGCAGTGAGTGGTTTGTTCGAGAAGGACTGGTATGAAATGTTGTTTCTCTTGAGTGCCACCTTTGTTTAATTGTAGGAAGACAGGTTTCTATGTCGCAGAGGAATTTTATGTTTGCATGTGTCCTCCCCTTTCGAGGATTTTGCGTTTCCGATCGAAAATGGTAATGGATGGTGAGAGGATGTTTGGGTGTATGAAGTTGTCCTCTGGATAGTAGTGGGTGGTTGTTAGAGAAGGACTATTTTGAAATGTTGTTTCTCTGAGTACTACCTTTGTTTAATTGTAGAAGGACAAGTTTCTAAGTCGTAGAGAAGTTTTTTGTGTGTGTTTTCCTTTGAGGATTTTGTGTTTCTGATCGAAAATGGGAATTGATGGTGAGAGGGTGTTTGGGATGTGTGAAAGTGTCCTCTGGATAGTAGCGAGTGATTTGTTCGAGAAGGAAGGGAATGAAATATTGTTCCTCTGAGTGCCCTTTGCTTAATTGTAAAAGGACAAGTTTCTAAGTCGTAGAGAAAATTTTTATGTGTTTTCCTTTAAGGATTTTGTGGTTCTGATCGGAAATGGCAATGGATGGTAGGTGGATATTTGGGATATGTGTAATTGTCTTCTGGACAGTAGTGGTTGTTCAAGAAAGGAATGGCATGAAATGTTGTTTCTCTGAGAAATGCGAAAATTTTGTCTCACTAGAGGAAGTAGGTGCCGATTTTCTCACAGTCATTTTTGAGAAGACTTTTTAGCTTTTATTGCAGCAGATGACAGTGGAAAGTATGTCTTAGAAAACAGTTTGGGAACAACTTGAGAATTATTGAGAGATAGTACACTCATTCTAAAACAAGCTTCAATTTTAATTGCTTTAATGGTTGTTAGTCGAAATTATTTAGAGAGGAGTGATTTAACAATAGGTAAATAAAGAAATACAATCGGATTTTTTTTTCTTCCAGTTTTCGTTTATAGTTTCCCTTGTTGTAATTTAGAAATTAATGAATGACTAACAACGTATGATTTTATTTAAAAAATGGAAAATGCTTTGGCACACTGCAATGATGTTATATATTCAATTACAAGCCATTCAACCACCCAACTTGAAAAAAACCACACAAAAAAAACCCCATCAGAATTACAAACAATCCAAACTACGACATAAACTAGTTTGCGTTAAATGTCAACAACAATTAGTGTCTAATAATTTAGTTAGTTTACGTTAAATGTCTAACAATTTAGTAGTTTAACAATTAGTGTCGAATAATTTAGTTAGTTCAACAATAGTTTACGTTAAATGTCTAACAATTTAGCAGTTTAACAATAGTTTACGTTAAATATCTAACAATTTAGTAGTTTAACAATTAGTGTCTAATAATTTAGTTAGTTTAACAATAGTTTACGTTAAATGTCGAACAATTTAGTAGTTTAACAATTAGTGTCTAATAACTTAGTTAGTTTAACAATTAGTGTCTAATAACTTAGTTAGTTTAACAATTAGTGTCTAATAACTTAGTTAGTTTAACAATTAGTGTCTAATAACTTAGTTAGTTTAACAATTAGTGTCTAATAACTTAGTTAGTTTAACAATTAGTGTCTAATAACTTAGTTAGTTTAACAATATTTTACGTTAAATGTCTTACAACGATTGATAGTATTCTGTTATCAAACAAAGAAAACACACCAGAGATTTGAATACAACGTTAGTTCTCAATTGCTTCGGTAACTTTTGAAGATCTAAAAATATTATAGAACTTTCTAACAATCAATCTAACAATATAATAATCAACATTCTAACAATCAATCCCCAGAGAATAAATTTAGCGCCAAGAGAAAAAAACAAACAAAAAAACCCGAAATTAAATTTCTAAAATACCCACAACTCATCGCTTCACCGACTCTGAAAATCCAAAATCACTCATTAAATAAATAAAAAAAAAAAATAAAAAAAAAAAAAACATTCTGATTTTCAACAACCGCTTTTAATTAAGGACTCGAAGCAATTCAGGAAAAGAAAAAAAAGGAGATTGAAGGAAAGCAATGAGTCACATAACAGTACAGATCATTAACTTTGTATGCTGGAGTAATTTAAAAGCCTGTCCCTTTTAAAAACAGAGGGGCATTGGGAGGCAACTATAAAGAAGGTTTTCTTGAATGCACGAAATGAAGAGATTCCCCTCATCAAACGGAGCATTTATTTTGGGGAAGGTAAGACCTAATGGAGCGTCTAATCGCTTCATGGGCTATTCAAGGGGAAAAGGACTCTCTACCTTCTAAAACCTCGAGTCTGCTCCTGAACATCCGAAGAATTGGGGATTTAAAAAAAGAGACCGGAGGTGAACTGAAAGAAAGTCGATCGTTTTTTTTTATATATATATTATTAAATAAGAGTGTCACGTCTGCTATTAATAATGATAGCGAGAGTTTTGATGTTGTGATGAGGAAGTGCAAGTCGTAAGTAGAAGGGGGGGCGATATGTAAATAAGAGTTGGTTGTTGAAGCATTGAGAAAAAAACTTTATCTTCAATGGTGAGTGTATGGAGTAAAAGGAATCAGTGGTGTAGTGTAAATTAAAAAGGTGTGGGAACGCTATGTCACATAAAGTGAATGATATAAGAATTTAAAATAACAACAACGTTGTATCACTTTTGTTGATAAATCGGTTAGCGTTCCCGTCAAAATTAGAGGAGCAGAAACATTCTTCAAGGAAAGGGAGCAAAGAACTGTGTGTGCCAGACCACAATTTTGAAATGGATTTAGTAATGGATTTTAAAAATAGAGATAGTTGGCCTGAACTTGTGTACGTGAGTTTTAGTCAGTATTCATGACGAGCCATATAAATTTGACGTTTGGAATTCATCCACAAATACAGATCATTCGTCTAAGAAGATAATTGCCATTGGATGAACGACCGATTCGTTAAAATTCTTTTAGTATCCATGGTTAGAGAAGTAAAATATTAGTTAAAATTTAAACTGAAAAGCGCTTATTTTGTTGTTGTTGTTATCAACATCTATTTAAGTTTAAAACAAAAATAAGTGCGCAAGTTATCAATATTAGTATAAAAGTGGTGATTTGTCCGGAACTATATCTTTCCGCGGAAGGATACATCCTACAGCGTCAAGTAACGTTGTCCCGAGGTATAGTTAGGAAGGGGAAATTGCCAACATTGATATCTATTGTGATAGCTAAGTCTTCTTCGGCTTCAAGTGTTATAACCAAGCATGCACTATGCAGAAGTGGTAATTTTAGAGATCAGTGGTAATAAGAAGTAAAAGTTGTAGTATTTCTTCAAACACGCTCAGGAGTAGAAGTCCAAGTAACACTCGGGGTAAAAGTCAGCCAGGCTGATCAGGATGAAGAACCCAAGATCAATCTCCTCTAGTGTTCTGGCCACATATTTAAGTCATGAAAAAATTTCGTACACATTAAAGCAATATTTTGGACGTTTTGTGTGATGAAAAAAGGTTTTTTATGGAATACTACGAATCACTAACCAAATGTAGCGAATCGTTGCACAGAGATTTCTTCTATCACAGCATTTTACTAGCGTAGATTTGTAAAGTTCTCATGCATATAATAAGCCTGAGTGAATTATTTGAGGAATTATGGCATGATATACTAAGTGGAAATATATCTGGAAGCGGCATTTTAGTGACAGTGACAATCTAACGTGTTCTTTTTTTTATATTAACCGAATATTCACATATATTTAAGTCTTCAGTAATTACTGAAGTAAACAAAAAATAAACCTTTGTGTCAACTATTAAGCAAGAATTAAAATTGTCTTACAAAATTAATGTCAAACAATTTCAAAAGTAAAAAAAAATCTCTAACTCGATAACAAATTAACTTGATTCCTTTATTACACACAAAACATGTCTCGGAAAAAATTAAAAGTAAAAAATGCACAATAAACAGGGACACCACCAAGGAAGGTCAAGGGGGTGCACTTACACCCTCTATGAGTCTGAAAACTAGAAATAAAGTGGACAAAATTCTCAAAGGAAAAAAATAGGATCATATGGGTTTTAAATTATTTATTTGAACAGAAAATCAAAGCAAAATAACTAATATAATAGAAAATTCAGTTATTTTTAAAAAAATGAAACTTTTAGTCGCATCGACCGGAAATTAACTGGTCCGCGCCCATGACGATAAACATTACTCTTAAGATGGATACAAAAATACTACAAATTGCATAAAAAAAATATGCTATAAAAATATTTTATCTAATTAAATCAAGTATACTTTTTGTTATAAATTTAACACGATTTGAAAACATGGCAATCCGATCCTTCTTTCCTTTAACTCAACTAGCTTGAAACTTAACCCATAAAAGACGTCTTTGAAATGGATAAACAGTCATTCTTTTCAACCTTTGCCTTGTTTATTTAGATAATTTAAGATATACTTTGAATTTCTTTAGATGTTTTTTGGAAAATTATTTTTATGATTTTTAAAACACACTAAGTGGATCCACAATCGCAATTTATTAGCAAAGAAAAAAAACTAAAATTTCGATTAGGAAGTTTTCTTGCCAACCATCGATAATGGGTTAATATTTAAAGAGACGCAAACGAAAGCGACGAAAGACATAAAAATTGAAGCAGAAGAGTCCCGTGAAGGCTTAATACTTCAGATAATAACAAATCTCTAAAATACAGTTTCACAGTGCATTCCCAAAACCAGAAAGGAAACAAATCCATTGACATCAAGATAACAAAATGGTACAATGACCGAAAAGAACTGAATTAAAAAAATTATCAAACCTAGTATCAAATCGAAACTAAAATTGATGATAAGTTAATTCGTTAAATGCCAAACAAAAACAAAAATAATAAAAAACCGTCTAAAGCTCCCTTATAATGTTACTAGCACGTAATACCCCAATAAAAGCCATAAAGGGGAATATCCAAAGGAGTCATTAGAAATTCCAATCAAAAACGGAAGCAACTTCAATTCTATTATTTCCACACACAAAATTAAGTTCTTTTCCGGCATTTTTTTTTTTTTTTTCTTTTCTTTTTTATCTTCAACCTGGAAACGCAAACCGACACTCAAAATCTTACCTTGTCGGGGAAGACAGGAAAGTCGGGTAAAAGTGTCAACCGCAGGACGTTCCTTTTTTTTGGCTCTAATGACGACCCCGATTTCAAGCTTACCTGTGCAAACAACAAGGTTATAATAGGAGGGCGCCTGTCTGAAGCAAAGCGGCAACTCACCGGGGGGGAAGAAAATAAAAAAAGCTTCAAAATAATACCGTTGTTTCGTTTCTCTTTTTCCTTGGGATATTCGACGCGGTCTGGATTTAAATCGTGGCCGCCGTTTCTACCTGAGAAACAGCGGCGGGCGTCTTTGTAGTATTTGGAAAAGAGATCAGTTGAGGTTTAAGAATAGAGACTGCTGGGAATGTAATGTTATTTCTGGAGGGTGTTTTTGTTTGTGTGACGATCCGCTTTTCTCTCTTTATAATAAACCAAAATTGATAAATGATATACCAGTTTAAAGGCCCAAGACCTCAGCTTCTGAGGAACAGTTTATTTATAATTCCCCGTTACGTTACTTGTTTGAGAATCGAAGTTGAAAAAAAGAAAATCAGAAAATAGACCACTGATTCTGGACAGTTGCGATTGTATACAGTAGATGGCAGCACGATGGAAAAGAGAGAAACGTAATTTAAGCACGTTGTAGAAACTTGAGAATCTTGTAAGGTCCTTCAGAAAGGACTTACTAACTTTCAAATGACAAAACTGTAAAGCAGTGAGAGACGGAAAGGGTAAGTGGTATTTTGAATTACAGGCATGGAATTTTAAATGCATCGGTTTGCAAAATTAGTTACTATTTAGTAATTTAAGTGTTAACTTCTCCCATGCTCAGCATTCGGGTAAAGAACATTCGACGTGTGAGTGCTTACTGGACGCGTAATTTACCATTTAATTATGAATGAAATGCATTTCTGTATTGTGGGAGAGGAAATATTCACTTTAAAAAATGTCTTCACAAGGACTTTACCACACAACGGATTTTTTTCAAATAATTGTAAATTTTTATTTTTATTACTTAAAAAAAAAATATGGAGGAATATGTAAGCAGTATAGCAGATGAAAGGGTCCATTTCTAAAATGTCCGATTGGCATCAGGATTAATCCGATAATAATAAAATACACAAAGAACAGTAAGTGTTTCTAATCAATATCACAACACAAAAAGTTATTAATTAATACAAGCCTGAACATTGATAATTTTACTAATGTCCATCAGAGGAACTTGGATTGAGAAACGAAAACATGACTCAAAATTGCCAAAAAGAAAAAAAATGTGGAGGGGGGGGGGGGGGCAAGGAATAAACCTAAACCTCAAATTAATGGTTTTCATTCGATAACCTTTCAACAAGTCACACTATTACCGATTCAAGGTTCACCAGTCCAAGGACGAGCCGTCATCTTATCAGATCCAACTCTTATACAGATTCGATCCAACTTCGGAAACAACTTTGCAACCGGTTATCCCGCATGCTTGTCCTCACAACGCATCAGGTTATAATCAGTCCCCCAAAAGATACCAACACGTTGCAATGTAAACCGAATCGACTTTTCCACAGTCTTCTTAGTCAATCGATTAAAGAAGTCCAGCCATACATTTAAAAGGGAGGTCCTTTTATAAACAACACACAAGCGGGACTTTGGCCGCGCAACCCTTTTCCTGTATGGCGTCCCTTATCAGGCTCGGACGTTTTATCTGTTTCCTCAAGTGGCGAGTGCTTCACGTGAGCGCACCTCCCCCTTTTAATACCGGTGGTGATCAGGGTCCTCTCTCTTCGCCGTTTTATGACGGTCCAGTCGTTCGCGGGTCGTAAAATTAGCCAATGTTGGCTTAATTAATTCCGGAGAGAGGTTGGCTTGATCGTCATGTAAAAGCGACCGGCGCACTCAAGTGGGGCAGGTGTGCTGTTAATCCTGATGAGATATACGGCAGGGTATTTTTGTCCACTGGTAGAGGAAGAAAACGAACCTCCGTCAAGACAAACATAGAGTAACTTCTCCAAATATTGCCTCAAAATGCGATTCAACTTATTAAGTGGCCAGTATGAATATACATCCAAGGAAAGAGCCAAGAAAGATCTAGACACTATGTACACTTATACAAGATATTTCTGCGCAGAGGCCGAAAACGAAACTATGTCAAGATAAACATTGAGTACTTCTACAAGTATTGCTTCAAAATGCGATTCAACATATTAAGTGGTCATATTACATCCAAGGAAAGAACCAGAAAAGCTTCACACTATGAACCCACAATGTACATCACTAAGTCAAGGTATTTCTGTACACTGGCAGTGACAGAAAACAAAACTACGTCAAGATAAAAATTGTGTACAAGTCCAAAATGAGATTCATCATTATTAAGTGGCCATTATGAATATAAATTCAAGGAAGAAAAGCCAGAAAAGCGTCACACTATTTGTCACGACAAAAAAAAAACCGGAAGTAAATCAAACTAAACGAATGTGTATCGATTACTTTACAATTAGATTTTTATTTATGGTACGAACAGAAAGTATTCTTGCTGTCTATGTATTCTGATGAAAAAGAAAGGCATTTGTTCAAAGTAATGTTATTAGAGCAAGTTCCTACCTATTGCTTTCGAACAAGATTTATATTGATGTGGCACAGGTATGAATATTAATGCCGAGATAGGCAGGAAAACAAACTCCTTCTGCACCATGTAGGAAAAGGACCAGGGTTTATTAATGCTTAAAAATAATTTTTGTATAGTAATCAGCAGCGTATAGTGTTAATTAGTGTGAAAAAAGGGTTGGCGAAATGCATAATATAGTCTTTTTTTACTCTCTTTTCTGTACTATGTATAATCACCTCAATTACTTAAAAATATTTTTTGTGTAGTAAAAAAATGGGCTAATGTGAATTATTCTGCAAAACTGTCTCTTGAGTAGGTATAGAAAGTAGGTGACATTCCTGGTTCGATTATTGGTTAAGGGAGTATTCTACTGTAGAGGCATGAATTTCGCCCGGTTTTTGAAGCGCTGTACAAAGGAAACAAAAAATATTTTTACCATCAATTTTTTTATCATTTGTTTATTGATGTTTTATTATTACATAAAAAATTATTAAAAAAAAATAAATTAAAATTGACAAAGTTATGAGCAGTCAAAGTGGGGGGGGGGGGGGGTAAAAAAAAAAAGAGGGTGTCCTGGCGTGCATTATTCCAACCCTCCTGGTGATCTGAAACATAAAAAACAGACGGATTCTTAATTATTATAGATGCCGCTATCGTATAACCCTTGGATAAGTTAAAAAAAAAAAAAAAAAAAAATTTAAATGGCGGCAGTTTGAAAAAAAATTCAAGCATTTTTTTTTTCAAACTGCCGCCATTTAAATTTTTTTATTTTTTTATTTTTAAACTTATCCAAGGGTTATACGATAGCGGCATCTATAATAATTAAGAATCCGTCTGTTTTTTATGTTTCATATCACCAGGAGGGTTGGAATAATGCACGCCAGGACACCCTCTTTTTTTTTTACCCCCCCACTTTGACTGCTCATAACTTTGTCAATTTTAATTAATTTTTTTTTAATAATTTTTTATGTAATAATAAAACATCAATAAACAAATGATAAAAAAATTGATGGTAAAAATATTTTTTGTTTCCTTTGTACAGCGCTTCAAAAACCGGGCGAAATTCATGCCTCTACAGTAGAATACCCCCTTAAGTGCTGGTATATTTACTTCCTATATCTTCTCAAAATGAGTATATGGTTTTATTTTTACTTAACGTGCTTTGACATTACTCATTTTTATAAAATAAAATTTTTATTTCTATTTTTCAGCTTTTACCCAAAAAGTAACATGCTTCTTTTGTTAATATAATGTCTATACATGATGTGAACGTTTTTTTTTTTTTTTTTTTTTTTTTTTTTTAACCCTCTCTGGATACGGTCTTGTTTCGAGGAGATATCTTAGGAATAGTCCATCCCTTGAAAATACCTCTAAAGGCGGAATCGACAATTCGGCCAACCACTGGAGCTCATAAAATACCTCATGTTAAGTATTACATAGCGCCTAAAATGGGACTGACACAATTAAAAAATGAATTAAAAAATGGAACACGATAGAAGTGTAGCATTCCATTTGGGAAACTACGGAATTTTATCTATCAATTTTCAAAAATAGTTTCAAAGTTCCTCAACAGATAGCGTTGTTGAATGAAACATTTCATCTTTCACAACGCCATCTGTAGGTGAACTTTGCAACTATTTTTGAAAATAGATGGGATAAAATTCCGTAGTTGCCCAAATGGAATGCAGCAAACGGTACATTTCTATCGTGTTTCTTTTTCTTTTGTTTTAATTCATTTTTCAAATTTGGCAGTCATTTTTAGAACACCGCTTCACTGGAAACGCATGTGCGGCAAACAGATAAATGCTTAAGTTTTGCACATTAGTGTATTATATCATTCTTGTTTCAAAATATTTTATTCACAACATTAATTAGCTTGATTATAGTGATTAAAAGTTGAATAAGTGATGACATTGAAGTAATTAACCAATATTCGATGCGAAAAGAAAAAAAAAAAAAAAAATTAGATTCAACTCAACCAACTAAGATACCGGCGCTAAAGCTACACGTCAACATTAGTAGTTATTTGAAACTATATTAAGAAAATATATAACTAACAAGAAAAAAAAAAAAGAAAAAAAACCTGGAAAATTCAATTTGTCAATTATAGTAACTTCGTCAAGGGGTAACTACAATAAGCAACGCTAAACTACGAGAATTTTTCTGTCTATGTCCATCGATATAGATAAACAACTGGATAGACTGCTCCATTGTCAATGCAAAGAGAAAAACGCGCCGGGGATTGCGAAGCTGGTGGGAAGATTAACCAATCACAGTTCACTTTTATAGTTGGATGGAAATGCGAAAAACCTTGTAAAATGCTAGAGTACATATTTTTTTTTTGCACATTATTACTAATTAAGGTCTACTATTGACATTTCTGCTGTGTACAACCCAAAATTTTATTTTCAACCCCTCGGCAATCCGTATTTTTTATCCCACCAACGGCATCTGGCAACAGCTTCATTTTCCCAGCGTTAAGCAGTCTATCCAGTTGTTTATTGATGTCTACGTCACGTTAAATGCATAGAAATTGACATATGTAACAAGCAATATACCCACCTTTACTCCAAAATTATTAGATTGTGGTGGTCTCGTGTACAAATAACCGATACAACTCCTAGACACCAGAGATCTCCTTAGTATAAAGGATAGAGTATCTGGCTGGGAAACCAAAGGTCTCACAATCGATACCCAGCGATCGCATAAAAGCTACTAAGCTTTAAAATCGTTTTTAACCACCACAATGCATTCCAAGTCACACCTTAACATTGCCAGAGGTCAAAGTCTTCTCGAACGTCCGCATCCCAAACAAGAACCCCCAACCTGCAATTTATTCTCTCCCATGTTAGCAACCGCCACGAAACCATATTTTCCTGGGCAAGCAGTAAATGCACTTAAGTGGCATTCTCTTTCTCAGACATAACAACAGTTGAAAGGGAAGGTGTCCCCCGCTAAGAACTTCCTGCGATAATGGACATCACAGCTGAGATTGGGGCGGTTTCCGCGCGGCAGGTGACCGCCCCTGCACACTTCGCTCCTGAGTGGTGTGCTCTAAAAGGGCGGCGGTCTTCAAGTGAAATTGGCTTTTTGGGGTTATGGGTGTGTGGCGAAAGTGAGGTGATAATAGTGTTCGCGGTAAATGCAGTTATAAAAAGGTAAATTGTAATTGAAATGTAGTTCATCGATTCCTTACACAATATTTCTATGAAATCGGGAAAAAATTCAATTGGAAGACAAATTATGTATTTTGTAGGTTTAAATTTACTCCCTTTGTCGTTACGTAAACTAATTCAACAGCCAAAACTTGTGTTAACATAACTCAATGTAAAAATTTCAACAACGGATGGGCAATCATAAACTCTTTTATTCTGAAATAAATGACATATATCCATATTATGTGAGTATAAAAATATAGCTCGGTTAATAAAAAGTACCATCTTAAATATTGCTTTTTCACAATTATATTTAAATATATATTCAGATTTAAAATACTATTTGGAAACGGCAAACAAAATTGTTATTTAAAAGTGAGGTGTTATTAATTGATACCAGAAAACAGCAAACCGCAATATAGAGTTAATTCCAAAAACGCAAAACAATAATTTCAGTATGTTGCTAAATAAACATTGCAAATGTTCAAAGTAAAATTTCAAGTTAAAAAAAAATAATTAATACAATGAAAATAAACATTTTGAGAAATTAAAGACATAAAAGAAAAATGCCAGGAAACAGAAAAGAATTGCAGCTATTTTATAATAAAAAAAATAAACGTTCAATATATTTTATACTAAACTTCAACTTAACTAGACATCACTTAGACGGTAGATCGTCACAGTGCTCATAGGTATTTAATCCATTTTGGCGGCGTGAAAGCATAGTGCTCGCCAAACCACAACCCTATAGAGAACAAAAGGCTACAAGGTTTGGCGAGAATTATGTCTTCACGCCGCCAAAATGGATTAAATACCTATGAGCACTGTGACGATCTACCGTCTAAGTGATGTCCAGTTAAGTTGAAGTTTAGTATAGCAATCGGCTGTTATACGCCAGAGGCCAATCCCCATTGGCCATTTATCAACTAAGGTCCATTTGCTAGAATCAATGCAAGCAAAGGGTAAAGCGCAAGATTAGTCCAATAACGATATACAAAAATTAATCCTACCTCTACCTAACAGGGAAGACGTATCCAAATCCAGCTAACACTGCGAGAAAAGTCCACTTTGCAGACTAAGAAACGCATACCCTTTCAAAGAAACAGCACCCTATATTCCACCCTTACGAACCCAAAACAGAATGACCATCAGTTTGGCTGTGATACCAGGGAAACACAGCACTACGTGGATACTCTTATCGTCGAGGACCAGGTATTTGCTGATCTATCTGACTCAATCCCTTAAACACATAAGACAGGAAAAAGTATTTGGCAAAGGAGAAAGGGCTGAAGTCCAAACACCTTGGCAAATAAGTTGATACTAAGCTTTCAAGGTCGAGGGGGGGGGGGGGAGTATCAATAGATTTACTATAAGAATATAATAATGGAAAATCGAGTTCTTATAGTAGAGGTCTCATGCATCAAGATAACGGATTGAAATGAGTTTTTGAAGCTTGACCCTTTTGAATACGGTCTATAAAGAGTGCTTGCATATTTTATATAACAATTATAGTGTGTGTGTAGTAAAACCATTTAAAACCAGGCAATGTTATTTTAGACAGTTCAATTCCGGAAATGTAATTGTATCGGAAAATAAACATTGGCGGAAAAAGTGTTTTTAAAGCGTAAAAGCGAAACGGTGTTGTGTATTACATTTTAAGAAAGTTTTGTAATATTTTCTCCGTAATTAATCAATTTAGTATTTTTTTTAAAGAATTCAAAAGTAAAAAACTGTTATTATATAGTATAAGACAATACGATGCATATTTCTCATACTTAAAACTCTTATTTTTAATTCGGACTTCATTAATCCTAATAAATTAGATACTAAATTTTCAAGGTTATTTTATTTCAATTCATATGTATTTAAATCAAACACACAGCAATAGCCACTTTTAACCGCTTAAATATATTGGAAAACCGAAAAAAATGTTTGTAACGTACATTTCTACTGACACTACCAAAAGCGAAGTTTTAAAATATTATCGAGGGAAAAAAAAAAAAGACTTTTCCATTAGGGGGAGAAAAAACCCTTTATCTCATTAACAGAGTTCATACTCTTCTTTTTATTAGACACATCTCAGAAATTCCTGTACTTTCTGCACTTTCAGTTCCAAACATTCGCTTCACTTCCAACGACACCAATTATCTACAAGACTTTTTTTTCAGCAAGCGCACGGAAAGTTAACGGCGTCGTCTTTTCCAAGACACTCGATACACTCTGTAACAGTTCCTGAGAAGAAGACCACTCAATCAAGCGCCTTTTAGATCTTGGCCAACAGCCGAGCGAACAGGTGATGCTATAACCTTGTTCCATCCATCCAGAAGAATCCCGAAGCGAGACAAGAGTCCTCCTTGCCTTGGCGGAATTCCCGGTAGGGTCACTTACCCACCAGGATTTTTAAAAAGATGCTAAGTGGGCATGCGTAGGTAGGTAGAGGTGGAATTCTTCCAAGACAATGGGTTTGTGTCGCGCCCAGTGATTGAAAAAGTGTTGCCTGTTGGATCAGAACAATTGGAGACTTGACAGCCCAGCAGTTTAATGTTTATCAAGCCATCTATCTACTTTAACAAAAAACACCACGTCCACAGGAGCCACCCGCCTATACCATGGAATTGAGCGAGTATTGAATACGCTGTAGGAACCGGTTCCTCTATGGTTGTAAAGCATGGAGTGAGCTCAAATCAGCTTGTCTTTTATAGTATAGAAGATAACATACCTTGAGCTCACTAAATATGCTGTAAGAACCCTGTTCACTTATTGCTGTAGGCTATTCAGAAAGCTCAGGGTATGTTAAAATAATCCATATATGATTCATTGCACCAAAACTATAAATAAAAAAAATCTACATTTGGCCATTTTTAGGTTTATTTGAAGACAAGACGAGACAGGAAATCAATTAATATTTTTATTATAATGAATCTATGTTGACCTTCTCAACAGCTCAGGGTCGCATCATGATCCTATATGCTATCTATCTGAAGATTTCGGCGCCAGACGCGTCTATAACATACTAAGAGATCTACAATTTAAAGTTACAACGTATGTTGTCTTCTAGTATAGCCTGGTGGTTAGCGGTACCGAGCTCATAAACGGAGGATTGAGAGTTCTGTCCTCACGACCGCCGAAGATCGGAGTGTACCTAATAGGGGGTTGATGCACATTAAATCTGTTGTGGCCTCAATGTCCTCTCGTTGGTGTGGTGGGGTCGGAGAAAAGACACTAAAAAATTTCGATCTCGTATTCTTCTAAATGTTCAAAAATTACGAGACGTATATGACTGTGTTGAGCCCTTTATAAGTGGCAGAAATAGACAGTCGGAACTTCCAAAACACCTACAGGGTCTTTGAAATAACATAACTGTGAAATAGAAAGAGACAGGAAAGAATAGGCAAGAGCTATGTTTGGATAGACAGGTAGGAAATTTCAAATACAACGGTCTGCAAAATTGCTGGGATTAAATTTGATAACTACAGCTTATGGTATACCGATGAGGCCCATTTTCAATTGGACGGATTAATCGATAAACAAAACTTGTGAATATGAGGTGCTGAAAACCCCGTATGTGTGTCTTGCAAAACCACTGAATTTCGCAAAAGTGGCCTGCATTTTCCAGTAATGATATCGTAAGGCTCTTTTTCATAAGGAAAAAACGATAACCTAAATCTTCTAAATTCATATTTTACAACGATTTATTTCTACTTTCGATATTGTAACTAAATTTTCAAACAGTAATGCTTAAATTTCCGCACCTGTCTAGCAAACATACTACCTGTCTATTCTTTCTGTCCCGTGCTGCTTCACCGTTATGCCATTTCAGAGTTTGGAATACCTTTCTGAGAGACTCAGTATTTGCACAAAATCCGCTACTCGAAAAACAGGATTATATTGAAAAGAGATATTCTTCTTTACTAAGAGAGCGGAAATGTCAATAAAGTTTGTGAATAAAAATAAATATTTAAATATTACAAAAAAAGGCAAACATTAAGTAATTCAAAGGACAAGTGTTTTTCGAAATAAAATGTCTTGTTCAATTCACATAATTTTTACTTCTGTGTTTTTTTTTGTATAAAAATACATATAAGTGTTTCTTGAAATAACTCTTACAAATGTACTTTTAATAAACAGTAATCTTGTATAGATATATTTATCAACTCATCAATGTAATTTAATGGCTTCAATAAAATTTTCTATGGATCAGCCATTTTCTAAACCAGCATGTACCAATCTTTTTAGTGGTGACGAACACTTGTTTTGTAAAAAAAAAAAAAATCAAAAATCTTTGAGGTCCTCTAGCTAATAGAGTATGCGCGTGCTTCATTAATTAGTAAAACAAACTGTAGAAGAAGGATTAAAAACAAATTTGTTTTATATAAAGAAAGAAACTTTATTGTATTCACTTTGCTGTCACAACTATTTAAAAAAAAAGTAGTCTAAGTTTTTAAAAAAAAGTCAATGGAATTTATGGAATTTTTTAACATTGTTTGTCTACATGAGAGTCAATATCTGGATAACCTTAGCCACGCTAATCATCCAATTCACTCTTGTATTATTTATCTTGGATTAGATTCTCAACCAGCATCTACGGCCCAGTACCACTCTACTCGCGACCCATGAGTTGGGATCAGCTGTTCTAAAACAGATATTTTCTAAAAAGAAAACTCCCGAACCCCCACTCTCAAGAAAAAAACTAGTACTTTAAGAAAATAATTCGAAAACCTCCATTTAGTCAACTACGACTAGTTTTCAATTTCAACAGCTGTGATTAGTTAGAACCAATACAGAAAGAGTGGCAACAACCTAAAACAAAACCGGAGTGCTTCAATACTACAGCAAACCAAGCAAGCACCCTGCCGAAACTTCTCTCATCCCCAAACCTCAAAATCTGCAACAACTTATCCATCTCAGGAGACACTTCTGCACCTGCAAAAACCATCCAGCAGACGAGATTAAAGGGGCCCCCTGTTTACATTCCCATCACGACGGATTTCCAAAAGACCCAAAATCCCCAACCGCCCTCTTCTTCCCTAAATCTCAATCCCGAAGAAGACTCCCTGTCGGTCGCTAATTAATCTCCAGAATCCGTCCCCCACCACGCCATCCATCCTGGAAAAGAAGATCTCCTGCTAGTCTCATCCACCATCCGCATCCATGATGGACCTGCATAAGGTTTATAAGACAGAAAGTCGGTGTGTCTCGTAATTGTCGGCTTAGCTTAACCATCCGTGGGTCTTCGTCACTGGAGAACCGCTTACTGATTGGCTGATGTCAGTATTGGGTCATGACTGCTATTTGCCATTCGAGTGTGACCTCATTGTAGTCATATGATTTGATGGAGATAAATAAATTAAACCAATAAAATAGCGGAAATAAAACGAGGTCAGGTATAGGTATCGAAGCAAAATATTAATAAATAAAATTTTCATAGAAAATAATTTTTTTTCCCAAACTGTCAAAATGTTTTCAACGATTTCTAGTTGAAAAGGCTTCCTCATATTTGTTCTATAAAAGAGTTTCTATTTAACTTAATCCTCTGTCAATTGTTCCAATTGCGTCTTATTGCTACTCGAGAATAAATTTCAGTTTTGAAAAGACACAATCCATTGAAAAACAACAAAAGACGAAGGTTTTAAGAAAGTGCTACTTCTTGCAGGAACTTAAAGAGAAAATCGATATCACAACTATTCTTATTAACCTTTACACAGTGAGACAGTGCATAAATGATTTTGTTACAGCATTAAAATGTGTTTTTATACAATATTCACTTGGTTGTCCCAATTCCTTTTCCATTCATAGTAGACATAGTTTTGCGGTTCATAAAATAAAACCTGTTGTTTCTATCATAAAAAGTTGCTATTATTATAATATTAAGTTATTATTAACACACTTAAATAAAGGTAAACCTAGACCAAAAAAAAAATATATATATAAAGTCATAATTGCCTGTTGAACAATTTCAAAGGACGGGGTTGAGTCCTTTCAACAATGAAAGATTGATATAATTCTTGTAAGACATTACTTAATCTCTAACCAGATATGTATAGATAATGTTCAAATTAAAAAAATTAGAAGCTTAATTAGCAATCCCACGTCATTGACACAATTTCAAAGGCTGGACATCAGCCCTTTCAACAATAATTTATTCAACTATCGTAAATATTACTTAATCCATCATATAAGTATGAATAATGTTGAATTTAACGTTTTCGCTTAGTTAGCAAATAACATCATTGACATCAATTAATAACCGTGACGACACGAGAATACCATATTTCTGCAAACAGGAATTACTATAAGGAAAACCACCCTTTACATCTCCCATCCTTAGGGCCATCCCTCTCCCCCAACTCCCTTTCTGCGAATGTAGATCATTGTGGATGTGGATCACGAACAGTCGATACCTTGATTGCTCGAGAACTTTACCTTCACCTATTCCGACGAAGGCTGAATTCCTGATGAGCCTCTTTTCCTTTCCTCCAGAGTATTTTTTTTTTTTCCTTCTTTCGTCCCCCTACCTTTCCTTTTCACCACTTGCCAGTTGTATCCGTGGAAAAAGCTTTAGGTGGTATTTTATTTTCTTTCTTGACTTTATTCTCCTGAAAGTAAGCCTTATTCTGCGACGGCGAATAATGCGAAAGGACACGTACTTAAGAATGCAGGTGTTGAATTTAGAGGGGGAGGGGAGGTGTTACGTTGGATCGTGAGGATTGGACTGCGGTTTCGGGTTTTTAATTAAGAATAAGAGAATAGTGCTTACGTAATAAGTAATGGAAGAACCGTTCCTCCTTTTTTGATACATTATTGCGTTATCCTTTCCCTTTTTGGATGAGGATCTCGATCGATACCTTGATTGTTCGAAATCATTACCTCCACCTATTCTGACCTGTATCCCTGAATGTCGTTGAGGGAAATAAAACGAGTTTTATGCTACCTCTCTTTTTGTAACTTGATGCTGTATCCACGGAAAAGGATTTAGGTGAGGCAAACAATTGCGGCTCGATGTTTTTGAGTAGGAATGAGAGCATGGTGTCCAATCTTTTTGATGCCATGGACTCCAAATGGAATCCTTCGTATTCCAAAATGTTTATTTTTTTCCCTTCAATTATTTAGGCTAATAATTTTTATTTAACGCTATTTAAAAACCAAAAGTGTCGTTTCTTATTGTTAGCGATGTCTTAGGTTGCAATACCTTGTAGAAATATTTGTCAAAGGACGACCCTGAACATAGACAGCCTTGCCTTTTAGGTAATAAAATTTAGAAATGTATTCCTATCTGGATACATCATTGATCTGATCGGCACTGATCCAGTAGATGCAACATCTTTGGGAAAGCTTAAACTCTACCTATACTGACTCCTGCATTCCTGAACTGTGTAATCACCCAATCTTTTAAAACTTATTTAAACTGCAAATAAGTTTTAGTTTATATGCATTTTCATAGACTTAGTTATGTGAAAGCGAATTTCCAGCAATGGTAATCAGGTGAAGGAATATATTTAGTAACGTAATGCTGAAGGAGTAGTTAGGAAAGAGTAGTATGGATGTTTATAATTAAAATTGAAGGCCGATCATGCTTAATTTCTAAAGACTATCACAGATGCGAATCACAATCTATATCTTGATTGATCGAGATCTACTTTTGCATATTCAGATGGGAGCGTGTGTTCCAAAACGTCTTCCTCCATTGATTGCTCTTAAGTGTTTCTACCACTTAATGTTGAGCTCATTTAAAAGACTTGAAAATATATTTTTTCTTCTGCTTATTCGTTCTTGTGGAGGTAGGCAACCTTCCAATGGTAGAAAATGCAAAATAACGTATATTTAAAAATGAGTACGAAGGAGTTGAATAGGATGGTAAAGAATCCCTTGCATATAGAATCACAATCGTTATCTTGAATGCTCGAGATCTACATTTGCCTATTCTGAAGGGACATGCATTCTTCAACGATGGAATTTTAATGCCGGCACATACTTAAAAAAAAAATATACAATGAAAAATTGTACTTCTGGATAAATCATTGCAAGTTCAGAATGTCTACCTGCAGACCAGACAAGAATTAAAAAAAAAAATTCTAGATCGGGGTTTCTTTTTTAATATATCTTTTTGTATTCTTTATTACCCATTTCTTTTTTGCATTTGTAGAAAAGCAAAATTATTATAGTATTTCATTTTACTTGAAGTAATCGTCCTGCAATGAATGATGCCGAAAAGATTTGGTTTGCTGATTATCATCTTCAATAGCTTGCTCGCTAAGAAGTTACATTCCTTTCAATTCACAACTTCCACTGCGCATTTAAACAATTAGAAATAAATATTCACCTTGTGATTGATTATTAAAAACAGCATTTATGAACAGCCAACCGTTGATTGCGTGAAAAGGTGCTTGTTTCAATTCGACAAATAGCAGTTGCATTTTGGTCATCACTTGCCATTTGACTGGATCCCAGATAGTGGTCCATTATAGTTTTGGTAGTGTCCATTGTAGTTCCGAGTTAATTATTAGTGGTAGTAAAACCACTGAAGTGGTCAACTGCCTTTTGGATAGCAAAAGTTGTGGACTAAAAATGCAGATCTTCAACTATTAAGATCAGTACTACATCAAGTTCAACAATTACTGCCTATGGGTCCTGTTGATCCATAAAACTCTACTGGCAAGAAATAAGCTTCCTTTCACCTTGGACAAAAGACACCATTAACTTCATGCCACATCACTCTCGGAGACAAGCCCTTTCCAAGAAAGGCAATAACAAATTAAGACCCGGCGCCTTGTTACCAAATTAGCCATTAGAAAAACAACGCCCACAAAAGTCATCGGGAACATCTCCTACTCGACATGCCGCTGTCATTTCCATAAAGTGCTCTCTCGTTTAAAAAGAAAAAGGTTAGTCGTCACATTGTCAATTTTCCCTCGCATCTGGTTCTCGGTAAATCTTCATTTGTAACTGACATCATCATTTGCATATCAGGGATCTCCAGGTTAATGCTCGCCGATTATGCGGCCACCGCTGCCATAAATTACTCATTAATGTCGCATAAATCGCTCATTAATTCTACTTATTCGTCGGTCAGGGAAGGCGGTAAGCCCCTGACTCTGAGAGGGTCCTCTTCGCTTTTCAAGACACATATTTCGCGGAGTGGGGGGGCTTGTAGTCATTTGAAAAGGGTGGGAGGAGGATTAAATAAAATTTACGAGGACTAACTCGTGTGGATAGATCTGGGGGCAAGGGGAAATGGTGATCAAGTTTCGGAAATGATGATTTTTTTTATTCCCCCCCCCCCCCCTTCACGAAAGAAGTAGCTTTCTGAGAAGGTATGATTAAAGGTGGCTTAGGTGTGAATGCAACAAATCATAGAAAATTTTTTGAAGTCGAAAGTACACATTTGAATTCTTTAACTAACTGCTTCAAAATTAGAAATGCTTGAAAGGGACAGGGTATGGAATGTATTACTTTTAAGTAAGTGGTTGACAGAACTTGTTGGAAGAAGATGCCTACCAGAGATGCAAATGAGACCAGACTAGTCACGATGTTGAAACGAACTGGCTTTAATATGCAAAACCAAATGATTGCTGTGTGATATTTGTTCGGAGATTACGAATAAAATCTGTCTGATTATTACTGAGCTATCATATTTTGATTTTTTAAGTGGCAAATAGCCATTCTTTTTAACTTCCGCTTAAAGTAATAGGTGTACCAATATACAAAAAAAAAAAGACTGTTTTATTTGAACTCTTTCACTGCTTAGAGGAAACGTTGAACTCGACAAAACTGAAATACACGAACAAAGACTTTGAGTAAGGTACACATATGATATGTATTACGACTTTTTTAAAAAAAATTCAGGGGAACAAAGGATAACATCAAGGCTATCATGCACTTAACATCTCAACAATGCCTGAATTAGAAAGTTGAAATATCTTATGAAAGGCACCTTTGGAGCAGACCTTTGAAGGTATTTATACACAATTTGCGTCTCTTAATTGTATTAAGGGGAAATAGCAAAATTCTTTGCAAAGTAGCTCGACAAAGAAAACAAGACTTAAACGACGTCACTGATTATAACATCTACAGATTACTAAAAGCAGCATTGTAAAATACATTGTATTTTAGACAATCTTCGATAATTCAATCTAAAATTAATAATTGAAGACATTGATAACTAAAAAAAGTCAACATCTAGTAATTTAGCAGAGCCAAGTAATTGAACCATGCCTCATAGTATAATAAGTGTTTTTCGTACCTGGTCAGGGTTCCCACTCAAATCACAAAATGAAAATCAATGACTTTTAAGGACCTAATTAATGCTTTTAAGGACTTTTGAAAAATTTGTTTTCGGGCATCATGTTTATATATACATTTTTTTATAAAGTATATTCTACCAAAACAGCTACAAGTTGGCGCATACCTAATACAAATATGTCAGAAAATTCCATTACGGTGCGGATAAGTGGCGGTCACGCGAGGATAGCAAGTTTGAGTTGTATTTTTTATAAATTATGCAATTGGACAACATACACAGAAATTAAGGACTCTTAAGGATCTCTAAGAATTTTCAAGGACTTTTAAGCACCTCTAAGCATTTTCAAGGCCTTGAAAACAAGTTCAAAAATATTAAGTTCTTTCAATGACCGTGGGACCCCTGCTGATTATTTTGAAGTAATATTATTGTAGACATTAGTCTATACTAAACTTCAACTTAACTTGACATCACTAGACGGTAGATCGTCACAGTGCTCATAGGCATTTAATTCATTTTGGCGACGTTAAAGAATAATGTTCGCCAAACCACAACCCTATAGAGAACAAAAGGCTCTAAGGTTTGGCGAGAATTATGTCTTCACTCCGCTAAAATGGATTAATTGCCTATGAGCACGTGAAGATCTATCGTCTAGTGATGTCAAGTTAAGTTGGAGTTTAGTATAACTGGAAAAATTAGTCTATTGAAGCAAATGTGTACATTGTTAAAAAATAGGCAATATAACAATAAGAATTTGTAGAACATAGATGGATAAAATCTAAATAGTCTCTTCAAAGAAAAAACAGCAGCTTTAAAACAGGTGTAACTGCACGTAATTCATGCTTTTCAAAGAAACTCACGTAAAAGGGAGATAAGTTTACACAATGAACGAATACGTATACAAAGCGTAAGTATTAGTAAAAAAGCAGAAAACAAAAAAATATGCAGTCTGCAAATCGCAAACTTTCTCTAAAAAAAAAAGCAAAGAATTAGGGAATAACAAAAAACGCATGTTTTCATTACATTTAAAATTTTTACTTGTTTAACCTATTTATATGCTATTCCATAAAATGTTCCTTGATAGAGATTACAAATGATTTCATTAAAAGGTATCGTTTTAGTAGTTACCTTCTAGAAAATAAATAAAAAATTTAAACTGATACGCAGTATTATGTCTACCTGGTAATTTTAAAGAAACAGAATAGTAATGGGGTGATAAATAACTTGGAACTAACTTCGTTGTAATTCATCGAAATTCCACGTAACTTTCCAAGCTTGATTTCATTCAGTAGCTTTGTTCCACGTAACCTTTTTTTTAGTAAAGTCATCTATCAAACTTTTTGAAATTGCAAGGATAAAAAAAAAAAATTCGAATATAGATAAGTAGTTGCAAATTGCGAATGTTTGGTTCAATTCAATTATATTGTAACTTCGGTATTGTATGTGGTAAATTTTTTTTAAAATATTTTTAACTTGATTTTCATATAATTCGAATTTTTTAATTAGTTAGTACATAAATAAATTACGGTACAGATGTAGAATAGGTCATTTCTTTATTTCTTTGGCGCGATATTATTTGGAGGCTTTTTCTACGGATACATGATGTTTCTGGCAACAGGTTTTATTTTAAGTTATATTTTAACTTTATTTTACTGTTATTTAATTTTAACTAAATGTTATTATAATTTGTTAATCAATTTAAATTAAATTTTATTATAATTTGTTAATTAATTTTAACTACATTTTATTATAATTTGTTAATTAATTTTAAATATTTTTTTATATATATATATATTTTAACTTAATTTCATTATTATTTATATTTTAATTTTCATTTAAATTTTATTTTAGTTACCGTTATCTTTTTCCCCCCTTTTAATTTGACGATTTTACTGATCGTCAATTAAAAAAACGCCAAATGTCATATACCACATGTGTTGCGAAATTAGATGGTTTTTATGGTTATTGAGATTTTGAGCTAAATAAATTTACATCAGGCATCTATATTAATCACGTTTAAAATAATGCATAAGCAGCTTTTTCTTCAAATCCCAGATTATTTAACTGTACATAAAATCTGATATCTCGTATAGATAAACTAGGTTAAGTTTTATTTAGATAAAATTGTTCCCAAATAAGGTACAAAATGTCAAAAAAAAAGTTTACAAAAGATGATCTTCTCAACACGTTTCTTCCATTGTCACAAAACCCAACTTAATTTTCAAACACTCCCCTCAACAACATCAAGGTATTTCCCCACCAAGTAATTAATGCCCCACGAACCCACGAAATAGGCAACTGAAACGACATTAACGAATACTTCCAATCTGAACAACCCCCCCCCCCCCATCAACTCTATAGGCCACAACCTTAAATGACAAGCATTTACCATCCAGCAATCAACTGGGGAGGGGAAGAATTTCTCGTTTTCCAAAGGGGGGGGGGGGGGGTCCACCTCTATCACACGAGAATACAATCTCACAATCTTCTTAATGCCTTCAGAACAGCGCACAAATACAAGGCAGGAACAAAAGTAAACAATAGCAGTGTTAAGCACCGTATTAGAGCGGGCATTGATTTTGATTTACAGACAGCGTTTTACCACTGACCGGGCAAGCTGCCTCTAATAGCCAGGAGATTCCGGACCCCTGCAATTTCTCTCCAGGTTTTTGGCTTCTCCCGATTCCATTCCGGGATTTAATTTCTCTCCGGCAGTCGGTCTTTACCACTCCTCCCGTTTTTTTTTTCCTTCCCCATTTTATTTATTTATTATTATTATTATTATTCCAGGAGAAGAAAGGAGAAAATCGAAAACGGTGCCAAAGGTGCTTTGGCGTAATGCGTCTGCAGTTAGTTGGCGGAGGAAATGGATGAAAAATTAATTGAATGAATGAAGTGAAGTGAATGTGTGGTATGGAGGAAGAAATAGAAACATTTAAATATTCAGTTCTTGATTTAAAAAGAATGGTGCTGAAGAATTGTTGTTTAGTTTGTAAAAAATGCTTTTTAGATGAAAGATATAAAATTCGAATTGAAGAGATTGTTTAAATCAATTGAAGTAAGGCGATAGTGTTTTAGATAAAGGGTACTAATGCATTTTGAAGATTTCATTTTTCAGATTAAAGATTATGATGTTTAAATTGAAGATTACGATACTTAAATTGAAGAGGACGAGATTTAGATTTTAGTTTAAAGATACTGTTACTTGGGGACTTAATAAGAAACTTTTTTGTTTCTTAATAAGAAATTTTTTATTGAGGTTGTTGCAATTTTACCATTTACAGTGTCTTATAACTGCATTCAAGAAGTATTTAACCACTGAATAAATTATCCTGGTTATGTTTCAATTATTTCAGGAATAATGTATCTAAATAAGACTAATTTTTGAACAATAATATTACTTAGAAGACAAAAATTCAACAATAATCAACGAAATTTGAAGGAATTTTTTTTTTTTCAATTAATTTACTTTTATAATTTTGCGCTAGAGGAAGCATTGCGTTAAGTCCATGGAGCGGTAAAATCCTGAAGCTCGATCAAAATGAAAGCAAGTAGGTCTTAATAAATAAAACACATTCGCTTATTCACAATCTGAAAATTCGGGAAACATAGCTAACAAACATCTACCAAAACAAACACGAGGTCTCCCACGGAATCCGACAGGGGCGCAACCGCAAGACAGTCTCGCAACGAACCAGGGGCGCCTCCGCCATTAGGGGCGTTTTAACACTGGGGAGCTCTTCGGCCTCATTCCAATTAAGAGAAGTCTTCACCAAGACGAACCAACAAAAAGAAAAAAAAAGTCTTGATATAGAAAAGGGAACCCAGCAAATTGCATCAGCGCGAGGGTTGCGCCCCTGCGTCTTATTCTCGTCATTCGATTGCGAAAAGGGCGCAACCCCTCCAGGCTAACGATTTGAATAATAAATAGAAGGAGACTCAGGTAGTTTACCGGGGCTGTGCTTGGGTAATTCCGCCCCGGCATTAATACGCACCCACAAACTTAAACGCGTTTACAGTGTGTTGTTATTTATGGCTTGACAGCTGGTTCTGAGATCGCGTGGAGACAATACCGGGGCGCGTTCTTCGGGGCGTCATCTGTTGGTGTAAGGAGGCGAACGCGTCTCGATGCAACTAACGTGATATTAGAGGTGCTTCTTTTCATCATCGCTCTTTGAAGTGTTTCTTCCAAGTTTGAGTGAGTTTTTTTAAGATCTGGAAAATAAAATTTAAGGAGGAGGTTTTCTTTCTCTCGAATGTTTTATCTGTTTCAATTGTCCTTTCCCTTGACGAGTTTTGGAAGTTGTAACGTTATTGAGATATTTCTAGGACGAATTTCGTCTGGGTTTTTATTCATATATATAGTAACGACTCTCATTGATAGGAATGCAAACAATTTATTAAACTAGTCTACCATACCTTAAGTTATTCTCATGGTAAAAGTGAATCACTGCACATCACCATAGTAACAGATACACAAGACAGAGCAAGTCAAGTAGCAAGATATTAAATTCTAAAAGAAACTACTGATGGGAAAACTAAATGATTCAAAATACTTCGGTGATATCCAACAGTAATTGCATCCTTAAATTTTTGCAACAATAATGGCATCAAACGCAATAAAAAAATTGCAACAATAATTGCATCTTATCGCTCAAGTTACCAGTATGTCGCATCAAAACACAAATAACTTCCACCCTTACTTCTTGGAGTTTCCTTCAAGAAAAAAAAGTTACATAGTCCTACTATAGTTGAAAAGGAAGATATATCTTACAACCTCCCCTCCAGAACAAGATAGCAACGAAAAACAACCCTTCCGTTCAACGCGCATATTTTATGGGGAAAGCCATTGTCCCTATAAAAGAACTAAAGCAAAACAACCTCCTGGTCCATAACCCGAAGGTAAAGCACCCACAATCCCAAATTGAGAAACCAGACGTAAAACGAGAAAAACCGCTACAAGGAAGCCTCTTTAAAAGATCTGACCTGCCTGGAAAAGCCAATCTTTGCCTCCACCCCCTAAAAGCATCATGCTCATGCATATGTATATCGGCCATATCACCCACCAAGGTACTGGGATTAGGCGCTTTCATTTGCATTTATATGCTTCGCCTGAAAGTGCATGACATGCATAATTTTTATTTAAATCACCACGCGGCGACGTCATATTATATACATACAGCCAAAGAGAAGAGAGATTTTGCCGTGTGTGGCTTTCTTTTTTTCTTTTTCTTCTTTTGGTTTTGTTTTATATGTGCTTCTCTTTTTAAGGGTTTTCTTTATGCCCTTGTTGGGGAATGACCAACCTGCATCTAGGTGTTGTGTATCTAGGTGGTATTGATTTTATTTTTCCTCCAGGCGATGCTTTTTGGTCGGTATGCTCGGTTGGTTTTAGAGGTGGGGTGTAATAAAAGGGGTTTTGGCGGGCGGAAAGGAGAATTTTTCAGATCGTCAGGTAAAGTGGAGTTTGGAATTTGTGATGAAGGGGGTGTAGAGAAATTGTTGATTGCGCTGGTTTATTTAGCCCATAGATTCTTGACTTTGTTATGCAGTCAACTTTTACTAGCAAAAAAGTCCATTGTTAGCCCCTTTTAATTGCTGATTTTGTAATTTTTTTTTTTTTTTAAATGACATGTTTCTGTCTGATGAATTATCTCGACACATTAAATTTTACAGAAAAACACACATATGGCATTTTTCAGATTTATTAACCAAAATATTTTATTTCTAGGAGATTCTAATAATTAAAGTGGATGAATTAGCTACGAGACTTTCGAGTAGTAATTTTTTACCATTTATTAAACTATACAGGGTGTCTATAAAATGTTGGACACATTTTGATGTTGGACACATTTATCAAATAATGAAGATATAAACAATCTTATGGCATTTTTACACAGAATAACTCATATTTTCATTTGGTACTTTTGTTTGGTTCATCAATTTAAATTTATCTTAATTATTTTATGGTTGTATTCAGATTATCTGGCGCCGTCAGCAACACGAGGGCTATAATGCGCCGAAACTTTCGTCATTAGACAAGCCAACATACATTTACAAACACCCATGCCTACACGGGACTCGAACCCGCAACCTCGCGGTCTAGAAGCTAGCACGCTAACCACTATACCGTTTGGTCGGCTTAATTATTTTATGAATTATTCCACATCAAAATGTGTCCAACATTTGATAGATATCCTGCATTTCTCTTCATTCGATACAATTCTTCATAAGGCAAATTCAGTTAATCCATATAATTTCAGTCAACCCTAACCAAATTTTCTGAAAAGTCAGACTGAATGGGAAAAGACCATTTATTTGTTTTGTAATTTACTTTCTTTTTTCGCCGTTGGAATCATTTGAGAGTTTTATTTCCGTAAAAGATACAGATTCAGTGCAAATTTTATTCATAATGCAACATTGCAGTTTTAGCAAACGATTAGTTGAATTGAGTAAAGTAAAAAACGGACACATTCCAAACAATAACAGCCCAAGCCCCAGTCTGGGAATGCGCAGAACAAAGACCAAGTAAATTAGTCGTGACGTGTGTCAAACAGGTCGGGACAACACTTCCCAACAGGTTAGCCGCATCCGAGCGAAGACTTATTTATAAACACTGACACCGTGTGGCGCGGAGACGGAATTTATTATCTCTCGAAATAGTAAGGTACGTGAGAAATCACCGTCTTCCTTTTCCACGGAACATTTGGTGCGCAACACCACTTCAAAAGACTATCACTACAGTTACAAGAAAAGTGGGTTGTCTTCATTCGTTCAGGATGACGTATTGCTTGAGTACTTATGGAACTCCGGACAAGGTTCGGAAATAGAATTTTTTTGCTGTTGATTTTTTTTGTGACGGTAAACAGTGACGGCCATTAGGAGGAAAGTTTCCACCTAACTTTTCACATTTTTGAATTTTTTTTTTTAACGGCAATATCGCTATAAATTTGTAGTTGTCTTTCCCACTTTCGATACATTTTGATTCCTCATTGATGTTAAATAAGGACAAGGAGATTTGTTCCAGGTAAAGATACTCTTCCGTTAGACGGGCACTAGATAAAAATTGCCAAATTGCAGCGATAACTCATTTAAACTAACAATCTTCAAATAATTTATAATTCCTATAACAAAGCATTATAAGGTTGTTATAGAAACTCTAACAAACTAAAAATATTTAGGGTTGGCGATACATTTACGCGTCATCTTAACATGTTAACATTTAGGTTTGGCGACAACTGGTACCCGTCAAACGGAAGAGTACCCAGGTAAAACTGGGTTGTTTTGGATAGGTTGCTATTCAAGCTGCTTTAAATGCGATTTTATTTTGAGATCATCTTACTGGAGTTTTTCAATTGGTGGCATAAGGATTTGCTTCCAGTTACAATAAAGATAAAGATTAACAATACCAAAGATCTCAATTCAAGATAAAGAAAAGTTTTGGGTATGGAATTTTGCCACTGCCTCAGTACCGCACCGTTTAAAGGAAATATTCTCAAGTTTTCATAGAATGTTCAAGAAGTTTTATTGAAACAATAAGGAGAATCGGTACTCTTCCTTTAGACGGGGTTAATAGTTGACGCACAATACAGAAATACCAAACTTTCTTCCACGATAATTTTGACTTAAAGACAATTCACTTGTTGCGAACAAATTTCATTCAAACCTTCTACAGGGTGGCCACAAAATTCAAGAAAAAAAGTTCCCTGATAATACCCTGATTTCCCTGACAGATTTCTAAAAAATTCCCTGATTTTAAAGCAAACTTTTTTTTTAAATATCACCTATTTTCTTAGGTTTTCCAGATGTCTAGACACCTTGATCAAATAGAACATGTATGCTACAGAGGAAATATAGATTTTTTTTTTATTTTTTTAAATGGTTTTGCTGGTAATGAAAAGTTTAAATTATTCCGTAACACTAAACTTCTAACGATTACCACCCCAAATCTCTGGGTAAATAGCACCAGAATATGGATAAACATGCCTTAAAGCAATACAAAATTTCCCTGATTTTCATGAAATTTTAAAATATTCCCCGATTTTTTCCAGAATCAGAAAGCTCCCTGACATTTTCCCGGATTTCCAGGTTTTCCCGGTTCTGTGGCCACTCTGTTCTATAATCGAATATAAAAAAAAAATCATCAAAATAGAATAGATGATATCCGAAACACAAAATGAACTTAAGAAACAAAAGTGCCAGGGTTGCGGTCAGATGAGAAATAGCCACCATAATATCCATTCTGGCCATAAAACGCGTTAAGAAAAAAAAAAAAGAAAAAAGCTGGAAATGCCTCTGGGACAGATGAAAGTAACACGATACTCGTACCCTCACCCAACTTTCACCTTCATCTACCTAAAGCACATCCCACGAATCATACAGTATCATACCTCATGCAAAAGGGCACCCTCGAGAATTTCTTCCAATGCTCTCTGGAAAGTATCAAATTACGAGGGAAAAACTGGAAGGGAAGGATCGGTTAGGGGGGGGGGGGGGAGTGCACGAATGGAGAGATAATTTTATTCCTTAAAAAGGTAAATGGACTTACCACTTTTTAGGGAAATAATTAATTCCAGGCCATCTGGTATCGTTGGTAAAGAAGTTTGATTGAATGGTAACAACCGAGAGAAAAAAAGAAAGAAATCCTTCAAATATTGAATGCGGTGAGTTTCTTTCAAAAAGGATAAACGAATTAATTACCAGGGTACTTTTTTTTTTATCTATGTATGGGTTCATTAGTTTGCTTTTTAGAAAAATAGTTAACCCATGTGTACCCTGCGCATTTAATACTGCTCAGAAAATTACCTTTTTGGAAGTTTATCAGAATTAGATATTTTATTCTATGCCTGAGGTATAATGATACTTGACTTGGAAAGCAGAGAACTCCAGTGTTCAATGAATTCATTTTCAATTTATCAACAATTAATGAAGGGAATGGTTAAAAGTGAAAAACTACAACTTTAAAAGAGTTATACATTTATTTATTGTAGTATAACGGTGGAAGAGAAAATCTTTGCATGGCCAAGTCGACGCTTCCCCAATACATAGAATAAACTCCACATAAAGACTCGGGATAGCCTCTACATAGTCCCCTTCCATTGAATCCCCTTCCGCAAAAAGCACCAAAATAAAAATAATCACAACAAATAATAAAATGCCATGTTACATTTGTCAGAAGTGAAGGTTCTAGACTTTCAATTGATACAACCATTTATCCTTTTTGGTTTTGCATGAAGGGGGGGTTCTTCACAAAAACACAATTTAGAAATAATATACAAGATTATTGAAAAATCAATTGAGGAGGTTAAAGTCACAGTGGTGCAAGTCAATCTCCATTTTGGGAAACGAAAGGTTTTAAGCTAAACCCTGTTTTGGTTAAATGTCCATATGTACTACAATCTGGGGCCATTGAGGTTATGACTTGGTTCCCCTTTTTCCTTCAACAGTTTAGCTCTCCTTGATTGCATTTCTTTACTTAAGTCATATTTTCACCAATCTGACTTTTGAACCCTTCAATAAAATTCGACTTTTTGTATAACGAACAAAACTACGTTTGACAAAGTTCTATGATGACTTTCATTATAAATTAGTTAATTGAAATTTGTCCTTCCTTTGGGAAAATGGTCCTATCGTAGCATACCTATTTATTTCATAATTAAACAGGAGGGATTTCAAATTCTGACTTAATCTGACCATAGTTAAACAAAATCTGGCTAAATATTTGGATCAGGTTCCATCGATTATTTCCCATCCTAAAATGAGCACAGAGAACAATAATTTTTGAAACTTTCAGCAAATGACTCGACGAAAGTTTTAAGCGCGCAATCGTCGAGAAGATGATCCGAAGCAAATCCCTCATTTCATCAGAAATAAAACTTTCCCCAAATTATTCCACCAGCAACAAAATCGAGCCAACAGCAGCATGCAAATTTTGATGCCACCCTCTCTTTACCCTTGCTTTTAAAACTTTTGTATCGCGCCGCGTTAAACGCTATAACGTCCAAAATCATCACGGCGAGCTACATTAGTCGAATCGCGCAGTCAAAAGCCATTTCCAGAACGAACCCATCCTTTGGAAAGAATCACGCAGATTAGAACTTAGAACCAGAAAAGAGATAGCAGGAGAGAAAATTTCCAAGGTGTACAATGGCACATACCCCTTTTCCCAACGCTACATTAAGTACAGCTAACTCAAAAGAGAGAGAGACAACGCAGAGAATGCATAGAGAGTTAACGAATGCTAAAGACTATCGCCGGCAGCGCCCTCTTTAAGGTAACACAAAATCCACTTTCCTTATCGGCTTACATTCGCAAAGTCCAGAAACTCGTCTCTGGAGGGGTGGGAGTATGTAAAATTCTGCCTTCTGGGTAAACGAGGTCAATTAACGATATCTGTTAAATAACCGCGACGCTTCGCCCAGATAACGTGTCGCCTGCGAGGAGGGCTTTTGTTTCGAACCGAGGCTTGAAATGAAATCGCAGGGAACTGGCAACAGTCGCTAACTGTGCCCGCGAAAATTCAAAAGGGGGGGGGGGGGTTGAAAAGAATGACGCTCGCTACATTTAATGCGAGTGAAACCGAAACAATATGGAATATTTTAACTCGCACGAAACACTTTGTTGTAGATGTACTGCTTTTGGAAAGACTTAATTAGATATTGTGGGTTTGTATGAAATAATTTGTATTTACTGTCAAATGCAGCCATAAAAATACAGATCCATATTACTAAAGGGTAAACAAAAGAAACATTATTTTAAGGATTAGTTCATTTTCAAAAATTATCCCACACATAGTACAAATTTAAATAATAATCCTCAACTTTTAAAATCATATTACAATATTAATTTAACAGTTATCTCTGTAAATGCCATAACAGTACTTTAACACAATGGACAATTCCCGCATTTTTTAATTATTTTTTTTATTCCATTTTAAATGTTTTGAAAAGGCTGTAAATACAAAATTTTCTGCTCACTGCGTTTTTTCTTTTTTTTAATTTGCAACCAAAGTTCGCTCGTTAGTTTTGGCGGGGAAAAATATACATTCGTCTCGAAACCAATATGACGTCACTACATCTGAAACAACTTGGTTTGAAACAAAGCAGCGGAAACCACTTTTGCAAGTTTTTCGCAAATCGCTCTTGCCGGTATGGGATATAGCAATTGTATACCAAACACGCACCAAAAATTGGGCAGAAACTTCATGATAACCATCGGAAGGATGTTTTGACGCCACAGCTATAGGGGATGGTTTTGATCGGAGTGCGATAGGATGAACTTTTAGGGCATTTTGTTTTCTTAATATTTAAATAACTAATTTTTTTTTAGCGTGGGAACTTTTGTTTGAATATTTGTAATCAGAAAGAAATTCTTTATAAATATAAACTACTTTCATCCTTTTTTTTTAAAAAATGCGGAAATTGTCCATTATACCAAATAGTATATGCATCCTGCAATTACTTTTCTGTTGCCTGTAGGAACCTACTTTCAAATGGAATCTCAAGACAAGAAAGCCACTATTCAAAATGGACGACATGAAGTCCTTCAATTGTTTGAATACACACTTTGTTATCTCACACTTGCTTAATTCTGCTGCTCTGCTTATTCTAAAAGATCATAACTACAGCTCTCAGTGTAGTGGATAAAGTGACTGAAACAAATAAATCTTTAAAAAAAAAAAAGACCTTTGAGTTATGAGAATACTTTTCCAGCAGGAAATCTACCGAACTTCGAAGACGAACTTTTGCCTGGCGTTGCTCAAATAGAACAACAAAGAGAGACAAAAGAACCGCACATGACCATCTCAGCACTGAAATTGTATAAAACAATTCTTATTCCTTTTCCACAAACACCGTTGGCGCTTGTTTCCTCTTTCTTTTGACACACACCGGTTGAAGGGAATACAATCCCGTGTGATCTGGCGGATGTTATGGCTTTGCGAATGAGAAGTTGGCGATCGCCAGCACACCTCTTCTTTCTGTCCAGGCGCCAGAAGTCGGTGTTTCTTTTGAGGTTGTCTTCTGGAGACACCAAACTTATGTAAGGAGGGGACTTCCACACATTGAATTATTGATAGTCACAGGTGTATTTTTTGAGTGCGACAAGACTTGCACCTACCTACACGCGCAGGGTTGTATTTCCCATAAGGCCCGTCCTATGGCCATTTGTCTACAACATTTTGAATTAGTGCGTAACCATCAATATTATGTTCAGTGTGCACTTGATTAAAGTCATAAATATGATATTTACTTTTAATGAGTTACTGAAATATACTATGACATTAATTTAATTGTAATCTAAATTGTCATTAAGGTCAGAAATAGCGTCAACAACCATCAATGGTGGATGTGGGGGGGGGGGGGGCTGCTTATGTTGCCTATATCAAACTGTTTTTTTTTTTTTTTTTTAAATTGGGCCCTGCATACGCAATCGGATGTTGAAAATTAAGAATTATCAAGAAGACCATGATGATAATCAGGTTTCGTGGGCGTCTTTTATAAACTATCATTAAAATCATCCGAAAAGAACAAGAAGAAATAGACTGGACTATGTCTTAGCAAAATATAGGCACATGTGCCCGAGCTTCATAATTTAAAAAATTCTACTTTTAAATCCCAATTTTTTGCTGTATTGATTGTTTTGGAGATGCTCTGAAGCAAGAACTATTTGAGGATAATGATGCAACGAAGACAGCATTACATGACAATTTGAATTACTAGAAAAGTATTCCGTGAGTGAAGAGAAGCAGCTTTCCGGGTGATCTTTCAAGGTAAGTTACAACACACAATTTTTCTTTTTAAATTTCTTTATTCAGTTCGACTTATTACGTAACTATTGAACAATGGTCTTTTTAAGGATACCAAAGTTTTTGAGTCATTGTGGCTCCAACGATCCTGATGATTAATCAGGTCCTTGCCTTATAAACATGATGCTATGTTTTTCCAAATATATCATTGGTCGAAAATTGGCTTCAAAAAGGGTTGCCAATCTTATTTGTTGTTACATCGACAAGTATTAGCTGTTTAGCCCATTCCCATTAACATTAAAAAAAAAATCCTTTTTCAGTGAAAATTGTGGAGCTACCTGTTAGGGGAAATTTCAAAATCTTTTGTCATTATTTGTTTTTGTCTCTTTAATTTTAAATTATGAACAGCCTGTGAATGAATATTTATATGAATATTGAATGAATATTTATAGAAACGTTGCTAGTAGTTAAGAGCGATTGTCAGTTTTTTTCTGACCTATCGACCTAAAGCAAGATTGTTAAAAACCTAAATATTACATTAATGTCATGACATTTTGCACCAGATACAAAATCAATAAATGCAGGTCACTAACTTAATTTCAACAAATATTACATGGGAACCTTTTTTTTTAAAAATTTCAACCATTCAAAATTAATTTTATGGTTTTGTTTTCTATCAGTCGAGCTAACCTGTAGAAAACACAAAAACCTATTTTTTTTATCGAGTTTCCAAATTACATTTTTTAACTACCATTAAAAATAAGCACTAAAAATATATTCACTTCCGTCTTACGTCTCTTTAGGGTAGGCATTTTAACCTTTAACTGTTGTGGTTGGATAGATTTGATCATTTCGGTGCAAGAGCAATACGTGCTCCATACTGCTCCAAACAAATCGGTGAACATCAGTTTAAAATTTAAGAAACATAGTACCGGTAACAAAAAAGTTAAAGATAAAATATTTTAGGGTGTGGAAGCATTCCACACAAAAAAATTAAAAAAAATGACTCGCTGTCTGTCAGAACACATAGAGCATTTAAAAGTTAAATAGACTGGAGTTCAAGCAATTAAAGTGAAAGAGCCTCAAAGGTGCAAGTAAAGGTTGGATTTGCATAGAACCCCCTCCGAAAGGAACGGAAATTGCGACTGCAGATTCAAACGGGGCTTCTTCCTAGAAAAACACCAACAGGACCGACTCTCCCGAAACCAGGTGCTATCACGGGATCAAAACATCCTCTCCTCCTCGGACTCAAAATAAGATGTCTGGCTTCTTCCCGTAACCTATACTGTTGCTAGGTGAGATAACGTCTTTAAAGGTTGATCTTCCTTGAGGTTCTGCTCCATATGCTTGCTTTTTTTTTTTTTAACCTACAATATATGACCTATTGCTTTAAGGAGAATTCCAAATAAGGATCATTCCCTGTTAGAGGTCGGCGATATATCAATACGACGATATTTTTATCGATACTTTTTTTAAAATATCGATAGTAAAAATATCGATACAAGTCACAGATATATCGATATTTTTAAACATTTTTAGTTTTTTGATGATCGTTTTGTTGTTCCATGTGTTTTTTCGATTTTGTTTATTCCCTTTTCAAAAATTTCAAAACTAAGGTTTGGACTTGGCTGAGAGACAGTTAAAATGGTTGGTTGTATTCAGATTATCTGGCGCCGTCAGCAACACGAGGGCTATAATGCGCCGAAACATTTCGTCATTTAACAAACCAACATACATTTACAAACACCCATGCCAAGCACGGGACTCGAACCCGCAACCTCGCGGTCTAGAAGCCAGCACGCTAACCACTATACCGTTTGGTCGGCACAGTTAAAATGGCACCCTAACAAAAAAGAAAACACGATGTAATAGAAAGATAAGAACATTTATTAGTAGTCATTAACTTAGCGCCGTTTCTATTGCAAGCGTGTGCCTGGAATTTGCATCTAATTTTAAATATTAAAAACATCTCTATCGGCAAAATATGCGATGAACTACTTTTCAAAATTTCTTCTTTAAAGATAAATGTGAATTTATGCATTGACATCGAAATGTATTTTATTTATTCTGAATGATAATATAATTTATTCATTAAAATAATTTTTATAATTTGTTTATTAAAGCAATTTTTAAAGTTTATTTATTAAAACAATTTTTATAATTTATTTATTAAAACAATTTAGTCATAAATTCATGAAAAGTAGAAATTTGCCCCAAAAAACTCTGGGGAAAAAATCATGTATCGATATATCGATATTTTATCGATATCTTTTTCTTTGCAACGATATAGTATCGATATTTATTTTGATCGATATTTCCTACCTTTATTCCCTGTAGTCGCTATGATATAATCTTCTATCCCAGCGCATTTCGAAACTACTTTCTATAAAACCTTGAAATTTGGTGAGAAGGTACGGAAAAGATCCCTTAATGAAATGACATAAATTGTTTTTATTTAAAGTCCATCTATTACAAATGAAAATTAAAATAGCAAAAGACATAACCAGATGGAGCCACTGCACGTGCGTTGACGTAATTTCAAATATAAAATAAAATATATTAGACGCTATTTTCGAGTTTTTAATTTATGCCATCTCATTAAGTGATCATTTTCGTACCTACTCATCAAATGTCAAGGTTGCAAACAAAAGCAGTTTTTAAATAAACAGACCAAGAAAATTTTAACATAGCGGGTGCAAGGAATGATCTATACAAGGGTTACTTCTTAATAACAGAAATAAATCTGCATCAACAAAATGTTAACCTCAAAAGCCGTTCATAAAGCCGTTCACAGGGTTCCCACTCAAATCACAGAATGAAAATCAATGACTTTTCAATGACTTTCAAGGACCTAATTAATGTTTTTAAGGACCTTTAAATTTTTTTTTCATGCATCATTTCTATATATAAATTTTATATAAAGTATATTCTACCAAAACATTACAAGTTGGAGCATATGTAATACAAATATGTCAGAAAATTTCTATACAGTGAGGATAAGTGGCGGACACGTGGGGATAGCAAGTCTGAGTTGCATTTTTGTAAATTTTGCAATTGGTCAACATACACAAAAATTAAGGACTTTTAAAGGACCTATAAGCATTTTCAAGGGCTTTTAAGCACCTCTAAGCATTTTTAAGTACTTCCAAGGCCTTGAAACCAGGTTCAAAAATATTAAGCACTTTTAATGACTTTCAATGACCGTGGGAACCCTGCGTTCAACACTTTTCTAGTTTCCATAGAAACTCACGTGAGTGTGATGTGTGTCAAAAGAACTATTTTTTTTCAGTATACTTTAAAAGTATACACATGCCCGAATCATTTTAACTCTTTCGTCGCGGAGTTGTCAGATCAACTTGAATTGTGTCGGTGAAAGAATAGTTAACTTTTCTGGCCTTGGAGAAAGGGTTTCACTCAAGTGGAAACTGTGACCATGATTGTACTGCACTAAATTAACAGAGTATTCCTGATTGTAATAGAATGATTAATAATTTAAATTCATACAAAAGCATTCGAATAACTATTTCCAGGGAGGAATATTATATTATTAATAGAAAAGAAGAATACTATCAAGGCCAATAAACGTTTAAATTGTTATAAAGTTAACTCCAAGTAACGTAGGTTATATTCTCAATATAATAAAAGTTTTTCCTCAAATATGTTGTTTGACGTTTACGCTTTTCTTGGAAGAGAAAATGAATAAATGTTTTATTGTAAAAAGTAAACGCCCCTATTCTCTCAAACTCAATGACTTATTCTAAAGAGGATGATAGTTCAATATCTACAGACATGGAACAAGTGTCAATAAAAAAAAAACTTAAAAAAAACCTGAACAAGCGAAACAATAAAACAGGCAAGAAACATCAAATTCAAAAAGATTTCAGAAGCCAGATAACCATAAAGAATTATACTATGCTGACAAACAGGTGAATATAGTTAAACCTATTAGTTTTTTTTTTTTTTTTTTTTTTAATTGTTTTTAAGCTGAATTCAAGGAATTGAAATTTTAATATTATAATGGCTGCTGAATTGTATAATGTCTGTAATGCCTGGCATAGATTTTCTCGCATGAAGATATTTATTTCGATTAAAGATGAATTCGACTTAATCAATATATCTCAATATATCGCGCATTCGGATATATCGCGCATTTTCTATGTCTCCCATTTTTTTTTCTGATTTCCCATTTTTACATTTCATCACATCGATCGATATATCGCTCATTTTGCTTGTTTTCCGACAAGCGCGATATATCGAGGGGCTAGTGTACTAACTTTGACACCCTTATGGGCACACACGGATATCTATCCCAGGTAAGGTAAACGACAGAATACTACTAGCACAAGACTTTTAACTTCCCTCCATACCGATAAAAATCACACAACAAAAAGACTGAAAAAAAAAAAGGGGGGGGGGGGAACCGAATCGTCCAATTTCCAGTAACGGCCAAAGAAGCGTTGCCAAGGAAACAAGCACCATCTGTAAAAAGAAAGAGAAGCGGAAATCCCCTCTACTCCCTCTCTCTCAAAAGCTAGGAAAGGATCGAGTGACCCCACCGGACAGTGGCGTAGTACACCTGGGGGTGACACCTGGGGCACGCCCCTGGAGTCTATCAATCGATCGAATGATGGACGCCCCTGAGCAGTGGTGCTGGGGGGAGGGTGGCAGAAGGTCAGATTCGATTTAGGTGGACGAAGGTCTGAGGGGTTTCAAAAAGAATTTTTTTTTTATTTAGATATTTTGTGTTGAGGGAGAGAGAGGGGGAGGGAGTTGGAAAGGTGGCGAAGAAATTCTAGGGAAGAGGGTAAAAATGTTTTATTGTTATTGATTTTATTCTGAAGCGATTCCTTTCGGTGTAGTACAGTCCGTGTAGGCTGTAGCTGTAGGTGGATATACTAAACTCCAGCTTAACTTGACATTACTAGACGATAGATCTTCAAAGTGCTCTTAGACAATTAATTCATTTTAGCGGAGTGAAGACATAATTCTCGCCAAACCTTATAGCCTTTTGTTCTCTCTACAGGGTTGTGGTTTGGCGAGCATTATGCTTTCACGCCGCCAAAATGGATAAATTTCCTAAGAGCACTGTGACGATCTACCGTCTAGTGATGTCAAGTTAAGTTGAAGTTTGGTATAGTTACTTCTTCAATAGCTCGGCAGGTCAGATGCCTCTTCAGTGATTTTGTTCCATCTTGACCTGTCACGAACCCTAGTTCTCCACATTTTTTAATTTGCAAATGCTAAAGTCTTTGTTAACGCAGAAGTTTGGGTCCTCCTCTAGACCTAACAAAAAATAACTTTTTACAACAAGTTTATTAAGCTTCCGCATAACATGCAAGGTCCATTTCATTCTCTGTATCGTTACGTATTTATTAGTGTCTTGTTCTTTGTAAAGATGGTAAAGTTTGAAGATATCTTTGTCACCGTTTTAGTAGGGAATACTCTTTTCGCCACACTCCGTTCTTAAGTATGCCACCAAAAATACTTCTTAACATTTCTCTCAAAGGTTTGCAACGTTTCTTTCAATTCTCAATGTCATAGTTCAAGTCCCGTGACGCAAGGAAACGCAGATCTTACTAGAATTTTATACATTAGTAATTTGGTTCTTACCTAAGCATATTAGACTTTAAATAATTAAGCAATTAAGTCTAGTACCACAGGCAAGACTATTTCGAATAGGGCACTTGAAAAGTTTATGTGATGTGCAGGAACATTTAAACTGTTAAAAGTAATGTACTTCTTGGCAAATTATTAAAATAGCGTTTCATAGGCATCTATGATTAGTTAAAAGTTGAACCTTAGACCACCGATTGTTAGTTTCAAATTTGGTACACACACTTCAAAAATAAAAACAAAGCTTGAAGATGCAGTACGAAGTAAATTTTCAATATAGAGCGTTTAAGAGAGAACAGTTATAACTGACTGACATTGCGCATTTTGTAAGTGAAATTGACTACGTGTTTTGTCAAGTGAAGATAGCAATAGATTGATTACTAGTGATTTGTTGGAAATCAGAAAATTCACTAACGAAAGTCTGAAAGAGTTACAAGAAGCTGCACCGAAATTTAAACCATTAAATTATTATTTATGGAAATTATTTAAGCTCTTAATACGCAACTTTTTTAAAAAAACCTCTCAAACGGCTTTAAGGAAAGTACAAAATAAATGTATATGCTTAAAAATATGTATAATTAAATTTTATGATAGTTATTTTTAGTTACATTTAAGTTAATTTCCTCATAGATACACGTATGTAGATAGTGGTTGTAGCCCAGTATCTACATACGTGTCTGCCTACAACTGCCCACCATTTTCCCCTCTAAATCAGCGTTCGCCACTAACTTTTAGAGACGGGCCGCTTGACTTATGTAGGAACTTTCCGCGGGCCGCAGATTTATACCGAATACGCCAATAAATATATTGCTTTACTACATATGATCAATGTGAGGAATGTGATAATTACTAAAGATTCAACGGTATATAACAATTTTGAAAACTAAAACAATAATTTAACTTTTTTATATTAATAAAATAACTATTGATACTTGATTCTTGTTTCAAATAATTAAGATATTTAAACCATACCTCCTAAATCTTCCATTTTAGTCGATGTTAATTGCGAGGCGATGACGGCCAGTCCGCTTTTCTCTATCTACTTTGCGTTTAAAACTAGTCTTCGACGCCATTATTGCACTGCAGTCATAGAGATCGCGATACTTCTTTTCACGTTAAAACAAATGAGGTATGCATTGAAGCACCCAACTCCTGCCCATCACATTCAGAAAAGCAGAAATCAAATTGTGCCATTCACGAAACGAGGGGTAGGGTATCATAAGTTCAAAACTAAGCAATGCGTCATTGGTAATAATTCAAACAACTTTTGCTTTTTTTTATTTTTTCTGGCAGTCTCAGAAAAAAAAAAAAGAGGATTTTTCAGACTTACTGACTCTGGCCACTTAATAAAAAACGCTTTTTTTTTTGGTATAAACACATAGTAGTGCAGTCAAATTAAAATAATTTCCGTAAAATTTGATTTTTGCTCTTCTGTACTGCCGGCGGGCCGGAGAAAAAGCTGTCGCGGGCCGCCTAGTGGCTGACGCTGCTCTAAATAGAGGGGAAATGATGAGCAGTTGCTCTATCACTTTTATAAATTTCACAGAAATTGGCGACAAATTTATGCTAATTTTTTCCTTTATTGCCCCTTTACTTATGGCACCCCCTCTCCAAGAAAAGGATGAATTAGAACAAATATCACACACACAAAAGGAAAGAAACAGTACACATCAAACTTTCTCCCAAAGTATCAAAAGACCGATTGCAGTGTAATATCGAAATTACCATCATTTCAATATCACATAAAAGCCCTTAAAAATCATAAGTACGAAACAGTACTTACTAAGTATTGTGCATATATGTAGTAGGTACAGGGGCATATTACATATACTGCAGATTAATTTAAAAAAAAAAAAAACTTTGGAGAAGATTTCCAGAAAACAATTTACAGACTGTCAATCGACAGTACACAGACACCAGCACAAATTTCTACCTCTTAACACAACAACTCCAACTTGTCAAGCTTCGTCGAGACAGACCGACCAAAACAAACAACTTTCAGAGACTCAGAATCCCAATGCAAAAAGACCAGTAATTCTGAATAGTGAACAACACAAGAAGTATTGACGGTTAAAGCGAAGGCGACTGCTGTGTGACTTACTTTTTTTTTCTTCTTTTTCTCTTTTGTTTTGGGTCGCGCCCCGAATCAGGGGAGGGGGGGGGGGAGGGTGTCTGCAAGAGAAAAGGTAAGCGAGCTGTGCAGGCAAGCCAAATATTTGAGTCTCCGGTACCAACAATGGTATTGACCCCACTGTGAGGCGGTAATATCGCACCGCGTCAACTCAATGTGTCCCCTCATCTATCAAGCCACCGCTATTTCCCAAATCTTGCCTCGCTTTTCTCTCTACGCCCCCACCCCCCTTCAGAATATAGAGAGGGGGAAAGAAAGGAAAATTTTTGGCGCCCAGCTACGCATTTGGCGCCATATTGTTTGTGGAGCTTAATATTTCATTTCGTCTCCCTTCCCCCCCCCCCCCCCTTTCCTGCTAGAAATGTGTACCTTCAATAACCTGGGCCGTTTATAAATGAGGAGGTAATTTCTAAAAAGCCTTTGTCAAAACCACACCGGCTTGGAAGTTAAGAGAAATCGCAATCGATTTCTTAATACTTTTGAGCAAAGTTTATCAGTCGGCTATGTTACAATCTTCCTAGTCCAGTGCATTTAGAAACTACTTTCTATGACCACCTTGAAATTCGGTGAGTAGGAACGATAAAGATCACTTAATCAAATGCCATAAAATGTTTTCGTTTAAAGTCCATCTATTATAAATGAAAATTAATATAGCGAAAGACTATTGCTGGTGATGCTACTGCATAGGCATTGACGTAAGGTTGGTTGGTTGTTTTCAGATTATCTGGCGACGTCAGCAACACAAGGGCTATATGCGCCGAAACATTCGTCATTAGACAAGCCAACATACATTTACAAACACCCATGCTTAACACGGGACTTGAATCCGCAACCTCGCGGTCTAGAAGCTAGCACACTAACCACTATACCGTTTGGTCACATTGACGTAAGGATTTCAAATATAAAATACATTAGACACTGTTTTCTGAGTCTTTAATTTAAGACATTTCATTAAATGATCATTTTCGTACCTATTCACCAAATTTCAAGGTTTTATAGAAAGAAGTTTCTAAATGCACAGGGCTAGAAGATTGTAACATAAAAAGTACAGGGAATTCTCTTTACTAGGACTTTCTCTTAATAGCAGGTATATAACTCCTTTAATAATAGACGAGGAGAAAGAAAGGATAATTGAATCTTGTGCTATTTTCTCGAAACATTCCAGTCATGGCTGTTAATGTTTAGTTTTTAATCGTTTTATTAAAAGTAATGGGGTGATTGATTGGGTGGTATGAGATTTTTGCTCGCCAACTGGCTGCTTTATCTGTAATGGGGTGATAAAATATGCCGTGAATGTCTATAAACAAGAAACCAAAACCGTACTTCAAACGTTGTTCCGGTTGAAATCATTAGTTTAACTGTCTATAGTGTTCATGAAGATCTTAGAATAATTATACTACATATTGCATACCAAATCCAAAATACTTACCACCAAATCATAATCTTTAATTGATAGTTTCCAGATAATATGTTCTTATCTTTCTGCAGGTTAAATGATGTTCAATAATTACGAGAACGGATACAATAATTTCCATCGAGAGTATATGATGGTAAGAAATTGGTCACGGTGGTCTTAAGAATCGGTTGATGGTACAAAAGAATATACATAACGATGCAACCTGTCGTTGGAAAATAAGAATCATCGTTTCGAAATAAAACTGTATGTTCAGAATTTGGCAAGATGTTACTGAAGATTTAACTTGCGGATTGCATTACAACCATTTTGGATTGGTCTTTTGGACAAAGTAAAAAAAAATGACAGAAAAAATTCATTTAAATTGCTGGTATCTATCCACGTCAAGTTCAGCGTGATGTTTGAAGATGCACCAAAATCTGTAGTCGTCTCTTAGACAATGAACCTCTTGGCAAATATCTAACTAAGTGGCTTTATTTTGGACCGTTGCCATTGCAATTCTTTACCGAAGCAATATTTTTATACAACTCAAAGGTTGATTTACAACGTTACCAGTCGGAGTACTAGTTGAGGCAGCCATTCATTGGATACCAGCGACTAGCACCATATTAAAACTTCATTCCAATCACTGGAGAAGCCAGTTTGTTAGGCGATTGCCTGTAGCGGGCAGCTACAGTATATCAAATATTTTCTATTTGCTTACTATTCAAATCCTGTCTTTGAAACAACTCCGCTTTCCCGTGACCACTGATATTAGGAGTAATACTCGCTTAATAGCTGGATTATTCCAATTGCCGGTACTACGTAAAAGAAAAACTGGCGTTTCAATCAACGCATGACAGTGACCTTTCATTCGTCCCAGTCACTGGCAACGTTTGAATCGGCTGTAAAGCTTTTAGAGTGGCGGTTGATGATGATCGTGCTAAAAAACGGATACCACTCTTGGTACAAAGTTCCCGGATGAGGTACCCCAAAGGGTTCAGGTAGTAGAATGTTTACTTCCGGGTACTGAATGCCAACTTAGGTCGACTCGAACAGTAGGAACTTTCAATTGGTTCAACTCCCATTCGAAATAATCTCAAACCCAGGCCCGTGCATAAACTATACTTCCCGGAAAAAAGCAGCCGAGTTATTTTAGATAGTTACTTGGCCACACATCATAGAATAACCTCCCAGTCTCTTCAAACACAATGCAACTCAGATCGTCTCGTTACTCTTTTTTATACACCAGAAAATGCTAAAGGTTTTTCCGAGACTGACTTCAAGTGGTCGTAAAAGCAAAGGGTCCAAAGCGGGAAGACCTCCTTTTTGGCAACTTCCTCATTCCCAGGCTTGATTAACGACGGGAAAAAAAAAAACCGCCATCGTTAATTAGGAAGCAGCAACTAGCGCGTCTACTCACAGGTAATCAAAAAGACATGATGTAAAGGTATTAACTTTTGTTGCATTTTGGGGTCGTAAGCACAGCTGTTGTAAATGCAGTTACGACAAATCTTAAAAACACTGCATCAAGAAGAGGGAATGAAATACGGTTGGACTGGAGCTCAAGTGAGATGTAAACATGCTCATGAATCAAATGAGAAAGAGTTTCTGAAAAAGAGGTTTTTGGTGGAGAGCCGTTTGCTTTTCCACAGAGAAAAGACATTTTTTTTTTAAAGTGTCGCGAACATCGAAAGTAGCTGAAAAAAGAAGAAAAAAACTTTAAAGGTCTGGTCATGAACTCCATATCTATAATCTGTCTTGATAATTTGTGTGTCCACAAAATATGCCTACCCGTTTGAAGGTCCCCGTCAACTGCATGTAAAGTACGTTCTTACTCAACGAATAGCTGGCTGTTTTCAGATTATCTGGAGCCGTCAGCAACACGAGGGCTATAATGCGCCGAAACATTCGTCATTAGACAAGCCAACATACATTTACAAACACCCATGCCAACACGGGACTCGAACCCGCAACCTCGCGGTCTAGAAGCTAGCACGCTAACCACTATACCGTTTGGTCGGCCTTACTCAACGAATAGAACATTTCACGTATTGCCAAAATGGCGGAAAGTGTAATAATATGTACAAGTATTTACAGTACTCGAAGAAAAATTAATTTGGAACGCTTGGTATATCTTCTGTGTCAATTAATGGAGGGGGGGGGGGGGGCGAAATACCGTTGAATAATTCGTTGCCAAAATTTGTTCCCTTCTTTTTATCATGTACACATTTTTCTAAAAACAACATTTTGCCGGATTTTTTTTTTTTTTTTCAGGAACCATATGCACATTAAGCAGCTTCACACTTTCAAGATTTCAATAGAAAAAAAACTTTATCCTTAAACTCTTAGAACCGAAAATATATCCGTCGATCGAATTTTTTTTTTTACGTACGGCACAAAAATAATCAAGTGTGATTATGAAATGATTTCACGGCGTTTCTGTCTCGATAATTTTGGCGATGATCCAGAAAAGCAGTTCGCAATCTCAAAAATATCCAACTCAGGGGCGAAAAGGGGTTCATACTTGGGGGATGAAAACAGTTATAATGTAAAATAGAGGAAGATATACGCAGCGTTATTGTGAACAACAAAAAATAGCCGAATAAGAATATAATTGTGCACTAATGTAGTCAGAAATTTTTTCTGAGGGTTTTAGGCGAGTTTAGTCTGATAAAACTCTATTAAGTCTACTAAAAATAATGAAAATTTAAAAAAAAGCAGAACTTCTAAGACGAAAAAAAAAAAAAAAAAAAGCGGAAATACGCATAAAAATGGAAGATTTTAACTCCTGCGTACTACATAACTAACTGTCAAGATTTTATTGCGATTCTCAATAAGTTGGTTGTATTTCAATTTATTTAATGCAAAGGTAACACAAAGGCCAGGCTGAGCCGATTCCCAATGAGCTTTGCAAAAATGGATTGTTATTAAAGTAAACACACTCTAGTGGAGAACTTTCAACGAACGAAATCAGAGTTTTTCAGCCAAGTTAATGTTAAGATTTTCAACTTCCATACTCATCCAGTGTAGTTTCCGAAGTTGAACATATAACTAATAAACTGCAGTTAAGAAGAAGTCCTAGTTAAGGATCATTCCTTATACTTACTATGCTACAAGTTTCTAGCCCAGTGCATTTAGAAACTAGTTTTTTTTTTTTTATAAAACCCTGAAATTCGGGGTGTTGGTACGAAAATTAAAAGTCACAGGTATATCGATACAACGATATTTTATCGATATATTTTTTTTAAATATCGATATTAAAAATATTGATAAAAGTCACAGATATATCGATATATTGAAACATTTTTATTTTTTTAACGATCGTTTTGTAGTTCCATGTGTTTTTTCGATTTTCTTTATTCCTTATTCAAAAACCTCAAAACTAAAATTTTGACTCGGCTGAGGGACAGTTAAAATGGCACCAATATTCAATATTTTCTATACACTTCATAATCATGGGCTCCAACAGGAGGGTACAAGGGAGTGCACCTCCCTGGCTTTTGAAAATTAAAATTAAATTGGAAAAAAAGCGGTAATTATATATATATATTCATCCCTCTGTTAATTTTTTAACTATTTATGTTGTAAAAAATATTACGCTAAATAGTCAGCGTTGCCATTAAATGCTATTGAAAATTATCTAATTGTTACTTAAAAATATTGCGCCAATTCGTTTCAGGCAAAATAGAAAATCAAATAAAACAAAATCATATATCGATATTTTATCGATATTGTTTTCTATGCAACGATATATTATCGATATTTATGACCTCTAATTTCAAATATAAAATAAAACATATTGGACGCTATTTTCGAGTTTTTAATTTATGCCATTTTTTTATGTGATCATTTTTTGTACCTACTCACCAAATGTCAAGGTTTCATAGAAAGTTCGTTAGTCTTTTAATCTCACATAGAATGCAATATTTTCTAGAACACATAAATCTGTTAAAATATATTGCTTCAAATCGTATGAAATTTAGCAAAAGCTATGTAACGATAAGAGAAAACTATTTATAAAATTCATGAGGGATGATAACCATAGAGGATATTTAATCTAATTTCAATTTAAAAAAAAACAACAATAATTTTGTATTAATTTTTTTTCTACTTCAGTGGCTCTAGCTATGAAATGAAAACTAGACATAACTATAGACTAGAAATAGCTAGACATGAAAATTGTCATTTGGAAATTTAAAAATCGAAATTCAAATTTTAGTTGCTGTTAAATCAGTATTAAAAGTAATTGCATTTCTTTTTTTACGTCTAATGATAATGCCATATCCCCAGCACATTGTGAAAAATTGGAATTTTCAGCTTTTCACAAAGTGTTCAGGGGAGCAAAAAACCTACTAAGGTGCCATATCAACTTTAAAAGTTTTAGCACTTTTTTCAATTGCCACAAACTTATTTCAGTAATCAAGTTGCAGCTTTTAGTAATTATATATTTTCTTCGTGTTACCTAATATACCAAATAGGCGCAGTATTGTTAAGTATCGTGCTGCCTTAACGTCATGAAACCCAAATACATCAGTCACTAAGCCGAACAATATGTTTTTAAGCAATATTTAGCGGAAAATTACAGAGCTAGTCCAATGTATAAGAAATGAATAAGAAGAAGAATAAGAATGAATAAGAATGAAGAATACTCATAAAAACAAAGTTTTTAATATAAATCCTTTATATGCATTGCCAATTTTTATATTCATTAACATAGCGTCGTTTCTGTTGCCAGCGTGTTCTTGTGTTTAATATTTAAAAATAGATGCAAACACCATCTTTTTCAGCAAAATATGCGGTAAACTACTTTTATAAAAACTTATTCATTAAAAATGTATGTGAATTCAAGCATTCACATCCAAATACCTTTTATTTATTCTGATAAAAATAATTTTATCATTTATTGAAACAATTTTGGCAACAGGAAAGAGTTTCTTCAATGATTGGTTAAATGCTATTTCAGCGCGATTGGATGACGGCAAAAGGAGGGGGGGGGGGGGTCGATTAGGTCTCCGTAGATTTGCCCGCCATCGATAACACATACACACAAAATCGAAGTTAAAATAAAGGATTTAAAAAGACTAAAACTTTTGAATTTGAAACACAAGTTTAAAAAAAACAGAGAGAAATACAAAATTTCCGATGCAATTTATAAAAATCTAGCTTTCCCTGTAACACAACACCGACAGATTGGCGAGCACTTTGGCGATGATGCCCGTCAAGTTGGCAACCTAACGTGTCAGCGAGAAAGAATGGATGAAGGTAAAAGCGTTGTTGAGAAACTGCGCTCCGAGATCTTTCATAAATCGTTATCATAACGACGGATATTTACATCACAAGACCACCTGTCACTGACACTGCCCGTCCACCTCTGCGCCGAACCCCTTATTTCACACTACTTTCTCTCCTTCCAGGGTGACAAGCATTCTTCCCTTTCATCTTATTATTTACACGTGTCTTACATCCGAATATATATATATAAAAAAAAATTCCGTCGCTACACTCGTTTGTTTTTTCGAAACAATCCTGGAAGAGGAATGAAAAATATATTTCATTTTAAGCCTTGTGTTTTTTTTTTTTTTTTTTTGACAGTGACACTTTGAAAGGTTCGAACGGCATCAAAGGATGTGGCATTAGAAGGGGTTCGGATTGTACGTCCTTCTCAAAGTCCATACCTGTGTGAATACGATACTTAAATGGATTAGGTGAAAATAAAGGCTTGAATGGACACCTATTGACATAAATCAAAATTCTTCATTTTGAAATTAAAGTGAGTATTGATTCATGGACTGCATGTACTTGAATCTGGTTGAATGGCACAAGTCAACAAGTTGAAACTGACTTACGCTTTTCTTCCAAATTCAAGTGCATGTAGTCTTGATAACCTTAACTCAAAAATTAAGAATTTGTGAGTTATGTCACTCTTGTAACAAGGTTGCAATGTGCAAAACAAAGGTAACGCTTGTAAACCGAAACACTAGGGTTTCTTTGAATATGTTCAGCCATATATATGGAAGATGAGAACACTATACACTATAATGTAGAATTTAAATAATTAGTTTGAAATACAGTTTTAAAATATACATGACTAAAGACGGCTTTTGATTTTTCAAACGAATCTTGACTAAGCCTTAACATTTTTAAAGCTAACTCACTGACTCTACAATTTATAACCACAGAAATATATTTTATAACAACGAAATTAATGTCATTTTCTCGATTTTAAAATTATATTCTATCAATTCAAAACATGTTCCCCATACATACGACTAATTTGGATGATTTCAATTAAAAAAAAAAGTACTTTTAGATGCACTTTTTTTTAGACATGCATAGGGTAATGGCCCCATGTTATTGACCATGCTACTTATTAATGACTCTTCTAACTTAAATTTGATATAATAAGCGTTTTGGATCAAAGAGGATTTCAAACCTCGTGGCACTTGGTGGCTAATAAATTTGGCTTTGAAATTGAACCAAGTTTGAAGTCATAGTTGACACCAAACGCCTATTATATCAAATTTAAGCTAGAAATGTCAATAATTGGTAGCATGTTAATAACTGATGCCGATATAATTAACAGCAAAACAAAAGTAATTAAGAATATATGTCGGTATTTGTGGATGCCCTTATACAGATCTTTCCTTAACAAAAGAAGAAAAAAAAAGCTAAAATTAAGTTCTCACCCTGCTTATGGCTTTTAGACACACAATAGATAGTGCCTTATACCGGTTCCAGTGTACCTCACTATCCGTATTTGGTTAATGTCAATATACCAGCATCCTAACAAATCCAATTCCAAACTGCCTTTTATCAAAACACTTGGTAATGGCGGCAATCTGTCGACTACAAAGGCAAAAAAAAAATAGCAACAACAACAAAACACTACAGTATCGTTTAAATTAACACCCTATCACCTCAGTTCCACCAAGTCCAGAGTAAAAGCGATGCACCTAAACGCTTTACTACCAAACAACCTGGACACCATAAAGGACCAACCAATCAGCAACTAACTACCTTCCACCTCCATTTTAACCCATCACTTCATCACAGGAACCACCATTGTCTCTAACGCAAGCACCGAAGGCGTTGCGTAGTTGAGGGGGGGGGGGGGTGAGAGTCAGCTCCTGGTGAGTACTGACCGAACCCGTGTTTTAAAGTGTTGATGCACTCCTCTGGAGAAAGTGGATGAGCCTGAAATGGAATTAGGGAACGATCGAGTTAAGCTTTGAAGGGAGGCAGGGGGGGGGGGAGGGAGGAGAGAAGGGGACTCTGAAAAGGGGTTCCATGGGATTAAGTGGAATATCGAATTAGGACGTGACCGAGTTGAGGATGGAGAGGAGGGGGGGGGGGTCCTGTTATTAAACGGTTCGCAGTTAACGGGAGTGAGAGTGGACCGAACGATAATAAGAGGGTGTTTAGATCGAGGGGGGGGGGGGTGACGGTGGGATGGGGGCTTACTAGCGGTAAATGGAGATATTTGTGATTGGTTATCTTAACTGGTCTAATGCACATGGCTGGGAAGGGAAGTTTAATGGTTTTTTCTTCAGAATGAGAAGCAGTGACATTGTGGATACTTTTAAAAATTAGCACTTACGTTATGTCTCAAAACTTGTAATCCGCCGGTCAGAGATGAATTTCATTGTTGTCCTCATTATTAACAGCAAACTAAAATCAAAATATTTACACCATCAGAGGAGGAATGATTTTTTTTTTTCAAATGGGCATGGCTTACCTGAAAATAAAAAAAATATATTTTAGTTTTTAAAAACGATAAAAGCAAATTTCAATGCCAACTAAGAGCATATGATAAACATAGAAAATAATTCACTTTAACTTTCTAAATTGATTAGTTCACTTATCTAAAAATTTAAATAGATGACTCAACGGAAGGCACTTAGGTGTTGGAAATCAATATCAACTTACATCATGCTATTAATATTGAACAAGATTATGCATTAAAGAAACAATATTAATCCAAACTAGATAATCACAAACAGGACTAACAGAATTCGTTAAGTAGACAATACAGAATTTGTAAAACCTGAGAAGATACTAATAGAAACTTTCTCAAATGCACACGCGGGCATTATCAATGCTTAGCTAAAATTATGGTATAGCCTATTTTTTTTAGGTAAAAAATCTTCAATTCATGTCACAACTCAACTTATTTTTCACACTAGATGAACATCAAAGCCTTATTTTCTCCTTTCAAAGGCCGTCAAAAGTCGTCTTCAATGTTTTTTTTTTAATAATCGACACAAAACCGAAATATTACTGCGAATTATGTATTAGAGGTAACACTATTGCAAAGTTAGTAACGAATACTATGTTTTAAAGTAAATACAACATTGTTAGATATGTTTGAAATTAGGATTGGAATTTTTTTTTTTTTAAACTGTTTTTTTTTTAATCCTTTTCTAATAACATGTATACATATTTATAAATAAAATTTGACATTAACCAGAATAATTAATTTTCAAATAACCAAAAAATATTCCTTCTGAAAATAATTTAAACTAAGTAAATAAACAATTGCTACTTAAGTGGACATTCAAATCATATTAAAGTTTAATATTATATTTAGAGATACATTTTTTTAAAATTCAATGTATACAATATAATACAAAAGTAATTGTTAATTACATCTACATGGAATATTGCTATTAGAATCATCAGTAAATGGTGATAACTTGCACAAAATGATATTTTTAAGGTTTAGAAATAAGTTATTAAAGCACAAAACCTTTATTTCAGAAACAAATTTAAAATGCAGCCTATAATTTAATTTTAATTGATAATTTTGAAAAATTATAAAACATTAATAAATCCATTAGATTAATATAAAACTTATTATTTATACTTATAAAAACATCAATAGTCTCTCATTATGAGATTTATTTTAAAAAAGTTATTTACAACAATTTAAAAAATCTAATTATAAATAAATAAAAATACAATTTTAAATTATTCTTTAAAAATAACTTTTTTTTGTGTGGAGAAAAACACCATTTGGTATAAAGCATGGTTTAAACCAACCGATTTAAACCATGCCCAACCCTGTTTGAAATAGTTTATATTTTAATAAAAGCGTATAAATATTTATAGTAAGCAGGAAATTAAAGCATCATAAGTAACGGACATGGTATAACAAACAATCCCTCTTAAAAGCTTCCCCCCCCCCAAAAAAAAAAACGAAGAAAAAAAGAAAAAAAACATGAGTACCCTCGAGAAAAATAACCCTTAATTTCTCCCGCTTCCCAAAGAAAAATTTCTCCTTCGTTAGCGATATCATCACCCAATGTCGCCCATAAAAAAATCCCAAATAAAATTGGCTGGAAGGGAGGAAGAGGACTTTTAATAAATAAATAAAAAAAAAAAAAAATCCTCTACTCAATACACATCCGAATACGTTATCTTTTCACGAGAAATAAATGGTCACAAAGGTAAAAACGAAGTATTTAGGGGTATTATTATTATTATTAGCATTTTTTTTTTTTTCATATCCCATCCATGAGTTCCATTTCACCCTTTTCTCCCGTTTTCTTTATCTGGCCCGTAACGGAGATATAAATTACAGTCCGAGTACCAATTACGGGGCGAGGACGTCTGGAGAAATTTCCCCTTCGTTTCCGCGACTTTAAATCATTTTTATGCAATCATTATTAGCGGGAGTACTACTTAATATTTTATTTATACACATACATTTACGGGGGCCGGATTGCGCATCGTCGTCAGGGACACAAATTGGATGAGAAGTTATGCCTGCTACCAAGACTGACTGATGGTACCTATGCTTCCTCTGACGAGGGTTGTTATCGCTTCTTGAAGGAGTTTAATTTCTGGGATATTTTTTATTACGACGGGTATCTTTTGCTGGGGACGGCTGATTATTATTTTTTTTCAGTGCAATTTTTCTCTCTGGAGCGGGAAATTAAACCTGCATCGGGACAGGAATCGACATTAGACTAAAAGAAGTATTCGTTAGATACGACTGGGTACCTTGGTAGTGGAAGAGACAGTATCCTAAAGAAGATTTGGATTTATGCCCAATAATAATTTTTAAAATAACGAGGGTATTGCGGACTAATAGCCTCCTGCTGGTATTTTTAGTTTCCTTTTTTACATTCTTGTTATTCGGTAGATGTTTCGTTTTTGGAAATCTAGCTGTTACTAACGAAGGACAATGTCCAAAACTATATATTAAAAAAAAATCGTTTTAATTTTTTTAGAGGACGTGTCCAGAAATAATCCTTGTGAAATTGATATATCAAGAAAAGTTATATCATCAATATTTAAAAAAACATAATAATAAAATAATTAAAATGTATACACCACCTTATTCATGCTTTAAACTTTTAAATTGTGTTTGCCTTTTTCTAGCTAAGCAAATGTATTATGGAAGAAGAATTTTTAATTGAATTTTTTTTTTATAAAGAACTAAATACAGTGCGTAATCATGTAAAATAAAATAAAAATGCTCATTATTTGAACATTGTCTGATTCGCGACGAACTAAATCAGGCGAATGTTGTAAATTTTAAAGCACGTCCCATTATATATTACACGTCTCGAGCAGAGAAACATGAAGAAGTAACTCACAATTAACTTTACCAACGATATAAGTAATGGCGTTACAAGTTTCAAACACTAATAAAAAAAAAAAAAAAAAAAAAAAAAAAAAAAAACCTCAATCGAATACTAACAATTGTGGCTAACTTTAAAGATCACGCAATCATTTATTGCACGTCCCCAGCAGGGCAACGTCAAGTCGTAGCCGACTAATAGCTTTATCGACAAGTATAATAACGTTGCGAGTTACAAACGCCAACAAAAAACACCTCAATCGAATACTAACAATTGTTGCAAACTTTAAAGATCATGCAATCGTTTATTACACGCCCCCCAACAGATCAACGTCAAGACATCACAAGCAAATAACTTTATTAACAACTAGTGACGTTGGAAGTTTCAAACTCTGACGACAAACACCTAACTTCAAAAACCCGGCACACTATCCAAGTTGACTGGATCTTTTTAAAACTACTTACTTTGATAAAAAAAAAAAAGAACATCAGTTATATGAAGTAAGTGAAAGCATGAAGTTTAAATCTTGAATTGCAACAATGCGAGAAAAATCGTTATTTATATTGGAGGGACAAGCGAAAGAACATGGCATAATTCCTGACAAAATAAAGCGCTCGAACACCGACAAAAATCGCAGATTTGAGGCAATTTGTCACACACCACCAGCGGTTCAAGGCTGAGACGGCATCTATAAGTAACTTTTCCTGAAGGCAACCGAGTAAAAATAACGGCACCTGGTCGGTTCCTTAGCACCACATCGGAATGTTCTGGCTTGAGTACACCTTCATGATTCCTTTACCTTTAAGATCCCGCTCCGAAAAGGACGCGGGACGAAGGCCAGAAATCCTCTATTATTATTATTTAATTATTTAGTTTCATCGTCAGGTCTATTTTCTGCGAGTTGATTTTGGACCTCTGCCTTGTTTAGAGAAGACTTGGTTGTTGCGGAGAAAGATCGTACACACACAAGGTAAAAAAAAAAAAGAAAAAAGTAAAGGAACACGGCGGTGTTTTCAACTACTCCTTGAGATTTTGAAAGAAAGTAACTTCTTGGTTGAAGAATGGTTCCAGATAGTAACAGTTAGAGGAGTGTTTTATAGTGTGGTTTATGGCTTGGCGTGGGAAGTGCTGATAATTTTGCAATGCCATTCTTAAATCGAGTGGCTTTAACATTATGGTACCTTTTTATATTACGGTAGGAAGCATGTAGGTAATGTATTCCCATTGGTTGGTTGGTTGTTTTCAGATTATCTGGCGCCGTCAGCAACACGAGGGCTATAATGCGCCGAACATTCGTCATTAGACAAGCCAACATACATTTACAAACACCCATGCCTAACACGAGACTTGAGCCCGCAACCTCGCGGTCTAGAAGCTAGCACTCTAACCACTATACCGGCGTATTCCCATTGGAACTTTCGATTTTGGCTTAAGAATTCTCCAGTATTTTCCGGAGTTTGCGAGAAGCGCCTTGAGACTCGTCGAACATCACTGGGAAACCTATATAAGCCCCATACTTCGGTTCGACCACGCCTTTAGGAATAATTAACTCTTTAAGCTAGCCAAACGTCACCCTCATCTCCCATCTCTCTGGCAATAAACTTCTGTTTACTTCAACCACGATTTTGCTTTTTAAGACTGTCTACACTACTTCACAGTTATATGTATGTGCAATTGAATGCATTGACGACAAAAGATAAGCGCATATCTGTATATACAAGACAAAAGATATATGCTTATGGATATGTACAGACAAGATGAAAGATAAATGAATATACACCTGTATAGGCACCGACACACGATAAGTGCGCATACAACATTTGTATAGACAAAACCAAAGATATATGCGTATACATTCGTATTTATAAGACAAAAGGTATATAAAGATGCATTTAAAAATAAGGGAGGGTGCATAGGATGTTTCGGCAGTCAAATTGAAAGAAAATGCTTTGTTAAAAGTTAAACATTTAATTCTTTGTAAAAAATTCCATCAATAATTATTACATTGAACTCTGTCAAATCTCACAATTTTCTTGTTATTGCCTTAATAACTTATTAAACTTTATGAACCACGCGAAAGAATTAAAGCAATTTCCATGTTTGTAATAATATTGTTTAAAAAATAGGTTTTCATTTATTGTCTGGTAGTCTCGAGTTTCAGACTACTATGTAGCATTATAAAGGATTTTCTTTTCAACTGAATTTCGCAGTTTAAAGAAGCCCAAGTGAGTTGTAGTTCTTTTCGTATATCAATGAATATGGAATTAAAAGAAACAGCTTACCAATCTTTTTTTATTCCTGTAGAAGACTTGTGTCGTATTGTTGTACATTAAAATTATACTATGCCTTTACTTTTTGGTTGATAAAAAACTTTAGGGATTTTACTTACATCTATACAAATTTCACTTCCAACAACTACTTTAGTATAGATAAGTAAATAATAAGTAAGAGCATCCATATACATTTGAGACCTCAGAATATAGTCTCCTCCTTACAGTACATATACCTTTTTGATATATTCATATTATAAGAGTAAGTAATAAAACTAACATCAATGGCGGATCCAGGGAGGGGCAGAGGGGGCGATCGCTACCTCTGTTATTCATGGACCGTTTGAACTTGCACTGATCTCAGGTATTGGATGAAATCAATCAAGATTTAACGAATCCGCACAGAATATTTTTAACATAAATGTTCTCATCCCCCCCAAAAAAAAAGCCGACCATCTCCATGAAAAAGCCGATGACGAAACAGGACAACAAAGCAAATTATAGTTTGAAAATGTTCAATGTGCATATGTAACCGTTGTTAGATTGTTCTGTCTATCGTATTTAACAATAATTTATCCTGAATAAAATAGTTGTATAGACAACTCTAATTTATTGTCGTAAATTCACACGAAGCCAACCATTGTGTCGTCTTTATGTTATTGAGACTTTTTTACCACTTTGTAACATATTCTGTATAATAAAAGTTAAGTTATCCCATGGTATATAGTAATATAACTTAAGAGCAACAAAATTTACCTAAGCTATTCAACAACCACCGCCTCCTCCGTAATAAAACTCTGGATCCGCCCTTGGTTAACATTAATGTAAAATCATCATATTCAAAAGTACATAAGTGTAAGATACAGTTTATCACATCAAAACAATAAGTCACTTTCCTTATCGTCCTCGGCCTGTGACTCTTACTCTGTTAACGACAACAACAAAATAGACATCGATACACAACACAAGTTGTTAGATAACAAATAACCATTTTCTCTCCCCCCCCCCCTCCCCCACCAAAAAAAAAAAAGAGCGGTCCACTAAAAGCAAGTTGCAACCGTACCAACAGAAACAGCTTCAACAAGGACGGGTAAGAAATAAAAATGAAAAGTTCTCTAATTGCACCAACTAGGAGCAAAGAGTTTACATAATTTAATTAATTTTGAAAGGTGGCAATACAATGCGCTCGGTCTGTATGGAACAAGGTAGATAAATTCGTCCCTCCTGCCCCCCCCCTAAAAAAGATTTAGGCCGGTAGATGACATGTCACAATGTGGAAAAGAGGTAGCTGCAAGTGGCAGGCAAGAAGGCCCCGTTATATTTTGGGACTGACAGATAGAATCTCTAGAAGCGGAAGAAAAGAAAAAAAAAAAAAACCAGCAATCAGCAACGTCGGAGCTACCGGGGTAGCGCTAATTGCCGAGATAAAAACCGTTAAAGCGAACGAGGCAAGGTAGTTTCTATAAATGTTCTCTTCGGTTTGGCATACAAAAGAAAAGAATGCCGAACCCGTGTTTTCATTTTAAGCTTTTCCAGTGTGCAAAATTAATGAATTGGGTTCGTTATGGTGGGCTTGTTTTGCCGCGTTAGAATGATGAATCGAAGACCCCGAAAACAAGAGTTGGACTGTTCGGAAAAAGTTGGCCGCTATTCTTTTTTTTTTTTATCCGGAATGGTGTTGTTTCAGATTCATTGTTGGTGGGACCCTAACGTCATAGATCATTCTTTAATTCAGTGTTGCATAGATGCTATCGAGTTGTGGAATCTTCCATTCTCTGTGGAGAAGTGTTTTTTTGTGTGTGTCTGTGCATCTTTTCACTAAGTAGCACTTTCCTTTTAAATTGTTGTGGAACGTTGAGAAATAGGTTTTGTTCAGTGTTTGATTTTTAATTTGTTTAGAGAATACAATGCCGTGACGATCGTCTGAAAAACTCTATCCGGTATTACTAAAGAGGCTGGATTTTATCTCTTAACTTATTATAAAATATTACTTTTAGTAATTAGTTTTAGTTTCAACAATGCAGACTTTTTTATTCAAGTATTTTTAATCGATGACAGATGACAATTTTCTCTAAAGCGGATGTTTTTTTGTTTTTTTTTAACGTTCAGCACCTCTAAGCAAAAACAAGACGCTTAGAAAGTCGTTCCATATGTGATTACCCTTACAAAAAGACCATTGATTAGATTTTACTGATGGGATATAAACATAGCTAGATTGTACCTAGAAACAACAGACAAAACAAAAGAACATTTGGATGGCTTTTCGTAAAAAGGTTAGCCGCATACGATGAGCATTGAGCTTGACTGCTATTTAATAAAAACCATGCATTTATGGTTGGTTGGTTGTTTTCAGATTATCTGGCGCCGTCAGCAACACGAGGGCTATAATGCGCAGAAACATTCGTCATTACCAAATAGCACACATCCTCCCAGGGAGGTCCCTGGGAAGTCATTCGTAGTCCCGGTTATGACTGGGGACTTCCTAGGGACCTCCCTGGGAGGATGTGTACTATTAGGGTAAGACAAGCCAACATACATTTACAAATATCCATGCCTAACACGGGACTCGAATTCGCAACCTCGCGGTCTAGAAGCTAGTACGCTAACCACTATACCGTTTGGTCGACCATGCCATGCATTTTTGGAAACTTATAAGTTAAGTAAATGTACTGCTATTAGTACAAAGCTAGGGAGTACTTTTCAGAAAACCATGTGCCCATCTAATGGCAGTGTGGTTAGCGCTCCGGCCTTACACGGCAAAGGTGCCGTGTTCGAATCCCGGGTTAGGCATCGATGTTCGGTGTGATTCGGAATCCATGTTAAGCTGTAGGTTGGTTGTTTTCAGATTATCTGGCACTGTCAGCAACACGAGGGCTATAATGCGCCGAAACATTCGTCATTAGACAAGCCAACATACATTTACAAACACCCATGCCTAACACGGGACTCGAACCCGCACCCTCGCGGTCTAGAAGCTAGCACGCTAACCACTATACCGTTTGTGTTAAGCCGTAGATCTCGGCCTGATTAGTCGTCATTGTGTATAAAATTTGGTCTTTAAACGTACACAAGGTTCCCACTCAAATCACAGAATGAAAATCAAGGACTTTTCAATGACTTTTAAGGACCTAATTAATGTTTTTAAGGACCTATGAAAATTCGTTTTTAGACATGTCTATATTTAAATTTTTAATAAAGTATATTCTACCAAATAAGTTACAAATTGGTGGATGCGTAATACAAATATGTCGGAAAATTCTGATACGGTGCAGAAAGTGGCGGTCAAGTGGGGATAGCAAATCCAAGTTGTATTTTTATAAATTTTGCAGTTGGACAATACCTGTAAAAATTAAGGACTTTTAAGGACCTCTAAGCATTTTCAATGACTTTAAAGCACCTCAAAGCATTTTCAAGCACTTTCAAGGCCTTGAAAACAAGTTAAAAAATATTAAGCACTTTTAATGACTTTCGATGACCGTGGGAACCCTGGTACAAACCAACCAACTAGATGACCCTGTAGAAATGTGTTTAGAAAGTAGTGTTCAAGATAGCACTTTTCAGTTAAAAAACAACAACATTCGAATCGGAACATGACGTCATCAACGGTTTCCGTTACGTAACAGCGCCTCCAAAGAGTATAGACACTGGTTCCCCCACCTGCTTGATAAAGTGCGATAGTAAGTATATTTTAAGTAACTTAAGGCAGGAGGAGAGAGAGAGCGCGTATAAGAAATCGATGGCTGTTTTCTTGCGTTGGCCGGCATCGCAGCACCTTCTGTTTCCTGCGCGATAGCAAAGTGACCCAAAGGTGGAAAGGAAAAACGGAAGGTGCAACAAAACAGGATGGCGGCCAACAAAAAAGAAAGGAAAAGAGTCGCCATGAATTGAACGATGGCCTTATTAAGGGATGGAAGCTGTAATTAGAACGGAAGTGATTAATTAATATTGAAGGGGGGGTCGAAGAAAACAGGTGACGAAAGAGCGTTTCCTTTTTAGAGGGGGGGATAGAGAGTCACGTGAATTCCGTTCTGATTCGAGGAAGGAATGACACTCGGCATTCTTTTCTTTAAGTGTAGGATATTTTTTTTTTTTAATCCTTTATATTAACTTCAATTTTGTGTGTGTGTGAGAGTGCCTAGGTATGTCAATGGCGAGAAAATCTGCAGAGACCTAATTAACCCTCCTTGCAGTCATCCAATCGTGCTGAAACTTGGCAGATAGATTCATTCGATGTCGATGCATTCTATCAAATTTTGAGGCTGTGAATGTCACTAAAAAGTCGCTTTTTACGGAATGCTAAAATAAACCAACTTACCGTTGTCCAATCGCACTGAAATAGGATTTGACCGATCATTGAAGAATATCTTTCCCGTTGCCAATTTTTTTTTAAATAAATAAATAATAAAATTGTTTTATTCAGAATAAATAAAATATATTTGAATGTGAGTGCATAAATTCACGTTTCATTTTTAATGAATAAATTTTGAAAAGTAGTTAAAAGCATATTTTGCTGATAGAGATGTTTTTAAAATTTTAAAATTAGATACCAACACTAAGTACACCCTGGTAACAGATATTAAAAACTTTTTTTATGGGTTATATTATTTACTTTCAATTACCTATATATTAACATAGGAAATAAAAGTAGTGTTTTCAGGTTTTTTTTTTGCATTTTTCTACATTTTGGAACATTCTGACTTCAAAATAGTGGTAACAAGAAAAAGGTGCGTACAATATAGCTAGGGAAATTTTAAAAAGCTTCCAGACATAATTCGAAATCCCTGGTACCCATAATCCCTACTAACCGAAACCTGAAGACCAATAAAATATCGTAACAAGTTATCGCTCACCATATAATCGTAGGTGAAACATTAAAAAAATTTGTATAGTGATACTACTTATAAAATTCATCATTGGTTGAAATTCATTCATGATCGGGCGATGAGCGAAAATCTTAAATTTTGTAAACACAATTCAGTTGGTTTACATTACATTGTATGACAAGACGGGGAAAAAAGCAAAAAAACACCTTCTAATAAGTCTATATTTCTCAAAAGAATTTCTTTACACAAATGCCACTGGGTCCTTCTGAAATATTTAAGAAAAACAAACTACATGCGACGATAACAATATGTTTTTACCATTCCCAAAGCAGAACTTCTGGGGAAAAAAAAACATAACCTAATTTTTTTTCAAATCCAAATTTGGCCATACACCCTTCCTCGAGCGGAGCCAAACAACTGCGCACTTTGTTCGAAGCCACAAAGATGTGAAATACCTTTTGATGACTGATAGGAAAAATAAAATAAAAAAAGTCCCACAGACATTCGACCTTCCTGACCCGTCAAAAAGCGAAGAAAAACACGTCTTTTGCTTACCTATCGCTGAGGAAGAGAAAACAGAAAATGTCGGTGAAAGTGGTGCAAGAGGAGGATATAGATGCCTTGTGGCGACTGTTTTATTCGAGGCATATTTTCCCGGGCCTGGTAACATTGTGAGCAATACCCAATGAAAGTAAGAGAGAGAGAGCGAGGAATCGTTCGTTGTTACGACAAAAAGGCTCAAATCTTCTTGAAAAGTGGTTAGAGGTCGGCGATATATCGATACGATGATATTTTTATCAATATTTATAAAAAAAATATCGATATTAAAAGTATCGATAAAAGCACCGATATATCGATATTTTCAAACATTTTTATTTTTTTTATTTTGATGATCATTTTGTAGTTCCATATGTTTTTCGATTTTCTTTATTCCATTTTCAAAAACTTCAAAACTAAATTTTGAACTTGGCTGAGAGACAGTTAAAATGGCACCAATATATAATTTTCCATACACTTAAAAGCCATTGAAAATTATCTAAATTTTTTTTTAAATCACTGCACCAATTAAGCAAAAATATATTATATATATATATATATATATATATATATATATATATATATATTGTAATATTTTCATTTCAGTTGAAAAAGTAATCACCTTACAAAAAAACAATCATGAAAAGTAGAAATTTGCCCCGAAAAACTTTGATTCTGGCTAAATTGAAAATAAAAAAAATAAAAAATCACGTATCGATACATCGATATATTTTTCTAAGCAACGATATAGTATTGATATTTATTTTTATCGATATTTCCAACCTCTAGAATATGGCCGTCAACCACGGGCTTATCTCAAACATTTTTCATTAAGTGTAAGTCCTAGTAGGGATCATTCCTTTATACTCGCTATGTTACAATGTTCTAGTCCAGTGCATTTAGAAACTACTTTCTATAAAACCTCGACATTTAGTGAGTATGTGTACGAAAATGATCATTTAATGAAATGACAAATTGTTTTCATTTAATGTCTTATCTATTATAAATGAATATTAAAAAAAAAAAAAGCAAAAGACAATACCAGATGGAGACACTGCATATGCACTGGCGTAAGAATTTCAAATATAAAATATATTAGACGCTATTTTCGAGTTTTTAATTAATGTCATTTCATTAAATGATCTTTTTCGTACCTACTCAGCAAATGTCACGGTTTTATAAAAAGTAGTTTCTAAATGCACTGGACTAGAATATTGTAACATAACGAATAAAGGGAATGATTTTTACTAGGACTTACTCTTAAAGTTTAACAACTTCTTGAAGTTGATGGTAACGTCTTAATTAACTTTAACTTTAACTACTGGACGCGGTTTGACAGACCACTACTCATTTTTCGTGGAACGCATCTACCTCTTAGAATATCTCATCTTTAACTTTTATATGCATTGTACCTATACTAGGTATTTTTAAATTGGAAACCTATTTCCAACAATTTGTTTAGAGCAATACAGTATGGATCATGTGTTGCCTTTGCGCTGGAAATATCAAACCAAACACGCAATTTCTCAGTTTTCACGAAGTTAGTATTAAGTACACGAAACTTAGTAACTCCATACAGTTGATGCAAACTTATTGACTAACTAATTAAACTTTTTAATATTTCAAGCGTAGATACGATTATTAAACTTGACCGTTATTCAGAAGAAATTACAGAGAGAATTACCCGATAACAATAACTTAATTTGTCTAAAAAAAATAAAAAAAATTCAAATACGATATCCATGCTTATAGTAAGGCAGTATGGATCGACTTTTAGGAATACTGGTATGAGTTTAAGTTGTGAACATAAATGTAGAAGACACTTTGGTCTAACACTAAAATGAAATAAAGTCACACAAAACAGTTTTTGTGAACACAGATTGAAAGTTTATGCTCCACGTAGGTGTAATTACACTGAATATAGCGATAGATATTTTATCTGGACTGTAATTATTCTCATAAAGATTCCACGCTGCTATTTTACACTGTTCAAATAAAGCTTAAATAAAATATAAATAACCCAGAAGCTGTATTTATAAGCTGTACTCTATATGGTTGGTTGGTTGTTTTCAGATTATCTGGCGCCGTCAGCAACACGAGGGCTATAGTACGCCGAAACATTCGTCATGTGACAAGCCAACATACATTTACAAACACCCATACCTAACACGGGACTCGAACCCGCAACCTCGCGGTCTAGAAGCTAGCACGCTAACCACTATACCGTTTGGTCGGCTATACTCTATCTGGAAAGGTGTGAATAAAGTTTTATATAAAAAAAAAATTCGTGCTTGAAGCTTCTTTTGAGATTTAATTGATTTTTTTAAAATTGCATACTTTACAATTTTGTTAAACTTTTACTTCGCATTTTTCAAACTTTTTACTTTTACTTCGCATTTTTTATAGTTTAAGCGATCAATTACCCACGTTTTTAGTAGTATTTGTTCAAATTTTTTTTTAAAAATCTGTTAATACGCTACAGGCTTTATCCTGATCTAAAAAGCGCCAGTTTCATTACGAGCACCTTGTACATAGGAAGGTTGCAGACCAACGAGCATTATCAAAGCCGTTGCGCCACTATCAACCACAATGTCTCACTTATCCGAAATGGGTGCTTGAGGTTCGCCACCAGAGTTTACAACACCTAACGTAAACAACAGGGCCCGTCGAATCTGATGATGAAGACAATTCCAGGCATCATCTTATCATCCCAAAGCGAACCTGGACAGTTCCTGCAGATTGAGAACTCTCTCTCTCCTGTTATCTCTTATCCGAAGACTTTCTTCTCTCCCCATAGGTAGTAGTCACTTGCTGCTTGAGATGATGTAGAAGCAGAAAAATGTGTCTCTGCGATTTTATGGGTCCCGATTTAATGAAACTTGAGCAGCGTGGGTTTGTGGTGATAAACTGATAGGTGGCTCTGAGAATATCGGGCGCATTTCTTTCTCTTTTTTTTTTTATGATATCGAGGCACTACTGACATGATGAGATGGGATATTTTTTTTTTCCATTTAGAAAACTGATAAACATCTTTCAACGTTGAAAAGCATGTTATCAGATCAAGAGTGTGTTTTTGTAGACTTTAAGAACTTTTAAGGTTTGCCTTTTTTTTTGATACACTGTCTTGGGAGGCTGACATTTTCGGTGCTTTGGTTCTGAGGATGATAACGAAACGAATTATTTTTTTTAAAAGTAATTTTAAAAGTTTTGGTTTGGTGAAAGTTTGGATCCAAAAATATGGTATGCTACCGTGCTGAGCTCTGTATTTCTTGGTGAAACTCAGTTATTGTTACCAGATGGATATCTGTAGTTTGTCCTACATCTGCACTGGAAGTATTAAAAAAGGTAACAAGTTAGTTAATAAGTTAGCAACGACTACATGAATTTAAATTTTAGCCTCATTTCTCAATTCGAACACAGTTGCAGAACACAACATCTGTTCTTAGCACGGCAATATGGGAGGCACATAATATTAGTGAAAAACAGGCTTCAAACCCATATTAGCAACTTAACCCCAAAACTAGTTACAATGTGTTTGTAACCAAAGGCAACCTATTACGTAACATAGATGGGGGAAAGAATAAAATGGGCTTTATCTGCTTGCAGAGCAGAAACTGCTTATAAGCTATCTCGAGACTGTAGTTAGACATGCGTGACACAGATAAAGCAATGAGTAAGGGTAACTTTTATACGATTTAGATATAAATAAATCCATCTCGAAAATAATAATTTTTACTCGCGACTGGTCAAAAAGAGGCAAGGCTAATGTGACCAGATTTTTCTCTATCTCCAGAAACTTCATCAGTTTACCTATTCTGATGGTTTTCAAGTCCTGAAGGCATTTTTGTTTTGCTTAGAAGGACTTTGGCGGGACTCTGCAACGGGAAAGCGGGACAGTTTGGCGGCACATTTGGTCAGCGGGACAGCGAGGACCGCCGAAATAGGGAAGCCTGGTCACATTAGGTAAATTTAGACATTTTCTAATAGTAACCGCCTCTCACGATTCTCCTTGAGAAATATCCATTGCAATTGGTTTTAGAATCCATCTTATCATAACCCCTATATTATGTGAAGGTAACAAAAATACAATGTTAAAATTTATACTCAAATTTGATAAAAAATTTGTAAAATTTTATTGTGCAAGAATTTTTTTAAACATTTGTTTTTAATAGAGATGAGACATTGATTAAAAAAAGAAATCTTAGAATTTTTAGCATCGATATGCTTAATCCAGGAAATCTCGCCCGAACATATTAAGGTACAATACGCAAAAAAAAAAAAAAAAATTAAATTTGATTTATAACTTCGGTCCTAATTATCGTAGAATCTTGCAATTTACACCAAAATGTTTAATTTTTAATTTCTATTTGTCTGGCAAAAAAATTGTATTGCAAAAAAAAAAAAAAAAAAAAAAAAAAAAAAAAATTCTTAAGAGTTTATCTTACTTAGCCCCCTATCTTTAAAAATTTCAATACGAACCCCTATTTTGTAAATTTTATCATTCGATTTAGAATACTTCATTTACCCTAGATACCAAATTTCAGTTCATTTTATTGAGAAACACGTCACTTATGAGCGAAAATATTTTGGTCGATCTTGTGGGTGAATCTTTTTAAAGCGAGGAAGCGTTTTTTTGCGTGCTTCAAGACGTAATCTGTTACACGGTCCTTTAAAGTGAGCTTTCTTAGATTTTTGCTAAAATATTGAGAACCAAAAGTCAAAGTGGAATGAAAAAAATTCTAGGGATTTTCGACCTTGACAATTCTAATGAAAGTAAAAAAAAAATAAAACACATGTTCCAAATTTAAAAAAAATTAAAACTTGTTTTATTAATTAATAGTTAAGTATTGAAAACTGTTAAAAACAAAAGTTGCATGTTATTTATGTTTGTCCTTTAATAAACTATCGCTTTAAACAAAAATTGCTAAAATATATAAACTATTTAAGAATATATGGCTAAAAAAAAATTATATTTTAACATTAATTTGTCTTTTTTTTTATTTTTTTTTACATTATTTAAATTACTAACTACTCCTTGAAAAATTAATAGATTTAGACGTTTTTTTGGATGCTAAATCTAAATATGATATAATATTATGAATATTATGGGGTTGCCATTGAACTTTTTAAAGTTTGATTTAGTTTAAATATGTAGATGACCCCTCATGATAAAAAAAAATTATATACAATTAATAAAGACCTTCCATGATTTACAACGGTACTTGACTTTTATTATTTCATCAATTAGAATACAAGATATAGCCATCGTTCGGATTTTTAAAAAAAAAAAATTTTTTGCATAATTACAAAAACATGCCCTTGACTTATTTCTGGAATGTCGAAAAGTAATAATCGTTTTTGAGTAATAATAAATAAAGTAATAATCGTCTGATGTCTTCAGTCCGATAAATAATTAAACCATCATTCATCTAAACTCCATATCTGAAGCAAAAAAAAAAAACCACCAACCTTATGCCCAAACTCCACTCGAGATAGGAACCGAGACACGCAAAAATCTTTTCATCTTGACCCCTTCAGGTAAACAACTTTGGAAAGTAAGTCCACGTTATCGCGCCCGGACACATGCAGAATGTCCGTCATCAATTTCCAGGACATAAATAATCCAGCACGTTAAATAATAAAAAAATTAAAAAAAAAAAGATTGCCCAACTCGCCCATTGTTTATACATTCCTTGATAAACAACACGATGGTAAGTCGAGCTAGCGACCAACTCGGATCAGGTTTCGGAGATACGGAAAGATACTTTGAATGCAGTGTGTGTACTTGAGGTGGTTTTCATTCGTTGAAATCTGATGAATATGTGTTACTGGATGACTCTGTCCTTATTTTAATCGGGTTAGTCCTCGTTCTACATTTAATTGCAGAAACTTTTTTTCAATCTAAGGAAATCTATAAACCTTAATGCAACAGCATGCATTGTAAATTGGGATTATTGGTTGGTTGTTTTCAGATTATCTGGCGCCGTCAGCAACACGAGGGCTATAATGCGCCGAAACTTTCGTCATTAGACAACCAACATACATTTACAAACACCCATGCCTAACACCGGACTCGAACCCGCAACCTCGCGGTCTAGAAGCTAGCACAAATTGAGATTATTAAAAGAGTAATTGTTATTATTATTATTTTACTCTTATATATTTTCGAACTTGGTAGATTTAAAATGATACAATGTTCTTTATGAGATTTGAAATACTTTTGAAACTACGTTCACAATTATGAAAGTACAAGTTCTTTATGAGATTCGAAATACTTTTGAAACTACGTTCACAAATATGAAGGTAAGTGTTCTTTATGAGATTCGAAATACTTTGGAAACTACGTTCACAATTATGAAGGTACATACTTGTTCGTTCTTTATGAGATTTGAAATACTTTTGAAACTACGTTCACAATTATGAAGATACGTGTTCTTTATGAGATACAAAATACTTTTGAAACTGCGTTCACAATTATGAAAGTACGTGTTCTTTTGAGATTCGAAATACTTTTGAAACTATGTTCACAATTATGAAGGTACATGTTCGTTCTTTATGAGATTTGAAATACTTTTGAAACAATTTTGAAACTATGTTCACCATTATAAAGGTACATGTTTGTTCTTTATGAGATTCAAAATACTTTTGAAACTACGTTCACAGTTATGAAAGTACGTGTTCTTTATGTGAATCGAAATACTTTGGAAACTACGTTCACAATTATGAAAGTACATAGCATTAAAAGATCACTGCGGCACATTTTAACGTTGATTTGTGAAGAACTAGTTTTGGTCAGTGTAAGACTTTTTTTTCACCAGAGATAACTTCAGTTTCAATAAATCAATAACACTTCTTTAATGCAATTGAAATAGTATAATGAAAGACGAGGAACCTACTCGGATCCAACACATTCATGCAATGATTAATTTTTAGCTTAATTTAGAATCTTGTTGATTTTTATAAAAAGTAGGTAATTTTAAATTAAACTTTAAATTAAATAAAACCTAATTATCAATAAAACTTTAATTAATCAGTGAAAAAAAGTTTATGCAGATATGTTATTTTTTTAATACTTGTTAGAAAAAAAGAGAGAATATAGTTAAAAAAATATAGAATATTTTTTTCAATGTACACTGGTACAAAATGAATAATCTATTTTTATTTTCTGTTTATAATAATAATTAACGTAATGAGAAAGATGCTTTCAAAATGCAATAATTATAATCAAAAGAATTTTAATTGGTATAAAAGTTCGACTACAGTGGTAATTTGTAAATATATATATATATATAATTTCCCCCTTTCTTATACCGCACTTTCCCCGCCCTTCTCCCTTTCTTATGCCAGTAGTTTATGTTATATTAATACTCTTACTCATTTAAAATTTCGGACACTTACATTTATTAATGATATGCCAACAGCAAATAAGGCCGATTTACACGTCAACAGTCGGCGCACCAGCTATGGTATCCGGTCATTAGATGCCAGCGGTCAGCTCTTGTAAACGCTTTAAGCCAGTAACTGGAGAAGCCAGTTTCCCAGTTTCTGGTAGTTCTTGTAGATCAAACATTTTATATCAGCTGGCACGTTAAATAGCATCACCTGTGCTGTCATGTGACCATCGTCTGGAGACGTAATGCTTGCTCATTAGCTTGATCGTTTCAGTTACTGGCACTATTAAATTGGAAATCAGGCATTCCAATAAAGGCGTGACAGTGACTCATCAATCAATTTAGTATCTTGCATTTTTAGCTACTGGTAAAGGGTAAATCAACATTTAGCTTTGATCTATTTCGATTCCCTGCTCTTCAATCATAGAATTCATCCCATCCGAAAAAATATCTCCCAGTTATTTTAGTCGTATGCTGTAAGAACGAAGCAAAACATACTGTCATCAATTCTATTTCGCATTTGAATTTATAGATTCCTAACGCAAACTCAGCATCCTAAACGAACAGATTAAAACTATCATAATCGGTAAATTTAAGAGGAAGTATTGGAAGGACCACTTCCCTATACTCGCTATGTCACACTCTTCTAGCCCAGTGCATTTAGAAACTACTTTCCATAAAACTTGTAAATTTGGAGAGTAGGTGCGAAAAAAGATCAACTAATGAAATGACCGAAAATTGTTTTCATTTAATGTCGATCTATTAAAAACGAAAATTAAAATAGCAACAGACAAAACCAGATGGAGCCACTGCATAGGCATTGACGTAAGGTTTTCAAATATAAAATAAGATATATTAGACGTTATTTTCGAGTTTTTAATTTATGTCATTTCATTTAGTGACCACTTTCGTACCTACTCGACAAATTTCAAGGTTTTATAAAAAGTAGTTTCTAAATGCACTGGGCTAAAAGATTGTAACATAGCGTGTATAGGGAGGGAGTGATCCATACTAGGACTTCCCTCTGAATGTAAATAAGTTTTCTTCTAAAGGCCAAACTATTAACATTTTGAGCATATTACTACAACGTGAGAATACGAGACTTCCACATTTCAGACACCCTAACCCTTTCTCGGAACAGCTTCAGAAATGTGCCCTTGAAGACAATTTGTATTTAAAGCGATTAAATTTCCCGAGAAGCACTTCAAAGTGCAACTACATGGTGGCAACAAAATTCAAGAAAGAAAATTCCCTGAATTTACGGTAATTTTTTTTTTCAAATTTCCTCTATTATTTCAGATGTTTAGACACCCTGATCAAATAGAAAATATATTATAAAGGAAAAAAAATTAAAAGTTTAAATTATTCCATATCATTCAACTTCTAAGGATCAACAAATCACAAATCTCCGGAGAAATGGCGCCAAAATACGGAATAACGGGAAATCGTGCCTGGAAATTTCCCTGACCTTGATAATTTTTTAAAAATTCCCTGCCATTTCCCCGATTTCCAGGTTCTGTGTCCACTCTGAACTAGACAATACTGCAGTGTTTGCCACCTAAAACAATGCTACCTTTCAGGCACATGCTCAACCTCAAAGCATCCTTCGGTTACCTCCATCACATTCCAGCATCAAATGACCCTTTTTTTCCCCTCTCTCTCTCTTCTCTTCCAATTCCTAATGACCACCATCTGTAAGGTCAAGGGGGTCAACTTCCAATTTCCCTGCTCTTCCTGATTGGCTAGATTGAGAAAATGACAGAAAGGAGATCGAAGTCGGTCATTAGGGCGTGTGTGGGTGGACTAATATACCTTTTCGGGCCGAGGGGGTGGTGGGCAGATGGATCCAGAAGGGGGGGTGGGCGACTGTAACTGATTGGGCAATTTATCGGTTGGTTGCCCGGAGCGGAAAGGTGAAAATGGCGTGCGCTTTTATTTTAGTATCGGATTCGGTGTCACTTGTTACCATCGATATAGATAAACAACTGGATAGACTGCTCCATTGTCAATGCAAAGAGAAAAACGCGAAAGGGATGGCGAAGCTGGTGGGATGATTAACCAATCACAGTTCACTTTTATAGTTGGACTGAAATGCGAAAAACCTTGTAAAATGCTAGAGTATATATTTTTTTACACATTATTACTAATTAAGGTCTACTATTAACATTTCTGTTGTGTACAACCAAAAATTTTATTTTCAATCCTCGGCAATCCGTATTTTTTATCCCACCAACGGCTTCATTTTCCCAGCGTTAAGCAGTCTATCCAGTTGTTTATTTATATCAATGCTTGTTACAGACTGAATACGTCTTAAAAGTCGAAGGTGGAACTTAAAACTGTAACTGATAGGGCGATTCCACCTGAAATGAAATTGTTTAAGTTGTTGAAAAGAAAAAAAAGAAACATAGGGATATGATATGAGATGGGAGGTACACATCTCTTAAAATTAATTCAAAAACTCGATATTTTTTCATATTTTGATATACTAGAAGACAACATACACTGAGCTCACTGAATACCCTGCAACGATGAGTGAACCAGTTTTACTACGTCCTGATTGGCTGATCGGAAGGGGCGTGGTCGATTCGTTAAAACTCTTGTAGTATCCGTGGTTAGAAAAGTAAAATATCAATTAAAATTTAAACTTAAAAGCTCTTATTTTCTTTTAATTATCAACTTATATGAAAGTTTAATACAAAACTACGTGCGCAGATTAACAACAGTATCATATAAGTTGTGATTTGCTTGGAACTATATCTTTTCGGCGGAAGGATACATCCTGCAGCATATCCAGTGAGCTCAAGGTATGTTGTCTTCTGGTATAGAAAGAGACCTATCTTGTTGTCTTGTTCGTAGTCAGCTAAATGCATCAATAAAAGAGATCTATAGGAGGAAAGGAGAAAATTCTATCTGTGATGTACTTGCCAAGTTATAGCAACTCAACAAAAATACATAGTTTTCTTTCTTTTACTCATACAGAGTGGCCACAAAATTCAGGAAAAAAAAAATTCGCTGATAATTCTCTGACAAATATCTAAAAAATTCCCTGATTTATCAGCACACTTTTTTTCAAATTTCCCCAATTTTCTTAGGTTTTCCAGATGTCTAGACATTCTGATCAAATAGAACATGTATGCTAAAGAGATAACATGCAATTTTTAAAAAAATAGTTTTGCTGGTAATGAAAAGTTTAAATTATTCGGTAACATTAAACTTCTAATGGCTTATTACAAATCTCCATGTAAATAGCGCCAAAATATGGATGAACGTGCCTTACACAATACAAAATTTCCCTGATTTTCATGAAATTTCACAAAATTCCCTGACATTTCCCTGATTTTTTCCAGAATCAGAAAGCTCCCTGACATTTCCCTGATTTCCAGGTTTTCTTGGTTCTGTGGCCACTCTGTATTATCTACCTTAATTTTGAAGAATGACTTATTCAAACAATAGTAGTTAGAAAGTGGGGCTCCGAAGCCATGGCGGTGCCGGTGCAGGGATGAGGGATGATGACGTCACCGGAAGGGGGCGTGACCGGATATGACGTCACCGGAAGTCACGTGACCGGAAGTGGAGTGGAGTTGTTCCCCTCCTGCTGCTGTTTTAGTTTCGGTTTCATTATAAGCTGTTTGTGTATGACGTCACAGTGGGAATGACGTCATAATGTGTTTTATATCAAAGTTTTGAGTGGTGGCAACACTTTTTAGTTTCGGTTTATCTAGCAGACGGGGTTGAGTTGTTCTAGGACTGCTTCTAAGTGAATAAGTTAGAGTAATAGGCTTTTATTGCGTGACGTCACAGTGGGTATGACGTCATAATGTGTTTTATATCAAAGTTTTGAGCGGTGGCAACACTTTTTTAGTTTCGGTTTATCTTTCAGACGGGGTTGAGTTGTTCTAGGACTGCTTCTTAGTGAATAAGTTAGAGTGATAGGCTTTTATTAAGTGACGTCACAGTAGGTATGACGTCATAATGCGTTTTATATCAAAGTTTTGAGCGTTGGCAACACTTTTTAGTGTCGATTTACCTTTCAGACGGAGTTGAGTTGTTCTAGGGCTGCTTCTAAACGAATAAGGTAGAGTGATAGGTATTTTTGCTAATGACGTCACAGTGGGTATGAGGTCATTCTATGTTAAGATTTACGTTTTAAGTGGTGATAACATTGGATATATACCAAATTTAGTTTTCAGGTGTTGGCAACGAGTTCTGATCGGTCAGCTAAATGCTCGCTTGTGACTGATAAGTTTTAAACATGTGACCAAAAGTTAACTCCTGATTGACTGTTTGGTTTTCTAGCGAGTTACTTACATATCCTTTAGCCAAGTTAAAATACCTGCAACAAAGTTACACAAAAAAAAAAAAAATGTTAAATTTGAAAAGTTAATAAAAGGAAGGCCATTTGCTAAGGGTCTAAAGAACCCTAACCCCGAGCTACACGTGACATTTCAATATTTTACCAAACAATTGTTAAAATATCGACTATCGGACGTTGCCTTCATGGTAACTCATCTACCCACCCCCCTTCCCTAACTAATTTTGAATAAGTTAAGACTTTAGAATTACAATTAATAAATTTTGAAAAATTATTTATTAAAGGTGAGGACCCACCTCCAGCCCGATACCTCTTTTAGGAAGAATTGGTACCGCCTCACTCCACCCTAACAAAACAAAAAAAATCTGTGAAAAAAAAACACGAAGTATTAAACACGTCTTTCACACTCAGGTATCTAAGTAGAAATGGCGAGACGGCAACCGGTAGCGTCTATATATGAGGGGTGATCACGTGACTTCACCGACCAATTAGGTTTCACGGTAGAGGGTGCTACTGACTATCGACCCGTCAGAAGGGAGGGGAGCGAGACTAGGGATGTTTCAACACGCTTCAACGCGTTTGCGAGTTGAGTTGTTGTGTAAGTAGTTAGAAATTGGGCATCCGAAGCCATGGCGGTATGCGGTATGGTATGGTATGGTATGGGGGCGTGACCGGAAGGGGGCGTGACCGGATATGACGTCACAGGAAGTGACATCATAGGATATGAGATGACCGGAAGTGGAGTTGAGTTGTTCCCCTCCTGTTGCTGTTTTAGTTTCGTTATAAGCTGTTTGTGTATGACGTCATAATGTGTTTTATATCAAAGTTTTGAGTGGTGGCAACACTTTTTAGTTTCGATTTATCTAGCAGACGGAGTTGAGTTGTTCTAGGACTGCTTCTTAGTGAATAAGTTAGAGTGATAGGTTTTATTGCATGACGTCACAATGAGTATGACGTCATAATTTGTTTTATATCAAAGTTTTGAGCGGTGGCAACACTTTTTAGTTTTTGTTTCCAGTTAACTGGAGTTGAGTTGTTCTAGGGCTGCTTCTTAGCGAATAAGTTAGAGTGATAGGTATTTTTACTAATGACGTCACAGTGGGTATGGCGTCATTCTATGTCAAGATTTACGTTTTAAGTGGTGATAACATTGGATATATACCAAATTTAGTTTTCAGGTGTTGGCAACGAGTTCTGATCGGTCAGCTAAATGCTCGCTTGTGACTGATAAGTTTTAAACATGTGACCAAAAGTTAACTCCTGATTGACTGTTTGGTTTTCTAGCGAGTTACTTACATATCCTTTAATCAAGTTAAAATACCTGCAACAAAGTTACACAAATAAAAATGTTAAATTTGAAAAGTTAATAAAAGGAAGGCCATTTGCTAAGGGTCTAAAGAACCCTAACCCCGAGCTACACGTGACATTTCAATATTTTACCAAACAATTGTTAAAATATCGACTATCGGACGTTGCCTTCATGGTAACTCATCTACCCTTCCCTAACCAATTTTGAATAAGTTAATTTGAAAGACTTTAGAATTACAATTAATAAATTTTGAAGTTAAATTTTAAAAGTGAGGACCCACCTCCAGCCCGATACCTCTTTTAGGAAGAATTGGTACCGCCTCACTCCACCCTATCAAAAAAAAAAACTTATTCCAAAGAACGTATATTTCCTTGAAATATGAGGTCACTAACCAACCATCCAATAATATCTTTTAAGAAGACATCATTACCTTAAATCCTAAACAATTTTAAATTTTAAAAAATCTGAAAAGAAGACTTGTGAGAACGTATATTTCTCTCATGAATTAAATTTAATGATCACATACAAAATCCTGAAAAAAAAATTAACGTTAAATAAGTTTTTAAAAATTTAGTTAAAGTAATATTTTAGTTAAATTAAGGCTTAAAGAGATAAAAAAAAAAAAAAAATTAAGGATTAAATGAATGATTTAAGGAATTTTGAAGTGACCATAGGCATAGCTGGTTATGCCATCTTCCAGCAGATACCGCTTGTCGTCATAGGCCGACAAGGCTCTCTTGGTTTGTTGGAGTGAGAAGATGTTTAAAAATTCACTTACCGAATAATCGAAACGAAATCTGCGAAGCTAAAATAACTGTGAATAACTACACAAGTACGAACAAAATCGCGATGAGAAAAAAAACACGAAGTATTAAACACGTCTTTCACACTCAGGTATCTAAGTAGAAATGGCGAGACGGCAACCGGTAGCGTCTATATATGAGGGGTGATCACGTGACTTCACCGACCAATCAGCTTTCACGGTAGAGGGTGCTACTGACTATCGACCCGTCAGAAGGGAGGGGAGCGAGACTAGAGATGTTTCAACACGCTTCAACGCGTTTGCGAGTTGAGTTGTTGTGTAACGATCTTGCTTGAAACAGTTAAAGTGATAGATAATTTGTTCGTGACGTCATAGTGTAGCGAATGGGTTTTTAGCGTAGACAGTTGTTGCAATTGGAGTAATTATGAAATTTATTAAATATAAAGATAATATTTAGTAATAATTATCAGATTTTATTATTATTATTATAAAAAATAAACTTATAAAAAAAGTGAACGTGAAAATTTACTTTACGAATAAAAATCATGTCTTTAAAATGTGTACGAATATCACTAAATAAGAGAAAAAAGTAACATACTTAAACTCTTTAAAATAAATAACTTTAACATTAACGTAAAAAATTTACTTTTCACATAAAAATCACTTTAAAATGAGTAAAAATATCGCTAAATAAGAGAAAAAAAAGTAACTTACTTAAAATTTCTAAGATAAATATTTAACCTTTACACGAAAATTCCCTTCATATATAAAAATCACGACTTTAAAATATGACATGCAAGAGAAAAGTAACGTACTTAAACTTTCTACGACAAATAACTTTAACATTAACGTAACATTTTACTTTACACATAAAAATCCCGACTTTAAAATATGTAGAAATATCGCTAAATAAAAGAAGAAAAAAAAGTAACATACTTAAACTTTGTACGACAAATAACTTTGACATTAACGTAAAAAATTTTCTTCACATATAAAAATCACGACTTTAAATTTGACATGCAGGAGGAAAGTATAACATACCTATAATTTCTACGACAAAGAATTCAAACATTGCCATTCATGTCTTTAAAATGTATAATGACAACTCTAACTTTTAGAAAAAAGAAACAGTAAAAATTTACAAGGCAAAGAATTTAAAATTGAACGTGAAAATTAACTTCACATGTACAATCATACTCTTATATCAACGATAAATAAGATAAAAAAGAAGCTCTAAAAATTTATAAGGCAAATAATTTAAATAATACGCGAAAATTTACCACACATATAAAAATTATGTCTTTCAAATGTGTAAGAATAACGCTAAATTAGAGAAAAAGAAATACTAAAAATTTATAAGGTAAGGAATTGAAACAATATGCGAAAATTTATTTCACGCATAAAATTTTTATCTTTAAAATGTGTAAGAATAATGCTAAATTAGAGAAGAAAAAAAAATAACATACTTAAACTTTCTTCGACAACAATTTAAACAATACGCGACATTTTCATACACAATTATTTTCTTAGGTTAATGTTAAATAATGGGAAATTTAACAGAATAAAAATTTCAAAGATAAAGAATTTTAACCTTTACACGAAAATTTACCTCACAAAAATATCATATCCTTAAACTTTAACGTGACAATTTACTCTTCATATACAATTAAACTCTTAGGTTAATGTTAAATAAGAAAAAAAATAATATACTTAAAATTTCTAAGATAAACATAACGTAAAAATTTCGTATCATGTGTTTAAAATGTAACATATAAGAGAAAAAAAACTAACATACTTGAACTTTCTATAGCAAAGAATTTAAGCATTAGCGTAAAAATTCACTTTACATATAAAATTCACATCTTTAAATGGGAAGATAAGCAGGTGACGGTAATTAGCCAATCAGGGTAGCGGTAGGTGATACGCCATTCGCCGGCATTTTTAGATCGGAGGATGAGTCGCGCTAAAACTTGTTGGAACAGGTCGGGAGATTTGTACAGCAAGAACAACAGCATCGACGCGCAAGCAGCGGGTGATGCTGTGATGTGTCAGCAGGTCTTTGAGATTATCGTTTTCCTACTTTGCCGTTTTCATAATGAAATGTTTGAGAAAACTTGGAATGAATAAAGTGGATTTCAAAGACATATTAGTAAGTGAAGGTAGAATTCGCATGGACTTTCTTCCAAAAAGTATGATTCACTTGGAGAATTTAAGATCATTTCTACTTGAAAACTTTTCTATTATTTAAAACATTGAATAGTGTTCAAACTCAGTGGGATTATATGCTACAATACGGGTAAAACTTAACAAAATTGGTACATAGAAGAAAAATAGTAAGAGATTTAAAATAAATATTAGTTATAGATACTCCAAAGAAAAAATTTCACCTCTACTTTTCAATCGGAAAATCAATACAAGTTGGAAATGTATGTTACTTCAAGAAAGACTTAGACAATTTACTTTGTAATAATATACGTTAAGGTGTCGTATTAACTCGTGCAATACATGCTGACTAAGGTTTATTTTACTTGAAAGGTGAATTGGGGGAAAATATTAAATAAATTGTAGATATTAAATACATTGTAGATATGCATTCAAGTTTTGAAAATCACCTGCAAGACTTTTAAAACATCTTAAGATAAATTGAAAGAAACTTTTTATACTCTAAAAGGAAATCACAAGTAATTTAGTTAACTTTTTTCATGGTAACACTCATATTCAACGACATGTTTTTAAAATTTAACCTTCTTTACATGATAATAGTTATAAATTTTTTCAATCTCAGATGCGATATACTATTATTTCTAACATATATGTTACGAATTGTGTAAAGTTTTTAAAAGAGTATATGCAAATCACCAATCAGAAACATAAAAATCTAACATCAATCAAACACACTAAAATAATAAGATATTTTCCTTAGTGGAAATAGTTAACTACTCATGTGATGGAATGTACTTAGAAAATTTAAATACTGAAAAAAGTTTGCTAGGCAAACTTAAAGAATATATTTTTTTTTTCTTGTGAAAAACTAGCATAAATTTGAAAAATATAGAGTTTGTTACTACGTAAAATTGAACATCATCTGGACAAACTAAATTATACATGAATTTTTTTTTATTTGAGAGGTGCTGACAATATATCATTAATACAGAGATTTTTAACTTCCACCCATAATTTCTAAATAACTTATACATAAATTTCAGAAAACTGAAACGGAATGTGTTTTACAAGACGCTTATTTTGTAAGATGAATATTCAATATTAATATAACTGAGCAAAGTTCATTACGGAAAAAACTTGTAAAAGATACTTATATTTTGAAAATAGTTTGAAATATCCTTTTAAATTTATGAATGCTCGCTTTCGAAAGACACAAATAAAACTGATATTACACATGATAATTAACACATGCATAACATTAATCAAACAAAGTGGAATTTTTATTGCTTGTGACCGATAACTTTTCAGTGAAGTAGAACTTACATAGGAAATTTGTGCAAACTTTTTCAACTTTTAAACCAAGTATTATGTAAAATTATAAATTACGATAGGAAATAGCACACTTCAGAATCGGAACAAGTCTTCTAGTTAAGCTAAATTTATTTCTCAAGGAATTGAAAGCATACCAGACAAGTCCTTATCATTTCGCATCTTTTCTCATGTTGCAAGAAGACATACTTTGTAAAAGATCGTCGTTGCACTTAACAAAAATCAGTAAAAATAAATGTATTTTCTATGGCAAAGATAAAACTTCACAACTTAATTACTGAAATTTAGCTAAGTTGCATATGGTTTATTCACATAACTCGCATATGCTTCGAATGTTGAAATATATTTGTCATTTGAAATCAAACTAATCGAAAATAAATGCTACCTACATTTTCAAGTCGGAAATTACTATTAAATAAACTTTACATGTAAAACATTGTCATGTTAAAAAGAAAAATCTACAAAAATGTAAATGATAATTTTACTGTTGGTACATAAATGATGAATAATTTATGATTTTATTCTAGGCAAACGTTTTATTGTCTAACAGAGAACTTAAACTTTAACAGAAAAATAAAAAAATACAATTTTTATATCCTATCATGCTTGTCGAAAATTGAATTTATTAGCTGTTGTAATAGATTTTTATTGTCCAAATTTCTATAGTTTTTCTTCCCGGTGCAATAAAATTAAGTTCATGTGTAATGATTAGGTTTTTTTTTATGAATCTTATAAATTTAATGAAATTATTATGACCTAAGAGATTGAGTGAACTGAATAAATCAATGATGTAAATTTAAACAGTGACTTGAACTGATACATACTATAACTGTAAAGAAGTATGACAAAGTGATAGATGAAGTAAAAATAGAAGTTGAATGAAATGTGTTGAAAAAAGTTGAAGACGACAAGAAATTCGTAATTGAGAATTATCATTGACTTATATTAACTTCGTTTTCTTGCTTATGACAAGAAAATACACTCTTTCTTATTAAGAACCAACTTGATATCTTATCATAGAATGACAATGATAAAATATCTATACATTAAAAAAAAAAAAAAAAAAATACCAAACTTAGACATAGCAAATTTCTTGAAATTCATGTATAATGCGAGAAGTTTTACTGGAAATATAGAAGATACAACATTGAAAGATGTGAATGTTTCGAAGTACTTTATCAGAAATAAAAAAAAAAAAAAATGCGCTGAGATTCGCTATAAAAAATTTTAGGAGAAAGTTTAAACAAAATTTAAAATCAAACATGCTTTTAAATGGGAACACAAATATTAAAACTATAGCACATTAAACAATTTATATTACGTCATCTCAGTTGTATCAAACTGAATAACATGAAAAACAACCACAAACTGAATAAACATGAAAATTATCAATATATGTGGAAAAGTTCCCTTTTTTCACATATAAAAAAAAATAACACATTGACGTACGTTAAGATCATGAAACATGCATAATCATATACCGATAAGAGCAACCAATGTTGCGGGGAGATATTCACATGATGGTCAATATCCCATGAATAAATTGATTGATTGAATTTATAATGCTAATTCCAATAGTATTCCACGTAACTTCAACTTCATATGTTACACTATAGATATATTTTTTCAAATATATTGACTTTCGAAAAATCATCCTTCAATACAAGAATGATCATAGTAAGAATAAAAGAAAAGATACTAAGCATTGATTTAAAGTGTATTTATTTCAACTTAGCAACAAATCATATGCTTGAAACGAAAATTGCTTCGAACCAAAGTATAACCATCCAATTTCATTGATTCCTACAAGGACATTTTTCTCATCTAGTAATTGAATTTTTTTTTCTCATACACATTATAAGTGATGTCCAATCAGGTGTAGAATAGTTGAAGATATCCGACCTCTTTCTAAATATTAATAAGTCACTGTTGAAAAACTTATAAAAATTTCAATTTACACTTAAAGTTTTTTTTTTTTTTTATATATATTTCAAAGAATTTTTTCAAATCAATATGTATATTTAAATACTGAAACTTATTCACTTCAATAAATGTATGTTTAAGTTATAAAACTCTTCGTATGTATTGAAAAATTGTAACTTTTCGTCTTCTTCGTATAAATCGATAACTTATACACTAGTTCTTCATCAATTAATCTTCTAAGTAAATCTTTCAAAGGTAAAAACATACTTATAGCTTTGCATTTGAAACAAGTTAAATTGTACATGTTTCTCGTGAAATTAAAATTTTATATGTTTTCCATGAAAATATCTGAAATTTTGTAACTTTCACATGAAACATGTACAATTTAACTTGTTTCAAATGCAAAGCTATAAGTATGTTTTTACCTTTGAAAGATTTACTTAGAAGATTAATTGATGAAGAACTAGTGTATAAGTTATCGATTTATACGAAGAAGACGAAAAGTTACAATTTTTCAATACATACGAAGAGTTTTATAACTTAAACATACATTTATTGAAGTGAATAAGTTTCAGTATTTAAATATACATATTGATTTGAAAAAATTCTTTGAAATATATATAAAAAAAAAAAAAAAAACTTTAAGTGTAAATTGAAATTTTTATAAGTTTTTCAACAGTGACTTATTAATATTTAGAAAGAGGTCGGATATCTTCAACTATTCTACACCTGATTGGACATCACTTATAATGTGTATGAGAAAAAAAATTCAATTACTAGATGAGAAAAATGTCCTTGTAGGAATCAATGAAATTGGATGGTTATACTTTGGTTCGAAGCAATTTTCGTTTCAAGCATATGATTTGTTGCTAAGTTGAAATAAATACACTTTAAATCAATGCTTAGTATCTTTTCTTTTATTCTTACTATGATCATTCTTGTATTGAAGGATGATTTTTCGAAAGTCAATATATTTGAAAAAATATATCTATAGTGTAACATATGAAGTTGAAGTTACGTGGAATACTATTGGAATTAGCATTATAAATTCAATCAATCAATTTATTCATGGGATATTGACCATCATGTGAATATCTCCCCGCAACATTGGTTGCTCTTATCGGTATATGATTATGCATGTTTCGTGATCTTAACGTACGTCAATGTGTTATTTTTTTTATATGTGAAAAAAGGAAACTTTTCCACATATATTGATAATTTTCATGTTTATTCAGTTTGTGGTTGTTTTTCATGTTATTCAGTTTGATACAACTGAGATGACGTAATATAAATTGTTTAATGTGCTATAGTTTTAATATTTGTGTTCCCATTTAAAAGCATGTTTGATTTTAAATTTTGTTTAAACTTTCTCCTAAAATTTTTTATAGCGAATCTCAGCGCATTTTTTTTTTTTTTATTTCTGATAAAGTACTTCGAAACATTCACATCTTTCAATGTTGTATCTTCTATATTTCCAGTAAAACTTCTCGCATTATACATGAATTTCAAGAAATTTGCTATGTCTAAGTTTGGTATTTTTTTTTTTTTTTTTTTAATGTATAGATATTTTATCATTGTCATTCTATGATAAGATATCAAGTTGGTTCTTAATAAGAAAGAGTGTATTTTCTTGTCATAAGCAAGAAAACGAAGTTAATATAAGTCAATGATAATTCTCAATTACGAATTTCTTGTCGTCTTCAACTTTTTTCAACACATTTCATTCAACTTCTATTTTTACTTCATCTATCACTTTGTCATACTTCTTTACAGTTATAGTATGTATCAGTTCAAGTCACTGTTTAAATTTACATCATTGATTTATTCAGTTCACTCAATCTCTTAGGTCATAATAATTTCATTAAATTTATAAGATTCATAAAAAAAAACCTAATCATTACACATGAACTTAATTTTATTGCACCGGGAAGAAAAACTATAGAAATTTGGACAATAAAAATCTATTACAACAGCTAATAAATTCAATTTTCGACAAGCATGATAGGATATAAAAATTGTATTTTTTTATTTTTCTGTTAAAGTTTAAGTTCTCTGTTAGACAATAAAACGTTTGCCTAGAATAAAATCATAAATTATTCATCATTTATGTACCAACAGTAAAATTATCATTTACATTTTTGTAGATTTTTCTTTTTAACATGACAATGTTTTACATGTAAAGTTTATTTAATAGTAATTTCCGACTTGAAAATGTAGGTAGCATTTATTTTCGATTAGTTTGATTTCAAATGACAAATATATTTCAACATTCGAAGCATATGCGAGTTATGTGAATAAACCATATGCAACTTAGCTAAATTTCAGTAATTAAGTTGTGAAGTTTTATCTTTGCCATAGAAAATACATTTATTTTTACTGATTTTTGTTAAGTGCAACGACGATCTTTTACAAAGTATGTCTTCTTGCAACATGAGAAAAGATGCGAAATGATAAGGACTTGTCTGGTATGCTTTCAATTCCTTGAGAAATAAATTTAGCTTAACTAGAAGACTTGTTCCGATTCTGAAGTGTGCTATTTCCTATCGTAATTTATAATTTTACATAATACTTGGTTTAAAAGTTGAAAAAATTTGCACAAATTTCCTATGTAAGTTCTACTTCACTGAAAAGTTATCGGTCACAAGCAATAAAAATTCCACTTTGTTTGATTAATGTTATGCATGTGTTAATTATCATGTGTAATATCAGTTTTATTTGTGTCTTTCGAAAGCGAGCATTCATAAATTTAAAAGGATATTTCAAACTATTTTCAAAATATAAGTATCTTTTACAAGTTTTTTCCGTAATGAACTTTGCTCAGTTATATTAATATTGAATATTCATCTTACAAAATAAGCGTCTTGTAAAACACATTCCGTTTCAGTTTTCTGAAATTTATGTATAAGTTATTTAGAAATTATGGGTGGAAGTTAAAAATCTCTGTATTAATGATATATTGTCAGCACCTCTCAAATAAAAAAAAATTCATGTATAATTTAGTTTGTCCAGATGATGTTCAATTTTACGTAGTAACAAACTCTATATTTTTCAAATTTATGCTAGTTTTTCACAAGAAAAAAAAATATATTCTTTAAGTTTGCCTAGCAAACTTTTTTCAGTATTTAAATTTTCTAAGTACATTCCATCACATGAGTAGTTAACTATTTCCACTAAGGAAAATATCTTATTATTTTAGTGTGTTTGATTGATGTTAGATTTTTATGTTTCTGATTGGTGATTTGCATATACTCTTTTAAAAACTTTACACAATTCGTAACATATATGTTAGAAATAATAGTATATCGCATCTGAGATTGAAAAAATTTATAACTATTATCATGTAAAGAAGGTTAAATTTTAAAAACATGTCGTTGAATATGAGTGTTACCATGAAAAAAGTTAACTAAATTACTTGTGATTTCCTTTTAGAGTATAAAAAGTTTCTTTCAATTTATCTTAAGATGTTTTAAAAGTCTTGCAGGTGATTTTCAAAACTTGAATGCATATCTACAATGTATTTAATATCTACAATTTATTTAATATTTTCCCCCAATTCACCTTTCAAGTAAAATAAACCTTAGTCAGCATGTATTGCACGAGTTAATACGACACCTTAACGTATATTATTACAAAGTAAATTGTCTAAGTCTTTCTTGAAGTAACATACATTTCCAACTTGTATTGATTTTCCGATTGAAAAGTAGAGGTGAAATTTTTTCTTTGGAGTATCTATAACTAATATTTATTTTAAATCTCTTACTATTTTTCTTCTATGTACCAATTTTGTTAAGTTTTACCCGTATTGTAGCATATAATCCCACTGAGTTTGAACACTATTCAATGTTTTAAATAATAGAAAAGTTTTCAAGTAGAAATGATCTTAAATTCTCCAAGTGAATCATACTTTTTGGAAGAAAGTCCATGCGAATTCTACCTTCACTTACTAATATGTCTTTGAAATCCACTTTATTCATTCCAAGTTTTCTCAAACATTTCATTATGAAAACGGCAAAGTAGGAAAACGATAATCTCAAAGACCTGCTGACACATCACAGCATCACCCGCTGCTTGCGCGTCGATGCTGTTGTTCTTGCTGTACAAATCTCCCGACCTGTTCCAACAAGTTTTAGCGCGACTCATCCTCCGATCTAAAAATGCCGGCGAATGGCGTATCACCTACCGCTACCCTGATTGGCTAATTACCGTCACCTGCTTATCTTCCCATTTAAAGATGTGAATTTTATATGTAAAGTGAATTTTTACGCTAATGCTTAAATTCTTTGCTATAGAAAGTTCAAGTATGTTAGTTTTTTTTCTCTTATATGTTACATTTTAAACACATGATACGAAATTTTTACGTTATGTTTATCTTAGAAATTTTAAGTATATTATTTTTTTTCTTATTTAACATTAACCTAAGAGTTTAATTGTATATGAAGAGTAAATTGTCACGTTAAAGTTTAAGGATATGATATTTTTGTGAGGTAAATTTTCGTGTAAAGGTTAAAATTCTTTATCTTTGAAATTTTTATTCTGTTAAATTTCCCATTATTTAACATTAACCTAAGAAAATAATTGTGTATGAAAATGTCGCGTATTGTTTAAATTGTTGTCGAAGAAAGTTTAAGTATGTTATTTTTTTTTCTTCTCTAATTTAGCATTATTCTTACACATTTTAAAGATAAAAATTTTATGCGTGAAATAAATTTTCGCATATTGTTTCAATTCCTTACCTTATAAATTTTTAGTATTTCTTTTTCTCTAATTTAGCGTTATTCTTACACATTTGAAAGACATAATTTTTATATGTGTGGTAAATTTTCGCGTATTATTTAAATTATTTGCCTTATAAATTTTTAGAGCTTCTTTTTTATCTTATTTATCGTTGATATAAGAGTATGATTGTACATGTGAAGTTAATTTTCACGTTCAATTTTAAATTCTTTGCCTTGTAAATTTTTACTGTTTCTTTTTTCTAAAAGTTAGAGTTGTCATTATACATTTTAAAGACATGAATGGCAATGTTTGAATTCTTTGTCGTAGAAATTATAGGTATGTTATACTTTCCTCCTGCATGTCAAATTTAAAGTCGTGATTTTTATATGTGAAGAAAATTTTTTACGTTAATGTCAAAGTTATTTGTCGTACAAAGTTTAAGTATGTTACTTTTTTTTCTTCTTTTATTTAGCGATATTTCTACATATTTTAAAGTCGGGATTTTTATGTGTAAAGTAAAATGTTACGTTAATGTTAAAGTTATTTGTCGTAGAAAGTTTAAGTACGTTACTTTTCTCTTGCATGTCATATTTTAAAGTCGTGATTTTTATATATGAAGGGAATTTTCGTGTAAAGGTTAAATATTTATCTTAGAAATTTTAAGTAAGTTACTTTTTTTTCTCTTATTTAGCGATATTTTTACTCATTTTAAAGTGATTTTTATGTGAAAAGTAAATTTTTTACGTTAATGTTAAAGTTATTTATTTTAAAGAGTTTAAGTATGTTACTTTTTTCTCTTATTTAGTGATATTCGTACACATTTTAAAGACATGATTTTTATTCGTAAAGTAAATTTTCACGTTCACTTTTTTTATAAGTTTATTTTTTATAATAATAATAATAAAATCTGATAATTATTACTAAATATTATCTTTATATTTAATAAATTTCATAATTACTCCAATTGCAACAACTGTCTACGCTAAAAACCCATTCGCTACACTATGACGTCACGAACAAATTATCTATCACTTTAACTGTTTCAAGCAAGATCGTTACACAACAACTCAACTCGCAAACGCGTTGAAGCGTGTTGAAACATCTCTAGTCTCGCTCCCCTCCCTTCTGACGGGTCGATAGTCAGTAGCACCCTCTACCGTGAAAGCTGATTGGTCGGTGAAGTCACGTGATCACCCCTCATATATAGACGCTACCGGTTGCCGTCTCGCCATTTCTACTTAGATACCTGAGTGTGAAAGACGTGTTTAATACTTCGTGTTTTTTTTCTCATCGCGATTTTGTTCGTACTTGTGTAGTTATTCACAGTTATTTTAGCTTCGCAGATTTCGTTTCGATTATTCGGTAAGTGAATTTTTAAACATCTTCTCACTCCAACAAACCAAGAGAGCCTTGTCGGCCTATGACGACAAGCGGTATCTGCTGGAAGATGGCATAACCAGCTATGCCTATGGTCACTTCAAAATTCCTTAAATCATTCATTTAATCCTTAATTTTTTTTTTTTTATCTCTTTAAGCCTTAATTTAACTAAAATATTACTTTAACTAAATTTTTAAAAACTTATTTAACGTTAATTTTTTTTTCAGGATTTTGTATGTGATCATTAAATTTAATTCATGAGAGAAATATACGTTCTCACAAGTCTTCTTTTCAGATTTTTTAAAATTTAAAATTGTTTAGGATTTAAGGTAATGATGTCTTCTTAAAAGATATTATTGGATGGTTGGTTAGTGACCTCATATTTCAAGGAAATATACGTTCTTTGGAATAAGTTTTTTTTTTTGATAGGGTGGAGTGAGGCGGTACCAATTCTTCCTAAAAGAGGTATCGGGCTGGAGGTGGGTCCTCACTTTTAAAATTTAACTTCAAAATTTATTAATTGTAATTCTAAAGTCTTTCAAATTAACTTATTCAAAATTGGTTAGGGAAGGGTAGATGAGTTACCATGAAGGCAACGTCCGATAGTCGATATTTTAACAATTGTTTGGTAAAATATTGAAATGTCACGTGTAGCTCGGGGTTAGGGTTCTTTAGACCCTTAGCAAATGGCCTTCCTTTTATTAACTTTTCAAATTTAACATTTTTATTTGTGTAACTTTGTTGCAGGTATTTTAACTTGATTAAAGGATATGTAAGTAACTCGCTAGAAAACCAAACAGTCAATCAGGAGTTAACTTTTGGTCACATGTTTAAAACTTATCAGTCACAAGCGAGCATTTAGCTGACCGATCAGAACTCGTTGCCAACACCTGAAAACTAAATTTGGTATATATCCAATGTTATCACCACTTAAAACGTAAATCTTGACATAGAATGACGCCATACCCACTGTGACGTCATTAGTAAAAATACCTATCACTCTAACTTATTCGCTAAGAAGCAGCCCTAGAACAACTCAACTCCAGTTAACTGGAAACAAAAACTAAAAAGTGTTGCCACCGCTCAAAACTTTGATATAAAACAAATTATGACGTCATACTCATTGTGACGTCATGCAATAAAACCTATCACTCTAACTTATTCACTAAGAAGCAGTCCTAGAACAACTCAACTCCGTCTGCTAGATAAATCGAAACTAAAAAGTGTTGCCACCACTCAAAACTTTGATATAAAACACATTATGACGTCATACACAAACAGCTTATAACGAAACTAAAACAGCAACAGGAGGGGAACAACTCAACTCCACTTCCGGTCATCTCATATCCTATGATGTCACTTCCTGTGACGTCATATCCGGTCACGCCCCCTTCCGGTCACGCCCCCATACCATACCATACCATACCGCATACCGCCATGGCTTCGGATGCCCAATTTCTAACTACTTGTGTAACGATCTTGCTTGAAACAGTTAAAGTGATAGATAATTTGTTCGTGACGTCATAGTGTAGCGAATGGGTTTTTAGCGTAGACAGTTGTTGCAATTGGAGTAATTATGAAATTTATTAAATATAAAGATAATATTTAGTAATAATTATCAGATTTTATTATTATTATTATAAAAAATAAACTTATAAAAAAAGTGAACGTGAAAATTTACTTTACGAATAAAAATCATGTCTTTAAAATGTGTACGAATATCACTAAATAAGAGAAAAAAGTAACATACTTAAACTCTTTAAAATAAATAACTTTAACATTAACGTAAAAAATTTACTTTTCACATAAAAATCACTTTAAAATGAGTAAAAATATCTCTAAATAAGAGAAAAAAAGTAACTTACTTAAAATTTCTAAGATAAATATTTAACCTTTACTCGAAAATTCCCTTCATATATAAAAATCACGACTTTAAAATATGACATGCAAGAGAAAAGTAACGTACTTAAACTTTCTACGACAAATAACTTTAACATTAACGTAACATTTTACTTTACACATAAAAATCCCGACTTTAAAATATGTAGAAATATCGCTAAATAAAAGAAGAAAAAAAAAGTAACATACTTAAACTTTGTACGACAAATAACTTTGACATTAACGTAAAAAATTTTCTTCACATATAAAAATCACGACTTTAAAATGTGACGTGTAAGAAGAATTAGCATACTTAAAATTTCTACGACAAATAAATTTAACCTTTACGCGAAAATTTACTATATACATAAAAATCATGTCTTTAAAATATGTAAAAATATTGCTAAATAAAAGAAAAAAACTAACATACTTAAACTTTACACGACAAATAACTTTAGCATTAACGTAAAAATTTACTTCACATATAAAAATCACGACATTAAAATGTGACATGTAAGAAGAATTAGCATACTTAAAATTTCTACGATAAATAATTTTAACATTTGAGTGAAAATTTACTACATATATAAAAATCATGTATTTAAAATATCGCTGAATAAAAGAAAAAAGTAACATACTTAAACTTTCTACGACAAATAACTTTAACATTAACGTAAAAAATTGTCTTCACATATAAAAATCACGACTTTAAAATGTGACGTGTAAGAAGAATTAGCATACTTAAAATTTCTACGACAAATAAATTTAACCTTTACGCGAAAATTTACTATATACATAAAAATCATGTCTTTAAAATATGTAAAAATATTGCTAAATAAAAGAAAAAAAACTAACATACTTAAACTTTGCACGACAAATAACTTTAGCATTAACGTAAAAATTTACTTCACACATAAAAATCCCGACTTTAAAATATGTAGAAATATCGCTAAATAAAAGAAGAAAAAAAAGTAACATACTTAAACTTTGTACGACAAATAACTTTGACATTAACGTAAAAAATTTTCTTCACATATAAAAATCACGACTTTAAAATATGACATGCAAGAGAAAAGTAACGTACTTAAACTTTCTACGACAAATAACTTTAACATTAACGTAACATTTTACGTTACACATAAAAATCATGTCTTTAAAATATGTAAAAATATTGCTAAATAAAAGAAAAAAAACTAACATACTTAAACTTTGCACGACAAATAACTTTAGCATTAACGTAAAAATTTACTTCACATATAAAAATCACGACATTAAAATGTGACATGTAAGAAGAATTAGCATACTTAAAATTTCTACGATAAATAATTTTAACATTTGAGTGAAAATTTACTACATATATAAAAATCATGTATTTAAAATATCGCTGAATAAAAGAAAAAAGTAACATACTTAAACTTTCTACGACAAATAACTTTAACATTAACGCAAAAATTTACTTTACACATAAAAATCACGACTTTAAATTTGACATGCAGGAGGAAAGTATAACATACCTATAATTTCTACGACAAAGAATTCAAACATTGCCATTCATGTCTTTAAAATGTATAACTCTAACTTTTAGAAAAAAGAAACACTAAAAATTTACAAGGCAAAGAATTTAAAATTGAACGTGAAAATTAACTTCACATGTACAATCATACTCTTATATCAACGATAAATAAGATAAAAAAGAAGCTCTAAAAATTTATAAGGCAAATAATTTAAATAATACGCGAAAATTTACCACACATATAAAAATTATGTCTTTCAAATGTGTAAGAATAACGCTAAATTAGAGAAAAAGAAATACTAAAAATTTATAAGGTAAGGAATTGAAACAATATGCGAAAATTTATTTCACGCATACAATTTTTATCTTTAAAATGTGTAAGAATAATGCTAAATTAGAGAAGAAAAAAAAAAATAACATACTTAAACTTTCATCGACAACAATTTAAACAATACGCGACATTTTCATACACAATTATTTTCTTAGGTTAATGTTAAATAATGGGAAATTTAACAGAATAAAAATTTCAAAGATAAAGAATTTTAACCTTTACACGAAAATTTACCTCACAAAAATATCATATCCTTAAACTTTAACGTGACAATTTACTCTTCATATACAATTAAACTCTTAAGTTAATGTTAAATAAGAAAAAAAATAATATACTTAAAATTTCTAAGATAAACATAACGTAAAAATTTCGTATCATGTGTTTAAAATGTAACATATAAGAGAAAAAAAAACTAACATACTTGAACTTTCTATAGCAAAGAATTTAAGCATTAGCGTAAAAATTCACTTTACATATAAAATTCACATCTTTAAATGGGAAGATAAGCAGGTGACGGTAATTAGCCAATCAGGGTAGCGGTAGGTGATACGCCATTCGCCGGCATTTTTAGATCGGAGGATGAGTCACGCTAAAACTTGTTGGAACAGGTCGGGAGATTTGTACAGCAAGAACAACAGCATCGACGCGCAAGCAGCGGGTGATGCTGTGATGTGTCAGCAGGTCTTTGAGATTATCGTTTTCCTACTTGGCCGTTTTCATAATGAAATGTTTGCGAAAACTTGGAATGAATAAAGTGGATTTCAAAGACATATTAGTAAGTGAAGGTAGAATTCGCATGGACTTTCTTCCAAAAAGTATGATTCACTTGGAGAATTTAAGATCATTTCTACTTGAAAACTTTTCTATTATTTAAAACATTGAATATTGTTCAAACTCAGTGGGATTATATGCTACAATACGGGTAAAACTTAACAAAATTGTTACATAGAAGAAAAATAGTAAGAGATTTAAAATAAATATTAGTTATAGATACTCCAAAGAAAAAATTTCACCTCTACTTTTCAATCGGAAAATCAATACAAGTTGGAAATTTATGTTACTTCAAGAAAGACTTAGACAATTTACTTTGTAATAATATACGTTAAGGTGTCGTATTAACTCGTGCAATACATGCTGACTAAGGTTTATTTTACTTGAAAGGTAAATTGGGGGAAAATATTAAATAAATTGTAGATATTAAATACATTGTAGATATGCATTCAAGTTTTGAAAATCACCTGCAAGACTTTTAAAACATCTTAAGATAAATTGAAAGAAACTTTTCATACTCTGAAAGGAAATCACAAGTAATTTAGTTAACTTTTTTCATGGTAACACTCATATTCAACGACATGTTTTTAAAATTTAACCTTCTTTACATGATAATAGTTATAAATTTTTTCAATCTCAGATGCGATATACTATTATTTCTAACATATATGTTACGAATTGTGTAAAGTTTTTAAAAGAGTATATGCAAATCACCAATCAGAAACATAAAAATCTAACATCAATCAAACACACTAAAATAATAAGATATTTTCCTTAGTGGAAATAGTTAACTACTCATGTGATGGAATGTACTTAGAAAATTTAAATACTGAAAAAAGTTTGCTAGGCAAACTTAAAGAATATATATTTTTTTTCTTGTGAAAAACTAGCATAAATTTGAAAAATATAGAGTTTGTTACTACGTAAAATTGAACATCATCTGGACAAACTAAATTATACATGATTTTTTTTTTTATTTGAGAGGTGCTGACAATATATCATTAATACAGAGATTTTTAACTTCCACCCATAATTTCTAAATAACTTATACATAAATTTCAGAAAACTGAAACGGAATGTGTTTTACAAGACGCTTATTTTGTAAGATGAATATTCAATATTAATATAACTGAGCAAAGTTCATTACGGAAAAAACTTGTAAAAGATACTTATATTTTGAAAATAGTTTGAAATATCCTTTTAAATTTATGAATGCTCGCTTTCGAAAGACACAAATAAAACTGATATTACACATGATAATTAACACATGCATAACATTAATCAAACAAAGTGGAATTTTTATTGCTTGTGACCGATAACTTTTCAGTGAAGTAGAACTTACATAGGAAATTTGTGCAAACTTTTTCAACTTTTAAACCAAGTATTATGTAAAATTATAAATTACGATAGGAAATAGCACACTTCAGAATCGGAACAAGTCTTCTAGTTAAGCTAAATTTATTTCTCAAGGAATTGAAAGCATACCAGACAAGTCCTTATCATTTCGCATCTTTTCTCATGTTGCAAGAAGACATACTTTGTAAAAGATCGTCGTTGCACTTAACAAAAATCAGTAAAAATAAATGTATTTTCTATGGCAAAGATAAAACTTCACAACTTAATTACTGAAATTTAGCTAAGTTGCATATGGTTTATTCACATAACTCGCATATGCTTCGAATGTTGAAATATATTTGTCATTTGAAATCAAACTAATCGAAAATAAATGCTACCTACATTTTCAAGTCGGAAATTACTATTAAATAAACTTTACATGTAAAACATTGTCATGTTAAAAAGAAAAATCTACAAAAATGTAAATGATAATTTTACTGTTGGTACATAAATGATGAATAATTTATGATTTTATTCTAGGCAAACGTTTTATTGTCTAACAGAGAACTTAAACTTTAGCAGAAAAATAAAAAAATACAATTTTTATATCCTATCATGCTTGTCGAAAATTGAATTTATTAGCTGTTGTAATAGATTTTTATTGTCCAAATTTCTATAGTTTTTCTTCCCGGTGCAATAAAATTAAGTTCATGTGTAATGATTAGGTTTTTTTTTTTTTTTTTTTTATGAATCTTATAAATTTAATGAAATTATTATGACCTAAGAGATTGAGTGAACTGAATAAATCAATGATGTAAATTTAAACAGTGACTTGAACTGATACATACTATAACTGTAAAGAAGTATGACAAAGTGATAGATGAAGTAAAAATAGAAGTTGAATGAAATGTGTTGAAAAAAGTTGAAGACGACAAGAAATTCGTAATTGAGAATTATCATTGACTTATATTAACTTCGTTTTCTTGCTTATGACAAGAAAATACACTCTTTCTTATTAAGAACCAACTTGATATCTTATCATAGAATGACAATGATGAAATATCTATACATTAAAAAAAAAAAATACCAAACTTAGACATAGCAAATTTCTTGAAATTCATGTATAATGCGAGAAGTTTTACTGGAAATATAGAAGATACAACATTGAAAGATGTGAATGTTTCGAAGTACTTTATCAGAAATAAAAAAAAAATGCGCTGAGATTCGCTATAAACTTACTTAAACTTATAAACTTCGAAAAACTTATAAAAATTTCAATTTACACTTAAAGTTTTTTTTTATATATATATTTCAAAGAATTTTTTCAAATCAATATGTATATTTAAATACTGAAACTTATTCACTTCAATAAATGTATGTTTAAGTTATAAAACTCTTCGTATGTATTGAAAAATTGTAACTTTTCGTCTTCTTCGTATAAATCGATAACTTATACACTAGTTCTTCATCAATTAATCTTCTAAGTAAATCTTTCAAAGGTAAAAACATACTTATAGCTTTGCATTTGTAACAAGTTAAATTGCACATGTTTCATGTGAAAGTTACAAAATTTCAGATATTTTCATGGAAAACATATAAAATTTTAATTTCACGAGAAACATGTACAATTTAACATGTTACAAATGCAAAGCTATAAGTATGTTTTTAGCTTTGAAAGATTTACTTAGAAGATTAATTGATGAAGAACTAGTGTATAAGTTATCGATTTATACGAAGAAGACGAAAAGTTACAATTTTTCAATACATACGAAGAGTTTTATAACTTAAACATACATTTATTGAAGTGAATAAGTTTCAGTATTTAAATATACATATTGATTTGAAAAAATTCTTTGAAATATATATATAAAAAAAAACTTTAAGTGTAAATTGAAATTTTTATAAGTTTTTCGAAGTTTATAAGTTTAAGTAAGTTTATAGCGAATCTCAGCGCATTTTTTTTTTTATTTCTGATAAAGTACTTCGAAACATTCACATCTTTCAATGTTGTATCTTCTATATTTCCAGTAAAACTTCTCGCATTATACATGAATTTCAAGAAATTTGCTATGTCTAAGTTTGGTATTTTTTTTTTTTAATGTATAGATATTTCATCATTGTCATTCTATGATAAGATATCAAGTTGGTTCTTAATAAGAAAGAGTGTATTTTCTTGTCATAAGCAAGAAAACGAAGTTAATATAAGTCAATGATAATTCTCAATTACGAATTTCTTGTCGTCTTCAACTTTTTTCAACACATTTCATTCAACTTCTATTTTTACTTCATCTATCACTTTGTCATACTTCTTTACAGTTATAGTATGTATCAGTTCAAGTCACTGTTTAAATTTACATCATTGATTTATTCAGTTCACTCAATCTCTTAGGTCATAATAATTTCATTAAATTTATAAGATTCATAAAAAAAAAAAAAAAAAAAACCTAATCATTACACATGAACTTAATTTTATTGCACCGGGAAGAAAAACTATAGAAATTTGGACAATAAAAATCTATTACAACAGCTAATAAATTCAATTTTCGACAAGCATGATAGGATATAAAAATTGTATTTTTTTATTTTTCTGCTAAAGTTTAAGTTCTCTGTTAGACAATAAAACGTTTGCCTAGAATAAAATCATAAATTATTCATCATTTATGTACCAACAGTAAAATTATCATTTACATTTTTGTAGATTTTTCTTTTTAACATGACAATGTTTTACATGTAAAGTTTATTTAATAGTAATTTCCGACTTGAAAATGTAGGTAGCATTTATTTTCGATTAGTTTGATTTCAAATGACAAATATATTTCAACATTCGAAGCATATGCGAGTTATGTGAATAAACCATATGCAACTTAGCTAAATTTCAGTAATTAAGTTGTGAAGTTTTATCTTTGCCATAGAAAATACATTTATTTTTACTGATTTTTGTTAAGTGCAACGACGATCTTTTACAAAGTATGTCTTCTTGCAACATGAGAAAAGATGCGAAATGATAAGGACTTGTCTGGTATGCTTTCAATTCCTTGAGAAATAAATTTAGCTTAACTAGAAGACTTGTTCCGATTCTGAAGTGTGCTATTTCCTATCGTAATTTATAATTTTACATAATACTTGGTTTAAAAGTTGAAAAAGTTTGCACAAATTTCCTATGTAAGTTCTACTTCACTGAAAAGTTATCGGTCACAAGCAATAAAAATTCCACTTTGTTTGATTAATGTTATGCATGTGTTAATTATCATGTGTAATATCAGTTTTATTTGTGTCTTTCGAAAGCGAGCATTCATAAATTTAAAAGGATATTTCAAACTATTTTCAAAATATAAGTATCTTTTACAAGTTTTTTCCGTAATGAACTTTGCTCAGTTATATTAATATTGAATATTCATCTTACAAAATAAGCGTCTTGTAAAACACATTCCGTTTCAGTTTTCTGAAATTTATGTATAAGTTATTTAGAAATTATGGGTGGAAGTTAAAAATCTCTGTATTAATGATATATTGTCAGCACCTCTCAAATAAAAAAAAAATCATGTATAATTTAGTTTGTCCAGATGATGTTCAATTTTACGTAGTAACAAACTCTATATTTTTCAAATTTATGCTAGTTTTTCACAAGAAAAAAAATATATATTCTTTAAGTTTGCCTAGCAAACTTTTTTCAGTATTTAAATTTTCTAAGTACATTCCATCACATGAGTAGTTAACTATTTCCACTAAGGAAAATATCTTATTATTTTAGTGTGTTTGATTGATGTTAGATTTTTATGTTTCTGATTGGTGATTTGCATATACTCTTTTAAAAACTTTACACAATTCGTAACATATATGTTAGAAATAATAGTATATCGCATCTGAGATTGAAAAAATTTATAACTATTATCATGTAAAGAAGGTTAAATTTTAAAAACATGTCGTTGAATATGAGTGTTACCATGAAAAAAGTTAACTAAATTACTTGTGATTTCCTTTCAGAGTATGAAAAGTTTCTTTCAATTTATCTTAAGATGTTTTAAAAGTCTTGCAGGTGATTTTCAAAACTTGAATGCATATCTACAATGTATTTAATATCTACAATTTATTTAATATTTTCCCCCAATTCACCTTTCAAGTAAAATAAACCTTAGTCAGCATGTATTGCACGAGTTAATACGACACCTTAACGTATATTATTACAAAGTAAATTGTCTAAGTCTTTCTTGAAGTAACATAAATTTCCAACTTGTATTGATTTTCCGATTGAAAAGTAGAGGTGAAATTTTTTCTTTGGAGTATCTATAACTAATATTTATTTTAAATCTCCCCTAATAACCATGTGACGAATATGTGACGAAAAGCGATATCGCATAGAGATCACGCGATGTCACGGCGATATCACACAGGGGTCACATAGTCGTCCAATGTCCGTTTTAGAGGGGGGTTTGCGACGTAACTTTGTGATATCGCTGCGATATCGCTTTTCGTCACATTGTGACATTGGGGACGAATTTGCGATTTTTGCGATATCGCATTGTGATCTGTATGTGATCTTAGTGATTTTGGCGACATCTATGTGATTTATGTGATCTTCGCAACGAAAGCTTTGTCACTGCGATATCGCTTTGTGACCTAAATGTGATCTTAGTGATTTTGGCGACATCCGTGTGATTTATGCGATCTTTGCAACGAAAGTTTTGTCACTGCGATATCGCTTTGTGACCTAAATGTGATCTTAGTGATTTTGGCGACATCCGTGTGATTTATGCGATTTTCGCAACGAAAGCTTTGTCGCTGCGATGTCACATTGTGACCTAAATGTGATCTTAGTGATTTTGGCGACATTCGTGTGATTTATGCGATCTTCGCAACGAAAGCTTTGTCACTGCGATATCGCTTTGTGACCTAAATGTGATCTTAGTGATTTTGGCGACATCCGTGTGATTTATGCGATTTTCGCAACGAAAGCTTTGTCGCTGCGATGTCACATTGTGACCTAAATGTGATCTTAGTGATTTTGGCGACATCCGTGTGATTTATGCGAACTTCGCAACGAAAGCTTTGTCACTGCGATATCGCTTTGTGACCTAAATGTGATCTTAGTGATTTTTGCGACATCCGTGTGATTTATGCGATTTTCGCAACGAAAGCTTTGTCGCTGCGATGTCACATTGTGACCTAAATGTGATCTTAGTGATTTTGGCGACATCCGTGTGATTTATGCGATCTTCGCAACGAAAGCTTTGTCACTGCGATATCGCTTTGTGACCTAAATGTGATCTTAGTGATTTTTGCGACATCCGTGTGATTTATGCGATTTTCGCAACGAAAGCTTTGTCGCTGCGATGTCACATTGTGACCTAAATGTGATCTTAGTGATTTTGGCGACATCCGTGTGATTTATGCGATTTTCGCAACGAAAGCTTTGTCACCGCGATGTCACATTGTGATCTGTATGTGATCTCAGTGATTTTGGCGACATCCGTGTGATTTATGCGATCTTCGCAACGAAAGCTTTGTCACTGCGATATCGCTTTGTGACCTAAATGTGATCTTAGTGATTTTGGCGACATCCGTGTGATTTATGCGATTTTCGCAACGAAAGCTTTGTCGCTGCGATGTCACATTGTGATCTGTATGTGATCTTAGTGATTTTGGCGACATCCTTGTGATTTATGCGATCTTCGCAACGAAAGCTTTGTCACTGCGATATCGCTTTGTGACCTAAATGTGATCTTAGTGATTTTGGCGACATCCGTGTGATTTATGCGATTTTCTCGACGAAAGCTTTGTCGCTGCGATATCGCTTTGTGACCTAAATGTGATCTTAGTGATTTTGGCGACATCCATGTGATTTATGCGATTTTCGCAACGAAAGCTTTGTCGCTGCGATATGGCTTTGTGACCTAAATGTGATCTTAGTGATTTTGGCGACATCCGTGTGATTTATGCGATTTTCGCAACAAAAGCTTTGTCACTGCGATGTCACATTGTGATCTGTATGTGATCTTAGTGATTTTGGCGACATCCATGTGATTTATGCGATTTTCGCAACGAAAGCTTTGTCACTGCGATATCGCTTTGTGACCTAAATGTGATCTTAGTGATTTTGGCGACATCCGTGTGATTTATGCGATCTTCGCAACGAAAGCTTTGTCACTGCGATATCGCTTTGTGACCTAAATGTGATCTTAGTGATTTTGGCGACATCCGTGTGATTTATGCGATTTTCGCAACGAAAGCTTTGTCGCTGCGATGTCACATTGTGATCTGTATGTGATCTTAGTGATTTTGGCGACATCCTTGTGATTTATGCGATCTTCGCAACGAAAGCTTTGTCACTGCGATATCGCTTTGTGACCTAAATGTGATCTTAGTGATTTTGGCGACATCCGTGTGATTTATGCGATTTTCTCGACGAAAGCTTTGTCGCTGCGATATCGCTTTGTGACCTAAATGTGATCTTAGTGATTTTGGCGACATCCATGTGATTTATGCGATTTTCGCAACGAAAGCTTTGTCGCTGCGATATGGCTTTGTGACCTAAATGTGATCTTAGTGATTTTGGCGACATCCGTGTGATTTATGCGATTTTCGCAACAAAAGCTTTGTCACTGCGATGTCACATTGTGATCTGTATGTGATCTTAGTGATTTTGGCGACATCCATGTGATTTATGCGATTTTCGCAACGAAAGCTTTGTCACTGCGATATCGCTTTGTGACCTAAATGTGATCTTAGTGATTTTGGCGACATCCGTGTGATTTATGCGATCTTCGCAACGAAAGCTTTGTCACTGCGATATCGCTTTGTGACCTAAATGTGATCTTAGTGATTTTGGCGACATCCGTGTGATTTATGCGATCTTCGCAACGAAAGCTTTGTCACTGCGATATCGCTTTGTGACCTAAATGTGATCTCAGTGATTTTGGCGACATCAGTGTGATTTATGCGATCTTCGCAACGAAAGCTTTGTTGCTGCGATGTCACATTGTGATCTGTATGTGATCTTAGTGATTTTGGCGACATCCGTGTGATTTATGCGACTTTCGCAAAGAAAGCTTTGTCGCTGCGATGTCACATTGTGATCTTAGTGATTTTGGCGACATCTATGTGATTTTCACAACAAAAGCCTTGTTCCTGCAACATAATTATACAAAAAATTCACAATTAATTTTTTTTATCAACTACCTATATCTGCTTCAAGTACCTACTCTCACTATGAAGAGGCTCAGTATCTTTTCTTTACGTCAAATATTTTCTAATACTATGGTAATATAATTTATACTATCAAGGCCAGTCATTACTTTAATGACTGGCCTTAATGGTATAATCATAGTATTAGAAAATATTTGAATATTTTCTAAAAGTATGAACTTTTCTAAACTTAATATACATGAACTTAATGGTATAATAAATTAAAGAATCATAGCATTAGAAAATATTTCTTCGTCTTCAACAAGACTTTGGGAAGTAAAAACTAGTCTCCTATATTAAAAACCAATGAAACAGTTAACTACCTAATTAGCCTTTAACCAAGAGAATTTATCCATTCCAATAGATTTCTCAGCTAAATATGTACCTTAAAAATAAGACAAAACATGACTAAATCTATTAAAGCACAATGTAATGTATCTCATACATCTCAATTTTTCTTTTAAACAGATTACAATGTTGTTTTGCCATTTTGTGCAAATCTTCTCCTTTTTAAGTTTAGCATAAAAGAAAAATACAAAACTAAAAACAGGTTGAACAAATCAAGCAAAAATGGAAATATGCAATCAAAATAAGAGTAAAAACATAAAAAGGTAATAAGTTTATTTTATTGAACACAAAGCAAACATATTCTTTGTTACACTAAATATTGCAGAATGCTTTTCTTTTCAGCAAGGTATCTGTCCATCTGACTGCCAGGAATTAAGCCACTTCCTTCAATGTAGCCTATTCTTTCTTCGTGTTTCAGAGCATTAGGTGTAGGCTTTGGACCTAGAAAATAAAAAATAGGTTATTCTTAAATTTTAGTTTAAAATACACCATTTTTAAAATTGCCACTCACAATACAATTTTAAAAATCTAATGCAATTATAGCACAAGATGCTAGTTAATAAAAATAAAAACAGAAATTCTGTGCCAACTTTAAGTATTCATAACAAGGTTATAATAGTAATTAAAATGTGTAATGCCAACATAAATAATTGATAATTACACTCAATTTTGATATTGTTACAAGTGATTATTTACAGCTTCCATCACTGTAATCCATTAATTGCTAAAAAATTAATTTGGAATATTATGACTTACTATTTTCTGATTTTTTTTTTTAATATTTTCCCCCTTACCTTTGTAAAACTAAAACTGATAAATGGTATACCAATTAAAAAGCTAAAACACCTCTGCTTCTGACAAATAGTTTATTTACAATTGCACATATTGCTATCTGTTTGACAAATAATTTATTGTTTTTGGCTTTCAATGAATATGCAGTAGGAAATATGTTAACTCGATCTGGAAATGATCCTCTTTTCAATTGTGAGACTTAAAACTACAAAAAAAAAAAAAAATTGTTTTAAAACAGTTTTTAATTTGAAACATTTCCCTCCATTATTTCTTAAAAAATATAACTTATATATTAAAAAAGTTCCATTGAATTGAATAATGGATTCATAAGATACAATTTATCACTAGACGACCAGATATCCGAGCCATGCCAAGTTCTGTCTTTCAAATCAAGGTTCAATACATATCTTAGTAAAAGAATACAATACCTAACGCTGATATTTATGTTTATCTATGACTCACTCTGATAACAGAGGTTTTATCAGACTAATACTTCCTAATTAGTGAAAAAAAAAATTCCATTTTTAATTATTGCTAAAAAATTGACTTGTTACTGAAAGTTGTTACGTCCAACAACCATTTGGGACCTCTAATTCCCCAAAATTGATATTTAAGAACACTATTATTAAAAGCAATAAATTTGGCAACAGTAAGTGATTTTAAAAAAATAAGGCAATTTGAGGGGCTTCAAACGACTGTTCGAAGAAGATGCCTGCTATACTTTTAGAGTTTTGCAACAAAAGATAAAATAAAAAATTATAGAGTGCTTTTATTTTACTATCTAATTGTCTATCATTAGAAATTTTATACAAAAACTAGTTATATCACAGAATAACTAGACAACTGTTATAACTAATTATTTCACAATTTAACCTCTACGATATGTTGTTTCAAACTTTGCTTAAAGTACTTCAGTCCTTATATAGAAAAACTAATTTCACTTTCATACATTGACAATAACACACGCATAACATATATGGTCCAATTAGAGAATTCAAAAGCTAAAAAAAAAAAACATCCTCAGACTTAACTTTTTCCTTAGTGGCATTATTGTATTTCTTCTAAATCAATTACATTTTATAGAAGATTTATCTGAAGACTACAATTTCTTGAAATTTGAAAGAAATTAATGCTGTTATGTTCAATTAGTATTGCAAAATGTTGACAGCAGCCATACTTAACCATCTATGTAACACTGTTCTTGCTTCATGGATTACATAAATATTTTTAGGTATATATATATTTAGATATACAAACAAAATAAAATGAAAAACGGCAGAAATTTGGAATTTCATCAGGGGGCAACTTTCAGGGTGTTTAGCAACTTGGAACTTCAAAAAAAGGGACTAAGGGACCAAAAGTTTGAAAAAAAGGTACTTGTAAAAAAAAAAAGGGACTTTTACACAAAATTTGTTTTTATAGCATAGAAAAAAATGCCTAGTATTCAGTACTTACAATTTAAGGGGTGGAATTAAAAATTATTTGTCCAAGTGTAAACTTTGCACTCCAAACATTCATCTGGAATGCCTATTAAAAAGAAAAGAATTAATTATTGACTGTATATTACTAAAAAAAACACTGAAAATTATGATTACCACATTTTTAAAATTGTAAACAGACAGAACGCAAATAACAATTTTGGAGTGCAAATTTCACCTTTGCATCGGATTATTTCAACACATGATTGAACACTAGAATTCTTACGATCTGCAGAAAACCTATATTTAACACCAAAAAGTGCTTATTCATTCGAACTAAGAAGAGAGCTACTTAAAAACATGCACGACCATCTTTTTCATTGAGAGTTAAAAACATTCTCTCATTCCATCAGGTGGATAACCTTAGAGTTATTCCTCCAACTTTCCCCATTTCACCTTGGCATCATCATGAAACTACAATTTTTAACCCTTTCTCAAATTTTAAAAAGTCTGAAACCCCTGATACTGTTTTTAAAAGTATCTTTTATGATCATCGTAATAATTTTTCTCATTTCAAATCTATTTTTACTGATGTGATCCATGTTGAAACAACATTGACATTCAACGTGGAAACCACATGGGCAAAAATGAACACTCATGTGGAAACAATGTGACAAATCCACGTTGAACCAATATTGACATTCAACATTGAAACCACGTGGGCAATAGCTAGCATGTGGAAGCAGTGTGATATATCTACGTAGAAACAACGTTGGCACTCAACATTGTATCCACGCTCCTTTAAGTGAACACTTCCGCTTGAAAACAACGTTGCAGTTCCACGTTGAAACAACATTGTGCATGTTGGTATTGAACGTTGACACCACATTGAAACAACATGGTTGCGTTGCTTGGGATATATATACATACATAAATACATATAGTAATTTCAAAACAATAAAGAATTTAAATTGAAATATTTTTAGTTAAAAATTAATATTGTGCATGGATAGTCAATGGAATTGAAGTTAATGATTCAAATATATTTAAGAATCATAAGCAAATTGAAATTGTCTAGAGTTTTAGTCGAGAGTTTAGTGATTTTATAGACTTTTAGATATATAGATTTTATAGACATGTGAATTTATAGAATAGAGACCAGGTAGTCTCTATTCTATAAATTCTATTCGACTATTATGAAAAGAATGTTTTTTATGCACACTTTTCCTGCACAAAAATTATAAAATGTGTAAAACTACATGAACAATAATGGCATTTTTCATTTAAAAAATTTTAGCCAGAAAACTAGTTTTGCTATCAAAAGAGTAATTTACCTGTTGACTATTATAATCGTCTTCAGCTCCATGTTGTCTTTTCATTGTTCTTGCTTTATCCATCTGGTTTAGCAGGTACTTGTCCCATGTCAGATACTTCTCCATGAACCATCAACTAAATTCTCCCCAAAGGTGCTTTTGAGAAACTTTCTCTCAAATATGGCAAGGACCTATTGACTACAAAATAGTAAAAATTAGGTGACTGATTTTTTGGATAACAGATCATTTATATGATAAAATGTGGTACCAGCATCATAACAGCCATATGAAACCAGGAAAGAATGCTATTAAACACAAAACTATAGATATTTTATATCACAGGTTTTACAAATAACCTTACTTAAGAGTAATATTACACTAAAGTAGGTCTGAACCTAAAGTTTAGAAAAAGTTATACATTTTGAATTGATGATCATTAACACGAGATGAAACATTTTGAATAGTGAATTTTCATCATCGGTCATCACAGCTTCACATGTAGCTCGGATATCAGCAAGGCACTTTTACCAAAATACGATGATTGCTAAGATACATTCAAAAAGGAAATAAGATATATGTTTGAATTAAACTAGAGATGATGTCTTGACTAAGCTGCAGTATGCTTATCGGATAACAGAAGAAGAGGTAAAATTATGCCTTGTTTAATAAGAAGACACGTAAGACATAATAATGTAGAACCTCAAAAAACAATTACCATATTTTTTATGGCATCACAATGTAAAAAAAAAACAATCAAGCTATTTCAATATGTTGCAAAAAGATACTAATCAAAAATTGATTTTAGTAATAAGTTTTCTATAATTCAACAAGATGAGGTTTAAAGTACCCACTTGTAACAAAACCAGGTTATATTATATACAGCTTGTATATGCTACTTAGAAAAGGTACTTTGCTATGCTATTGTGCTTTATTCTATCCATCATGATAAATAGCAGAGCATTTTTGTAACTTCCTATTAATTGAGGAGACATACCAAGAAAGCATACAAAATTTTTCATCAACAAATTTCCTGATGGAGCAGGGCAACCTATAAACTGGCATTGTTTTGTGGCCTCTTGAGGGAAGGGAGTAGTAGATGATAGATAGTTTATGAATTATGATGTTTTTACGGATGCAAATACCTTTGTTAAATATATTATATCGGCGGAATTTGTCAAAAATACAAAAACTAATGTAATTTTTTTTACAAAGAAAAAGTAGAAAATGCCTTGAGGAATTGGATAAGATCTGGAATTTAGCGGAGTTTTGGATAAGATCTGTGATGCGCAACCAATTCCACTAATACGGAGAGTGCATTGTGTCGTATCAGTTTCTTCATAAACCATAAACTGCTTAGTGACTTTTAATTACCCTCAAGGTAAAGTTGTCTATACATCAAAGAAAATGGAGAGTGATATTGTACAACAAGTAAAAAATAAAGTTATTGTCACATGATGAATATTACCTCAGGAAAGTGGTATGCTGCATATTGGAAAGAATAATCACTAGTTTATTGGCCGGGCACTTAACGTTAGTCTTAATGAAGACAAATTCTCATACATCTACCAAACTAAGCCATCTAAAAATCAGTTTTAAGAGGCTTAAACCTTTATTATCCAGCCACACCCCTCAACTGTGTATTACCGCATGATTTTTAACACATTGAATCAAAAGTTTGAAATTTGTAACTGCATATAGTATTTTGTTTATTATCTTATTTTTAGTTTACTTTTCATAAATATTTAAATGCTTAAGTTCATGTTCTGTGCTTAGTCACCAGATTTATTTGATTGTAGACATATACTGTGGGTAAAAAAAGTCTCAGTACGGAAGCCAAAGTTACAAATAAATTAGCAAAATTTCTACTCTTTTGCTTCATATCTTCAGTAACTACTGAAATTATGTTTAATTTGGTTCTTTAAAATAAGTTTAAAATAAATGTCTGTTTTTACAAAACGCAGCAAGTATTTAAATTGAAATACTTGGGAGATATTGCTTAAGTCGCACATGGCTTAAAAATTTATAAAAATATTGAAGGGACATCTCAAACGGTGAGAAATATTATTAAAATAGCGGGTCTGAATGAACTTGCAGCCCGTAAGAATCCTTAAACAAGTACCTGTAACAGAAAAAAATGCCTTGAGTTTGCAAAAAAGCATGTAAGTTATCAGTTATCTTTCTGTGAATCAGTTCTTTTTAATGATGAATTAAAATTTAATATCCAAGGGTCAGATAATCGAGTTATGGTCTGGATAAAACCAAACCAACAAATGTTAATTTAGAATTTATGTGGAACTGTCAAACACAGTGGAGGAGGTGTTATAGTATGAGGGTGTATGAGAGCTGTTGGTGTGTCGCAATTTACGTTATGTAGAAGGAAACAAGTATAAATATGTGTATCTTGAAATTCTAACACAAAATGTCTTAACCAGTGCACAGAAATTGTCACTTGGGAAATTGTCTTCCATGCTTTTGTTAATTCTTAAGCCAAGTGCGACTTGAGGTGCACTTATTCGCGGATTAAATTGAACCTTGCAATAGGATATTTCTTTTATGAAAGCGTTTTAGCTTTGAAGATCTTCTGGATCAAACTCTATCCTCAAAAGTTTGAAGCTCACAGTGCCTTTCAATAATATATATTAAAGATTTTGCCAATTTTTTTCATAAATAATCCATCATTTCATAACTGGGTAAATTCCTAGTTCACATTTATGGGTTGGCGCACTTTTGAAAAGTTGGCGACAAAGCCAGAATGTCGCCAATTCGGAATTCCAATATGAAAAATTGAGAAACGAACCAGCTCTATGATTTGTGGTATAGAAATGTTGAAGCCAAAGCACGTCAATAAAAAAAATGAGGTTGCCAAATTTAGAACTGTATCGCCTACAAAACAGCGCCAAATCGGCTTGGCGATATTTTAACGTCAACTAGGAATAGACCCATAACTGAATTACCAACTCACAAATGGATTTAGGAACTCTATTTTAAGACAATCAGCTACAAGCTAAAATTAAACAATTGCTGCTATCATGTCTTCATAACACTTGCGTACACTTCAGCTTGGAAAATTTATTGCAAATCTGTTATGGAAGACATCAGAATTCATTTTCATATTGCATACGGAAACTTTTTTTGCATGGCACTTAGCAATATCTCCTAAATATTTCAATTTAAATACTTGCTGCGTTTTGTAAAAACAGACATTTATTATTAACTTATTTTAAAGAGTCAAATTAAACATATTTCAATAGTTACTAAAGATATGAAGCTAAAGATTAGAAATAATGCTAATTTATTTGCAACTTTGGCTATCGTACGGAGACTTTTTTTACCCACTGTAATTAACTCAGTTTGAGAACACATTTCTGATAAAGAAAAGTTTAATTGACTAAAAGTAATTTTAAGTTAAATAATAATAATAAAAAATAAAAAAACACTGATTACCATGCTTTGATTTGATTTGGTGGTGGTTTTGCTTGATTATGCTTCCCGGGAGACCGACCACCATGCTTTTTGAGCTGTGTTTTGGAGCAACAACGATTGTCAACTAGAGTATTGCCACTGCATATATCTAAAACTAATACAATTTATGTATGGTTACGTCATAGTCAATTGCTTATACAACGTATAAATAAAATGGATATTTTTGATTGGTTTAAAATTTGAATATGTTTTTAAATCTGTACTTTTCATTAGTTGGGTTTTGATACCATGTGCTTCAAAAATTTCTTTTGTCATGAAATGAAAAATTTTACTTCTTAATTAGTTTCCAAATTTTTGATTTCACGTACTTTCCTTTTCTTTTTAATTATGTGTTATTTTTTTATTGACATGCTGAGTTATATAACGAATTGAAAAACTCGTTTCAATCAAATGCATTCACGTGCATTATTAAATATAAATATGCTCAGCTTACAAATTTCCTAAGTTACATATAAGCACACACAATGAATTTATTTTCTGATTACAACACTATATGCTTATAAATATTCTAGAGCAGCGTTTGCCATTAACTTTTAGAGATGAGCGGTATAAGTTATGTTCCAGTTTTTTGTGGGCCGCAGATTTTTACAGAATATGCCAAAATGATTCCTATATATTTATTTATTTTTTATTTTTTTTTCATTTTTAGGAGTTAAAAAAAATATTCTCATTAGATTATTTTAGCTAAGATTATCAAGTTTTAGATTATTAAGAAAAAACTATTATAAACTATTCAAGTTTTAGATTATCAAGCATTAGATTATCAAGTCTAAAAAAATAAGCGAATCTTTAATTAAAACCTGTCTATTGTGTTTTTTTGTGACTTCTGACTTGACATAATATTCAATAAAGGTATTTAAATCATAATTTCCATATATTCTGCTGATTTATTCGATATCATCAATCTTACTGATCATGTTATTCATTTGCTTAAACTAATCATGGACGTATTTGTTAAAGTTTAAGCTGACTTATTATGGATTTTAGTGTATTTGTAATTTGGCAAGTAGCAAGGACTCTTTATCCGAATGATATACATTTTTGCAAGTAGTGTTTTTCATATTCATATAAATTGTGTGATCAGTTTACATCAGCATCATATGTCCAGAAAACACTCAAATCTAAACATGTTATTTTAATAAATTTTGTTTGCTTAATTGTATAAATATGGGGGGGGGGGGGGGTAATAGATATTTTATTATCTATCCATAACATCCAGGATATATTTTTCAAAAGTCAGGTTGATACAGAATTCTGATATCCAAAAGATATGTCATATATGCATCGTTTATTGCATTAAAAATATATTCGTTTTCGGTATACAATGCAATTTATTTGTCTGGAATCCTTGTAAATCTATTACTTATTACTTTCAATTACCCATGTGTATACATAGGGTAATGAAAGTATAGTATTCAGTAAAAAAAATGTGGGCGTTTTTTTTTTTTTTTTTTTTTTTTTTTTTGCATTTCTCTATGATTTGGATTATCCTGAATTCAAAACTGTTATCTAGAAAAAATGTGTCTGTGTGTCTGTGGTCAGCATAACTCCCGAACAATTTGACTTACGATATTCAAATTTGGTGTGGAAGTTGATGATGGCACAGGGATCTACCATTAGGGTTTTCGTCAAAACCGCGCATGCAAATAAGGTAGTTGCCTTTGAAAAAATAGTATTTTTCAGTAATTGCTAAAAAACGTCTCAAACGATTTTGTTCAAAATTGCTGTGATAATTCCTCTTGAGGTGTTCTAATCATCCCCACCTCCGAAATTCCCGTAAAAATGTTTGAATGGCTTAAAAAGTTGAAGAATGAATGCCTTTAACACAGAGTTCTCTTTCCTTGAGCATACCTCATCAACGATTTTTTTTTCTTCTCTCCTCAGTTTCACTTATGGGAAACGATAATATACGAATTATAGAAAAGTAAATTGCCTAAATCATCATTTTGGCGAATTTTTTTTTTTTTAAAGACCCATGCAAGAATTATCGCAAAAAATATCACCTAACTGGCCATTTTTGCTAAATGAATGATGAAAATATAAAAACCGTAAATGACACAAATCCACATCAGTATTATAGGGTAATTGAAAGTTGTGCGATGTTCAACACGCCTAGTTTTTATTATAATTATAGTCTATATTAAAGAAACGTAACTTTACAATCGAAATTACATCTTCCACATTGAAAAACTGATTAATTCAAAATCGAAAATCTGACTAAAATTTTATAATGATTTGTTCGAAATTCCGATAAGATGATAATTTTTATCATTCATTCCAATATTCAACAAATTTATTTCAACAAATATGTTTATTGCTTTGAAAAGAAATTCATTTCCGGAATACATGCAGTTTGGATATCCGGAATCCAAATAAATTAATAGTTAACTTTTACTGTAATTATAGTAAAGAATGGTGAGTTTTTTCTTGAAATAACTTACTGAAAGGCATCCGGCCAATATTGATTATATTATTCAAAATCGGAAATTTGATTTTAAATTTTTGTAATGGTTTGACAATTCGGATAAAAGTAACCTGGAATTTGGTTTATAGGCCAAATTAAAATAACTTCGTGAATTTTACCAATTGTAAAATCGTATAAAACGAACAACTATGACATTTGATTCTTTTATAGCAAAATTCTAATTTCTCATGAACCAGAATAACATCTAATATCGCCTCTGTTTACATCTGTGCATGGAATGTATTTTCCTCTATAATCATGGCACATTCGCAATCTACCATTTTATGCACAAAATGGTGAACGCTCAAGTCAATGAGATTCTGACCGTTCAACTTTTACCCGGAATTTAATACTGGCACAATTAAACGATCACTATGAATTGTTGCAATTGAAATTATTAAAACCAAAATATATATATATATAAAAAAATTATTATTATCTGCTCTCGAAAAGCATACAAACATTAACTGAATTAAGAAAATTTAAAATAAATATGGTATCCTTTATTTTGTCCTTGCAAAAAGTAAGAATTAAATTTTGCTGAATACTATAAAGTAGTTTGCATTCTATTATTATTAAAAACTCTTTAACAATCAATCAAGTATTAAATCCGCAATACCAAAATAAATTTGTCGCATCAATAATTTTGTTTCAGTTTTATAATTGTGTTGTTTAGATTGACCAATAACCGAACGATCAAATTCAAAGGGAATTCTTTGACGATTTGCATTTCAATTCCTACATTATTTTCTATGTTTTATAAATTGTTACCGGCAATAATGTATTAAATCCGGCATTCTATAGAATACCTGCACCTAGGCATTTTAAATTATTCCAAAAATTAGCCGGCAAAGTATAAAACGATTAAACATTTCACGCATTGCTCAGGCATTCTAAAGAATGCCAAATGACAAACCGACCAAGTATAAAATACATCACCAATTTTTTGTATAGTTCATATAAATAACGATTTTACTTTTTATAAGAAATAAAGTTAAGTGAAATTGAAATTAAGTAAATTATCAACTTTCTTGGTACAACAAAAAGGTTCATATTTTATTTTGTTTCATTAATAAAATTCGTAATTTTTTTTTTTTTTATTACTTAAATTCTTTTTAAGTATTTTAAATAAAAGCTTTTTCAAGGGCTGTTTTTCATTATTTTTTCAAAATTACAAATGTATTGTTGAGGAAGAACATTTTTTTTTTTTTTCTTCAAAGTTTTATCATGGCTCTTTTTCATACTTTGCTAAAAATGCCGGTCATTATATAAGGTAGATCGGCATTTCGTACGTTGCCGGTCATGTGTTCTCAAACATACTTTTCTTGACGAGGGGCGGAGAATGAAGGTGGAAGGAACAAGGGACAAGAATGAACAATGAAATCCCCATCAGAGTTTTCAGAATCTGACCTTGAAAGGACCCACAGAAAGAGTGGCAGCAAATGATCAACGACACGTTCTGTCGAAAATCTGACCGGTTCGTGACGTCACTCCCCGTTTTCAAGTGAACGCTGGATCACGGGACGCTTTCCTAGGAAACCAGGGCTTTTAGACGCTTTCGTTTGAAACGGTTTATCATACTTTTTTTTACAATGCTCTGTTTTCTGAATGAATTTAAGTAGTGAAAATGATTTAATTTTTTTTTTAAATTTATATATATATATATATATATATATATTACACATTTTTATTGACTGGAAGGTTAAAATATAACATACGTATCGTTATGTTATTTTATTAAAATATTTGTTACTTTTAATTTGTCTTCTGCTGGCTTTGTAAGTTTATACAATAACAGACTTACATAGTTTTCGTTTTTTTTTTTTTTTTTTTTTTTTTTTAACTATTTAATGTGAAACAGAATTCGGTGAATATATGTGATATGTGAGCATGATAGGAATTAGAAAAAAATTACAAATATAGTAAATAAATTATTCGATTGCATCATGCTTCTTAATAGTTACTGAAATAATAAAAGGAAATAATGTTTGCTTCCAAATCAAAATAAAGTATTTTAATTGTCAATATGTGTTTTTCATGGCTCTCTCAAGTTAATTAACTATTTTTAGAAATAATAATCTTGCGGTTAAAGTTGTATTATTTTTATATTTATCTACCATTTTCAACATCATTTCCAGATTGGTTGGTGCCCATCTGATGGCTGTGTGGTTAGTTCTCTGGTCACACATGCCAAAAGGTGCTGGATCCGAATCCCGGATTAAGCAGGGATGTTCGTTGTGGTTCGGAATCCACGTTAAGCTGTAGGTCCCGTCGTAATTAGCCGTCATTGTGCATAAAAATAGGTCATTGAGCGTATAAACCAACCAAACAGATTGGTAGTATTTCTTCCATTTGTACTGCTTCCTTTATTGAACAAAATCAAATTGAAAATAAATCATTATTTGCAGTTATTTATTATTCATTTTGTTAAGTTTTAAATGAAAAGCATTAGTAAATAACCAAAGAATATCTAAGAATATTTTTCAATATTATTTGGAACGTTAACCCAATTAATAGATAAAAATGGAAAAGAAAAAAGCCGAACCTAACAAATCATGTGAGAAAATAGAATCGGTTTCTGTCAAGATTGGATCAAGGGAAAGATACTAAACTTTTCATCCCCCCCCCCCCTCTCCTTCACCCGACAACGCGACCAGTCTTTTAACAAACGGAACAGATGTGCAATCTTGGTTCTTTGGTTCATTGAATTTTGCTTGCGAGACAAAAAAAAAAGGAGGAACTGGAGGCCAGAGGCCAAACTGACCTAAAGCGACCCTCTATAACCATTTCAATTAGTTATCCCGCCAATCGATCTTATTATTTGTTCGCGTCTCTTGAATTGATCTCGTATTTCATCGCCTGCTGGTTTTGTAAAGACTCTTGTCTCTTCAACACAAGCTTCACATTATCAGATTATCCAAAGAAATACTTCTTCCGTAATAAAATAAAATAAATAAATAAAAAATACACCATTTTTTTTAAAAAAATCCGCAAATACCCTCATTTTCAAATTATCTTCCAAAATACCAGCCAAACTTTGAAATACGGTAATTTTTGCAGGTAATTACCCGATTACCGGCTGCTTGTGTAAGTTGTTAATTTAACCTTTTCACATGGGCTCCTGTGAGAGGAAGGGGGCATGTGACAATTTCGGAATTGGGGTGAGAGGAAGAAATTTCGACAGCACACATGGCCAGCCCATTCAGTTGGGACACAAAGGGGTATTTTGAAGCTGCTTGACAGGGGGGCAATTTAGTAAATGATAAGTGACTTTTACCTGCTAGGCGGGTTTTCGCTAACTGCATTTCTACGATTTCCTTTGCTGAATGTTTATTCTTTTGGCTCTATGAAGTCTTGATATTTTTTTACTAAATTATTTTGCAAATGTTTAAAGTATCCAAACCATAAATAAAAACTTAACTTTAAGTTAACTTTAGTGAATTTTAAGAGCATTTAATATTCTGATTCCATAAATCTGTTAAAATTTGTCGTAAAACTCTTTTTAATATTTTTCAACTTTTAATTTAAATTTTTGTAGAATCAAATTATTTTAAAAGTGTTTATTTTAAACAAAATTTTTAAAATCAAAATTCCCTTTATTGCGTGTCGATAGTCATATGACCAATTGTTATCAATTTACAGGTTATGAAATAGAAATGTGGGATGTAAATTTGGTATATTATATTTTACACTTATGTTGTATTATTACTTTTATTTACTAAAGACAGATAGATAAATTTTCTATAATCTGAAGAATTATAGTATGAAAGGTGTAAAATTAAAATAATACAGACAAAAAGTACAATAATATAATTTATCGTATGAGTTTTCATCCTTTTATTAAAAAAATATATAAAAATAAAAAAATGTCTTCAATTTTGACGATATGTAGCAACACAAATATTGTTTAGTTGGTGAAATTCCCGATAAGAGGAGGTGTAAATTTCTGAAACATGATCTGAAGAAATTGAAAGACATAGGCCCTTGAAGAAAGTTATCTCCACAGTGTAATACAGGGGCTAAAATGACGTAGTTTTAAAAAAGAAGGTAAGGAAGATGAGAAGTGTACGCGAATCTTTTTTTATTTCAGTTCACATGTCATAAACATATTGTGAATAAAAACAGTCAGTAACTGTTGCAAAATAACTGTTTTATTTTACAATTTGGTTGATTACGTCTTCTGTAAATTTTTACGCGAATTTTAGTGGTGAGGATGTTGAAATTTTTTTTTAAAGTAATAAACAATAATTGGTATATTCACTATAAAAACAAAAGTAATAAATATAACATTAATAAGCAGTTTTTAAAATAAATCAATATATATCCTTTCACGCTTTTGTACAATTGCTTTACTTTTTTTATATATATAAATGGCAGGCTTTTATAGTTCTTCGCATATATGTATTTGAAATTCATTACAAGCAATAGGTACAGTTTCTATAACATATTTTTGAATAAAAAAAGGAAATAAACGTTTCACCTTTTACCTCTCTTGTCCAAAGTATTGAATCGTTATACCTTATTCTTGTACGTTGTTCTGTATTGGAGCATTTTGAATTTATAGTAAAATATTGCAGTTTCTTACTTTAGAAAATAGTTTATGTTTATATAAAAAATGCAATAATTTTCAACTATTGTGACATAATGGTTAAGTACTATTTAGAATATTTAAGAGAACTTAATAATTACACAGCAATCCAATCAATTATCCAATAATGATAAAATGTTTTATACGATCGTTCACTATTGAAACAAACTAAGATTTATACAAATAGTTAAAACTAATTGCATACAAGCAAAAAGAAAATAGTTAAAAGCACACTAAAAATGTCATTCTGATTTCAAATATTTCATACCGCATTGAGAAACATTTTTAAGGTGTATTTTTATATTTTGGAAATCTGAATAGAAATGAAAAACAGATTAAATTTTAACATTTATATTGAAAGTGTGCAAAATTTTTATTTTATATCTCATTTTTTATTAGCATCCTAAATTTTAATTGCGTCATTAGATTTCCAACAAAAAGTAGGCTACTAATATATGTACATTTTCTATTTCTACCACACAATCTTGAAATTCCAAATCTTCCACACCTGTGAGGGGCGTGAATGACTGTCTTCAAGGATGGACGACTGTATTGTACTACTACCAGTACCTTACAATGGCCAAGGAACACCCCTCTGGGTAGACTCCAATAGTGAAAATTTCTTTCCCCCCCTTCAAGAACGACCTTATGGTGAGCCCCTAGCTAATGTTGCATGCAAAATATATATATATATATATATATATATATATATATATATATATAAAGGTTTCTGGGATAATTTTTCTTTTAATTTTTTTTTTTATTAATTAACAAATATTATAAATAAACGATTTCTAATAAAGCTACATCTCTGAAATTTTCTAGATAAGTATAGTTTCGGCCTTCTAATTGGATTTTTGCTAAACAGAATTTTAAAATTTTGATTTCTTTTTTTTTAAATTAATTTTTTTAATTAATTAACAAATATTTCATAAAACGATTTTTAATAGGACTACAGCTCTGAAATTTTCAACATAATTAGTTTTGGCCTTTTAATTGGTCTTTTGAAAAATAGAATTTCTTCTAATAGGCCTAGAGCTTTGAAAATTTCAACATAGTTATGGCCTTCTAATTTTGTTTTTTACAAATAAGTGTTAAAATATTCTCAAATGGGTGTTATATTATTGTATTACCAGGGATTTTTTTTTTTTTTGCTTCTTGACAGGTTAGGGGCTTCTAATATTAAGGGTTTACGTAGCAATAACTTTTTAGGGAATGAAGCGAGCTTATGCTTGCATAGCAATGAACCTTTCAACGTGTGAAGTAAGCCTGTGCTTATGTGTCAATGAACTTTTCAGAAAGCAAAGCCAGCTTGGTTTTGGGTATCAATGAATCATCCTGCGAACAAAGCGTCAAAAGTTGGAACCTATACACCAATTACGGATCTCGGTCGGCAACGCAACTCTAACTAAAATATTGCACATAGCACAATTTCGCAGCGAAGCACGGGTACTATTCACCTAGTTGCGAATAAAAACGAAAACTAATTAACTTCTGAAGTAATTCAGGAGATCATGCCTTTAGTGGCGCCATCTAGTTATAACTGCGGGACTAAATAGGGGAAAATGCAAAATTTTAAAGTAATAAAGAGATGGGAAATAAATATCATCAATATATATATATATATAGTTTAAAAGACACGAGTCATATCTAATACGATCAGATTTTTCTGATTAAAAAATCAGGACATGTCTCTGCTATGGGAAAGGGATAATTTTTTTTACGTATTTATTTATGGAGTTCGGAACACACAATTCTAAAATCTTCAATGTTTGCTGTTTTTTCGGAAGATATACAATATACATTGTAATTCATAGGTTTATTTAACTTTTTTATTAGCTTTCAACCATACTTAATATATTTTTTTGAGGCTATAATCCAGAAACTCTGCAGAAATATGACAAGTTAATTTTAGTTATTAACAAAGATTTCAGAGTAATTGCAGAAAGTTGTGCCTTCTCAGAATTCCAAATTTTACTAACAATAGAAAATGTTCTTTCAATATCTGCAGTTTTCCCGACAAACTAAAGCTGAATTCCACAATTTTCATAATTTGGCAATTTCAATTGAATGCTGGTGGAAATGTAAATGGGTAATGTAAATGTCGTCAAAATCACTAAGATCACATACAGATCACAATGTGATATCGCAGTGACAAAACTTTCGTTGCGAAAATCGCATAAATCACATGGATGTCGCCAAAATCACTAAGATCACAATGTGATATCGCAGTGACAAAGCTTTCGTTGCGAAAATCGCATAAATCACATGGATGTCGCCAAAATCACTAAGATCACATACAGATCACAATGTGATATCGCAGTGACAAAGTTTTCGTTGCGAAAATCGCATAAATCACATGGATGTCGCCAAAGTCACTAAGATCACATACAGATCACAATGTGATATCGCAGTGACAAAGTTTTCGTTGCGAAAATCGCATAAATCACATGGATGTCGCCAAAGTCACTAAGATCACATACAGATCACAATGTGATATCGCAGTGACAAAGTTTTCGTTGCGAAAATCGCATAAATCACATGGATGTCGCCAAAATCACTAAGATCACATACAGATCACAATGTGATATCGCAGTGACAAAGCTTTCGTTGCGAAAATCGCATAAATCACATGGATGTCGCCAAAATCACTAAGATCACATACAGATCACAATGTGATATCGCAGTGACAAAGTTTTCGTTACGAAAATCGCATAAATCACATGGATGTCGCCAAAGTCACTAAGATCACATACAGATCACAATGTGACATCGCAGCGACAAAGCTTTCGTTGCTAAAATCGCATAAATCACATAGATGTCGCCAAAGTCACTAAGATCGCATACTGATCACAATGTGATATAGCAGTGACGTGAGATTCGTTGATAAAATCACATAGATGTCCCCAAAATCACATAGAGATCACACTGATACCACAAAAATAGCATAAATGTTAAAATGTGATATCCCTGTGTATCCCTGTGATATCGCAAAATTACGTCTTATATCACATACATGTCACAAAATGACTTATTTGTGATTTTCATTATATAAAATTATTTTGGGATATCACTGGATGTCGCTGCCATATCACAAAGTAACATCACGACTTCGTCACAGTGTGATGTCGCTGCGATATCACATGGAAGTCGAAAGTGACGTGAACTTTTGCGACATCACTGCGATATCCCATGCAAGTCACATTGTGACCGTGATCTTTGCGACGAAAAACTTCGTTGCAGTGACGTAACTGTGACAAAGATGGTTAGTAGGGTCTTACTATTTTTCTTCTATGTAACAATTTTGTTAAGTTTTACCCGTATTGTAGCATATAATCCCACTGAGTTTGAACAATATTCAATGTTTTAAATAATAGAAAAGTTTTCAAGTAGAAATGATCTTAAATTCTCCAAGCGAATCATACTTTTTGGAAGAAAGTCCATGCGAATTCTACCTTCACTTACTAATATGTCTTTGAAATCCACTTTATTCATTCCAAGTTTTCGCAAACATTTCATTATGAAAACGGCCAAGTAGGAAAACGATAATCTCAAAGACCTGCTGACACATCACAGCATCACCCGCTGCTTGCGCGTCGATGCTGTTGTTCTTGCTGTACAAATCTCCCGACCTGTTCCAACAAGTTTTAGCGTGACTCATCCTCCGATCTAAAAATGCCGGCGAATGGCGTATCACCTACCGCTACCCTGATTGGCTAATTACCGTCACCTGCTTATCTTCCCATTTAAAGATGTGAATTTTATATGTAAAGTGAATTTTTACGCTAATGCTTAAATTCTTTGCTATAGAAAGTTCAAGTATGTTAGTTTTTTTTTCTCTTATATGTTACATTTTAAACACATGATACGAAATTTTTACGTTATGTTTATCTTAGAAATTTTAAGTATATTATTTTTTTTCTTATTTAACATTAACTTAAGAGTTTAATTGTATATGAAGAGTAAATTGTCACGTTAAAGTTTAAGGATATGATATTTTTGTGAGGTAAATTTTCGTGTAAAGGTTAAAATTCTTTATCTTTGAAATTTTTATTCTGTTAAATTTCCCATTATTTAACATTAACCTAAGAAAATAATTGTGTATGAAAATGTCGCGTATTGTTTAAATTGTTGTCGATGAAAGTTTAAGTATGTTATTTTTTTTTTCTTCTCTAATTTAGCATTATTCTTACACATTTTAAAGATAAAAATTGTATGCGTGAAATAAATTTTCGCATATTGTTTCAATTCCTTACCTTATAAATTTTTAGTATTTCTTTTTCTCTAATTTAGCGTTATTCTTACACATTTGAAAGACATAATTTTTATATGTGTGGTAAATTTTCGCGTATTATTTAAATTATTTGCCTTATAAATTTTTAGAGCTTCTTTTTTATCTTATTTATCGTTGATATAAGAGTATGATTGTACATGTGAAGTTAATTTTCACGTTCAATTTTAAATTCTTTGCCTTGTAAATTTTTAGTGTTTCTTTTTTCTAAAAGTTAGAGTTATACATTTTAAAGACATGAATGGCAATGTTTGAATTCTTTGTCGTAGAAATTATAGGTATGTTATACTTTCCTCCTGCATGTCAAATTTAAAGTCGTGATTTTTATGTGTAAAGTAAATTTTTGCGTTAATGTTAAAGTTATTTGTCGTAGAAAGTTTAAGTATGTTACTTTTTTCTTTTATTCAGCGATATTTTAAATACATGATTTTTATATATGTAGTAAATTTTCACTCAAATGTTAAAATTATTTATCGTAGAAATTTTAAGTATGCTAATTCTTCTTACATGTCACATTTTAATGTCGTGATTTTTATATGTGAAGTAAATTTTTACGTTAATGCTAAAGTTATTTGTCGTGCAAAGTTTAAGTATGTTAGTTTTTTTTCTTTTATTTAGCAATATTTTTACATATTTTAAAGACATGATTTTTATGTGTAACGTAAAATGTTACGTTAATGTTAAAGTTATTTGTCGTAGAAAGTTTAAGTACGTTACTTTTCTCTTGCATGTCATATTTTAAAGTCGTGATTTTTATATGTGAAGAAAATTTTTTACGTTAATGTCAAAGTTATTTGTCGTACAAAGTTTAAGTATGTTACTTTTTTTTCTTCTTTTATTTAGCGATATTTCTACATATTTTAAAGTCGGGATTTTTATGTGTGAAGTAAATTTTTACGTTAATGCTAAAGTTATTTGTCGTGCAAAGTTTAAGTATGTTAGTTTTTTTTCTTTTATTTAGCAATATTTTTACATATTTTAAAGACATGATTTTTATGTATATAGTAAATTTTCGCGTAAAGGTTAAATTTATTTGTCGTAGAAATTTTAAGTATGCTAATTCTTCTTACACGTCACATTTTAAAGTCGTGATTTTTATATGTGAAGACAATTTTTTACGTTAATGTCAAAGTTATTTGTCGTACAAAGTTTAAGTATGTTACTTTACTTTTTTTTCTTCTTTTATTTAGCGATATTTCTACATATTTTAAAGTCGGGATTTTTATGTGTAAAGTAAAATTTTACGTTAATGTTAAAGTTATTTGTCGTAGAAAGTTTAAGTACGTTACTTTCTCTTGCATGTCATATTTTAAAGTCGTGATTTTTATATATGAAGGGAATTTTCGAGTAAAGGTTAAATATTTATCTTAGAAATGTTAAGTAAGTTACTTTTTTTTCCTCTTATTTAGCGATATTTTTACTCATTTTAAAGTGATTTTTATGTGAAAAGTAAATTTTTTACGTTAAAGTTAAAGTTATTTATTTTAAAGAGTTTAAGTATGTTAATTTTTTCTCTTATTTAGTGATATTCGTACACATTTTAAAGACATGATTTTTATTCGTAAAGTAAATTTTCACGTTCACTTTTTTTATAAGTTTATTTTTTATAATAATAATAATAAAATCTGATAATTATTACTAAATATTATCTTTATATTTAATAAATCTCATAATTACTCCAATTGCAACAACTGTCTACGCTAAAAACCCATTCGCTACACTATGACGTCACGAACAAATTATCTATCACTTTAACTGTTTCAAGCAAGATCGTTACACAACAACTCAACTCGCAAACGCGTTGAAGCGTGTTGAAACATCCCTAGTCTCGCTCCCCTCCCTTCTGACGGGTCGATAGTCAGTAGCACCCTCTACCGTGAAACCTGATTGGTCGGTGAAGTCACGTGATCACCCCTCATATATAGATGCTACCGGTTGCCGTCTCGCCATTTCTACTTAGATACCCGAGTGTGAAAGACGTGTTTAATACTTCGTGTTTTTTTTTTCTCATCGCGATTTTGTTCGTACTTGTGTAGTTATTCACAGTTATTTTAGCTTCGCAGATTTCGTTTCGATTATTCGGTAAGTGAATTTTTAAACATCTTCTCACTCCAACAAACCAAGAGAGCCTTGTCGGCCTATGACGACAAGCGGTATCTGCTGGAAGATGGCATAACCAGCTATGCCTATGGTCACTTCAAAATTCCTTAAATCATTCATTTAATCCTTAATTTTTTTTTTATTTTTTTATCTCTTTAAGCCTTAATTTAACTAAAATATTACTTTAACTAAATTTTTAAAAACTTATTTAACGTTAATTTTTTTTTCAGGATTTTGTATGTGATCATTAAATTTAATTCATGAGAGAAATGTACGTTCTCACAAGTCTTCTTTTCAGATTTTTTTAAAATTTAAAATTGTTTAGGATTTAAGGTAATGATGTCTTCTTAAAAGATATTATTGGATGGTTGGTTAGTGACCTCATATTTCAAGGAAATATACGTTCTTTGGAATAAGTTTTTTTTTTTTTGATAGGTTGGAGTGAGGCGGTACCAATTCTTCCTAAAAGAGGTATCGGGCTGGAGGTGGGTCCTCACCTTTAATAAATAATTTTTCAAAATTTATTAATTGTAATTCTAAAGTCTTAACTTATTAAAAATAGTTAGGGAATGGGGGTGGGTAGATGAGTTACCATGAAGGCAACGTCCGATAGTCGATATTTTAACAATTGTTTGGTAAAATATTGAAATGTCACGTGTAGCTCGGGGTTAGGGTTCTTTAGACCCTTAGCAAATGGCCTTCCTTTTATTAACTTTTCAAATTTAACATTTTTATTTGTGTAACTTTGTTGCAGGTATTTTAACTTGATTAAAGGATATGTAAGTAACTCGCTAGAAAACCAAACAGTCAATCAGGAGTTAACTTTTGGTCACATGTTTAAAACTTATCAGTCACAAGCGAGCATTTAGCTGACCGATCAGAACTCGTTGCCAACACCTGAAAACTAAATTTGGTATATATCCAATGTTATCACCACTTAAAACGTAAATCTTAACATAGAATGACGTCATACCCACTGTGACGTCATTAGTAAAAATACCTATCACTCTAACTTATTCGTTTATAAGCAGCCTTAGAACAACTCAACTCCAGTTAACTAGAAGCAAAAACTAAAAAGTGTTGCCACCGCTCAAAAACTTTGATATAAAACACATTATGACGTCATACCTACTGTGACGTCACGCAATAAAAACCTATCACTCTAACTTATTCATTTACAAGCAGTCCTAGAACAACTCAATTCTATCTTAAAGGTAAATCGAAACTAAAAAGTGTTGCCATCGCTCTAAACTTTGATATAAAACAAATTATGACGTCATACCTACTGTGGCGTCATGCAATAAAACCTATCACTCTAACTTATTCGTTTACAAGCAGTCCTAGAACAACTCAACTCCGTCTTAAAGATAAATCGAAACTAAAAAGTGTTGCCACCACTCAAAACTTTGATATAAAACACATTATGACGTCATATCTACTGTGACGTCATACACAAACAGCTTATAATAAAACTAAAACAACAGCAGGAAGGAAACAACTCCACTCCACTTCCGGTCACGTGACTTCCGGTGACGGCATATCCTGTGATGTCACTTCCTGTGACGTCATATCCGGTCACGCCCACTTCCGGTGACGTCATCGTCCCTCGTCCCATCCCGCATCCCGCCATGGCCCAGGACTCTCCTTTTCTAACTACTAACAATATTAAAATTTAACCAACCCTGAAATGAAACACTAATGAGAATTTAAAAAAAAAAAATAAGATTGCTGTTATTATTCCTCAGTAAAATTTACCTTCACTTAATATTCCTCAGTAAAATTTACCTTCACTTAATATTCCTCAATAAAAAAATTAAAAGCGTTGAATTTCATTCAAAAGCAAAAATATATAGCATACCTACACATTCCAAACTCATACATCAAACTTTCCTATTATTTAGTAGAAAATACTCATTTGGGATAGGATACGAGAAACTTATATAACTCAACAAATTTTAATTACCACTAATTAATCCCCACTCTTGCGCTGTCCCTACTCAGGATGCGTTAAGATTCGTTGTTGCACGTGCCTTTTCCGCGGATGACTCACATCCGTTCCACTCACATACACATAACTCCATCATCCTGATCTTTGGCAAAAAAAGGACATCGCCATAATGGAAAGGAACCACCACCCATAAAAAAAAAATCATCCGATGAAGACAGCACTTTGTTGCCAAGGAGCAACTATAAATCAGGACCCAAAGTGCAGTGCCACCAGGAATGCCAACTGCGACATGAAGGGACACCTTTGTTTCTGGCTAATAAGAGGTGAAGAAATGGTGGTTGGTGGAGACACCTGAGAATGGGGTTGCGAGAGACCTCGTGAAAGGCACCCTTTGTGACACAAGGTCCCATGTCACAGATCACGTAAGCATATTTTCGTGTCTACTTCTCAGCGGTAAATGAGACGACCGACAGTTGGGGTTACTATTTTTTTTCCTTCAGTGTATTTATTCACTTTGCCTTTCAGCCTTCCTTGGCGGATTGCGTTTCGCTGGTCGAGTTTATATTTCCGTCGTCGTAAGGGTACAGAGAAGTGATTTTGATTGGTTGGTAGGCGAGATAAAGATTGACCGATATTCCAGTTCCAGCATAATAAAGGTATTCATTCGGACAGAGGAGTCTTATTTAAAAAAGAAGAAGAAAGAAATAGGTGTGGCCTGTTATGACTGCGGTTATGTCTGAAAGTCGTTTGTATCCACTTTCTTCCCTAAGAGTTACCCGAGCACTAAACTTCACCGGAACATCGTTAGATCAAGATCTGTTTTAACCCAAGGTTAGTCGCGTGGTTTACAAATGTTCCCACAAAAATTGCTTTGTCAATTTTTCAATAGATGGCAGCCCATGATCAAAGGTCTTAAAAAAATTGTCCCCAAGTTATTTTTAAAATATTTAATTTTTCATAATTCTGTTCAATAATGTTGTGTTTTTAATTAAAATGCCCACTTGCTTTGATTTTTGGTTACGAATTTAATGGCAAGCACAAAAATTTGAATTTGGGGGACATTTGTCCCCCAATTATTAGCCTTTTGACTGGGAGCAACCCCAGTAAAATCTCATCATATAGCTAGCTCCAAAACAAAGAAACCAAATGTCACGATCACCACTATGTTTATTCACTTTTAAAAGAGAAACTTTCTCCTACCTTGCCAACTTAATGAAATTTTTATACATAAAAAAAAAAAAAAACTTCAATTTAGCGAGGCTATTTTTTATGCGCCATAAACTTCAGCGGATGTAAGTTGAGTGACTAAATTCAGCGAAATTTGCATAGGCTTGGTTTATGGACTTGGCAATAGAAAAGAATGAAGTGGTCTTTTAATTCACAGTTAAAAATACAACTTTTTCCAGTTATATTGCATCTATAGGTACATGTTTCAAATAATTTTATTGTAATTCTTCCCGATAAAAAAAAAAGAAGAGGCACTTGAGTTTTTCGTCTTTTTTACGGCGGCAAACTTTATATATGTCTTATATATGGCTATTCGGAGTTCAAACCCCATTAAATATCTAATTATATCATCGATTCACCATCTCAAAAACAATTCATCCACGAAAGAATTTTACATCTTAGAATCCTCCTAAATCCCTCCCTAACTCAAAAAGCCTCCAACTCATTTCGGGCTTAAACATTATCAAAGCCGATATTACTTTCCAGACAAGGAGGTTTTTCCCCTCGAAGGAAAGATTAGACCATCCAACCCACACACCACAAATCCAATAACCGCGTCGGGGTAAGTTGAGAAACCAAAGCCATAAGCAAACTCAAAAGACCAGACCACCGTTATTCGCCGCATAGCATCCCCTCCGAAAGCAGTTTCCAAAATACCATCAAGACAACTAAGGCATGCACCCAAAACGGGGAAAGAGACCCGCACAATCAACTCCTATGCAAACAATTCCTACCTTCGGCACAAAGTTTTAAAGCCTGGGCAAAAGCGAATAGCTTCACCGTGCATCAATTTAACGATGTCACCTTTAATTAAGTCTTGCCGCGTGGAATGCTGGGAAGCCACCTCCACTCCCTTCCATATCTTATTTAATGCCGCCCTTGCCCAAACACGTCGAATCATATTCGGGAATGACAGGCCAAGAATTTTCTTCAGGGGGGGGGGGGGAGGATGTTTATAGTGGGGGTTTGGGATATGAGCAATCCCAGTGTGCGGGTTTTAGGGGCATTAAGGGAATCCTGGAATCGTGTAGGTAAGGGTCTTAAGAAATGATCTGGTGGTTTTTAATCTACATTCCCAGGGGAGACGGTACCCAAAAAAAAAAAATTACTTTCAGAAATTGCACCACTAAAATTTAAATTATAGTAATTTTACATTTTGTTGATGGTAAATAAACATAATTTAACCTAAAAATTTCTTTTTAATACGTAATTTTTGAATAATTCAATTTATTAAAAAATTTTCAAACTTTTGTCGAAATGCTACTCCTTCCACAATTTTATGTATTTTTTCATGAAATTTTTACAATATATTCGTATTATAATCGTTAACAATAGTTAGTATGGATTTGAAGATGCAAGCAATGGAAAAGGTTTTTATATGTTTTTACACTAAAAACAGCAGAAAAACAACAGTTTTTTTCAAGTTTTCAACTTTTTAATTTAAAAAAAAAAAAAAAAACTAAACATAGCACACCTTATTCCATACTAACTTTTATTTATCAGATGTATATAAATACACTATAAAAATGTCCCAATCCTAACTAAATTTAGAAAAAAGCCTTAGGGATAAAAATAACGAACTGAGAAAAACAGTGTTAAAGATTTCTTTTTCAGCTTTGATAGTGTAAGAGGGTTTAGAAAAATACAATATAACTTTTTATCTATCAAAGATACAAATGTAAATTTTTGCACATCTATTCAGAAAGATGTTATCCACATTTTGGGATAAAAATTGAAAAATTGAAATTTTCGTCATTTTTTGGGTATCATGTCCCTTTAATCTGGAGTCGAATAAGAATTGGCAATTCCGGTGTAGGGGCCGTTTCTCTGATCAGGTTGTAAGGTTTTGTTGGTTAATTGTGATACAATAATTTATAAGATTGAAGTTTATTAACCCTTTTTATCTCAATTAAAACGTTTTTGATTTAATGGACTATTTTTCTTTCTACTTATTTTAAAGACAATTTTGAAAAATATAACAAACTAGTCAGCACGTGAGCAGCCTGCACATTTAAGATTATAAGAATAATGTTTTTTTTTTTTGTTTTTTTTTTGTTTTTTTTTTTAGGGGGGGGGGGGGTGGCTTATCAAAGTTATGTATTGTATTCTATTGCTGAGAGAAATAAGATTTATTGGGTATCCTCAATGCGCTTAAATTGTGTTTTCTATAGAGCTATAGTATTATTATCGCAATTTCATAACTTTTTATTTTTATTATTTCTGAATTTTTTACTTCAATTTCCAAACAAATACCACAATGTGCAATTGTAATCAAACTATTTGTCAGAAACGAAGGTCTTAGCATTTAAATTGGTAAATAATTTATCAGTTTGTGTTGTAGATAAACAAAAGGGACCACCACATAAAAAAGACCGCATAAAAAATTATACGCGAGACTACAACGAATTTTCTTTTTAAATGAAGAGTGAGACTAAAATGAGTTCGATCCGTTCTTATTCGTTGATAAAAAAAATTGTTTTTAAAGTTCAACTATGACTATTTTTCACGTGCAAACACCAATCAAAACATAACATTTAATAAATTGAGTGAAAAGTCCTCTGGAACCAGATAATAACTTTTAACTAATTGTACAATATGAATTATAGCATTTTTTTCTTTCTTGTTTTAAATCGACTGCTCAATTGTCTTAAATCATATAAAAACCACTTTATACATTTTTTTTGAGACCTATTAAATTTTTTAATTTAAATTTTAAAATAGCTAGTTTCGATATCAAGCTGAAACCGGAAGTCACGTGATATTCTTCAGAGTGACGTACTATGAGCCTCCATTTGTAAACATGTCAATTCGACTTGGCGATATTTTGCTAAGTTTCCAATTGGGCAGCGCAAAGCACATTCTAACCGAAAGCGTTGGTGTATTGCAATGAATAGAATAGGAATGACAAGAAAAATCGTTATCAGAGCAATTCGTTCGACATGTTTGTGAAGACCATTTTGATGAGAGTACTAGTCTTTTTTTTCTACTTTTTATCATTTGCTTGTGATAATCATGTACTCTCACAATAGCGTTCGCATTGTTATTGTATTACAGCATTATTGGTACGCAGCATTTTAGCCCAGTTGCCAACTTTTTAAAAACTCGCCAACCCCAAACACAACGCCCAACCATACCGCTTTGCTGAAACCGGCTTCCATACTTATATTTCTACAAATTCCAATCACACAAAATACGAAACAACTAAATGACGATTAACACATTCTCAAAATTATCAAACGAAACGATCAACAAGAGAAATCTCGAAGTCGGTGCAGGTTTGCGCATGCGCAAGATCAGATTCACAGCCATAAGGCACTTAATACGTCACGACCATTTTTGATTGCATCATGTTTCTGGTTGTTTTTAGTGATTTTAAAATTAATATAAGTAAATAAAAAATTGTATAACAGAAGTTTAAATCACATAATCAGATTCCTGATAGTTTTTTTGTATAAAAAAAAAACTATAAATAAATGAAAATTAAAAATAGGCTGTAGTTCCCCATTGCTGAATGAAATTAATTAAAGTTTTCGTTTATTCTATAATCTAGAAATTTTATCTTCTAACAACATTAACTATTCGGTTAACACAACACTATGGTACATTTCGACTAAAAACGTCTTGCGTACACACAACATATATTACGAGCTTCACGGCAGAAAGTGTCATAAGGCAGTAAAACAAGTTTTACAGAGTACGTGGTCATTAATTTTCACTCGACAGGTTCTTCTGTACGACCATTCGTTGAATAACAAGACAGATAACTGATTTGATTTTTTTTAAATTAATACCCAACATTTGAACTTAACGTTCAGTTTTGTACTAAACAGTATGAATGTTTAGATTCAACTACCTTTGGAAATCAACAACCTAATACGAACATTGAAAAGTAAAAGGAGATATCATAACCGAAATGCTTTGATAAAGTATTAATTAAAATATAATAATAATTAAAAAAATATATAATTAAAAATTAAATAAATTAATTTAAATATATAAATTAAAAATTAATTAAATATATTAATATAAATATATAATTTAAATATTAAAATTTAATTATATTAATTAAACAATTAATTAAAAATCTTAATTTAAATATGTTAATTTAAATATATTAATTTAAATATATTAATTAAACAATTATTAATTAAAAATATTAACTTAAATACATTAATTACAAATATTAATTAAAGTATATTAATTAAAAAATAGAAACTAAATAGCCCTAAATCAGGAATTCCGACTTATTATGCCAGAATATCTTATGTCCAACTAAGTTGGTCATTAGATACACCACATTTGGTCCGTTCTGGCATAAATGATTTTGAAAGAAAAAAAAAGGGGTTGGCGTAGGAACAGCAAAAATCAAAATTGTGGAATGCTCCTCGACGCCTGAATTGCAAGAAGTCGATACCTTTCACACAGGTAAAGTTAAAAACAGTTAAGAGATTTTTTTCATATACTTTTTCCTCAGAAAGTAATTGAAATAGAAGCCCGATTTTTTTTTTCACTGACTTTAGTATAAGTAGACGCTCCTTGTGCTCCAGATAACTAGGGATTTTTTTTTCTAAAAATGACCTAGTGATGACGTATTCCAATACTTCATTTATTATCAGTACTGTTACGCAATCTCCACAGGAAGTTTCCTTAATTTTCCACCTACGCTCACGGTTTAGACGAGTCAGTTGAGAAAAATGAATTAGCTCTTAATTATCTGGCGACAGTCTGCTTTAGCCCAACTTTGTTTACCCCCTTCCAAATTAAGTATAACTTTCGTAATAATTAAAATGGCTTTTACAGGGAGCATCTGCAGAAAATATTGCAGGTGAAAGGTTATAGCAACTTTTCATTACGTCCGGCTCAAATGTTATGAGATTTTGAGCAACTGCCACGCAAAATTAAAGCATTGTTCTAAAAAAAAAAATCTGATAAGTACTTTAAAATATTTTGTTCTTTTTAATTTAACTTTTTGACTTTTTTAAATATAGATTCTGTGCAAAATAGTTGGCAATAAATGGACATTTTCGAAGTCGCCTTTTAATTAATTTGTGTATAAAATATCAAATAAAAAAAAATAGTAATAAAAACTCATTTTAAGTTACGTTTATTTACAATGATTACATAAAATGCAAATAAAAAAAAAAAAAAAAACTAATTTGAAATGAAGTTTACTTAAAATTGTTACATCAAACGTAAATAGAAAACGACATTATTTACTGACTTTGGCATAGAAATTTGTAACAATTATTAAGATCGTTTTTAAACACAGGTACCGAAAATAATATCATATTTCAGCTTTACAGAGAAAGGTGGTACGGAAATAAATAATAAAGTGAAAGCATTCAATCAATCTTTGATGATACTGGATACTATACTATAATGAACGTTGGAATTTAAACTTTCTACTGCACGATTATCCTTATATTATTCTTTATTATAAGTGAAACTGAGGAGAGAAGAAAAAAACGATTATTGATGAGGTATGCTCAAGGAAAGAGAACTCTGTGTTGAAGGCACTCGTTTCCCCACTTTTTATGCCATTAAAGCATTTTTACGGGTTGTTTCAGATTATCTGGCACCGTCAGCAACACGAGGGCTATAATGCGCCGAAACATTCGTCATTAGACAAGCCAACATACATTTACAAACACCCATGCCTAACACGGGACTCGAACCCGCAACCTCGCGGTCTAGAAGCTAGCACGCTAACCACTATACCGTTTGGTCGGCGCATTTTTACGGGAATTTCGGAGGTGGTGATATTTAGAACACCACAAGAGGCATTACCGCAGCGATTTTAATCAAAATCGTTAAAACCGTTTTTAGCAAAACGTTTTTGAAAAACATAATTTTTTTCAATGGCAGCTACCTTATGCGCAAGCGCGATTTTGACGAAAACCTTAATGGTAAATCGCATGGCTATCACCAACCCGCACACCAAATTTGAACATCGTAGGTCAATTTGTTCGGAAGTTATGCTGACCACATACACACACATTTTTTCTAGATCACTTTTTTAAAATCAGGATATTCCAAAACGTGGAGAGAAAAAAAAAAAAAAAAAAATCCAATTTTTTTTTTTTTTTGAACCGAATGCTATACTTTCATAACCCTATGTGTTAGGGTAATACCCAATATGGGTAATTGAAAGTAAAAATGAATAAAATTAGATTCATTACATAAATAAACATGTATACAACAGTTACTCCACTGGCAACCATACACGTGATATTGTTTTTGGCCAATTCTGTTTTCAGACGGCCATGCGCGTGAGGATACGGTATGTGTTTTAGTGATTTCCACTCTCCTAATTTAAATTGAATTGGTTTAGTATCTTTGTCATTTTCTTTTTTCCTCGTTTTCTGCGCTATTTACATGTTTATAACAATTTTTAAAAGAATCCTTTTAAAAAAAGTTAAACATAGTGTCTAGAACAAGTTTACCTCAAATTTTCACCCCATTCATCACAGAACAAATTACCTCAAATTTATGTGTCAGGTAAATGTTAAGTATTTGTAAACGAAAAGCGCTTTCTAAAAGGAAACAACGCTCATATCTGTACTTCCGAATCAATTGGTTCTGGAACTCTAAGTTCATATTTTTAAATATTTTATATAAACTTCGATTTTGTGTATTTATGTTTTTGGGGCTGGCAAAATCTCCGGTACATCACTTGCCGTCATCCAATTGAACTGAAACTTGGCAGAGAGACGAGTTGTTGAAGATAATACAGTCTGTCAAAGAGATGTTCAATTTGTCGAAATTTCTTTAGGGGGACCAGATGTAACATCAAAACATTTGTCGATTAGGAGTTTTATTACTAACAAAATTTTGTCTAGTTTGACACCACCATTGGAAGAAAACATTTTTGAATAATTTTCTACAAAAATTACGTTTATATGGAGAGTTTGTTGCATCGATCGTGTAACCGTATTTACAATTGTATTCAACATAACTATTAACTGTTACTTTAAGTGCCTTGTAAGGGCCTTTCCCGTCTTGCGTCACCAAATAAAGAGCTGTTTACATAGGTATTGGTTATTCTCTATAAAACAGAGTTAGCATTTGAAATTCCTAATCCAGTTGAATTTTGGTATAGGAAAGTATCTGAGTGATCTTTATTTCGCACATCGCGTGCGTCTGTGGCATTTCTAGTTTTGTCTGTGGATGTTGATCTGAGACAGACGGACATTCTACACTATCTACCAATAAGTAATTGGACACCTGTGATAAAAGCGATAAACACAATTTATTCAAATTCAATAGGTGGTTGAGCCTCCACCTAAGGCAATTACAGGGCATGCTTTCCACAAGTGTTTGGATGATGGACAGTGGTATTTTCTTCCACTCGTCTTGGAGTGGACTGGACATGTGCGTTCTTTCTCCCCTTAATTCGGCCATCCTACTCGTCCCAAAGGTGTTCCATAGGATTCACGTCTGGACTGTGAGCTGGTCAGTCCAGTCAGTTCTGCCTGCTGTCATCATACTAATCCATGGTGGACCTCGCAACATGACAAGTGGCTTTGTCATATTGGAAGTAACAATGATCCAACCCGTAAAATTGCCACAGCGTAGGAAGCACATAGTTATCTAGATTAGTGGAGTAGTAGTCAGCGTTGAGCCTACCGTGAATTGGAATCAAGGGTGACGTAGATCAGGACTGCAGACATTCTCCATTGCATGAGTGTCCAAATACTTATTGGTAGATAGTGTATAATTTTCTCATTATGTTGATGTAGTGTAGAAGTTAAAGGGCAGTGGAACGTTGCTTCACTGCGTTCCATTCTCCACCACACGCTGAACATAATCTTGCTTACTGTCCAATCCAAACTCATATTTCCCATTTGGGCATTAGCCAATTTTAAAAACAGTCCCTACCAGAACACCAAGCATCAACTTTTCAATTCCTTCGATTCCATTGTATTAATACCGCCCCTAAAAACCGTTCTCCGGCAATAAATACATAAGGCTGACACTATTACAGCCTCAGCTCGACAACCTAATAAAAAAAAACTCTTATATATGCCTATAAACTTTATATATATAAAAAAAAAAAACGTCACACCTTCACCCCTTTCTCAGTATTATCGTTCAAGAAACACCTGGAATGCCTTTTATTGGAGAATCGCGCGCGCTTTTTTTTTCTTCTTCTCTCTCCTTGAGAGCAAAAGCATTATTTATTGGGGGAGCCGAAGGTAAGCTCTCCATACTTAATACCTTTCGCGTGCCTCCATTTTTTTTTTATTCAAACAAAAAAAGCAACAACATTTTTTTTTTTTACTTCTAAAACTTGACTGTTCAAGAGAAGAGAAGCCTTTGTTACAGTGTCATCCATCCTCTTTCCATGTTATTATTATTCGTTTAATATCAATTTGAATTTTTTTTTTCTCCCCCCCCATCTCCCTTATCCAACTTTTCCCACCTAGCTTTAAAGCCTTTTCACAAGCTCACGTATTGCAACGTTTTGGAAAATAATAAAAAAAAAAAAAAGTCGAGGGGGAGGTTGAGTTTTCTTCCCAATCCAATATCTATTGTGATGTTGGGGGGGGGGAGGGTATGGGGGGGGGGTAGGAAAGGTAGTATCCGTAGGTGCCAGTGACACAAAGACGGCACCGCGACGACGCGTGCCAGGTGGTAGTTCGCGACATGCTCTAACGGTTCTCTTCGAGCACAAAAGGTCCTTCAATTCTTCTAATAAAGCATCCTCCTCCCCTCATCGTAATGGTCCCAGGTGGAGCCCAGGAGGATTTTCTAGGGGGTCGGAGGAGAAGGGGGGGGGGGTCCTCTTGTAGTTTCGCTTTCGTTTTTCTGTGAGAGATTTCGTTTCGAGTTGTTGTGGTTTTTGGGGGGGTTTCTCTCTTCCGTGTGTTGTTTGTGAATGGTTTGGTGGACATTGTTCCGAGTGGAATTTGGATTTGAGTAATTGGGATTGAGTCATTCGTTTCCGGGACCTTGGTACCGGACTTGTAGTTGAAGTGAAAATTGGGATACTTTGTTTTTGGAGATAAGGATTTTTTTTATAGTTTAAGTACTTTGTAAAGAAAAAAAAAAGTAATTAGATTATTGGTAACTAAATTTCTTTTTTTTGTTTTGTTTTTATATATATTTAAAAGACTCGTATTTCTCAAGTTGACACCAAAAAGTTGGACGTCGTAATTTTTAACATAAAATTCGCCATTCTGACTTTTAAACGTATTTGTTGAATGTCTTTTTTTTTTTTGCCTTGTGAATTAAGCAACTTTTTTATTTTATCATTCTTTGTTCTATGGAGTCACTTGGCCCATCTTAAGTTGGGCCTTCTCTTTGCCATCCATTATTTGTCTCACAGTCACGCATATTTAGCTTTTGAACATGTTTTTGAGTTTTATTTTGAATTAAGAGTTAACTTTTCGTTAACCTGAGTAGCTGCCGTACTAATATTTTCAAGAATTCCTCTCAGAGTAATAAGCAGTTTTTTTATTACTATTATTATTTTTTATTTTAATGGATATGGTTTAAGGGTAAAAACTGCTAAGCTCACATTTGGTTTGAAGTAGAGTATATCTTAAAATTGAAAAAATATCAAGGTTTAAATTTTTATTTTATTCTTTCCATTTAAATAAGCTATTCAGAACTTAAAAAAAAAAAAAAAAAAAAAAAGGAAGAAAAAAAAAAAAAAGCCTCGAGTCTAGATTCTAGATGAATTCTGGTTTATTTTATAAAGAAACCATCAAATACCGTTTCTAGCCATAATATCATGCATTTTATTTACCCCTCTCTAAATGTTTTTTTAAAAAACATTTGAATTTTACAAAATGGTACATTGGAAAAAATTAAGGTAAGTTAGCAATTAGGAGGGTGCTATTTGACATTAATGGTTTTGAATCAACTTGTCCTGTTGTTAAAACTTAAAGGAAAAAAAAAAAAAAAACACGTTAATTATATAATATTATATAGATAAATTATATATAGTATTTTATTACTTAGTATTATAAATTAAATAGTATTATAAATTAAATAGTAATATAAATATATGGTAATATAAATAATATAGTATTACATATTATATAGTATAATAGATTATATAGTATTATAAATTATATATAAATTATATAATAATATAATATATAGTATTATAAATTATATAGCATTATAAATTATATAGCATTATAAATTATATAGTGTTATTATATTCTAGTTTATGCAAAAGCTACAATTTAATATCAGAAATTTATATTTGACGTCACAGGCAACTTTCTTCTGCAACGTTTGATGGGAAAAACAGAAATCCGTTTTTGTGAATAGTTAAAATTAGAAAATTGAAAATTCGAATTTGGTTTTAAATGTGTTAATATGATTGACAGCAAGTTTTGGCAGACGAAAAATTTTTCACCTATTTTTTTTAAAACTTTTCTCCCAAATTCCTTCCATCGATAATGTTAAAATATCACTTATATAAGAAACATTTCCTTAAAAACTATTTAACAACTCTTCACTTCTTTCACGAGTGGTAACTAAACGGTTTTAAAGACTTTAACATGAGATTTTATGAATTCAAGGGGGGGGGGGGGGCAGTAATTTTTCTAAAAAAATTAGGTAGGAATTTTAGGTATACTTCCAAATATGTTAGGAGCATTATAAGGATAATTCTTTAAAATTTGGAGGTAATTTGAAAAATGTTAGGGGTAATTCGAAATTTTTTTTAAATAATTCTAAAAAAAGGAGGGATATTTCTTTTAAAGCTAACATAGGCTCCCAACACAAACATTCTTTTCAAAGCGTGTATCAATACTGGTACAAAATTTAATAATTAAAATCTCAGGAAAGATTTTTTACCCTGGAGGAATATCTGCGGTTTTTTTTTTTTTTTTTTTTTTTTTTTATTATTATTCACTGGTTTTGGAGGAAAATTGGGGAATTTCTAATTTTTTAATTTTTTTAGGCATTATCGAAAATTTTTTGTACAATTTTAGGAATTTTAGGGATAAACAAAAATTTAAGGAATATCAGGAATTTTAAGGCGAATGAAACCCCCAGGAATTCAGCGTTTCATTTTCTTTTATAATAAATATAGAGAGATTATAACTGTTGCTATATAGAAATTTTTCGAAATTACAGTATAATTTTTGCCCATTTTAGCCTATTACATTTTAAACGAAGTATTGTCTAAAGAAAAGCTCAAGCTAAATTGTTTATCAGGCTTACATTTAAAAAGCATTTGGAAAATTTGGAACTGAGAGATGGGTAAGCGAGTTCTTAGAAATGTTCCTTTACGAAGTAAAAACATAATTCGGAGAAAAATTAGATCCAAAGTGGATATTTCTCGACTTCAACAGCAAGTGATTAACATTTAGAAATATATTAAAAATACTTCGAGAAAGTAAGTATACAATGCAGGGTGACCACAAAATTCAGGAAAAAAAAGTTGCCTGACAATTCCCTGATTTCCCTGGCAGATTTTAAAAATATTCCCTGATTTCACAGCATTATATATATATATAATTTCATATTTCTCCAATTTTTCCAGATGCGTAGACATTTGGAAAAAATAGAACATGTATGGAAAAGAGATAATATGCCATTTTTTAAAAAAAATAATTTTGGCGTTAAAAATATCAAGGGTCAATATCAAAAAAGTCAGGGAACAATAATCAAAGGTTTAAATTAGTCCGTAATATTAAACTTCTAACGATTAATACTACAACTATCCGGGTAAATGGCGCCAAAATACGGATGACCAGGGAAACGCGACTAAAATAATAGAAAATTTCCCTGATTTTTGTGAAATTTTAAAAAGTTCCCTGACATTTCCCTGATTTTTTCCAGAATCAAAAGGCTCCATGACAATTCCCTGATTTCCAGGTTCTGTGGTCACTCTGCAATAATAAATTTTATGTCATTTTATGCATCAAGAATTCAAATTTCATTTCCAATAATGTGGTTGTTTTCAGATTATCTGGTGCCGTCAGCAACACGAGGGCTATAATACGCCGAAACATTCGTCATTAGACAAGCCAACATACATTTACAAACACCCATGCCTAACAGGAGACTCGAGCCCGCAACCTCGAGGTCTAGAAGCTAGCACGCTAACCACTGTACCGTTTGGTCGGCAACTTTTTATGGGAAACGATAATTTTATTCATAACCTAAAAGAAGATAAATGTCGTTTTGTCCGGTACATTTAAAATTTTGTATTATGTCAGTCTTCATGAAGACTAACGAATTGGGTTTTTCAGAAACTGGAGTTTTGAATATATATTACTTTCATTTATTACGTATTCAAGGTAAATTTTAAAAGTTCATCAAAGTTGGATTTTGTATTCCATTGCTGAGAAATAAAAGATTCCTTAGGTTTCCTTAACGTTCTTAAGATACGATTTTCTCCTTTCTATGATGTTGTCATCTACTGTATACTATCACAACTCCCCAAAACATTATTATTATTATTATTATTATTATTTTATTTTTTTCAACTTCGATTTTCAAACAAGTAACATTATATGAACTTGCAAATAAACTTTTCTTAAAAGCGGAGGTCTTTGCCATTAAATTTTTTAAATTTAATTAATTTTTTAATTTTTTTAATTTTAATTAAATTTTTTATTTTTTTATTTCAATTAAATTTTGTTATTTTTTTATTTCAATTAAATTTTTTTGGCATGGGTGTTTGTAAATGTATGTTGGCTTGTCTAATGACGAATGTTTCGGCGCATTATAGCCCTCGTGTTGCTGACGGCGCCAGATAATCTGAATACAACCAACCAATTAAATTTTTAATTTTTTGATTTTGGTATTTTGTATAAAAAGAAAAAAAAAAAGGGGGGGGGGGTCTTCACAAAACAACTCCGTCTATAAATAATATATAAGGTAGCCAGTAATTAGTTAAAATCCTGACTTCAAGTTATAAAATTGACAAACTATGATGGATAATGCTCAAGAGAAGCTAACTATGTTAAGAGGAAGTCCTAGTAAGGATCATTCCCTATACTCGCTATGTTACAAGCTTCTAGCCCAATGCATTTAGAAACTACTTAGTATAAAACATAGAAATTTTATGAGTAGTTGCGAAAAAGATCACTTAATGAAAAGACATAAATTGTTTTAATTTATTGTCCATCTATTATAAATGAAAATTAAGATAGCAAAATACAAAGCCAGATGGAGCCACCGCATACGGACTGACGTAAGGATTTCAAACATAAAATAAAATATATTAGACACTATTTTTCGAGTTTTTAATTTATGTCATTCCATTAAATGATTCTTTTCGTGACTACTCACCAAATGTCAAGGTTTTCTAGAAAGTAGTTTCTAAATGCACTGGGCTAGAAGATTGTAACATAGAGAGTATAGGGAAATATTCTTACTATGACTTCTTAAAGATGTTTGTTTTTTCACTTTTCACATTCCTTTACCGCCGACCAAACGGTATAATGGTTAGCGTGCTAGCTTCTAGACCGCGAGGTTGCGGGTTCGAGTCCCGTGTTTGGTATGGGTGTTTGTAAATATATGTTGGCTTGTCTAATGACGAAAGTTTCGGCGCATTATAGCCCTCGTGTTGCTGACGGCGCCAGATAATCTGAATACAACCAACCACATTCCTTTACCGATTATTTACAGGTTGGTTGTTTTCAGATAATCTGGCGCCGTCAGCAACACGAGGGCTATAATGTGCCGAAACATTCGTCATTAGACAAGCCAACACACATTTACAAACACCCATGCCTTACACGGGACTCTGAACCCGCAACCTCGCGGTCTAGAAGCTAGCACGCTAACCACTATACCGTTTGATCGGCCGATTATTTACAGGAACTTTGAGGATACATTATGTTCGGAGCATCTTAAAAGGCATTACCACAGCGATTTTCCAAAGTGTTAAGTCATTTTTTCCCCCTTTTCTCTTTCTGGCAAAAGTTGAAAAACAGTTTTCTTATTTTCAATGGCAGCTACCTTATGCGCATGTGTTGAACATCGTAGGGCAATCCGTTTAGAAGTTAAGCTGACCACAGATGCAGGCAGCCATTTTTTCCCCTTCTAGATCACTTGTTTGGATTCAGGACGTTCTAAAACGGGTCGAAATGCAAAAAAAAAAAAAATTGATATTTTTACAGAATGTAATACTTCCATTACTCGTTAAAAAAAAAAAAGATTCCTTCCTAGAAACACCACACTCACATCCAAAGAAACCAACCCCCTTCACCATTCCAAACATTCCACCAACTAACCCAAATCGGCCCCACCTACGCAATCCTTCCCCCACCCCCCACCCTTTGATGAGTTCTTTCAACCCACAAAGGTCAACCCCAACCTGACCCCAACCAAGAACCCACTATACAAGCCCAAACTCAACAAGACACTGGTAGATGCAAGGTGGTTTTTTTCTTCTTTTTGCACCCAAAAGCTGCACCCCAAGACGGGGAACCCACATTCGTCAAAACAAGAGAGCTTTTGTCGTTCCGAGACCGACTTGCATCTGGTTTGGATCACACCGGCGAGCATGAAAAATGACAAAAATGGGAAAGACAAAAAAAAAAAAAATAAGAAAAATAAATGCCTCCTTTAAAGGATCATCTTACCGCTCGTAAATATGCCCCGTTCCCATTTTTTTCCCCTCCCTTCTTCTAGCAGATGAAAACACAGAGTTGGGTTGAGTTGCACACTAGCCACTTCTAGGTGACGATGGAACCACGTGATGGATTTTTTTTTTTTTTTTAATTTTATCATTGTTGAATCATGTGACGAATATTTGTATGCCTTTAAGGGGAAAAAAAGGGGAAAAGAACAGAATTTCTAGTGTTCGTCTACCAACCTTCAAGGTTATCTTCCCCTTTAAAAAAAAAAACCTCATCAATTTATCCTTCTGTAGCAATAAAAATGGCAACGCTTGTATAAGAAACAGGTAAACTGTTGACAAGATATTCGTAAATCTGAGATTCAGGATTTGCAGATAAGGTGTTCTCACGATTACTGAGCTCTCGATTGTTTACACGCTTAGGAATAAGAGAATATAAAAAAGCCATTTTATTTACAATTTTTTACAACCTTAGCATTGAGTTTTATAACTAACCTCTGCGATGAAAACTGAAAATGTTTAATGAATTTTTTTTTTTTGTATGTGTAGGTTGAATATGTTTAAGCAGCGACAGAGCCATTAATATTAATTTAGTGATTGTTGAAATTGATTCGTTATTTACTTAAAACACAATAGCACGATAAATATAGGTCAAAATAAATGAATTTGCAAAACTGTTTCTTTTTTGATATTTTAATTAAAAATTATTTCTTACTTCCGTTTTACTTAAAATTATTGCTTGTTTATCTGTTTGCCAGTAACTATTTTTTATAAACATTATCAAGTTGATGAGCTTTGCGACATTTTTGACGACAAATGACGTAGCCATTCTTAGCTTTGGCTCAGAAAGTTGATCCGGAGCAGACAAAATAGAAGAACATAGCCTTTGTATAAGATAATCAATGTAGTGCAGGAACTAAAAATTACGTATTAAAAATTAATAATACTTTTAGTTACCCGGTATGTAATATATAGGATAATGAAAATATTGCAATGGGGTACAAGAATCTATGCTGATTATTTATATTTATTTATGATTTCCACGCGTTAAGACAAATGTCTTCCCCAAATGTAGAGAAAATCTGAAAAAGTGTTCTTTTTATATCACGATTTTAACCCTTTCAGTCCCAATTATTTATTTTTCATTTTAAAAATCAGAAATTTATAAAATATACTCATTTGGTATCCAGAATAAACAGGGTTGAAAGCAAGTTTTTTTTTTTTTTTTTTTTTTAATTTTTTTTAATTAAAATTAAAAATGATTCCAAATGGCATCATTGGGCATCATAGGTATTGGACAAGTCTTTAAGCTATTTCGCTTCGGTATTTCTAAATAAATCGAATAAAATTTTAAATCTGCTATTTAGTCGTAAATATATCTCAACGTAGTGGTTGGTTGTATTCAGATTATCTGGCGCCGTCAGCAACACGAGGGCTATAATGCGCCGAAACATTCGTCATTAGACAAGCCAACATACATTTACAAACACCCATGCCAACACGGGACTCGGAACCCGCAACCTCGCGGTCTAGAAGCTAGCACGCTAACCACTATACCGTTTGGTCGGCCTCAACGTAGTGAATGCTGCTAGAAAAAAATAGCAATAACGTGGTAAAAACAGTACGAATCTAAAATAAATAATATAACTGGGAAAAAGTGTTGAGTTGTACTCGAACTCCCACTGATGCCAAATGGAATCATCACTTTTCAATCATTTCAAATGTTAAAATTTTAAAATAGTCATTCGTTAAAAATGGTTAATATACAATTTTTAAATATTAAAGAAAATAATACGAACATATTTGAATAGTTATTTAATTAAAATTACTTAAAAAATTAAATTAATTTCGGCCTTTTTTTTTTTTGGAATTGAGAAAACAAAAAAAGCCTCATTTCATTCATCAACAGAACTCGTGCAGCCATATATTGGTAAAAAAGAAAAATATATTTGGGCAGAGAATAGTTTGATGATTGTAAAAACGTTGATTCGAATTCACTGGGAGTATTAAGGTGAATAGAAAAAAATTCGTAAATGTTGCGATTCCAATCGGCAACACTGAGACTGAAAGGGTTAAATAGAACAAAATCTTTAGGGCCAAAAAACCTAAATTTTCTTTAGGCACATTTTGCACTTTTTGTATGTGTGTGTGACGAAAACGTTATCCTTACGCCTTATGGGTACAACCGACTTTTACACCAAATTTAAACATAGCTGCACCCACCGTTTTACATTTATACTATTTACAGTCGGTTCATTACGCAAAAACCCACCTTTTTGGTACCAAGTTCATCAAAACGCTAAAATTATCAAAAAATGGCCATCAATTTTTTTTTTTTTATGTTCCCCAATGCGGTAATTGAAATCGGTTCATTCAAAGTTTTTTAATTTTTAAATCTAACTTCTGCATTGCATTTATTGATAAGCTTATACAAAGGCCGTGGTCTTCTGCTTGTCGCTTCTGGATAACTGACCCAGGCTAAAAAAAATCAGTGTGTCAATTTTCAGCAAAAGGTGACGCCAAAATTCTGTCGCCAAAAATGTTGTCAAGCTGATCGACTTGATAATTCTATTTGTAAGTTACATAGTTACTAGCAATATTAGAATACACAGAGACTGGCTAGGGCGTACTAGGACACAAAATCGGCCAGGTGATATTTCGTTTATGCCGGCCCAAAATTGAAATATTATCATTAATCAAATTTTAATAATTATTGTTAATAATTCCTTGAATTAATTAAGTAATTAAATTTAATAATTGAATTTTTTTTTTTTAATTTAATATATTTTTGAAATTTAATATATTTTTTATTTAAATTTTTGTATTTAATCTATTTCAATAATTAGTTTCATTTATTATTTAATTTTAACAATTAAATTGCTTTAATAATTAGTTTAAATAAAATTTTCCTCTTACTATTTATATACCTCCTTTCAACGAATTTGGTTTCTATAAAACCATTGATATATTTAACCTTAAAAGTTATAAAATAAGTGAACATTAGTAATACGATAATATATAAACCTTACTACATATATTATCTAAATACAACATAATTTATTAAGTTAAAAAAATGGGAAATTTTAAGAAATTTTAAATCACAAACTATATACCCCATTTAAAGAAATAGAACAATAATATTTAACAGTTCTGAGTGGGAGTAATTGGAATTTGAATGTATTGGACTTTAAAAAAGACACTTTAAGAAAGGGAGTTACTTATATTGACAAAAATATAAAAATTTAAAACTTTTGTACCAGACCGGCAAATTTTTTACAGAAACTGACCGGTTCGGTGATTGCACCGGACAACCCTATGGCCAGTACGCCCCTGCAGACTGGTCACATTGTAGATTTCTTTTCGCTACCTTATAATACATAACGGGTAATTAAAAGTAATAACTCTTTATACCAACTAATAAAGTAAACCCTATGGCCAGTACCCCCCTGCAGACTGGTCACATTGTAGATTTCTTTTCGCTACCTTATAATACATAACGGGTAATTAAAAGTAATAACTCTTTATACCAACTAATAAAGTAAACCCTATGGCCAGTACGCCCCTGCAGACTGGTCACATTGTAGATTTCTTTTCGCTACCTCATAATACATAAAGGGTAATTAAAAGTAATAACTCTTTATACCAACTAATAAAGTAAAAAATAAATAGCCCATAGAGACAAAGTTATTAATATAAATCCTTTCTCTGCATTGCCAACTTTTATGAGCAATTGCAACCTACTTAAGTGGTTTTAAACTCAGATTGACTTAACATAGTGTTTAGTCACCACCAATTCCATGATAGAATGCATTGTCATCGACAACAAATCTACCAGTAAAACTTCAGTTCGATTGGACGAAGGCAAGTGGGTCAATTAGTTCTCAGAAGAGGTAATAGTAGCTTGTGTAAAAGCGGCCTTTTAGCGACAGCTCCCGAAACTGATAGATAGCATTGTCTACAACAATGAAAATATCCGTCAAGTTTCAGCTTGACTGGAAGTCGGCAAATTAGTCGACTTAATATCTGCGAAGAAACACCACCTACACACAAAGTCGAAGTTAATATAAAAGATTTGAAAACAAAATACAATCCTGGCAGTCTAAAACGCAAGTCACGGTATTTCTCTGCCCTCAGTTTTTATAGCGGCTTATGGCCGGGCTTTGGAGTGTTGTTATCAAACGGAGCAATCTGTCTGCAGGCAGGATATCCTTTTGCCGTCCAATTTATACCTCATTTAGAACCTGGGTGTGAATGGCCGACCGACACTAAAAATACGCGCAACGGACTCGGTCCGCCAAGGTGAAAAGAAAAGGTTACATTGGAAATTGAGTATTCGATTCTGGTTAGAGTAATTGGAGTTTAGAAGTCACTTCTTCCGAAAAAGGCATTTGTTGCATGTACATCAGGTATCAAGCGTGCACAACTTGACGACTGAAATCCTCCTCTGTTACACTGTTAAAAATTTTGTTCCACCTTGCACCAAAAATTGGTTCCCATTTAGCTGCCACCAACATTTGGTGCTTAGTTTCACGATTTAATGGTGCAACCTCGGACAGTAAGCACCATTAAATCGCGAAACTAAGCACTAAATGTTGGTGGCAGCTAAATGGGAACCAATTTTTGGTGCAAGGTGGACAATTTTTTTAACAGTGTACTGTTGGCGATATATCATAACACAAACTCTATCAAATTGAATGGATTTATTTAAAGAACAAAAATGTCGTCAAGTTGACGAGTTCGAAAAGAAAATATTTCACCGAATGTTGTCATATACCACGATTTTGATATTTCTCTTTCTCTCTTGCTATGGAAACCGAGTTTTAAAGCACTTCCGTGAATAATATGTAATCCTATTTATCTTATCTATACTTTCAAATATCATAAGTTGAACAAGTCTAGAGATCTTGTTCGAAAATTGCGCGAAGATAAACGCTACTGATGCTGTTTCAAAATCTGCGTTTGGCGATTCTAAGTATATTTTTTTTATAAATAATTTTGAATTGTTTATAAAATAAGGACATGTTTATTAATTTACAACGTACAACTATTTGTAACTTTAAAAAAATTTCAGTTGGCCCTCTTTACGACCTCATCTATGGTGAAGTCAGACGCCAAAAAAAGTTGCCTGTCTTGCCTGTGTAGTATTATTAAATTTTTACCACAAGTATTATTTAAATTTTCAGACTGAAAAGACAAAATACTTTGAGATCAGAATATCAGACAATTTTAAAATATAAATTCATTAAAAAGTATACTGGAATTAAACAAAACATTCACCAACCAATTAGATATCTAATTAAATTTTTGCTTCTAATTTGACATGTAAAATCGACGTGTTTTAATTTAAAAATACTAAAATTATAAATCCAGGTAATTCAAGTCAACGTCAAAACAAAACCTCAAAAAATCACTGGGCACCAAGCCTGGAAGATTTAAATACATCTCAGTTTGGCAAACAATATCTTCCAACTTAACAAAAAAATAAGTCCTATAATATTCTAATTGCGACTATAAAATCCTCAGCGCTCTAAAATACCTTCACACATCAAACTAGCACTGTGGAACATCGCACGACTTTCAATTATATTATTATACTGATGTTGATTGGTGTTATTTACCGTTTTTATATTTTTTATTGGTGTTATTTACCGTTTTATATCCATCGTTCCTATAGAAAAAAAAATGGTCAGTTTGGCGATATTTTTGGCGATAATTCTTATATGTGGCTTAGGAAAAAAGAAGGAAAAAAAAAAGTAATAATCGCCAAAATAGCGATTTAGGTGATATACTTTTCCATAATTCTTACATTATCCTTTCTTATAACTGAAATAGAGAAGAGGAGAAAAAAATTCGTTGATGAGCGATGCTCAACCAAAGAGAATTCTGTGTTCAAGGCATTGGTGTTTCTAGTTTTTATGCCTTTATAGCATTTTTTATAGGAATTTCGGAGGTGGAGATGTATAGAACACGTCAAGCGATTTTGATCAAAACCGTTAGAGCCGATTTCTAGGAATTGCTGAAAAACGTGATTTTTTCAATGGCAGCTACTTAACACGCATGTGCAATTCCCTTATTTGGTAAAAACCTTAATGGTATGTTCCATGGCCACCACTGATCCGCACATCAAATTTGAACATCGCATCGAACGAATTGTTAGAGAGTTAGGCTGACCACGCATACACATATATTTTTTCTAGACCACTTTTTGGAAGTCAGGATGTTCCAAAACGTGGAGAAATTCAAGAAAAATAATAATAATATTTTTTTAAACCGAAAACATTACTTTGATTACCCAATAAAACATATGGGTAATTGAAAGATAAAATTCAGACATCAAAGTCACTGGCCACTTATTGACGAAAGTCTCCACAAAAAGACAATCCCATCACCCGAAACCTTCCAGAAGGCTCCATCAGTAGTTAGTTTGCGGAGGAAGATCTGCGGACAGGAGCCGTTATTCTATTTATACTCCGAATGTAAACAAGCTTGAGGTGAGCCGACAATACACCCGTGTCACTACACGCGGCACCTGGATCTGTATACAGGCAAGACCCATTTCGCAGATCATTCCCGACCAGCTGGTTCTCATCTGCGCAAATATTAAACAGACATCTTCCCCCCTTCCTGCGAGATTTATTTACGCAGGTTGAGATCTGTTCACCTTTGACCGAGTGGTCTTGAGGTCTGTGACTCAATACTGAAACTCATTACATAAGAGTCGTTGGTGATATATGTCGAATCCTCCAGGATATATTTGCCTATCGCAATTTAACCCTTTATTTGCTGAAGGGACTTATAAGTCCCTTCGATTTTCTCATGGTGATGTATTGATTCAAAGGCTTTGAGACCCAATCGGACTTTGAAATCCGTATCTATGAAGTTCGTACTTCAACTGATGGATGGCAGCACAAGACCATTTCTTTCTCTATACAAACACATAGACGATTTTCGATCTTATATGCATCAATCTTTGCCTTACATTTTCTTATATACTTATCTCCAGCAAGTTTCCAAACATAAATAAGCTTATGCTGCATCCAACAAATGAAGAAAGAACTTAATTAGAAGTGGATTTAAATTAATGCAGTACCATGAAAATACTGACAGGACTTATAAATCCCGACAGTAAATAAAAAGTCAAAATGGATACGTGTATTGTTTACCTATATATAACTGTCTGTTTTGAGTCTGGGATTCAATACGAAAACTCTTGTATGTTCAAATTGATGGTATGTCGAATTCTTAATGATTTTTGGTCTCAAAATAGGTCTCACGAATGGGTCTCAAAGCGTTTAAATTAATGCAGTACCATGAAAATACTGACAGGACAAACATAACTTATAAATCCCGACAGTAAATACAGGGTTAAAATGGATACGTGTATTGGTCACCTATATATAACTGTCGGTTTTGAGTCCTGCGATTCAATATGAAAACTCTTGTCTGTTCTAATTTATGGTATGTCGAATTCTTTATGATTTTTATATGCAGGTAAAAAACTTAAGGTTAATTATACGTCTATAGAAGTGGATTACAAAGTCCGAATGGGTCACAAAGCGTTTAAATTAATGCAGTACCATGAAAATACTGACAGGACAAACATAAATTAGAATTAGATATTGAACTGGAGGCCCCGAATGGTCTCTCATCAAGGGGGTTCGACCAGCCGAAAAACTCCAGGAGGCGTTTCTGAAAGAGTACGGCACAAAATGTCACTCTTAAAGCCCGGACGCCTCCAATCAAAACAACGAGGAATAAGAAACTACAATACAAAAAGTATGCATTGCATTGAAATATAAAATAATCCCGAGAACTTACCCCTTTTGAAGAATACCCGATATACCCATATAAAAATGCAGTTTATAACAACACTTCTAAAAAGAGTTATACAGAAAAACCCATCCCGCAGATAAATATAAATTTTTAAAAATACAATTTTAAAAGCGACATTTCTCATTGTTTTGGTTGGAGGCGTCGGAGTTCAAGAGTGACATTTTGTGCCTTTTTGGGCCGTACTCTTTCAGAAACGTCTCCTGGAGGTTTTCAGCTGGCCGAAGCCCCTAATGAGAGACCACTATTTTATCCTTACTTTTTTGATGTTTTTAATATTTGATTCTTATTTCTACTTTTATAAATTTGCTTATAATACTGACAGGACTTATAAATCTCGTCAGTAAATAAAGGCTTAAAATGGATACGTGTATTGTTTACCTATACCAGGGTTCCCACTCAAATCACAAAATGAAAATCAATGACTTTTCAATGACTTTTAAGGATCTAATTAATGTTTTTAAGGACCTTTGAAAATTTGTTTTCAGGCATTATGTTTATATATAAATTTTTAATAAAGTATATTCTACCAAAAAAATTACAAGTTGGGAGATGCGTAAAACAAATAAGTCGGAAAATTCCGATATGATGCAGATAAGTGGCGGTCACGCAGGGATAGCAAGTCAGAGTTGAATTTTTATAAATCTTGCAGTTGGACAACTGCAAAAATTCAGGACTTTTAAGGACCTCAAGGCATTTTCAATGACTTTTAAGCACCTCTAAGTATTTTCAAGCACTTTCAAGGCCTTGAAAACAAGTTCTAAAATATTAAGCACTTTTAATGACTTTCAATGACCGTGGGAATCCTGTATACATATAACGGTCTGTTTTAGGGCCTGTGATTCGATATGAAACTCTGTATGTTCTAATTGATGATGTGTCTAATCTTTTGTGATTTTTTAAAGCAGTTTAAGAAGTTTTTGTTCCATTAAAATAACATAAGGTTAATTATAGGCCTTAAGTTTGCGATTCAGTGCCGTAAGCCTTGGTGCCTTGTATGAAATCATTGGGTTTTGAATCCTACATCATTTATTTAGGTATTGCAAATTAAGATTCAATGTTTACCTACTACACGAGTGTCTTTGAGTTTAGCTGGCGGAAATTCTTGTAAGTACTCGTTAGTGATGTGTCGATATACGACTCCATCATTTATTTACGTAGATTAAAATGGTTATGTTCCACTATATAACGGATTGTGCTGAAGTCCGTAAACTGTATTATCCACTTCATGGATTTATTTACGGGGTGTTGCATATCTAAAACGTCAAATACTGTTCTGGATTTCAGTACTAACACTGTATTCGTACTCCTGATGGTATATGAACTTTCAGGATTTATCTATGCAGACAAGGACGTATTAAATGTTGAAACGCACTTTGTGACGGAACAGACGACACGGGTTAAATAAAGATGTATGTATGCGCTCATTGAAAAGGTGTTGTAATGAAACAATCTGCATGGTTTAGAACTTTACTTCATGATTTAAAACTTTAATACGAAGTTTTTCGTGTACGAAGCTGTATTATGTTTCTATAACTGTTTCGTATCTAGCTCTGGGATTCAAATGGCCTTTTGCATAAAATTCAGTTCTTTGGACATGTATTGCAGGAGGAGGAAAAAAATTTAGATCAGTGGCGGCTAGTGGAGTAACAGCAAATACAACTGGGCTGCATCTAACCAACGCAATAATTTTTCTATTCAGGTAAGTTTCGCTCCGTATAACTGAGAAGAATATATAGGGTGTTCGGTCTATAAGTATTTAAAAAAAATAAAAATACGAAACTTGCCATTAGAATGAAAAAAAAAATACAAAAATATTTGAATAGAAAGAAAATCTCACTAGGTTTTAAAATCAATGGATTTCGACGCGTGTATCTTTGTAGCACGGAAAACGTCTAAACGATAATCCAGTTCTCGACAAGTGATTTATAACATATCAAGAGTTTCTAGACGAATGGCTTGAAGGATACGTTTCTTTATTTCATCCACAGTTTCAATTTTTTATTTATACACCACGGATTTATTGGATCTCAAGGAAAACATGTCCTACAGTTCCGCTCTACAAAGAAAAATGGACCAATAATGCCATTGAAGTGCATTCCTAACCACACACATTGACTTTAGATGCATTCCTTTTTTTTGTTCAAAAAATCTCAGAAAAAAATTTCCAATACAAGGAGAAGCAGTCTATTATATTCTAATGGGTAGTTTCGTAATAATAACAACCATAACTTTTGGATAATTTTAGCAGGAACATCCTGTGTATATAAATAAGAAACCTATGAACAATCGCGACAACATTTTACTTCAAAATCTTCACGGTGGTGAACCTTCGCATTTGCGAACGTTTTAATAACGTTTCTTAAACCAGAAACGCAAGCCGTACATGTGTGGGAGAGTGGGTCTACTCTCACCTACACATAACTGCAAATTTCCAATTACGCAAAGAGCCACTTTAGAAAGTTCCCCCCATCCATCATTTCACTCTTTTAAAGCGACACGCTCGCTAAAAAGCCAAAAAGCACATCAAACAAGGTAGGTCGTAATTTCTGCTGAGCCACTAAAAATCTCACACTTCTACCTTTCTGACAAGACCTCTTTTAACCAACCCAGATCTAAAGGTTTTTTTTGTTTGTTTTTTTGACAAAAAAAAAAAAAAAAATTAGAAGAAAAAATTCACTACGATGGGGATGGCCTATAAATAGAACCCTTCCATTAAGATAGTCATCTAGGATGGTAGTCTTGTTAGAGGGAAGAGGTCCTATGACAGAAGACGAGGTTTAGTGTTACGGAGCTACAACAAGGGCGTTCTCTGTTCGGTGTTTAGTAGCTAATCCATTTTCTAGCATTGCAAGTACAGGAATCCTTGGGATGCAGTTTTGTTTTACTCTTTGACACAAATTGTGCTTGAAGGTTGGTGAAGGCTCCGCCTCCTTGAGGTGTCAACTGTGTATGTTTTCGAATCTGGGCTGGGAGTGGAAGCAGATAATTGTGTGGATGATTTCGTGTAATATTTTCGGTAAAATAACGTTCAAACAAATCATTCTGATTCAACGAGTGCCAGTGTATGTTGTCAATATTCAAGTTTCAAGAGTTCTGTTCTCGCAGAAAAAGCTGATAAGTAGGTGCATTCAATGGTCATTGATAGAAACTTCCTTGTCGCCGAAATTAACGCAACTTTTTTATGAATAGATCCAGTTACATAAAAAAAAGTTTGTATCGAATAAACCTAACAATTCGTAAAAATGTTTTTAAAAAATATCTCTCATCAGCTTGGTGATCTAATAAGTAATAAACATTCGTTAAAGATTCGTATCACACTAATTATTTTAAGATCATGAAAAGTGCTGAAGAAAACCCTTAAAAATTCTTTTACAAAGAAAAGGAGTGTTTGCTATAAAGTTTCTAGAGTCTTTTCTATCTATAAAAAGATATTTGGACAGTTCTCTGCTGTAAGCACGAGACATTTTAGCTCTTTTTTCTACTCATAAACAAATTAGAATTCTAAAATTATTATGAATCTAGCAATTAAGCTTTTTTTTTACATAGCTGTACTTGGTTACAAAGTTATATGGAAAAACAATAATTTTAAATAGGTCAAATATGCATCTATATCGTCTGACGCACGGGACACGTCAAGTAATATAATATTGTTGCAGAGTATTAAAGAAATGGTATGCACTGGTTCGAGAAAATAGAAAGTTTATTAATTATGATTAAATGATTATAGGTAGCATTTATTTAATTAGGTAAAACATAAAAGGGGAGATATAAAGACACACTCCTAACAGACTGGCATGTCTTACGCGAATGAGCCTTGACACTTGGATTACATATACATTGTGCAATGCGCAGTACATATGCGCACATCACTTAAAGAGGAATGTACCATTTACTAATATGAGGGGGATCGTAGAAGGGTTAGAGAGATGATATGAAAATGGGCGTTATTATCCTACAATTGCCCCCTATAACAATAATTTTCATTTCAAATAAAATTCAATTAAGAGAACACTAAGTTACACCTCTACAACTGAGTACATTTCACATAAAATCAATTTAACACATCATAAATTCACAACTTAACAAATTAAACACAATCAAGTCCAATCATTTTACAAAGCATGTTATGTTTTAGACCATTTAAAGGTTTAGTTAGTAAATCTGCACAGTTGTTATCTGAACTGACATACAAGATTTCAATGTCTTTATGTTCATATAAATCGCGAACAAAGTGATATCTGATATCTATATGCTTCGTTTTATTATGAAATATTGGATTTTTCACAAGTTTGATTGCGGACTGATTATCACACATGATGGTTATAGGCGATTTAATTAAATTAGGATAAAGTTCACCTAGCAAATTTCTTTGATGAATACACTCCTTGGCACATTCAGAAAGAGCCATGAATTCGCTTTCGCAGGTAGACAAAGCAACACTGCGCTGTTTCTTTGATTCCCAACTAATTGGTGATCCAGCATGTTGAAAAATAAATCCTGACTGTGATTTGCGATCATCTACACAAGAAGCCCAGTCAGAATCGACATAAGCAATAATTGGCTTTCCTGTACGTTTATAAACAATACCTAAATTACTCGTACCTTTAAGATATCTAAGAATATGTTTAGCTGCTATCCAGTGTGATCTACCAGGAGCACAATTGAACTGGCTTAGGAAATTAACAGCATAGGTTATATCAGGACGTGAAGCAACAGATAAAAATAACAAACACCCAATCAATTGACGATAAGGAATATTTTTCATTTCCTCAATTTCCTCTTCACTTTGAGGACACATATCCTTACTAAGTTTTAGGTTTGGGTCTAATGGTGATACAACAGATTTACAATTTACCATATTAAATTTTACAAGTAAATCATGAATATATTTAGTTTGACACATAGAAATAGAATCCTCAGTTTGGGAAAATTGAATACCAAGACAGCAAGATAACTTACCTAAATCTTTAAGTTTAAAAGAAGCTGATAATTCAGTAATAACATCATAATAATACTTTGCATCATTAGTTAATATTAACAAATCGTCTACATATAATAGTAAATAAATTTCACAACAATTTGACACAAATTTATATGCACATTTATCAGCATTCATAGCAGTAAAACCCATGCTTTTTAGTTTCTTATCTAAAGTTTGGTACCAAATGAGTCCACTGTCTTTCAAACCGTAAAGACTACGTTTTAACAAACATACTTTATTTGGTTCAAAACGGTCTTCAAAACCTTTTGGGATTTCCATGTATACTTCTTTGTCAAGTTTTCCATTAATATATGCAAGTGTGAAATCGGCAGAAAATGCCATTAATTTATTTTCAACAGCATAAGATAAAAGGGTTCTTAGAGTACTGAGACGTACCACAGGTGAGTAACTATCAATAAAATCCACACCGTATTGTTGCATGCTTCCATCAGCTACTAACCTTGCCTTATATTTGGATAATTTACCTGTTTCATCAAATTTTTCACGAAATACCCATTTGGAACGTAAAACTTTCTTTGATGTTGGTCGGTCAACGATTATCCACGCATCGTTTTCATTAAGCGATTTTAATTCTTCTTCCATAGCAATAATCCAAAACTGTTTCTTTGGTGAGCTCAACAGTTCATCAATTTCACTTTGAAATGCAGTTTCATGTTGTTGATCATTTAAATAAGTAACTTCAGAAGAATCACACCGTAATAAATCTTCAGATAATTTATAACACACATCAGCTGTTTCACTTTCAAGTGGTATAGCACGATTACGCAAGACCATGGAATGCTTCCTCTCTGGACGAGAAGTATTTCTTTCAGTCAAAGTAGGAACTAGGTCGTTTCCTTGGCAACCACCGTTTCCATTTAAGATTTCTTCGTCTATGGTTTCTTGCTTCTGTAATGCGGGGAAGTTAATTTCCAGGCCTTCTATTATATCATCAGACGGACTTGAAAACTCTTCAATGAATTTCGCGTTTCTTGAAACACAAATATTTCCTGATTCTGGATCGTAGAAACGATAAGCCTTTGAATGCAAACTATATCCGATAAAAATATGCTCTTTAGATCGAACATCGAATTTTCTTTTGTGACTTTTGTCAAGCACATAAGCTTTCTGTCCGAAAATTTTGAAATATGATACACAAGGTTTATTTCCAAACATGATTTCGTAAGGAGTTTTATCGTTTTCCAAGCTTCTAGATGGAGATCGATTTCGAATGTAACAGGCGGTGCTGACTGCTTCACTCCAAAAGGTGACAGGTAATCCGGCTTGAATAAGCATACACCTGGACATTTCAATTAATGTTTTATTCATTCTCTCTGCTACACCATTAGAGGCTGGTGAATGAGGTGCAGATCTCTCTCTCCGTATGCCTTCTTGTGATAAGTACGCATCAAAATCAGATCCACAATATTCTAAACCGTTGTCAGTCCGAAGTGTTTTAATTTGATAACCTGTCCTCTTTTCAATAGCTGATTTGTAAGTTAAAAATGCATTTTTCACTTCACCTTTGCTTTTTAAAAAGAAAACTTCGGTATACCTTGATCTGTCATCGATGAAAGTTGCACAGAAACGAGAACCACCAAGCGATGCAGTATCAATTGGACCAAACAAATCAGAATGAATAAGATTTAAAATTTCTTCGCTTCGAAATTTAGATTTCTTAGAAAAAGGTGTAGTACATTGCTTACCTTGGATGCAAGTCTTACAATCTTGAAGTGAGTCAGATTTATTGAAGGATAGTCCTCGCACCATTTCTTTCTCTTGCAGACGCCTAAGATCACTTTCATTCAAGTGTCCATATTTACGATGCCACTTTTCGAGTTGGGTAACCTTAGTGGAAATGTTAGCTTTTTCAGCCTTGGATTCATCCAGTGCGCTCACAATATATAGATCACCGTTTCTTTTGGCCTTCAAAATTATTCCTCGATCTGGGTCGATTATTCTGGCCTCTTCAGTAGTAAAATGTATCTCTCGGTTATTCGCAGCTGCTTTGGAGATTGATATTAAATTAGTCTTCAGCTCTGGAACGAAAAGAACATTTTCTAAACGAATTGTTTGATTTTGATTTCCACCTTCAGAGGGAACCACAATTCTGATGGAGCCACGGCCAAGGGCTTTTGTTGATTCTCCAGTTGCTAATCTAACAGTTGTATTCTCATCTTTAGTTAGCTCAAAAAATAGACTTTCGTCATAAGTCATGTGACTAGAGCTACCACTGTCAAGGACAAAAGTTGTTTTCTTTTGAAGTATTTCACTTACCGCTGCATTTGCGTATCCAGTGGTGCTCATCATGAGTGATTGTTCTTGTTTGGAAGATGAGTTTTCTTGACTTTTAATTCTTTTGAAGCATTGACGATAGGAATGGCCCTTGAGATTACAGAAACTACAATTGTAGCTCTTTTGGAAGGATTTTTTGTTGTTAGATGCGGCATTCCATTTCGGTTTGTTTTCATTATTCTGTTGACGATTCCTGTTTTTCGAGAAGTACGCCTGCTCCGGAATCATTGGATTATTTTCTTTCGAATTTCTTGCTTCAAATTCCTCAAGAAGTTTGATTTTCAATGCATCAGGGGTTGGAAGATCATCCCTTGTTTCAATGGCAATTCTAAAGTTGTCGTATGTTGCAGGAACACTATATAAGATTAATATGGTCAGCAAATCATCAGCAATTTTGACTTCGAGCTCGTTCAGTTTATCAACCGTTTCGGAAAAACTATTTAGATGCTCTGCCATGCTTTGATTGGTCATCTTTCGGAAGAGTAATTGTTTCAGTAAAGATGCCTTTTTAGCTGGTCCCTTCGATTCATAGATGGATTGCAGCTTTGTCCACACTTCATTTGACGTTTGGCAATGTTTTACGTGGCACAGCTCGCTTGGGCTCATCGACAGGATAATATCCGCTTTTGCTTTAGAATCTGCTTTAATCCATTTGGTTTGTTCAGTTGCAACATCCGGTAATCCAATAGAACCGTTCACATATCCCCAGTGGTCATTTTTGATCAGAACTGCCTCTATTTGGATGCGCCAAGTCGAATAATTTGACTTATTCAGTCGCTCAATAGCATTGTTCAGTTGAGTCATCGTTGCGCTTATTCAGGAGCAGTAGAATGAAAAAGAAATGAAATTTCTGAGGGGAGGAGAAAATGGCTACCTATGATTCGCGTATCGGTTGTTGCTAATTGGTGTTAAGCCTAACTACGCAACAGAATTTCTCTACAGTGCTACGCTTTGAAGAAGGGCGAAGTGAAAGTTCGGGATCTGGGCCCATAACCATTGTTGCAGAGTATTAAAGAAATGGTATGCACTGGTTCGAGAAAATAGAAAGTTTATTAATTATGATTAAATGATTATAGGTAGCATTTATTTAATTAGGTAAAACATAAAAGGGGAGATATAAAGACACACTCCTAACAGACTGGCATGTCTTACGCGAATGAGCCTTGACACTTGGATTACATATACATTGTGCAATGCGCAGTACATATGCGCACATCACTTAAAGAGGAATGTACCATTTACTAATATGAGGGGGATCGTAGAAGGGTTAGAGAGATGATATGAAAATGGGCGTTATTATCCTACAAATATAAAATGAAAACGTGACTATTAGATTCATCTTAATTTTATAATTCTTACGTGTTTATGAGTAGAAAAAAGATCCAAAATGTCCCGCGCGTCAGCTAGAGAATTGCCCATTCAAACAATTTTAAAATTTTGCACATTTAAAATATTATTTTTTATAAACCAAAATAAATTCCCAAGAAAAATCAAAGTCTATTAGATTTTTAATGTTTCTTGTTATTTATGTGTGTGTGTGTATTTGGGAGGGGGGAGTTTAAAAAGTTCAACGCAACCGTGTGGCCAGGCAGGGAGAGAGAAAGTATTACACAGTAGGAAATAATCAAATCCGATTAAGATTTAATCTTACTACACTGGAAACATATTGTATTTACGCAAAATATCTTCCCCCAAACGTCTTTATTTAAACAGCGGATACATGCCTGAAAAGCAAATGTAGCTTAAAATCAACCACCTATTTTTTTCTCGTAAAAGAAGGGAGTAAAGAAAAAAAAAGCCTCCTGCTCCCCTTTAAATTCCAATCCCATACAACGAGACAATGAAGAAAGAGGCCAAAAGTGTCAAGAACAAAACTGCTGACAAGTGCAACTTCAGAAGGTTACCTTTGAGCCGTGCTGCAACCAAGCTGATACGCACGTTCACGGTTTTACCTTCAGGAGGGCGCGAGGAAAAACACCTGCAGCGTTTGAAAGTAAACTCCTCGTTATTTCGTTTTATTCTCAACATTTTGTTGCTGTTTGCCACTAACTAAAAAAGACCACGGTTTTCGTTGCAACGTATTTTCTCTCTCGCCGTTTAAAGGACTAAAAACGTGATCCTTATTAAGATATTACAATAATTCAGGCCATTAATCAACTAAATTTGTTGTTGATGTCATAGAACTTTGTAGTGAAGTTATTAACAGATCCTAAAAAACTTTGCATTTATACTAATGAGACCATGAAGAAAGGCAGTGTAGGGTCATCCAAAACATTCTGCCATTTTTTTTTTTTTAATGATAAATACCAAGGAAAAGCAGCATAAAAGTTTAAGTAATTTTATCGAATCCCATAAGTACTATTTTGTTCTATGACTATTTTGTCTAAAAAAAAAAAAAAAAAAAAAAAAAAAAAAAAAAAAAAAACAATACTTCTTTTGGAAAAGTTATCAGTGCGTTTTAGCAGTTTTAAAATAATTAGCCTTTTGGGTACATTTCACTAAGTGGTTGGTTGTTTTCAGATTATCTGGCGCCGTCAGCAACACAAGGGCTATAATGCGCCGAAACATTCGACAAGCCAACATACATTTACAAACACGTTTACACATTTAAATTTACTTACACACGGGATTCGAACACGCAACCTCGCGGTCTAGAAGCTAGTATGCTAACCACTATACCGTTTGGTCGGCACATTTGACGAGTGAGACTCGTCATATCCCTTCTTGGGGGAAGTTACGGTAGACGAGTCTGACTCGTTATCCGTCCATCCAAATCCGTCCCATGGGCATAAAAATCTTAAAATAATTCAGTGCTCAAAGGGTTGAATTCCAGGTTAGCGAATTATAAAGTGACCTGAAAAGGTGAAAATTTGAGAAACCTCCCATTTTGTCTCTTGAAACCCCTTTTACGACGACGCCATATTTTCATCTGGTGGTGAAATTTTGAGCTGATGTTTGTTATATATATCACTTTTCCCATGGTCTAATAAACAATATGTTTAACAAATTTTATTAAATAATATTGCTTAGAACAGGTTTTATACATCTATGATTCTCCCCCTGTATAAAGTTTGCATGATATAAATTGTAATGAATTATAATTAAAAAGCCCTTTAGTATGAAAAAAAATTAATAACATTTCAATGTGTAAATAATCCACTTTGTAAATCTATTAGTACATTATAACTTGCGATTGCGCATAAAAATTGACAACGCATATAGAGGATTTGAAAATTTTGTTTTTATGTGTTAAATTTTAGTGGTGCCACAATTTATTTGTCAGAGTTAAACAACATTTACACTCACACACAAAATAAAGCCAATTACATCGGAATTTAATGTAGTCCAAGGCAAACTATAGCATGCGAAACTAGTAAAGGCGTAAATTTATCCAAACTTCTATTTATGAAAGAAAAAAAAAAATTAAGTTTGATTTCGACTTTCAATTAAAAAAAAAATTACCTGCGACTACTTCAACCGTATACGCAAACATAAACAGCTAGTTGTACAAACATAAAAATCAACCATGTTTAATTTCAGGAGTGTTACCCAAATTATTTGCGCCCCACTTCAAAAGGTCATTAAAAACTCTTAAGACGATGAGAGCAAATTCAAGAAACCTTGCAAGCAAGGAACAAAGTTTTTTAACAGCTTATTTCGCATCATGTCATACAAAAAAAAATAAGGAGTTAAAAAATACTAGGAGAAGTAAAACGGTAAAAAGAAGGAAGGGAAAATACTTAATAAAAAAAATCTGAAGAGACGAAACAGTACAAGGAAGGAAGAAAAAAAAACTTCATCTCAAACCATTTAAATTACGTAAATAATGTGAAAATGATGGAAGCTTGACACTACGTGTTCTGTCGATGAAGATTATTGCGCCGATTTCTCAGAATGAACCCTCTGTCGTAGCACAGACCCCACGACGGCACCCAATTAAAACGGGAAGATAGCGAAATGGCGTAAGGGGATTAGCGCTTTAATCTGCTATTTAAATGTCGCCGTGAGACGGCATCTCCATAGCAACCCTCCCCTCCCCCTCTTCCCTACGCAATAAAATCGGCAACACGGACACACGATATATATTAAAACAATAATTTAACCGGAAAGGGAATTGGAAAAGTTTAGTAGGAGAGAGAGAAGGAGAGTTGAGATGTTTACATCCTACTTCTCAAAAAGCGGCAGACGATATTCTCGTTAGCTGTTGCCAGCTAAATCGGAAAATGTTTTGGGAGAAAAGGGGCTAACGAGGGATAGCTGTTGATTGTTTGGTGGGAAAAGGCGCCCGAGCATTCTTAAGATCAATCTTCGATGATCAATCAAGTTTAAAAGAACAGATTTTCCCGAGGAGTAGGCTCTTCGACAATTGGCTTCGAGGGAGATCTATTAATTCTGAGGAGGAACGACGCGACTTTTGTAACACGTCTGGAAAAGGACCTAATAACGGACACGGCAAATAAGAGTCAACATTAGTCGGAATCCGCATATGTTATACCCCCCCCCGCCCCTCTTTCCTTATTTCTGATAAGGATTTAGCGGTAGAAAGCTGCATTTGACAGTTACTCAAATGAGGTACAATTTATTTTGCGCGCCATCTTCGTTGAATTTTCTTGGGAGTTTTTTTTTTTTATTTTCTGTTCTTTAAAAGGCAAAAGCGTTATCTAGATTGTTTTGAGTGCAGCTTCGGAAAAAAGGTTGCAACAATCGAGGACTAGTGTTGTCGCCAAATATTAAACACTTTCCCAATTGGCACAGGTGTATGGCGACTTGAAATATCGAAATTGTTCTAAATTATCCGAAGAGTTAATAGACAAAGAACCAAATGACAATATTACAGTTAGTAAATGGATACATTGTTTGCTGAGATATTACGAAAAATACAACGTCATTCCTAATTAATACTGAAATTATGAGATTAATAGTAAAATATTAAACTTGTTATAAAATATCTGAAGATTTAATACACAAAGAATCAAATGGCAATATTTCAAGTCTTAGTAAATACATACGTAACTTGCTTAGTTGTTACGAAAGAATGCGACATAATTTCTAATTAATAGAGTATTTGTTATTACTTTTTAAGAGCTCAGGTTTGCCTATTTAAATGAAAGTCATAAGAATTCATAAGGGATCTGTAAAAGTCTAAAATGACATTTTACCCTCACAATGCTTCGACTATATGAAAAGTTTCAAATCAAGCAAAAACTTACTTGCATTGTATTTTTTGAAAAGTGACGCCACGCCGTTTTCAAATGAAATTTTTAAATACAAAAGAGTCTCATATTTAAAATAACACTGAAAATATGGATTTAGTAGACTTCTTATAAGAAAAGCAACCACCACCACCTACCAAGGGTTAGGAACATAGAATTTCGTTAAATCCAAGAGCTATCTATTTATGAACGCACAATATCGTCATTAGCGTGTGGGTACATACGTGTCCCTTAAAAACATTATTTCAAGATTTGAAGTCAAGCAGAATGTTATCTTTAAAAGCAATGAGAATATGGATACATTAAAACTCAGTTGATGATAAAAGGTATAACCTACATGAAGGGTAAAATGCTGTTTGGACAAAGAACACAAGCTGGTTTGTCACAAATGTATGTGCCTTGTATGTGTATCTATTTTAAATACATAAAGATTAACCAGGAAGGGTTTAAGCTCTAAACACATTGCTAATTTGGATATGCTAAACTTCTTTCAAGCAAAATAAGAGGGTTTATGAAATTATATATCAGCAAATCACAGCGATCCTTTTTCGGATTAATGCCGCATGTACTTAGTAATCAAGACAACAGGAGTTCCTTTAATTCATATTTAGATATTTAAAAACATTTTTAATAAATATACCATTTTAAATACGAAGAATCCTTTGATTTTGTGTGTGTGTGCGTGCGTACGTTCGTTCTAATAGCAAACCGAAAAATTTCCGGAGGGTATATATCTTCAATATCTGTCCCCCTAGGCTATGGATGTAAAATCCTGTTAAAACAAAACTTCACAAGCGTTTCTGTGTACATAGATGTCCATTTATAAAGTATTTTCAACAATAAACGACATACGCTAAAATGTGTGAATACCACATGTTATACATATTTACGCATCGGGGCTTATTTCATAAGACGTAAATATTCCAAAGTCGCCAAACTCTGTCACTCTCTGCCAATCCTGGAATCAGATATGTCCCTGGAAATGCGAACTCACCGCTTGTCGCTCGATATTTCCAATTCCGTTAATGCCATCGCCAAAAGAGATAAACAGTTGTAAGTCAGAAGTTTCTCATTAAGGGGTAAAACGACTGCGATGTCTTCTTGGTGGGGGGAGGGGAAGCGGTCCAAATAAGGAAGATAGCCTGAAGAGGATGAGGCGGGGGGGGGGGAGGAGATTCAAAGTTTTAAGAAGAATACCCCCCACCAAAGTGAAACGCGTTTCACAAATTATACTCCAGGAGAATAACACGAGGCCATTAAATCTGCACTGATAAGGGGAAGCCCTGTTGTTTGGCGTCGTTAATCAGTCGGAAACTGATATTCACCTAATGTCGCTCGGTTATTTCCGAGAGCTTCCCTTCTCTCCATTTGAAGGATGGTCCCGAATCTGGCAACGGGAATGGCACCGAATTCCTACGGTTGCGGTCAGCTATTACAATCGATCACGTGATGACAATTAAACAATCAGGGGGGTACCAGGGTTGGGCGGGTTGAGTAAACAACGGCGAGGAGGTATTCGTCAAACGATATTTCAAGAGTCCCCGCCAATTCATTTGGGCAATGGAATGGAACAAACAGGTCATATAGAGTGTGTGTGTGTGTGTGAGGAGAGAAGGGGGGAGGAGAGAGACATAATACCTCCTAACAAACGCGGCCATGCGTTTTAACAATAGGACACCTATTAAGGTTGTTAAATATCCTCTCAGCTATTCTGGAGATCGTAAATTTTACATTAGTAGTTGTCCTGAAGATTGTGCTAATGGTCATCGAATTCGGAGAGATTTTAAATCCGTTTCGGGTATCAGCGACTAATTCCGATGGAAATGGTAGCATAACTGATGATGGACTTCAATTCGATTTCGAACTGTAATAACAATTGCTCGGTGTTTGATTGCGCCCATACTTAGATCGAATGGATTTCGTCCGAATCGTTATGTACTTTGCTGATGGAATAAAACGGTTGTGGGTCTGGTTGGAATTAGGGGGACCGAGAATCACTTCGGATTGCAAAGTTACGCTATGGAATGATGACGACCAATTAAACTTGTTGTCTGCAAACTCAGTGCAAATGACTAAGTACGCCATTTTATCCAATCTGAGGGATATGGGCGCTACTACCTTGTTTGTGATTGGCGCTTTTGTGGCCGCTTATCCTGTTCCAGAAGACACTCAAGCGGTGTTGAGTGTCGTTTTAGGAGGAAATTAATGGGCGGACCCATAAAACATTTAAGCCGTAAATAGAGATTGCCTGGTTGATAAGCCGATATAAAAAGAATCATGAGTGGTGAAGGTTAAAAGAGGATTTGAGTATTCTACCAATGGCCGTACACTACGAAATTTTTTTAAATTGAACCCAGTTGACATATTTATTAGTGAAAATGTATGAGTATACTTCTTCATTCGTTGCGAAAAGTCCCGAAATGAAATTTTTGAGTAATATCTACGAAACGTTGTTAAAGACGTCGATTGCGAAAGATAGCTTCGCATCGATATGCCAGGTTGGTTGTTTTCAGATTATCTGGCACCGTCAGCAACACGAGGGTTATAATGCGCCGAAACATTCGTCATTAGACAAGCCAACATACATTTACAAACCCCCATGCCTAACACGGGACTCGAACCCGCAACCTCGCGATCTAGAAGCTAGTACGCTAACCACTATACCGTTTGGTCGGCCATCGATATGCCAGAATGCCTGATGGTATTCCTCGTTTTCTTTTTTGCACCATTGAAGAATAATTCCCAAAAACATCTCCAAATTAGTCATTTTTATTAAAAATATGAAAACGAAAACGGTAAATTACACTAATCCATGCCAAATTTAAATACAGTAACTAGCATTGAAATGTAATTTAAAGTTCTACGATATTCCACGCCCATAGTTTTGCTTGAACATGAACTTCAAGCCTTTTAACAAATCACTGCGAATAGTGTTATTATATGTCCACAAGAAACGAATGTCTAAAATTGTAAATTACAATCACGTTTCCCGACACCACGCGTTCACGAAAAGTGAATTCAATCATTTGGCATTCCTCACCTTTGCACTATAACTGGCCAAAATTGTTATTCATACCACAAACTTAATTTGCCTTTTTAAAATGTATTCTACCAGTTATTTTTTAATATTGTATAATGCAAAATTTGTATTTTGGACCGAAATTTGAAATGGTTCCACTAAAACAGTGTTTATTGTTACTCAGTGACATGTCAAATTTAAATTTACGTCGTTTCATTAAGTGCGATTTCTCCTCGCTGTATAATGAATGAAAATGACAGATATAAATTGTGGAACCAAGTATTAAAACATAAGGTACTGAAGGCACATCCGATCCGTTCATTGGGCTGAAAAAATATATATTTGGAAATCAGTAGAATTCACTCATTTTAAGTAAGATGAGTGCTAATAAAAGCTCCGAAAAAATTGTATTTAATTTAAAAAAAAAAAAAAAAAAAAAAAAACACTTGTACTCTTAATTGAATGTATCAATATTTGGTTTTGATCGAAATTTTGGTTTAGAGTCGATTCATCCATACTAATCTCGCAAAACACAAAATCCTAACTCAAAATAATAGAAAATAATGTTTTTCAAATTTAAAGAGAAAATAATTTTGCATGCGTTGATCTTTTCGTGCGCGTGAAAATAGTTCAAGAAGTTCAAACGCATGCAACTTCTCATTACGAAAAGCTTGCGTAAAATATTTTAGAACTGGAAAATCTAGTTTGACGTTGTATCACTTTTAATAATCTTTGTAACATTAGAACAATATAAACCATAAAAACAAAGTTTTTAATATAAATCCTTTACATGCATTGCCATTTTTTTATGAGCAAGATCTAGATATCACAGAGTTAGGCCACTACGAGAAAAACATACATTCCTAAATATTTATCAACCTTTTTTTGGCCACTACGAGAAAAACATACATTCCTAACTATTTATCAACTTTTTTTTGGCCACTACGAGAAAAACATACATTCCTAACTATTTATCAACCTTTTTTTGGCCACTACGAGAAAAACATACATTCCTAACTATTTATCAACTTTTTTTGCTCCTGAAACTTACTTAAACACATTTTGACATCTTCAATGGGTCTATCTGCTAAGTTTCAGCTCGATTGAATGACGGCAAGTGGGTTAGTTAGCCCTCTGCAGATTTATACGCCACATATACACAAACAAAGACACGACATTCAAGTAAATATATAAGGAATTTAAAAAAATAATAATAGGTGATGTTTCTTTTTGAAGTAAGACGAGTACTTGAGTTTCGATCATATCTTCACTTGTTGTTAAAGCCAGTTATACTATTTTGAAACCAATTATACTATCTTTAGTGTGCAAGTGAAAGGTCTCATTTTTAGTAGAACTTTTTTCAGATATAAATAAAATTTATTTGACAGCTTGTTTTTCATTTTATCGACTGCGATAAAATTAAGAGAATCAAAATTTGTTCAATGGAATAAATATTTTGTACAATTTTTTCGATATTTGTCTCTACATAACCTATCATAAAGCAGCAGTTCATTTAACGAAAACTTAACGTCATAATGGAAAATAATATAAATTTACAATTTAAAAGATTCCAATTAAAAAAAAAGCGCCACGTTGAAAAATTATCCATTAATCTCTACATAAAATTATCATGATCTACATAAAAGTGACAACTGCCTATAATTTTTTTTTATGTCAATAAAATAATAAATAAAATAAATAATAATAATTAATAATAAAATAATTGGACACGACCCAAATCGGACATTCGACCTTTTCCATACAAAATTCATACAACTCCATTTTCGCCAATCCCAAGATACCGAAATTCATCTGAAAGATTAGGATTGAAATTTAATACTATAAATATTTACTTCTTTTTAACGTACAATGCACTTTATGCTTCAAAAAGAGCGAAACTAAAAAAACCTGCAAATTTACAAAAGGGGAGAAAAGTTCATAAATTAAAGTAAAACCACAGCTCAGCATAGTCTACGGAATTTACTTCAGTGACAAAACTCTTATTCTTATTGACCTTTCTTAAGTTACTTGTAAATCTTAATTATTCTTACTTATGAGAAAATAATCCAAGAATCTTTCATTTTCCACGAAAACTGTTTTTGTTACTGAAGTTTAAAAGATAAAGCATAACTAAAAAAAAAAATTTAAAAAATGCGTTTTTACATTAAATTTACGTTTTTAGAAAACATAAATTAAATATATAAACATAATAACAATGGCAGTTAAATACATTCCATTCGTCCCTATCAGTTACTTTTCAAGGTAGTTGACTTCTTTTCTGGAACACGTTTGAAGGCAATTGAAATAATGCCTTCAAAGTATGTTGAAGAAATAATATATTTCAGTAGCATCACAATTATAAAATTTTATTCCGAAACAAAAAGGTATACCCTGCCATTTGTTTGTAAGTCTTGTATTGGAAAGATTTGCAAGAGTTGTAATACAAACAAAATATCTAGTCTAAAAACCTAAGCATTTTTCATCTATTGTCTGAATCGTTCGTTTAAAAGAAATTTTGAGACATTCAATTCCAGAGGGCGTTCATATAACTTTAGAATGATTTTGTTAAAGGATAAAAAAAAAAGTGAAAATATTATCTAGAGGAAAAATCTCTGGCAACAGCTTATTATTTACAAATTAAAATTATCGTCTGATACTTTCACATTTATTTTCCCTTTCACAATGGCACATGTAAACAAGCTGTGGATCTCAAGACATATTTTTTCAACTTTCTGAGGAGAAATATTCTTATTTCGAAATTAAAAAACGTTGTGAAACGCACGGTAAAAATTTTATAAGGGTAAAATAAGTAAAATTATTATTCAGAGAGGGAAAATACGTCAATCAGTATTTTTACATGGAAAGAAAACTCCAAATTAATACCCAAAAGATAATCCTACTATTAAATAAAATAGCTGCCAACAAGATATAATCCACCGAAGCTGAAATCAATTGTACAGATTTAAATGCATCTGGACTAACAGTAAACAAATTAACAAACCAAGATTTACAGCTTAAAAACATATCAAACTAGGGGTGTGGAACATCACACAACTTTCAATTACACTATATTTATGTTGTGGAATTGTGTCATTTACCGTTTTTATGTTTCCATCAATCGTTTAGAAAAAATGGCGAGTTTGGTGATATTTTTTGCGATAATTGTGATATGGAACTTTTCTGGAAAAAAAAAATTCTTATATTATCCTTTCTTATAAGTGAAACTGAAAAGAGGTGAGAAAACGATCGTTCATAATCTATATTCAAGCAAAGAGAAATCTGTGTTAAAGGAATTCGTTTTTCCACTTTTTACGTCATTGAAGCATTTTTCGGGAATTTCGCAGGTGGGGATGTTTAGAACACCTTAAGAGGCATTAGCACAGCGATTTTTATCGAAACCGTTAGAGCCGTTTCTTAGCAATCATTGAAAAACATGATTTTTTTCAATGGCAGCTACCTTATGCGCAAGCGCGATTTTGACGAAAACCTTAATGGTAGGTCCTTGGGTCATCATCAACCTTCACCATATTTGAATATCGTAGGTCAATTTGTTCGGGAGCTATGCTGACCACGTACATACACACAGACAGACATTATTTCTAGATCACTTTTTTTAAGATCATAATGTTCCAAAACGAAGAGAAATGCAAAAAAAAAAAAAAAAAAAAAAAAAAAAAAAAAATCGAATTTTTTTTTTGACCGAATCTTATACTTTCATTACCCTATATATGGGTAATTGAAAGAAAAAGTAAAAATATCTCAACGCGAGACATCTTGTAGGAACCATATATATGAAAACTATTTAGCCGGAAATAAATGAAAATGCATTGTTACTCTTGATGAAGCATGATTTTACCTAAATTATTGTAACACAAAACAGTCCATTTACTGTCACAAACGTAGAGAAAAAGATATCCAAACTTGATTTCGAGAATACTAAGAAAATTCCAGCAAAGGATTTATGATTGTCACAGGTTTCTCTTAAAATTAGAAACTAAAAATAAGAGTGGAAAAAATAATAAAATCAACTCATCAAACTACCAAGATAATGTTTGACATCCTAGAAAAAAAAATCATGTTCTTTATCCTAAGATTTTAAAAGAGTGAATCTGCATTAAGACAAAGCCACCAGGTACCTGGCCATAGACCTGGTACATTATGGCCAGGTACCTGGCCATATAGTACCACTATATTCCTTGGTTGGTTTTACGCTCATTGACCTATTTTTAAGCATAATGACAGCTAATAAGGCCAGGGCCTACAGCTTATCGTGGATTCTGAACCACAATGAACATCCATGCCTAATCTGGGATTCGAACCCGGCACCTTTGGCTTGAGAGGCCAACGGGCTAACTACACAGCCATCAGGTGGGCAGTGTAGTCCTCGAAAAATTGAAAACTGACACAGGCATCGCATACGCATCTTTTCAGCATATTTCTGTGAAGTCCCCTGACGGGGATCTTTGCTTTACTGAAAATAGCTCTTCTAAGCGCAAAGCCAGTACGATTGATAACTCTGGAAAGTAGTGAAAGAGGAATTGCAAGCAATACCCCTAAAACTTTTAAGAAACACACCCTTAACATGGAAAACGCGATGTAGATTTACAGTCCAGAAACAAAGTCATCAGATGGAAATTTTTTTTTTTAAGTTTTCGAATTTTAAACGATTAAAAATGAAATCGAAATCTTTTTACAAATATGTTATTACCCAAAAATTGTACATTGTATAAAAATAGGGCCTTTCGGCAAATTGAGAGTCTAAAACAATCTTTTGAAGCTATCAAACAATTTCACATAGCAAAAGCTGCTTCTGCATTAAACTTCCGTTTCTTTTCCAAAATGAAAAGTTTTATATGACATAGGCGACAAGTTTCACGGTGAAATTCAATAATAATTTTTCACATTTGAAAATTTAAAATTGCAAATGAATTTTCTAAAATTCTTCACAAATTTACTACAGCAGGACAGGGACACATTTTTTTTTTAACCAGTATCCTAACATATACAATTATGAACTTCTTTTCATCATTTTCCTAACAGAACAATTCACCAAGGCATTCTATCAATCTATTGATTTTATATAATAAAAAATAAAAAAAAAAAAGTAAAAAGAGGAGAACCAATGGTACTCGGCAGTTGATCGAAACCACATGGTCTATCTCTAACACCTAACTCAGGTGAGATCCAGCGTTGGCTGGATATTCGATTGAAATTTCTTTATTTTTTTATTATTCTACCTCTACCTTTTCATCCTGACTGCATCTCAGAAAGAAATGATGAATCGAAGAAATGCCAGTTTCACAGCTTGCTTTTTGAATTCCACACACACAAAAAGAATGATGCAGTTTCCTTCATTCGTTGGAGATATTTTACTGGATCCAAGATACGATTTCTTACTTACTTTCCAACTGATTTTTGTTTTTAATTCGGGATAATTTTTTTTTTTTTTTTTAATTTTTTTTTATGAAGATAAGAAATTTCTTTAAATAACAACTGATAAAATGGCAACAAACTGAGATAAGGAATTTCTTAAAGTAAAGAAAGTGGTTAACGAAAATGATTCAAGAATCTTTAAACCAATTGTCAAAATTATGGAGTATTACTTGTAGCAAAGAGCTTGCTTTCGTGTAACACAATTTTAACGGTGGTGGATAACGCTTAAAATTTGTTGAATCAACTGCCATGTTACAAAAAAAGTTTCACATATATAAATTTACAACAAAGATTCAATTCAGTTTTATCTTTGCATTTTCGAAATGAAAGCCTAAACAGCAATGATATTGATTAGATAAGTACGTAAAAAGTACGGATTTTATAAATAAGTAACGTTTGTAATATAGAACCAGTAAACACATTTTCGAGACTTTTCAGTAGCTCTAAAAAATTAGACTTGTTTGTAGCAAGGAACGAAATAAACATTAAGAGTATTAATTACTATTGTTGTGTTGTTATTATTGTTGTCATAATTATGAGTATTGTTGTAAGTATTATTGTTGTCATTGTTATTATTATTGTTGTTGTCATTGTTATTATTGTTGTTGTCATTGTTATTATTAGTGTTGTCATGATTATTAGTGTTGTTGTTGTTACAAATAAGATTACTGTTATTACTATCATTATAATTAAGATTGTTATTATCATCATCGTTATGATTATTAATATAGTTACCAATATTACTATTGCTACCGTGGTAGCCTTTAATACTATTGTTATTATTAATGTTACTTATTTCGTTGTTATTATTCATTAGGATTATTGTTTATTTTATTGCTGTTATTATAATTGGCGGTAATATCATAATTGTTGTTTGTTTCTATTATTATTGTTGTTGTCGCCATTAATAGAAGTATCATAACGTCATTGTATATAGCGACAGATATTTAGGAAAATGAAGAAAAAGGACGGGATTTGTCTCCTCGTTTTTGAAATTTCAGAAACTTTGACTGCAAAATTGTATCAATTTGGCATTTTGTCCCCTTACTTGTGCTGTCTGTTCAATATTACAAATTATCACCTGTAATTGTAAGATGTTTTTAAGTTTATGTTGATTATTCTAGATAGTAGTCTAATTACGACCTAGTTTTTTTTAAAAAACAGTATATTTATATCACCACTGAAAGAAAATCATCCAAAAAAGAACTAGGCTTACGCTTCAAACCAGGCAATAAAACAAAAAGGTGTCCATAATCCAAAATGACAGATTTTCACTTACATTAATATTTCAGTTATATTATAGGTTAAAAAAAAAAAGATGGCATCAAGAAACATTCATTTCCACGTCTTTGAAGATATGGATGAAGGGCCAAATGCCATCGAGATATTTGCCCTTTCGTGATTTGGGTTAAGAAAACGTCAAAAGACGAAGAAAGCCAACTCAACTTTCAAGCAAAGAATAATTTTGCAAAAGTATATGTATATGTTTGTCACCATACCATTTCTAAAACTTTATCATGAATTTACAACAACAACAACAACAACAACAAAAAGTAATGTCACTCAAAGGAGAAAAACGTAGATATTCTATAATGGATACCGATATCAAATTCAAACTACATTCAAGTGATTTAAATGCCCACATTTCAGCTCCAGACATTCAGGTTTATCCAACATAACATACTACATCATGTTCCTATTTTTTTTTTTTTTTTTTTTTTTTTTTAATCCTTTAATTTCCTTTCGACCCTTTGGTGGTTTTTTTAAAAAAAGAAAAAAAAGAACGCCAGTGGCATAATCAGGTCAAAAGCACTTCAAGTCTGACAAGGCGCTCCACCCTCCAATTGCGTTTACATTTACGTTCTTTCTTTATAACGACATTTCCCACGCCTCTTGCTCTAATATTACGTTCGTTCTTAATGCGAACCACCGCATCACAGGTCAGGTCAAGGCTTTATTTTTTTACTTCCATTTCTTTCTTTTTCGTCAGCGGAAGGTGACCAATCAGGTCCAGTGTCGGTGGTTGGTTTAAAAAAAAAAAATGTAATAAAAACGAACGAAAAAGATTTCTCAAGGAAGCTTATCTCCCATTGGTCAGGTGGGCAGACATCTCGATGAGCTCATTAAGTCTTGAGGTTTTGGCAACGCCGTGGTTGTAAACAAGGTTAAATGCGCTTTGCGTAATACTACACGGCTAATGTTGTATAGCAGTGCTAATGCAACAAATGTGCCAAATTAAAAAAAAAAAATGAAAGTGCATGAGCGGTAATGGACAATTTCCGCCTTTTTTTTAAAAAAAAAAACGAGTGAAATTAGTTTATATTTATGAAGAACTTCTTTGATTCCAAATATTTAAACAAAAGTTATTTAAATAAAATTAGTTATTTAAATAGTAAGAAAAGAAAATGCCCCAAAACCAGTCTGATCAAAACATTCAACAAAATCCAGAGAGATCCAAATGAGACAGAGGGAAAAATGAAATTTCTGACAAAGAATCTTTTTTTTTAAATATAATTTGCAAAGCATGACGCAAATCTATAACAGAAAAATAAAACAAGAGGGGAATAAAAATTAGGAAATTGTTGAACATTATTCTTTAAGAGCAAGTCTTAATAAGGATTATTTCCTATACTCGCTATGTTGCAATCTTCTAGTCCAATTCATTTAGCAAACTAGTACTTAATATAAAAACTTGAAATTTGGTGAGTATGTACAAAAATGACCACTTAATGAAATGACATAAATCGAAAACTCGAAAATAGTGTCTAATATATTTCATTCTATACTTGAAATCTTTACGTCAATGCTGATGCAGTGGCGCCACCTGTAATAGTATTTAGCTTTTTTTTTTTTTTTTTTTTAAATTTCATTCATAATAAATATACATTAAATTAAAACAATTTATGTCATTTCATGAAGAAGTGATTAATTTCGTATCTACTCACCAGATTTCAAGGTTTTATACAAAGTAGTCATATTGTTGCGTGCAACTACTCCCCGCTCACTTGGCCGATCTCATATAGGGGAGGCGAACGTTCTTGAAACTTCTAGGGGTATATAATTGGAGAACTTTCCAGGTGGTGGTTGAAAAGTCCTATACATGTACAAGGGGACCGAAAATTTCGCCAAATGGTCGCCAAGTTTGGCGACATTTGGCGATTTCTCGACAAATTTAGAGACAAAAATTAGTCTCCAACACAGTCGCCAACTTGGCTCTATCTCACCAATTTGGCGAGATTGCCATTGCCATAATGTTAAATGCACTGCTCCTTGTAAAACTCGCTTCCCAGCGTTATCTCTGTAAAACTCGTTATCAAGCATTAATAGACACACTGCAGGGAAGCCAAGTTAAGACGAACTATTGCACTGCCTTATGCAAAATGTACATAAATTTTCCTATTTACATAATTAACACTACGAAATATTTACAAATATACAAAAATTCGTAACAATATAAATGAACTAAGGCTAAGGAGAATGCAACAGAGTGAGTACAGGGAATGATCCATATTAGGACTTCCTCTTAAAAATTATACTGATAATGACAACGACTTTATAACTAATTTGTATTCCCTGGTGAGAGTTGGCATGCCTCATGTGCTATGGTGCTAGTGAAAAGTAGCTTTTCTGGAGTAGAAGTATGGGGGAGTGCAAAAGATACTTTTGTGGCTACGTAACAAAAACAAAAGTAACACTCATCAATGGTGATTACTTTTGTGGAAACACCCCTAAAACCTTCCCCCAAAACGAATTAATACTTTTACAAGAATGATTTACCAAAAAAAAAAAAAAAATGATTGTGAACAATTTTTCCTAAGAAACTCATGAACGTCTGAAAAGGTTATACTGAGTCTCCTATCTTAGCCCCCCCCCCGCCCCCTCCTCCCACTTCTTTATAATAAACAAGAAATATAACTATCTGCCTCACGGGCAAGTTTAATATGATAAATGGCCCATAAGGGGGAGATAGAGTCAAGGTAGTCTGAAGACGTTAATGAAAAATACTCCCTGAAAGGGACATGTAATGTGCCCGACATGGCGAAAAAATAACCGAGGAGGGTGAGATGGAGGGACGTTTTTACCCCGCTAATTTGCCGCGCGTTTTTTTAAATAATTTTTTTTTCTGTTGTGGCGCGGTTTTTTGTCGCGGTGTTTACGGTAACGAAATAGGAAGACACGAATTCACTATGGGACAATTTGTGTCATCTCGAGCTAATGGCCTGAATGGGGGGCATCCTTATTTTTTTATATATATATATATATATTTTTTTTTTGAAAGAGGGATAAGATATAATGTTGATTATCGTTTGGGGGATAAGACTTGTATACTCTGCTTTTTATGAGGAATTAATAATAAACAAGTGCGCGGTACAATGTAATTTATTTATTTACGTATTATTATTTTTTGATAGCATGTTTTTTTTTTTTTTTTTTTTTTTTTCCCTTATGTGAACGTGTTTCCTGTTTCTTTCATTTCGAGGAGAGGGTTGATGAAAAAGTTTATTTGGGGAGTTTGTCTCGTGGTACGGCGCAGTATTTATTTTGTCCGCAAAGAGTTTGTCCCAAATGAGTATAACTTCTTCTGAGTGTCATATAATTTCTTTCTTATTATGAGTAACATTTGTTTCTTTGTTGTTGTTTTTTTATAAAAATGTTTCAAAGTATATTTCAAAGTTTTTTTCTACACTTTTAGTTCATTTTTTTCTTCTTTTTTTTTTCTCATTCTTCCTTGCGTTGTACATAGTTCTGAAGTATGAGACGAATTGCATTTCTCGTCTCGTTTACGTCATTCATAGTGTTGACAGTGACACATTTTTAGACATTTAATCGAAACATTAATACTCCTTAAATTAACTTATAAAACGATCTAAACATTTTTGTCAGTCTTCATAGTTGCTTTGCTGCACAATAAGCAATTTTAATAAATCTTAAAAATTTAAGAATACTCTAAGCAGACAAATAGAACAGGAAAACCGTAATATCCGGAACACGTTGCAAATGGTTTCATTTCTATCAATGAGCGCTTTCGGTCTTGAGCCCCTAATATCTACAAAATAAAGGGTGTGGAACATCGCAAAACTTTTAATTGCACTATAATACTGATCACTACATTTAAATTTGACATGGAATAGTGTTATTTATCTTTTTTAAACTTTTATTCATTTGAAAAAAATGGCCACTTGGGCAATTTTTTGGCGATAGTCTTTACATGGGCAAAAAATAAAAATAATTATTAATAATATTATAATTAATAATATTAATAATAATAATATTAATAATAATAATATTAATATTCATAACAATAATAATAATAATAATAATAATAATATTAATAATAATATTAATATTAATAATAATAATATTAATAATAATAATATTAATAATAAATAATAATAATAAAAGCCTAAATGACGAATTTGCGATATACTTTTCTATAACTCTTACATTATCCTTTCGTGTAAGTGAAACACAGGAGAGGAGAAGAAGGGTCGTTGGAGAGCGATGTTCAAAGGTAGAGAACTCATGAGTTAAAGACATTCGTTTTTCAACTTTTTACACTTTTATAGCATTTTTATGGGAATTTTGGGGGTGGGATGTTTCGAACATCTTAAAAGGCATTATCATAGCGATCTCGACAAAAATCGTTACAAGTGGTTGTTAGCAATTTCTGAAAAACATGAATTACTGATTCATGCTTTGATTAAGCGCAATATTGACAAAAACCTTAATAACACATACCGTGGCCTTCACTAACTCGTACACCAAACTTGTACATCGTAGGACAATAAGTTCGGGAGTTATGCTGACCACGTACACAGAAAGACATTTTTCCTAGACCATTTTTTGGAAATCAGGATGTTCCAAAACGTGGAGAAATGTAAATAATAATAATAATCGATTTTTCTTCCTTCTTTTTTTCGACCGAAAACAATAAAATCGATTTTTTTTTTACATTTCTCCACGTGTTGGAACATCTTTATTTCGAAAAAGTTGTCTAGAAAAAAATTATGTGTCTGTGGTCAGCATAACTTCCGAAAAAATTGACCTAGGATACTCAAATTTGGTTAGCGGGTTAGTGGTGACAATGGGAACTACCATTAAGGTTTTTGTCAAAATAGCGCATGCGCATAAGGTAGCTGCCATTGAAAAAATCTTGTTTTTCAGTAATTGCTAAAAAAACGGCTGACACGATTTTAATGAAAATCGCTGTGGTAATGCCTCTTAAGATGTTCTAAATATTCCCACCTCCAAAATTCCCATAAAAATGCTTCAATGGCGTAAAAAGTTGAAAAACGAATGCCTTCAACACAGAGTTCTTTCTTTGAGCATACCTCATCAGCGATCGTTTTTTCTTCTCTCCTCAGCTTTACTTAAAAGAAAGGATAATATAAGAATTATTGAAAAGTATATAGTCAAAATACTCAATTTGGCAAAGGTTTTTTTTTTTTTTTTTTTTTTTTTTTTTAAAGACATACAAGAATTATCTCAAAAAATATCGCTAAACTGGGAATTTTTTCTGAATGATCAAACTATAAAAAACGGTAAATGACACAAATTGACAACAGTATTATGGTGTAATTGAAAGTTGTGCGATGTTCCGCACCCCTAGTTTCTTATTAGTTATCCTTATTACAGAGAGACGAATTACTAAATGCCAACACATTGTCGTCCGCATATTACGCACCTATGCAAAGAGTTTGGCATTATTTGTTTCTCTATTCTATCTCGATAACATATCTTGATAAGGTCTTCATTCAACGCCCCTGAGTGCTTTCCTGCGCCACTTAAATTTCTGTCGTCAGTCTCGACCTTTCCGCCAATCGGAAGTGAGCAACACCGAAAACATCATCTCCTGGCCATGTTTTCCTTCCTTGCGGTGTGCTTGGGTAATGTCCAACTAATGAATTCACTTTTAAAGTTGCAACTGTTCCGAGAATCAATGAGAAGAATATTTACTCAATGTAACTGTAATTAGGAAATGCTTGTGGAATTCGGACCTTTTTCTTGTACGACTTTCACTATGCCAGAGACTTATACTGGAACATAAAATCGCTCCGATTATTTTACAGGGTGGACACAAAATTCGGTAAAAAAAAAAGTTCCCTGATAATTCCATGACAGATATTTAAAAAAAATCCCTAATTAAACAGCAGTTTTTTTTTTGTTTTTTTTGTTTTTTTTTTAATTTCCCCAATTTTTAAAGATGTGTAGATCAAATAGAGCATTTATGCCAAAGAGACAGTGTGGCAATTTAAAAAAAAAATAATTTTAGCAGTAATGGAAAGTTTAAATTATACCATAATATGAAAGTTCTTCCAGAAAATTCCCAATTTTCCAGAAAAATGGCGCAAAAATATGGATGAGCGGGGAATCGTACCTTCAAAACTATAGAAAAATCCCTGACTTTTGCGAAGTTTAAAAAAATTCCCAGACATTTCCCTGATTTTTTTTCAGACTCGGAAAGCTACCTTACATTTCCCTGATTTCCAGGTTCTGTGGCTACTATGTTTTATATTTATATCGGCACAAATTTCCAATAAAATAAGTCAAGTTAAAATAATTATGTTAAGGGTACAGTGAACAGCCAAAAATAACTCAAAAATAAAATTTTATATAATTTTCTATTTTACAAAATAATGCTAAATTTATATAACTTACTTTACATTTATACAACATAATTTTGTCCAAAACTAACACAGATATTTAATTATTTAATTTATGTATATAATAAGCATATGAACATGTGAAAGATTGGAATTCAAAATAAAATCAATGTACTGTATTGTTTTTACCGCTCACGTTTTAAGAGCGTTGCTCTCAGGTTTTTAGATGAAGTCAATCAAGATTTGGTGAATCCGTACTGAACATCTTTAAAACTTAAATGTTCTTATACCAGAAAATGGAGATGAAAATTCCAAGGACCAAGCAAAGACAACCAAGCAAATTATAGTTTTGGTTGTTGTATATGTACTCGTTATTGGATTATCTTTTCTATTATATTTAAACGGAATTCATCTTGAACCATGTAGTTAAAGACAACTCTAATTTGCTGTCGTAAATTCACACGTAGCCAATCCTAGAGTCACCTTTATGTTATTGAGACTTTTTACCTGTCTAACATATTATGTGTAATCAAATTAAGTTATCCCATGGTACAGTTAATATAACTTAAGGTACCAGTACACGTTGGAAATATCGAATTTCAGTGGAAATACGTATTTTTGTTTTTTTATGACGCATTTTTACTTCAAAATTACATCATTTTATTTAATAAATTCAAAATAGCTTTTAAGTTACGTTCATTTTAGTAAAGGTACACATCGAAAAATTTTGTTTTTGTTTTTCGATAACTTTAGGAGCTAAATGTATGTCACCGATAGTAGTTATTTATGTATATTTTATAATTTAAGAATAGTTTAAACAGTTTAACAAGGTGTAACTGTAGCTTTAACTGTAAAGTACCAACTGCACCAAACTGTGTTTTGTATAAAAAATCTGGATTGAAAACTTCAAACTCAATTTCTGAAGAACTTGTTTTGTCACTGTAAGACTTCATTCTACCGTTGATAGCTTCAGTTTAAAGTAACCGATTTAAAAAAATTTGTGGTATTTTAAAGGGTATATTTCTGAGAAAAGATCCTACTACATTCAAACATAGATCTAAAATAATTAATTTTTAAACTTGCGTTTTTTGAAAAAAAATGTGCTTTTTTTAGTGTTTACTAAACTCTTTATTTAAAAAGACTATTAAGTTAGAGTCATAATCTAGTAAGCTCCCTGTGGAAGATCAGTGCTTTTGGCTTGCAACTAAAATTAAAATGTTATATTAATTATAATTAAAATTATGACCGATGTCGTTAGACACTAATTAGTTAATCAAATTATAATTAATTAATTAATTAATTAAATGATTTTTTTTTCTTCTAAAGCAAATATGCTAGTTTTAGAATACTTGGGAAGTGTGCAAATTTTGTTACTGTGGCTTCAAAATTAAAAAAAAAAAAAGTTTCAACGTGTACTGGTACCTTAAGAGCAACAAAATTAACCTAAACTCTTCCAAAGCCCTCGTCCCCACCTTAATAAAACCCTGGATCAGCCCTTGTTTTAGGAATACAAAAAAGCTAGATTTCCAATTTTATTGGGTTATGCTTTTTCAAAAAACGCATACGTAGCGAACTAAATTAGCTGCCAAAATAAGTTTGTATTGGCTGAAAATCGGTCCTTGTTATATAGTTAACTATTTAGTCCTATCCAAGACGGGATACAAAATTTTATTAAAACGATAGGGGGAGTTTTAAAAATAGTATTCAGTTCATCTCGCCAAAGGGTCTAGTCCTAGTTTATCCTGAGAGTCAATTTGTAAAAACGAGTCCTGTCTTAAAACGTACTTAGTTCTCATACAGGACATTTTAGAGGCAACATAAGGGCTAAGTATTTCTACAAACGCGTGCACGCGCAAACGTTTTTCTCGAAGGGATTATTCTTCAATTGCCTAAGTATTCCCCCCCCCCCTCCCCACTCACTCTCCACTATATGTATAATATATATAAAATCTTCTCGACGATTTCAAGGTAGATCCAACGGTTATTCGGTAGAACTCCAGTAACTGTCGAAGCATAAAAGGTGAAGGGGGGGGGGGGTATGAATTGATGTCCCTATATTGTCAACAGCCACGAACTGGAGAGGAGGGAGGGGATGGGGGGGGGGTCTTTTGACTGTCGTTGTCGTTTCATAATAGAACGACAGATGTTCCGCGGTACGATTTTAAAGATACTTAAAAAAAAAAATAGTGCGCGTGACGTTTTTGGTTGATGGCGATTTTCAATGATTCTGTTTTTCCCGTTGAACGCGCTTGTGTTAAAAGAGTTCAACGTTTGTTAGAGAGGTGTTTAAGAACTGAAATCAATTATGAAAAGTTTTGGATATTAGAAAATGAGACAAATGTCCAAAATAGTTTGTTTCATATGCAACATTTACGCGACAACAATGAAAAATAAAAATGACAAAGGAATATATAAAAAAAAAAAAAAAAAAAAAATAATAAGGCATATTTCATGCTATTTATATTAGAAAAGGGCAAATGTCCGAATTAGCTGATTTTTCATTATATATGCTATAAAAGTTGTGTTTACTATTGAGGAGAATTTAATATGCATTTAAAGGGGGAAAGGAAGACAAAATGTTCAAAAACGTTAAAGATAATATTGCTTAAAAATCATTTTATTTCGAATCCAAAGACACCACAATGGACTATTCCATCATTTTATTATTTTTTTTTTTTATTCAATTCTAAATGCTTCGAAAAAGCCATAAACACACAAATTTCTGCTCAATGCGCTTTTTTCTTTCTTTTTTTTTAAACTTGTAATGAAAGTTCTGTTGTTAGACATTGGCGAGAAAACGATTCACTCGGCTCGAATTGAATGTGACGTCAATGCTTCCTAAACATTTTGGTTTGAAATGCGGCAGCGGAAACCAGTTTTGCAAGTTTCTCGCAAATCGCGCCAACCTGTAAGGGAAATGGCAACGGTCTACCAACGCCAACTATTTGGCAGAAATATCACGATAACTACATAAACGATAGGATTTCTTGATGTCACGGATTTTTTTGAATGTTTTGATCGAACTGGTTTTGGGGCATTTTCTTAATATTTAAATAACTAATTTTTTTTAAAAGAACTTTTGTGTAAATATTCGGAATCAGAAAGAAATTCTTCATAAATATTTACTAATTTCACTCGTTTTTTAAAAAAAGCGGGAATTTACTATTATACTTCTACGTTGAATAAAACTATTATTTTAAGCGAACAAAGTTTTTACATCACTAACTAGGGCATTGGGTTTTGTAACTTTGCGCCCATTTCTCTCATTGTTGATTTTTTTGTTTCATGTTCTACGAATTTTAAATTGATATAAGTTCAGATCTATTTGATTGGTTGGTTGTTTTCAGATTATCTGGCGCCGTCAGCAACACGAGGGCTATAATGCGCCGAAACATTCGTCATTAGACAAGCCAACATACATTTACAAACACCCATGCCTAACACGGGACTACTCGAACCCGCAACCTCGCGGTCTAGAAGATAGCACGCTAACCACTATACCGTTTGGTCGGCTCAGATCTATTTGAAGAAACATTTTCAAACTTGCTACAATATATTTTCAAACATAGTACTTTAATATACTATATAGTACATAGTATGTAATCTGTAGGAATGGTATAAAAATTTTTTTTAATTTTTTTATTTAAAGTGAACAGGTGAAATTATTAATTCTTTTCAATTATTAAAAAAAAAGTTATTTTACAAATAAAAATCTGTACAGACAAGTTTGTTAAATATATCTTTTTGTCTGCAAAAATGTTTAATTTTTGTTTATCAATAAATAATTTTTTGACAAATATCAAAAATAAGTAATACCAAATCTCAAAAACAATAATTTTTTTTAAATATTGTTTTTAAAAAAGTATTAAAAGTAGTAATATTGTTTTGCAAAAAGTTGTATTTTGTATACATTAATAGAAAAAAAAAATCATAATGATATCTGCAAAATTAAAGAGAAAAATGAAATGTGTCTCACCCCCTTCCCTAAAATAAAATCGGATTGTTGGATTAGGGTATTCGGATTTCAATATTGCGTAAGATAATTATAAAGAAGATTTTGTGGTTCGTATAGATACTTGTTATTTTATTCTAAAAAAGAATGTACAAGCTGAAAATAATTTTGCCCATATAAAAATTAAACCGTATTAGACAGATTTTCAAATAAATATTATGCACTTCAAAACGTATAGGTTCTCAACAACCTCATTCTTATATCTTATGATACAATTTAATAATTTTTTCATTACAAAAATTTAAAATATTGATACATTACTAAGTAGGGAATAAATAAATTTATTTACACCATTAAACCAGCAGAAAATATTTCGAGATTTTTTTTTTTTTTTATATATAACGGATTACTCATTAACAATATATATATATTTATCATGTGAAACTGACAACTTAAATGCATTACTTTACAAAAAGCAAATTTAAGTCACTAAGTACTTAAGTAGTGTTTATCTACAGTAGCAACAAATAATTGCGAAAAAAAAACATTTAAAATATTTATAAATAATTAAAAATAATCGATTTTTTTTTGTTATAAAAGTATTTGTATGATTTCAAAGTAAATTTGTATGATTTTCAGGCTGTTTCAAAAGAATGATTTTAGTTTTAAGAGAAGTATTTTATTATTTTAACGAATCTAATCTTATTTAAAATGTTTCATTTAATGATTTTTTTTTATTATTGTGATGTTATTTTATTGTTGTATTGTCTCACTACCAAAATAATCACTAAGAATCTGAAAATAATGTGCTATTACAAAATTTATAAACTAAATCTTCAATTAAAACAAGGTTGGCATTGGTTTAAACCAAATAGTTTTTTTTCTAAAAAAACAAAACAAAAAAAAACACAATTTTTTAAAAAAATTTTTTTTAAAATAATTTAAAATTGTATTTATTTATATTTATATATTTTTATTTATTTATATTTATGCATTTATATTTATTTATTTGTTTATATTTATTTATATTTATTTAAAATTAGAGTTTTCAAATTACTTGATGTTGTAAATAACTTATACATTTAACCAAAATTTTTTCATGCCAAATATATCTTTTTCAAAAGGAATTTATTGAAAATGTAAGTTATAGAATGATGGCGAATGCAAGAAAATAATATAAAAAAAAGTTTAATTCTGATTTATTGAATGAAATTTAAATAACTTTTAGTGCAAAAACAACTACAACGAATCTTGAGAGAATATTTTCTTTCGTTTTGGAGTTGTACAATTGTTGCGTTCTAGACAGGTTTTAGAAAAAGAAGAACTTGTTTTTTTTGTTTTTTTTTCAAAATGTTAAATCCAAAATTTGTTTTAAATGAAATAAAGAAATGAGAATTTAGTTTTCTTCATAATTTTTAAGAAAATAATTCACTAAATGAAATATCTAGATTCTTGGTACTATACATGATTGAGTGATGTTTTTGTAAATGAAAAATTATACGAATACTATCGATAGATTAAGTTCTAATCTATTTTTAAATAAATCTTGCATTTAAAGACTATTGAACAATAAGTTTTTAAATTAATGTAACAGATATATTAATGTTTTACAATTATTCAAAATTATTAATTAAACTTAAATTATAGTCTACATTTTAAATTTGTTTGTAAAATAAAGGTTTTGTGTTTTGACAACTTATTTCTAAATCTTAAACATATCGTTTTGAATAATTTATCACCATTAAAGATGAATCTAAGAGCAATATTCTATGTATTATGTAGTAAAAAATTACCATTGTATTATATACTGCATGTATTGAATTTAAAAAATAGTACCTCTCAATAAAACATTAAAATTATGATATAATTAACAACAATTGTTTATTTAGATTAAGTTATTTTCAGAAGGAATATTAATAGTTATTTGAACATTAATTATTCTAGTTAATGTCAAATTTTATTTATAAATATGTATCTAAGTAATTAGAAAGGATTTATAATAAAAAAAGCCTTGTTTAACCAAAAAAAATTTTTTTCTTTAAAAACCCTGGATTTTTTCCAACCCTGAATTAAAATTTAAAAAAAAAAAATCTCTTCATAAAATAATAATTCAATCGGATTTTGTTTTGTTTTCCGCATTTAGAATCACCAATTAACTTTAATTATTATATTATTTATTATATCTTTACGATGATATTAACACTCAAGACCTATAGTTCATAATGTAGCATATATACTAAACAACTTGGAATAAAAACTTGAGTAATAATATATTTTATTGCAATTTGAAATTACAATTATTTATATAAGTCGTACTAAGATCGCTTATACAGAAAAAAGCTCTTTTTTTTTTATTAGTATGGGGAACTAGAGATACTTGACCCAATGGCTTTTTCTCAGAATTGGGAAGGTTTTATAAGTTGGAAATGGTTTCACTTCTTGCCCTTCAGTTAGCTAACTACATGGTGAAAATGACAACTGAATCTTTGCATCAGTTTTTAAACCATAAGACAAATTAAATTTTCATGCTCCAAAAGTAAAATCTGTGTGTTGTAAACGCCGATGTGAAAAAGGTTTTTGTTTAAAAGTAAGAATTTTTTTAAATTGTTTATTTTTGTGTGCATACATTTAGCTACAATTACATATATAATAGCGTTTATTCACTTATTTGCAATTGGTTGCATTTTAGGGTTTTATAGTGAATGTACAATTAGGGTTGGTTGTTTTCAGATTATCTGGCGCCGTCAGCAACACGAGGGCTATAATGCGCCGAAACATTCGTCATTAGACAAGCCAACATACATTTACAAACACCCATGCCAAACACGGGAGTCGAACCCGCAACCTCGCGGTCTAGAAGCTAGCACGCTAACCACAATACCGTTTGGTCGGCGAATGTACAATTAGGGAAACTTGACCAAAGGCATATAGGAATACTTGACCCTATATAGGGATATTATTCGGATGCATTTGGAAGGTTTTATTAATTTTTTTTATTCTTCTTATACCATTTTATTATGCACGTAGGATGTTCAATTAATAGAAAGGTGTTGCTACTGATGTATATTCTTGAAAGTTGTATGTCGTTGGCTACCATCGATGTTACATGAGTTAGTCGTATTACAATTCCCTCCATTGTTTTCACAGACTAAAACCATTAGGTGTATCAGTTTACTCACCTTTCAAAAGATGTTATAATGTTCAATGCACAAATCACCTGAAGATACACAAACCTGACTAAATTCAAGCTATTCTTCATCCACCTGAGTTTTCAATGAAAAATTGTAGAATTACAAATTTTGGATTTTAATGTTAGTTTACAATTGCAGTAAAGTAAATAGTTATTTTCTTATTCTTGAAGTTGTATAAAGAACAGAAATAGCTTTCAGACTGCTAATATTTTAAACTTTCTACAATAAAAATTAAAAATGGACACCATATTAACATTATGTATTTAATAAAAATAAAAAGTATTGACCTCATTGAACAAGTATAGAAAAGTATTAACATTGGACTCATTAATGGGAGTTATGTTATTATTATGTAAAAATGTTGCCATTTATAATTTTAAATTGTATACTCTCAAATATATGACTTGGGTCAAGTATCCCTAAGGGGTGGGTCATGTATCATTATACATTGGGATACTTGACCCAAGTTGAAGGTTTTTTATGTTTAATATTTTACCACCTTTACAATTAATACTTCAGAAAGATATTCATAAATATTGTGTAATACTTAATGAAGTATAAATATACATCATTTACACACCCACAAAAAATGTAAAATAAAAACTAAACACCCAAAACTAAAAATTGGGTCAAGTATCCCCAGGCTCCCCCTATAAACTTTTTGTAATAAACATAAGTTTCATGGCCACTAGTTGATTTATAAAAATCATACACTAGAGGATTAATTAGAGAATAATCAACCAGTTTCAAAAATAATCAAATGGTTTTGAGAATCAATGACTAATAAAATTGTTAACACTTAGGTACTTTAATTAAAAAAAAAAAAAAATGAGACAATGTGTAAATACTGTCAATTTTGATATTTTTGTTTGAAATTGTTTAATTTTGAGGGCTGGCAGGGCGTACCGCCACTATTTTGAACTAATTAATAATAACTCATAAATCTTTATGCAAGTATTGTAATATAGTTAGTGAGAAAGTAAATACTTAAATTAAGAGTAGTTTTTTGGTAAGGAAAATTATGTAAAATATTGTGAATTTGCATTTTGTAATTAAAAATTCCCAGCTAAGTTGGTGTTACCGCTAGGAAGCTTACGTGCTGGTAAATTTTTTTTAACTCTACAACCCTGAGTAACATTATACAAAAGACGAAGGAGCAATATTGGATCCAAAGGTCAAGAATATTAAATACTTTCAATAAAAAAAAAAAAAAAAAAAAAAAAAAAAACATTCATTCATTCAATTATTAAATTGATGTATATCTATTGATGTGTATCATAAAGCAGATATAAGTTTATCTTGTCTCTATAAAGAGAGTTATCTTTTAAGTCTCGAATCCCACAGTAATACCCTGAATTGGAATTATAAGGAATTATACATTTATAAAAAAAAAAGAATTCTATCGTTTTCTTAAGCACTTGACTTAAAATTAAGACGGATCTAAGATTAAAAAAATCCGATTTTAAGATAAGCGATAAGTTTGATAGAAAGCCTTTCCTGGATAAAAGTAGAACAAAAGTCAATTGATTCTAGTAATGGAAATTGAAGAAATAATATAAACCATACAAAACAAAGTTTTCAATACAAATCCTTAATATGCATTGATAATTTTTATATTCGTTAACAAAGCGCCGATTCTGTGAACAGAGCGTGTTCTTGGTGATTGCATCTAATTTTAAATATCAAAAACATTTCTATCAGCAAAATGTGCGGTAAACTGTTTCAAAATTTATTAAAAATGAACGTTAATTTATGCACTCACATCCAAATATCATTTACTTATTCTGATTAAAGTAATTTTATTATTTATTAAAAAAAAATTTGGCAACAGGAAAGAGTTTCTTCAATGGTCGATTAAATGCTAATTTTAGCGCGATTGGATAACGGCAAATTGGTTTATTAGTATTCCGAAAAAGCGACCTTTTAGTGAGTGACAGCTGCCAAAAATTTATATTTTAAGTGTTGATATAACATTTGAACCTTTCCCAAAATAAGGTCTTACATCATATGTATTCATTAACGTCATGATGCATTTGCATTATATTATTTGAAAACTCAAAATGAAATAGTGAAAAGGGAATAAAATTAACAGGAAAAAAGAAGTATACCACGTGTTCCCTAAATTATACATTTAAACAGAAAATAAATGCAGAACTATTAATTCATATTTCAGTTAGAAACCCAATTATCGTTTTTGAAAATACAAGGTTTAAACGCAAAAATTTTAGTCTCCTTTCAGTCCCTCCTCCCTCCCATATATGGCATGGTTGGTTGTATTCAGATTATCTGGCGCCGTCAGCAACACGAGGGCTATAATGCGCCGAAACATTTCGTCATTTAACAAACCAACATACATTTACAAACACCCATGCCTACACGGGACTCGAACCCGCACGCTAACCACTATACCGTTTGGTCGGCCCATATATGGCATGACCCCCCCCCCCCCTGAAATAATCATACAGGCGCCCATATATTGAGGTGAATGGGCTTTATTGGTCAGTCAAAACTAATCTACATCCTAAAATCAAAATATACAGTCTTAAAAATAAAAACGGGTACCAATTTTACGAATCCTGTTTTTATATATTGACTAAAACAAAATTAAAGAGTAAATATATTTTTTTCCAATCGTCAAAGAAATGGGTAAATTCTCTCTGAAAATAGTCAGTCGATTATTATAGAGTTGAGTCAAAATAATCAAAGGTAAAATAATCAAAATAATCATAGGCCAAGGAATCATATAAATAATAGCAATAATCTAGGTACATATTTATCACATGCATCGATCTGCTATTTTGTTTGAAGGTAAAATAAAAAATGTATGGTAACTAATAACGGTTTAGAAAATGTGACAAGGAAACAAGTGACTAGGATTTTAAAGTATTAAGAAGAAAAAAAAATTAAAAAGGAGCAAACTACTAAATACCTACTAGTTGTGTATTTGGTTGATAAATAATTGGTACACATTTAAAATAAGGGCGTGACGATTCTAAGAAACTTTGTAACTAAAATATAATAGTTGGAGATCCTTTTTATGGCTGGCTTAAAACAGCAGAGAGTAACAAAACAAGTTTTGCAATTTGGAAATGCTTATCTTGATTAATTATCAATATGATAATTTACCAAAAAATTGTTTAAACCAAATAATTATTAAGGAAGGATTTCGATTTCATTAAATAATCGTTTGTGAAACAGAATTGGAACGATGCAATAAAGGATGTTGCACTTTTTACCCGCCAATCATCCCCCCCCCCCCCCAAACAACACCTCCTCTCTCCTCAAAATACACTGAGTTTGTTTACGTTTAGTAAGTATAAATCAACAAGCCACATGGAAACATCTGTGAAATGGACTAAGTTTCTAGAGAGATATTATTTCTTAGCTTGATTAAAAAAAAAGTTATATAAATCCATGTTATTTTACTTGATTTATTTTAATGAGAATTTTATTCAAATTTTCTTAATTTTTTTTTACTAAAATGTTATTAATACTTAAAAAAAATATATATAATATTTCAATCGTGAGAGAAAATATTAAATTAATTTCCAAAAATAAAAAGACAATTAATTGTTTCGGAATGTAAGTTATAAAAATATAACCAAAAATATGTATAAAATATAAATTAACCATGTTTAAAAAATAAAAGATCATGTATCCTTCCCCCTCCCTCCCCAGTGTAGGGCAAATTAAAAATTCAGATGGCAATTATGCAATATTATGTATTACGCAATACCTCCCTGGTTTGTTTATCTAACGGAAACATGTCAATTTAAAAGTGAAATAAAAATAGAAGTTTTTATTGAAATCAAGATTTGTTTTTCGATTCTTTTTTTTTCATTATTTTCTTTAATAATCCATTGGCGATGCACATAATTTCTCACGCACTAGTATCATTGTAATGAGGGATGGAGACAAAATTGCCAAAATTCCACATTTTTTTTTTCAGGAAAAATAAGAGGAACAATAATTTATCCGGAGATTTCGGAAGGCTTACCGTTTTTCCGGCGTGGATTAGACTGTTTCCTTCTTTTACACCCTCGATCGGCCATTCTTTCATCTTGAAGTCAAATTGTCGTCTTCTCTCCTCATCAGATTTTAAAATAAATTGTTCTTTCAAATATTTTGTTCCCTCGCTTAAAAAATATATATATACATACAGCTAACGAACCGAAAAAACACAACCAAAATGTCGAGTCAAGTTACTGCCAACAAAACACAAAAAAAACAACTAATATTTCCATGTAAACAAACGCAGACGATTTTGGTATTTGTGTTCTATTTCACAATAAAAATACAGTTGGAATAATCAGGATGAACGTGGAGGTAGAAAACGTAGATGTGCACATGGTCTTATGTTTATACGTAACTGTTCCTTTGTTAAAAAAAACAAAAACAAAAAAACGCACGCAAGAAAAACAAAACAATATTTTTTGTTGGAAAAAAACTAACGTAGTAGGGGAAAAGGTCGCAAACTGCTCGCAGCGGCACAAGCGGCGGCTAACTAATCAATGGTTTCCCACCGACTGGCGAGCCAAGCAGCCGCCATTGGCGGAGAGAGGACGGCTCCTGATTGGCCTGTCGTTTTGTACCTATCAGGTTGCTCCGCCCATTCCGCCGTAAGCGTGAGTCACACGTTCACAAAACTGCAGACACGTTGGCGGCAACGAAATGGTAGGATGGGTGCTTATACTGCTCCGAAGAGTTATGTTTTTAAGGAAATTGCGTCACATTTTTTCTTATTTCTCAATTTTTTTTCCCCTTTACTGGTATGGCATGCAGCCGCTTTTTTATTCTTATTACTTCTTGAGAACATAACGGTTCTCTTGTGAAAATGTTATTCTTGGAAATTCAAAATACTTTGTTGCCAAAATCTTATTGATGTGGAGTTTTACCACCCCACTTTAAATGCTATGCTTGTGAATTGTTTTCTATCGTGATGCTTAGTGTGCGAGTTCGCATGTACGGGAGTTACCTTTCTCGCAGTTAAGAAAACATATTTATAAATGAATTATTAATATTATTACAATTAATTATTTCCTACGTAAATAAATTTGATATTCAAGAAAATGGAGGCCAACTGGATTTTTTGTAGGGTGGGGGGGGGGGGTGTATTTCGTATTGAGGGGGATGCAAGACGGTTAAAGTTTTTATTAAAACCTCGCATTTTTTGAAAATAATTATAATTCTTCCCGAAATATTTATCAATTGTTATACATTAATTTTCAATTCAAAGGGTATAATCCGATTATCTTAGCTAGGAATTTATTAATACAGGGTGTTCAGCGAAGGAATCCCCGATTTTAAAATTAAATAATTTAAAAATAAAGATCGATAGATAATGGAACAAAAAGTTTATTACTATTTTTTTTTTTTTTTTTAATTTTGTTATAAATATTACCAACAGATGGCAGTGAACGCTGCAGTTCTTATGAATGAAGAGTGGTTTGAAGCTCAGAAATGTCAAGTTAGCCAGTAAGTCAAATAAAGCCATTAAAATGCCAAATTTCCACTTGGTGGCGAAATTTTATACAGATGTTTTTTTTTTCCCCCCATTCTTTTTTCTTCTTCTTAGTATATGATTTTCTATGGTGCTATAACCATCGATATCAATAAACAACTGGATAGACTGCTTAACGGTGGGAAAATGAAGCCGTTGCCAGATGCCGTTGGTGGGATAAAAAATACGGTTTGCCGAGGATTGAAAATAAAATTTGGGGTTGTACACAGCAGAAATGTCAATAGTAGACCTTAATTAGTAATAATGTGAAAATATATATATACTCTAGCATTTTAAAAGGTTTTTCGCATTTCCATCCAACTATAAAAGTGAACTGTGATTGGTTAATCTTCCCACCAGCTTCGCAATCCCCGGCGCGTTTTTCTCTTTGCATTGACAATGGAGCAGTCTATCCAGTTGTTTATCTATATCGATGGCTATAACAAGACACAGTACGCATACTGTGTACACTAAACCTTTTTATTGAGGTACGGAATTTTAATGATGCGAAGGCAAAATACATGAAATTATGAGATTCAGAATTTATTTTTTTTTTATTTTTTTTGCAGTATTTTAGGTTAAATTCCTCAAGTATTGCATGAATTCAGTGCTAGAAGTGTGGGTAGTCACGGGGTGACGCGTCCCCCCCCCCCCCTTCTTCAAGAAAATACCTTTGCGTTCCCCTTCTAGTAAAACCACTGAAATCCATCCCCCCACTTTTAAAAGCACTTAATCCGCATAAAAACTACTAATGAAAAATGACTTTAAGATTTAAATGTAGTGACACTGAGAAAAAGTGATTTATTTTTTACATTTGAAAACTTTTAAAACTGTTTATGGTATACATATCATATTATAAAAATGTTATGAACTACTTTGTATAAAGATAAAAGTATTTTTACTAACGAATGCAGTTAATTTAATTTCATGAAAGAATGCACATTTATAATTATTATTTAAACCTAAATGAACAGTTATGTATATAACATTGCATTATTACTTAACTTTATTTCTTCCAAGTAAAAGAACTAAGTCACCGAATATTCATTAAAATAATAAATTTTGGACCCTCGTTTAATGTTAAAGTTAGGAAGTAGAATTTTTTTTTTATTAGTTAATATTTTTATTATAAGTTACGAAATTATAAAATTTGTCGTTGGAGGGGTGGGGGGGGGGGGTACACTTGTCACCAAATTTTGGGCATCCCCCCCCCCACTTTTTTTTCACCACTTCTACCGCTCCATGAATCTAGTGAATTCTTCATGAGGTTGGTTGTATTCAGATTATCTGGCGCCGTCAGCAACACGAGGGCTATAATGCGCCGAAACATTTCGTCATTTAACAAACCAACATACATTTACAAACACCCATGCCTAACACGGGACTCGAACCCGCAACCTCGCGGTCTAGAAGCCAGCTCGCTAACCACTATACCGTTTGGTCGGCGTGAATTCTTCATGAGATTTTCTCAATCAGTGAGTTTCTGAGAAAATATAAAATTGAAGAACTAAATATCAGCTATTGCTGTTTTTTTTGTTTTTTTTTTCTCTTTTTTTTCTTCTTTCTTTTCTTCTCCTCCCCCCCCCCCCCCTATGATCCCTAACATCCCAGTGTTTGTTATGATTGAATTAGAAACACTTGGCAATAGTAAATAATTTCAAAAGAATAAGTTTTTTATTTACCATAATTCAAACAGAGTTTGCCTATCGTATTGCACTTAAAGCAGCTATTTGTCCAAGATCTTTGAAATAAGTAACAAATTTGTAAATCTCGTAGCATCAAAAAAACATTTTGCTTTATTTTTGGTCTACATAGGTCCAAAAAAGTGTCGTTATATATATATATATATATATATATATATATATATATATATATATATATATATATATATATATATATATATATATTGTATATATATTGTAAAACCAATCTGATATTGGTGTTATTTTATTTATCTTCACTATTACTCCTCCCCTATTTGAATTTAAACAAAAGAGAATTTTTTTTAATTATTCATTTATTTATAATCTTGAAATTGTGGATAGTACGGAATCTAGATATAAATGCTTTAACATGCTAAGTTTTAATACAGAGAAATACTGAAGCAAACTTAGGCCTTGATTGAAAACCCTTCCCACAGAAATTTTCTGGTTGCGTCCTTGGTAACACTGTTAAAAAAGCCCCCCAACTTACAATAAATATCCACACAACTCCCCTTGGTTTCTTCTCAGTTAAACCATGGAAAAATAAGAGTGCGGCCTTCAAGCATCACCGTCTCAGTTGCATCGAGCTTTTGTTGACGTTTGCTGTTCCCTTGTCATCGACTGAGGTAGATTTCCCTTTTCGGTGCAAACTTTTTGAAGTTATGCGAGCTGTTAAAACTTCTTTTGGCTTTGATATATTACATCGGTAGAGCATGGCCGCGACTTCGTCCAAAAGGAAGAAAAAAAAAAATTAATGGGGAAAATCGTAAAAGAATGAACTGGATTGTATGGGTTTATTCCGATTTTAAAAAATGTACTACGTGCCATGATTTTTATACCATATTTATAACACAAAAATGTAAATGCCGATGCTTATATTTACTTATATTGCTTATATTTACTTAGTGATTCTGATTATTGAATGGGAACAGATGTAGTATACGACATAAGGCATTTTTTTTTTTCATTTGGCGATTAGAAAATTCATCAAAATTGAAAACACATTGAATAAAATAAAATAAAAATATAAATAATAAATTAAATTAAACTATTATTTAAAATAAATCCCATTGCCAGAAACAGCATTTATCTAGGGAGAAAAAATGCCAAATAAAATCGCGTCAAAGAAATGTCCTATACTACATCTGTACCTTGAATGTTTGGCTCTCAGCGCAGAAAAGTCTGTTTACCCCCGAAATATTAATATCTAAACATTAATTTAAATCAAGACGATAATAGATCGCAATCGAAATTGTCATAAGTACATAAATAACACCAACAATCGTCGATGGGAGGGGAGGGGGGGCTGTTTACAATGTCGTGCCTATAGAAATCGGTTTTCGAAATCTGGCCCTGGTCAATCCATGTCCGAATCATCGATATAGATAAATAACTGGATAGACTGCTCCGATGTCAATGTAAGTAAAAAAACACACCGGTGGTTGAGAACGCTGGGTGGATGATTATCCAATCACAGTTCACTTTTTCAGTTGGATGGGAATGAAAGAAACTTAGTAAAGTGCTGGAGTGGATATTTTTTTGCACATTACTAGTAATCAAGGTCTACTATTGACATTTCTGCTGTGTACAACCCGAAATTTTATTTTCCATCCTCTGCAATCCGTATTTTTCTCCACCCAATGGCATCTGGCAACCGCTTCATTTTCCCAGCATTAAGCAGTCTATCCAGTTGTTTATCTGCATCGATGGTCTTAATTCATAATTTCTCTACGTAAACTAAAATGTTTCCCTGTAAACAGAAAGTTAGGAATCCACTTTGTTAATCTACTTAGTACGTTGCTGCCATCTATGAACAGCAGTACGCACTAAAACTAGCCCTAATTCGGCACCAAATCGCAAAATAATATTCCAACTTCTTTTCTTTATCTCTCTCTTCGCTTCAGTTTGAAATAAAATATCAAAGTCATTTATCATAAATTAAATGACACTGAAACGTTATCTTTTTATCGTTCGAATCAAAAGTCGTTCTCGATATATGTATAAAAAAAAAACAAAAAAAAAAAAACAAGGGGGAAGGGGAAAAACAACTACGTTTTATAATACTCGGAATATTTTAAAAAGATATCATTTTTATTTATAACTTTTTTTTTTTGTCAGTGTGTGTCCACCCAAAATATAAATTGTTTCTCAACGGTCAGAAGTTGCATTTCGAAAAGGGGCGCAGTTTTCGCATATGCTATTCCAAAGCAATGCTTCGATGAGCTTCGGGGACAAGACACTAAGTATGCGCGAGGGCCCAGAGGAATATATTTAAAAAAAAGGAATCCGTACACGTCTGCGCAAGGGAATAAAAACATCTACGAAAATTTATTTGGAACTCTTCAAAAAGGTCTTGAGTTGGCCATCATACATCATAAAAAAAATAACAGATTTATTGCAAATACATTTGGGCTGGTCTTCAGTATCGTTTGAGTTAAAAGTCAGTTTTTTTTTAAAGTCATCAAAATACGAGACATTATTTTTCGTTCTGAGTCTATGTGTATTCATGTCTGATGCTTTAGTTTTAATGCATCAGGATAACATTAATAGTAATGCAATTTTTCTTGTGGAATTTTAAAAGTTTGTTGTTATTGTTATCCTTTTTGGCTTGCGTTTATCAAATTTAGGACAAGAATTTCGGAAATTCTAAACCATTTCAACCTTAATGTGGTATAAAAATGGCTTTAATTCGAAAAAGATCTATGGCGGCTAATATCAATTTTATCAAAAATATTACGCTTGTCTTATACTTTTGGAAAATGCGTGTAATAATATTCTTTATGTTTGTAACTCGATCACAATGAGGAACTTTCACGTTTTTTGGTTTTATTTTTAAATAAAAGTAGAGAAAAATCATGAAAAACAATACCATTCTTTCAAAAATTTGAGCTCGGATAGATAGTTAAAAAAATATTTAGTTTTCCACTTTGCGATTTGGCGGGAAAAAGCCACTTTTGCGTGAAACGTCAACGCGCAGATAATGAACCAGTCTAAAACCTGTTTTAGACGAGGAATGAGTGAGGTTTCTCCTTCTTTTTGCGACTTTATCTCTGCGTAACCACGTCACGGTTTTTTTATGCGTTTTTGGTCACGTGACTTTTGCTTTGATTTCGGCTAATTTCAAACTCTATTTTTGATTAATTGAAAGCGTAAAGATAAAAAAATAATTGCACTTGTCAAATATATTCGTTGGATAACACTAGAAAATACAAAAAAATATTCATTTTCCTCACTTGTGCAAGTTCCTCATTCGAAAAACTGTACAAAGTAGGGATGTGGAACATCGCACAACTTTCAATTTCACAACTACACAATTAGAATGTCGTGGATGGGTGTGATTTTCCGTTTCTATTGTCTTCATTCATTCAGAAAAAACGATCAGTTTGGCGATATATTTTTGCCTAAGGAAAGAGAACTCTGTATTGAAGACATTGGTTTCTCAACTTTTTATGCTTTTAAAACATTTTTAAGGAAATTTCGGAGTTGTTGATTTTTAGAACACCTTAAACGGAATTACAGCAGCGATTTTGATGGGAATGGTTAAAGCCGATTTTTAGCAATTACTGAAAAACGAGATTTTTTCATGCTTTTCAATCGCAGCTATCTTAAGCGCAAGCGCAATTTAAAGGAAAACCTTAATGAAAAGTGCCATTGTCACCACTAACCCGTATGAACAAACCGAAAAATGAACATTGTCGGGTCAATTCATTCGAGAGTTATGCTGACCAAGTACACACAGAAATTTTTCTATAGCCCACTTTTTTGAAGTCAGGATGTTCCAAAACGCGGAAAAGTGCAAGAAAATCGATTTTTTTTTAAAAACCAAAAACAATACTTTCATTTTCCTATATTGTTTTGATTAAATCAGAAAAAAATTAATTTAAATCAATTTTTTAAATCGATTTTTATTTAAACCAAAAACAATACTTTCATTTCCCTATATTGTTTTGATTAAATCAGAAAAAAATTAATTTAAATCAATTTTTTAAATCGATTTTTTTTTTAATCCAAAAACAATACTTTCATTTCCCTATATTGTTTTGATTAAATCAGAAAAAAATTAATTTAAATCAATTTTTTAAATCGATTTTTATTTAAACCAAAAACAATACTTTCATTTCCCTATATTGTTTTGATTAAATCAGAAAAAAATTAATTTAAATCAATTTTTTAAATCGATTTTTTTTAAACCAAAAACAATACTTTCATTTCCCTATATTGTTTTGATTAAATCAGAAAAAAAATAATTTAAATCAATTTTTTAAATCGATTTTTTTTAAACCAAAAACAATACTTTCATTTCCCTATATTGTTTTGATTAAATCAGAAAAAAATTAATTTAAATCAATATTTGAAATTTGTTTTGAATATACTTTTTTTTCTATAAGATTTCTGAATTTCGTGAATTTATTAAAATAATTCAAATATTTTTTTATTTAGAAATATGTCCTTAAAAAAAAAAAAAAAAAAAAAAAAAAAAAAAAAAAAAATCTCAGTACGAACTTGTGATATTTGTAAATAAAACAAAATAAAAATAAAAACCTTTATCATTTAATTACAATATTTTTTTTTTATCTGTGTACAGTATGTAATACCTAAATTTGTACTTTTCATACACTTAATAAATACTTTTAACGAAATATTTATACTAAGAAAATTTTCCACTCTCTTAAAAAACATACTGACATTTACAAACCTAATAATTTTACTTCAATTCTTACAAGCATTTTTAATTTAACAAATAGCCCGTTCAATATCTTGCACGCTTTTTCTTCTCAAATAAATAGATTTCTGTATATACTGATTAGGAAACATATGGATACAGACTGAATAATGATTATGAAAACCAGAAAAAGAAAAAAAAAAAAAAAAAATCATAATCAAATATGCTCTTAGGTTCATACACTTGAAAGAAGTTTAAGAAAATTATAATTAAACTTCATTTCCGAGTGCAATTGATTTTATAATACTTTTAAATCATCATTAAGAAAACTTTGCACTAGTGTCAAAAAACCTATTGAAAATCAAAATAATCATTTTGATGTAATTATGAGAAGTGTTCTGCACTTAAAATTGAAAATATCCTATATATTAAAGTTTTTTTAAATAAATATTTTTACTTCTGATATATATGCGTTAGAAAATAATATTTCCCCGCTATTAATAGGTCCTATGTCTATTACCTAAAAATCAATCAAATGACATTAAAATATGTATTTAATAAGTAAAAACTAGAAAGCATAAAAAGATTTAACGTGAATCTTGTTAAGTTCAGTGCATTATCTTTAATAACCAGTAGAGTAATTTTTGATCACTTTATCTCAAATTTCTCAAGAATGGCTATAAAAAAATCTGGAAAATACCCAATAAGCAAAACGTTCTATAAAATAATTTTAATGAATAAAAATAGTAATAGCTTGTACAACTTATTATTTGTAATAAAAGTTTATTAAAAGTCAATTATCTTGATATATCTAAATATTGATTGCATTGATTAATTTGTCTTTATTTCAATATGCAAATCAACTCTTGGAATCCGGATATTTTGGAAGATCGGATTGTCATGGTAGATATGAAATTGGTTTTGTAACAGCAAACAATCCATTAGACCATTCAGGTCCTCATTCAACGTAACAAATTAATCGTTTTATCGTACGTCTTATTAGCATATTTTCAGTAATCAACACATACATACAATGAAAAAAAAACAAAATATCAAAACATTGATATACAGTTTTTTTTTTTTTTTTTTTTTTTTTAAATTTTTTATTTTTTTTATTTTAAGGAGAAGTCATAGTAAGGAGCATTCCTTATACCTTTATGTTACAATCTTCTAGCCCAAAACTACTTTATATAAAGCCTTGAAATTTGGTGAGTAGGTACAAACATGATTATTAATGAAATGACATGAATTAAAATCTCCAAAATAGCTTCCTAATATGTTTTATTTTATATTTGAAATCCTTCCACCAATGCATGCGCAGTGGCTCCACCTGGTTGTGTGTTTTACTATTTTAATTTTTATTTATAATAGATGGACATTAAATGAAAACAATTTATGTCATTTCATAAAATAATTTTGTCGTACATACTCATCAAATTTCTAGGTTTTACAGAAAGTAATGCACTTATCTAGAAGATTCTAACGTAACTATCATAATGGAGTATGAGTCTTACTATGACTTTCTTCTAAATAAATTACAATCGCAGATAAAATTTAGCAATGCATAAAAAGGATTGGCAGTAAAAAATGTGTTTGTATGGGTTAATTTTTTTATTTATTGGCGACACATATTTGACCCTCCTTTAAAAGATATACGATGATACTTCTTATACACGATGATATCTCTCTTATTTGCATAGTGCATTTGTTACCCCTCATCTTCGTGACAACTTATTAAAAGAATCAGCAGTTATTTTATTACTTTTTGTTCTAAAATGTTAATGATTTATTTAATTAGATTTTTAGTTGATGTTCGTTTTAATTTTTTAAATTCAATTTAACAGTGCGATGAGCACACATAATAATGGGAGTATTAAGTTTAGGTTCACAATTAAAGCTTAAGTGTAAGTTTACTTGCATCCAATGCAGAATTAAGCACTTTCGGATAGTTTTGTTGAAAGACATTAATTTATTTTTATGTTTTAGTCTTTTTTATAACAATTTTGGTTGGTTGTTTTCAGATTATCTGGCGCCGTCAGCATCACGAGGGCTATAATGAGCCGAAACATTCGTCATTAGACAAGCCAACATACATTTACAAACACCCATACCTAACACACGGGACTCGAACCCGCAACCTCGCTGTCTAGAAGCTAGCACGCTAACCACTATGCCGTTTGGTCGGCTATAACAATTTTGAAATAGTTTGACCTCGTATTTTGATCCAACCCACAGTCTAAATTTCAATTTGTAGAAGTCGGCGATATATCGATAGGACGATATTTGTATCGATATTTTAAAAAATATATCGATACTAAAAATATCGATACAAGTCACCGATATATCGATATTTAATTTTTTTTTTTTTTTTTTTTTTTTTTAGTTTTTTGATGATCGTTTTGTAGTTCCATGTGTTTTTTTTTTTCGATTTTCTTTATTCCCTTTTCAAAAACTTCAAAACTAAAGTATGGACTTGGCTGAGAGACAGTTAAAATGGCACCCTAACACAAAAAGAAAACATAATATAATGGAAAGACAAGATCATTTATTAGTTATTAGTAATCATTAACATAGCGCCGTTCTGCTGCTAATGTGTGCCTGGAATGTGCAGCTAATTTTAAATAGTAAAAACATCTCCGATCAGCAAAATAAGTCTTAAACTACTTTTCAAAATTTCTTCTTAAAAAATAAATGTGAACTTATGCATTGACATCCAAATTTATTTTATTTATTCTGATTGATAATATAATTTATTTATTAAATTTTTTTTAATAATTTATTTATTAAAACAATTTCGGCATGAATTCATGAAAAGTAGAAATTTGCTCCTAAAAACTTCGCTTCTGGCAAAATTGAGCCGACCAAACGGTATAGTGGTTAGCGTGCTAGCTTCTAGACCGCGAGGTTGCGGGTTCGAGTCCCGTGTTAGGCATGGGTGTTTGTAAATGTATGTTGGTTTGTAAAATGACGAAATGTTTCGGAGCATTATAGCCCTCGTGTTGCTGACGGCGCCAGATAATCTGAATACAACCAACCAATCTGGCAAAATTGAAAATCAAAAATCATGCATCGATATATTGATATTTTTTTCTATGCAATGATATAGTATCGATATTTATTTTGATCGATATTTCCGACCTCTACCAATATGACTTTAATACATTCTGAGCCAATTAAGCAGGAAACGCTTTCCTACGAAAACTGAGCACAAGCGGAGAGACAGTGTAGTTCTTGTTATCCTGCTGGATACTAACTTTCACATGAGGCGTTGGGCACCACGACGGACCATCCTGCATTTGGATTTTTGCTTTTTCTTCCCCGTTTATTAAAAAAACCAGTCATGCCAGACCGGATCAAATGTGGTTTATCTAATGATCGACTAAGGCTGGTTATAGATAAATCACATTTGGTCCATCCAAGCATGACTTTTTAATAAGCAAAAAACAAAAAGGGCGTAGTGAAACCGGTTCACACATCGTTGCAGCGTATTCAATGAGCTCAGGTAAACTTGTCTCAATGTATAGAATCCTATTCACGATAGGCCGACCAAACGGTATAGTGGTTAGCGTGCTAGCTTCTAGACCACAAGGCTGCGGGTTCGAGCATGGGTGTTTGTAAATGTATGTTGGCTTGTCAAATGACGAATGTTTCGGAGCATTATAGCCCTCGTGTTGCTGACGGCGCCAGATAATCTGAAAACAACCAACCAATTCACGATAGTTCCGCCACTCAAGCACCGCCAGAATGCAATTGCTGGAGATTTACACTTTGGGTTCATCAAGTTGCTTTTTCCCGAGAACCATCACAGAATCTTCCCTCTCCCCTACCCTCTCAAAAAGATACTTCTCACTTGCAAGATAGATTTGATATTGCATCCACTCAACCACAAGCTTTTATTATTATTGTTATTATTATATTATTACTTTGTCTCCGGGATACCTTGTTAAACAGCCCACTAATCGGGATTTGCAAGCATGTAAGTTGCACCTGAGAATTTTAAAGGAGGCTATGATAATTACTATACTACCCCATATTTGCGCTTCTAATACAAAGTTTGATCTTTTTGAAGGTAATTATGTGAATTTAGAGGTTTTGCTGATTTGAAGATCGTACCGGCATAATGGGTTGGTTGGTTGTATTCAGATTATCTGGCGCCGTCAGCAACACGAGGGCTATAATGCGCCGAAACATTCGTCATTAGACAAGCCAACATACATTTACAAACACCCATGCCTAACACGGGACTCGGAACCCGCAACCTCGCGGTCTAGAAGCAAGCACGCTAACCACTATACCGTTCGGTCGGCACCGGCATAATGGGAAAACAGTGAGATGAATGGGAACAAAACTTTCTGAAATTACAAAGAAATTACTTAAAATATAAATAAAGTAGTTTTAATAGTTGAATATTTTTTTTTTGTGGCTGTGATGTTCAGAATCCCGGAAAGTATGTTTTGTGGGGGTTAGCAACACTGTTAATTTCTGTACAAATTCTGAAACAGCGTGCATACAAGCTAATGAATTTAACCTCCCCAAAGCTTATTCCGTAATTACTAACATGCACGCATTATAGACTTATCACGAATTTTTTAAAGATAACTATAAAATCCAGCATGCCATACTTTAACTTGGTTTTTGAACCTTTTACTTTACGAATTTGTATGTTTTTGCATCGTCTTAATTTTGAGATTTGCAGGAGGAATTGGAACAAAAACACACACAAAAAAAAAAAAATGGGGTTAAAAAATTGTTTTTGACAAGATTGTGCTCCACACAAGATTCAACGACTGAAGAAGAGTCTGATTAATCCTTTCAAGGCAGTGGTCAAGAAATCCAACCTGAATCAATGTCAGTAGATGGGTTGGTTTGTACGCTCAACTGTATATTTTTTATGAACAATAAAGGCTAATCAAGGCTGTAGGTACTTGTAGGTACCCAAGATTAGCTGTAGGTACCCAAGAGTTTGGTACCTACAGCTAATCTCCTTTAAGTACGAAAGTGGATTCCTAACAACAACAACAACGAGCATCCATGCTTAGCCAAGGATTCGAACCAGGCACCTTTAGTATATGAGGCCAGAGCACTAACCATCCATCCATCCATCACGAGACTAGTTTGGAAGTTTCACAAGTTAACCTTTAATGAGGAACACAAGTGAGGAAAATGAATAATTTTTGTATTTTCTAGTGTTATCCTTCTGAATATATATTTGAGCAGTGCAATTATTTTTTATCTTTATACTTTCAATTAATTAAAAATCGAATTTTAAATTAGCTGAAATCAAAGCAAGTCACGTGACCAGAAAAGCATTAAAAAACCTTGACGTAGTTACGCATAGATACCGTCGAAAATCCGTAAACGGAACCTCACCCCAACATCGTCTAACAGGTTATTAAACTGGTTTACCATCTGCGCATTGACGTCACACGCAAAAGTAGCTTTTTCCCGTCAAATCGCAAAGTGAAAAACTAATTATTTTTTTTAACTATCTATCCGAGCTCAAATTTTTGAAAGAATGGTATTGTTTTTCATGATTTTTTCTCTACTTTTATTTAAAAATAAAAACAAAAAACGTGAAAATTCCTCATTGCTGTGGTTGGGTGGTTTGATAATTTTGGCAAAAGGGCAAGATGTGGTACATACCGTAAAATGGGGTGAATAGGAACAGCGGGGTGAATCGGAACAAAACTTCATGAAATTACAAAGAAATTATTATTTTACACAAATAAAGTATTTTTTATTAATTATATATATATTTTTCATTTGGTTAACATGTTTTTATTCTTGGAACATGTTTTGTAGGGCTTTCAACACTGTCCTTTTAAAAAAAAAAAAAAAATCTGAAACAGCGTGCATACAATCCAATGAGTTTTAACCTCTCCAAAACTTATCCCGTAATTAATAGCATGTACCAGTTATAGACTTAATTAATATATTTTTAGATTAACAAATATTATTAGTTTTAAAGACAATTTGGTTAGTTGTTTTCAGATTATCTGGCGCCGTCAGCAACACGAGGGCTATAATGCACCGAAACATTCGTCATTAGACAATCCAACATACATTTACAAACACCCATGCCTAATACGTGACTCGAACCCGCAACCTCGCTGTCTAGAAGATAGCACGCTAACCACTATACCGTTTGGTCGGCAAAAGACAATTTGGATTGTCTTGTTTTAGGTTAGGAGTTGATACATTTCCCAAACGTATGATTTGTTTTGATAATTATTTTGACAAAAAAAACTTGGTCTGTCATATTAAAAAAAAATTAAAAATTATGCTAATGTTTCGTTTCTATTCACCTCAATGCATTAGTACTTATTCTTTTTCACCCTGTAAATGTTTAAATGGGAACAAACACAAATTGTAACGAGTTTTCCGATTCACCCCTTTCTACGGGGTGAATTGGCATACAATAAAAAAAAATAATAAAAAAAATATACAAGCTATGTTTTATGTAAAATTTCTTATTATGTAAAATAAATACAAGCTATGTACAAAGAAAAAGGTAAGACCCAAGTTTATAAGAAAAAAAAAAGAAAAAAAAAAGTTAATAATAGTTCTTATTACACGCGAAATTTACGTTGAAAGTTAAAAAACGTTCCGATTCACCCCTTTTACGTTACGTGAATTGCGTTTCAAATCATTAGATTTGGGGGATTCAAAAGTATTCAAAGTGAATAAAACCCAAAAAAATAAATAATAATAATAATAAAATTCTTTTGTTTGTTGGCTTTCGATACTTTATAGCTACTTCTTACCAGTTAGCAAAAGTTATACTTTTTTATCTTTTTCACTTAAAATTTTACACCAGCACCTGCAAGAAAAATCAAAACGTACAAGAAGCTACCAAGTGTTTCAATACTGTAAACTATTCAAGAATGCTTTCTACCGTTTTGTTGAAATTTACTTCGTTCTGAATGAAATAATCTAAACCTTCAGGTTTATAATGCTCTATTACAAAGCCATATACTGTTTACTCTACTGTTATTCTGAGGAAAATAAGTCGACTAGTATTGATATCAATTTAGCCCCAACAACTGAGATAAAATAAGACAGTAACAGTATGTCGACTTCAGCCACTTTCTATGCAATTAAATAACACTTAAATTATTAAAGAAACGTTTATATCGGGGTCATCGGGATCGTATTCTCGCAACTTTACGAAATTTGTCATAGTAAATAGAAATATGGTTGGTTGTTTTCAGATTATCTGGCGCCGTCAGCAACACGAGGGCTATAATGCGCCGAAACATTCGTCATTAGACAAGCCAACATACATTTACAAACACCCGTGCCTAACACGGGACTCGGAACCCGCAACCTCGCGGTCTAGAAGCTAGCACGCTAACCACTATACCTTTTGATCGGCACAAAAAAATAGAAATATGGACTTACGTGCAGGCTGTTCATTGAATTCGGTAAAACGCTTAATGTAGACACTCGATGGCGCAGAAAAACTTTTTCTGCCGTGTTGGCTATCGTCGCCATGCTGCTTACATTTTGTAAGCATAAAAACAACAAATTCTGTATTAGGACTAAATCAAATCACTCAATTTCGGGACGCCCAAGATTTCATAATACTAGGTTGCATTCGCCATTCTGGATTGCCAACTTGGCATAACTATCTTAATTTACATTCAGCGTTGCCAGACCTCGGACTTAAAATTCGGAGGTAGGCAATTTTAACGAGGGCATTTTGGACATAGTTTATTTAATAATATTTTTACCTATTGGAATATCAATAGTACTTCCAAAAATTAAGACTTCTTGCACTTTAAAAAGTACCAAGAAAGGCAATATGGCGAATTATAAGTGTGTCGAATTATAACAAAGCAACCTTAAAACTACTATGTCTGGCAACGCTGTTTACAAGAGTTATCTTAAACTCAAAGTTGAAACCACGGTTTTAGATCTTTGATAAACATGCAATGTACTTGAAAATGTAATTAAATTTTACTAATTTCTAAGTACACTGTTTTAATAGTGTAAATGTAAAGGGCCTTTAAAAAAAGCTTTATATTGTAACGTTAAAGTACACTGTTAAACAGTGTACTTAGAAATGAGTAAAATTGACGGACATTTTCAAGTAGATTGCATGTTTATCAAAAATCTAAAAAAAGGCGTTTCAACTTTGAGTTCTTTATGTGAAACAAAAGAACGATACCCAAATTTTTACTTTCAATTACCCATATATATATACATAGGTAAAGCATTCGGTAAAAACAAACAAAAAAACCGCGCTTTGGAACATCCTGATTTCAAAAAAGTTATCTAGAAAAAATATCTATCTGTGTGTCTGTGGTCAGCATAACTCCCGAGCAAATTGACCTACGAAGTTCAAATTTGGTATGAGGGTTAGTGGCAGCCATGGGACCTACCATTAAGGTTTTCGTCAAAATCGCTCCTGCGCATAAGATAAGTGCCATTAAAAAAAAATTTCAATGATTGCTAAAAAATGGCTCTAATGGTTTTGATAAAAATCGCTGTGGTAATGCCTCTTAAGGTGTTCTAAACTTCCCCACCTCCGAAATTCCCGTAATTTTTTTTTAATGGCTTGAAAAGTTGAAAAATGAATGCCTTCAATATAGAGTTCTCTTTTCCTTGAGCATACCTCATCAACGATCGCTTTTTCTTCTTTTCTCAGTTTCGCTTATAAAAAGGATAATAGAAAGATTATCCAAAAGTATATCGCCAAAATCACTATTTTGGCGTTCTTCCTAATAGAGCTGAGAAAAATAAATAATTAAAAAAATAATATCCAAAATTCTCAAACCATTTCAGCGCAAGGTCTGGTTTCAATTTTGATCATAACTAGAAGAATCACCTCCTCACGATCCTAAATCTTTTCAATTTCTTATATGACATTGGATTTTTTCCTTGATTTGCATATTTGTTTTTTCTTATCTTTTGACTTTTCAAACATCAACTGAAACCTTTTTAAATCCATTTTAAAATCGATTGACGATTGGTTGGCGCAATATGGTCCACGTGTTGCCCTTGCGCCGTTAAACTTCCACCAACCACAACAAGAAAAATATTTAGTAGAAGATGAAGACAATTCCAGTATCTTTAGTGATTTTTAAAGTAGTGTTTAATTGTACAGAATTAACTGTTGTGGTGTTTGTCTTTTACAAACTTTCGACAACAAGATGACGAAATAATAATAACAACAAAAAATAAGGTTCCATTTGTTGTAGAAACTGAGTTTGAGAGGTCTAAGTGATTTCCTCGAATGAGATTCAATTTGGGGGGTTAGTTGGAGCTTAACGACGCAAGGGCAACACGTACTGCGTCAATCAGATTGAATTTTATGTGCAAGTTATAGAACTCGATGATAAGTATTTTATCAAAATGATCCATGGACAAATTGTACCTATCGTTGAAAACGTGCTTTTTATTGAAACGAAAATATTCTTGAGCAGCTATTATTCAAATTTATCTGGAGAATCAACGAATGAAATTTTCTGTTTGAAAACTTACATCACAATCTAATCCCAGTTAAAAATGGAAATTTAGATTTCGCCACTTTTCAATTAAAATATCACACAGAATTAAAGTTTATTATTCAAAAGCTTAATTTATCATAAAAAAAAAATTGCATTAGTTTTGGTAATTTTTTACTGAAGTGTTTTCAGGTAGAAGGACTCATACATTTTAAAAACTAGGGATGTGGAACATCGCACAACTTTCAATAACACTGCATTTAATTTTGCCTTGAATAGGTGCAGTTTTCTTTTTTAGTTATGATATTTTCATTAATTAAAAATATATATATATATATATAATAAATTTGGTGACATACTTTTAGTGATAATTATTTCATTGGCCAAAAATCCTCCCACCAAATTGGCGAAATTGATGAAATGCTTTATGATAAATATTCACTATCTTTTCTTGTAAGTGAAAAAGAGGACAAACAGTCGCTGATGGAAGAGCTCTAGGAAAGAGAACTGTGTTACAGACATTCTTTTTTCAATTATTTAAACCTTTATCGCATTTCGACGGAAATTTTGTAGATGAGGATGTTTAGAATACCTTAAAAAGCATTACCACAGCGATTTTATTAAAAGCGTTAGCAATCGCTGAAAACATAAGTCTTTCCATGGCAGCTACATATCGCTCATTTTTGTTTACGTTAAGTTTGCACTGATTCGTATACAAAACTGAACATCGTAAGTCAATCCTTTCGGGAGTTATGCTGATCACGTACATACACACAGACATTCTTTCTAGACTGCTTTTTAAACTCGGGACCGTTCCAAAACGTTTAAAAATGAAAAAAAAAAACCAACAACTTTTTTTTTACCGTATGCACTACTTTCCCTAATTACCCTATGTTAACATAAGAGTAACTAAAAGTAAAAAATGTGCATATTTTGCTAGACATTATACTGATAACTGTTTTCTCCTCTTTCTCTTCAATGGGACTAGAAAATCAGTCAAAGAATAAGTTTTTATTATATACAGAAGATGGCGCCACGAAAGATATCTTGTGATTATTATGCTATTATTCATGAAAATTTTAATAACTGTCCGGTATTTCATTTCTATGTATATTTTACCAAGTTTTAGAATTGTTGGTATATTTTAGTTTTAACGCTTGAAATATGTCATATTCTTTGAAAAAAAATCAGGATTTCATACAATAGGACTCTTGGAAAAAATTCCCAAAATTTTTGTCTCATTGAAAAAATATAATTTCTATTCCATAGTAATAAGCTAATTTGTGCTATTCAAAAGACATTAATTTAAATGTCCAGTTTTTCCAAAAAAAATATTTGTTTGAACGTATACTTTTGATAAACAAGGTGTTTTGAACAAAAAAGCAGAATAAATAAAATTAATAAATATTTTTAAAAGCGAACGAAAAGAAGTTTAAAAAATTTATCAATTCTAATTTGTTTAGAAATTTGAAAATACAGACATTATTTTGCAGAGCTCAACATCTAAGAGCAACTTGAATAACTCTCCATGGAAATGTAAAATATTAAATTAAAAGTGTAGATTGAAACAAAAACTATACATAGTTTTTGTTTCCCAAAATTTGAAACAAAAACTATATATAGTTTTTGTTTCAATCTAGTTGTAAAACTAGTTGAGCTACAAGTTGCAGAAATAGCTTAATTGTACGATGAGGTTCTTCTAAAAGTCAGGAAAATTATATCGTTTAATTCAGGAAAAATTATAAATAAAACCAGAATGGAAATTAATAAAATTTTTCTCTAGGCCAGGATGAGTTTTAAAATTCCTACAATTACGGTTTCCCTACCATTTATTTGAAATATACTGCAATAAATTAAATCGAAACAGTATATGAAAACCAGTATTACCTTACAGCAGAAAGAATACCACTCTTATTTTTGAAAAAAATTATGAAAAAGTTAAGTGACTTCAAGAATATAATTGACATCATTACAACCCACAGATTGCTATTGAAAACTCAATGAAAAAAATCCCTGACATTGAGATGTGGTGTGCGAGATGGAAAGTCCAGTTCAATGCCATGAAGTCTCAGATTCTCCAAATAAAATCCCGACACCACCAGACACTCACCAACTGCACTGTCACGCATTTCGACCAACCCACCCTTACTAGGCATCACTCTCAACCCAAGGCTAACCTGGAAAAACCACATTAAAGACGCTATTAGAAAAACTAATGCAATCGCATCCAAACTTTGGCCATTCACAGGAAGACATTCTAAGCTCCCACTTAACCTAATAAAAAATGGCTATATAAAAGTTCAATTCGGCCTATCTTCATCTACGCCTCCCCATCAGCATGGATCACCGCCTCCGAGAGAGACATTGCCAGGTTACAGATCCTCCAAAATAAGTTCTTTCGAAACATGGTCAACGCGACGATCATCGTACCGTAATACCCTCAACCACAGAAACCTGCAAATTGACTGTGTCAAAACCCACCTTACCAAGCTCAACACCTCTTTCTACTGAAGTATCACCACCCAAGGATCAATGATCAAAGAGTCCCTGGCATATGACATCATCCCAGAAGACCTGAATACTCGTCCCCATGCCCCCTTTTTGCTTTCTGATGCCGCAGCATATGGATCTACGCCTCCGCAGCATGGATCACCGCCTCCGAGAGAGACATTGCCAGGTTACAGATCCTCCAAAATAAGTTCTTTCGGAACATGGTCAACCCAACGACCATCGTCCCGTAATACCCTCATCCACAGAGACCTGCAAATTGACAGTGTCAAAACCCACATTGCCAAGCTCAACACCTCATTCTACTGAAGTACCACCACCCAAGGATCAATGATCAAAGAGTCCCTGGCTTATGACATCATCCCAGAAGACCTGAATACTCGTCCCCATGCCACCTTTTTGCTTTCTGATGCACCCTTTTCAAGGATATTCAATCGTGACAATGTATAAACCACTTATGGAATGTTACCTGTGCATAGATTATATTTCAACATGCGTTCATCTCTACTGCCCGTAAATATTGTAAATTGTTATTGAAATTTTAGTCAACTGACCCATCTGGATCTCGCCATGTTTGTGTTCTATTATTGACCGTTTGTAACTCATCATGTTTTAAAATTCTTTTATTGACCATTCATTATCCAGAGCCACCAAGCTGTTTCTTTTAAGTTTTTTCTTTTGGTTGTATGTGTACTGTGCCCCTCAATTGTTTATCAATCATATGTATGTATCACTTTAGATGAATGTGTAAAAAAAAACGTCTTCGGTCTGGCACCCAGTAAATAAAATATTTAAATTAAGAATATGACAATGACTAGCCTTCGTAAACGTTATTTTAGATTATAAAAGCATCATCTTTTTTTGGCAAAAAACAAACAAAAAAAACCCCAACCCCTTTTTATTATTGAGGTGTTGGCGAATAAAACAGATCCTAACTAGTTTCGTACAGAAAAGGTCAAAATAAACATTGTTCTGTTTATGTTGTGTACACATTGTATTTTTAATGCATTTTTTTAGAAGTTTAGCGGTGCTTTTGATTGAAAATATTTAGGGAGGGAAATAAAAATGAGTTTAAGTGAAGAAAATGAAAAAAAAAAAAAAAATTGTAAAAAGAAATAAAAAGTTTGATGCCAAAAATGAAGAGATACGTTGCTTTTTTTTTTAATACTTTTCTCGAATAGCTTATGTTTAGATACACTTGAATACACAGATTAAAAAAAAACTCTAGTAATTCTGAGTTTTTACTGAAATTAATATTTGACCTAAAATATTTAGGAACATTTTAAATTATGATTAAAATTAAGATTATTAATTTGATTTCATTAAACATAAATTATTCTACTTTTAAAATGATAGGTGCAACTGAAATCAGTCCAGTTTTCTTAATGAAACGTTATTTTACCAAGAATATATTGAATTTATTTAATACTAATGCATTTTTAAAATCGGTAAATAATTCTACAGTTTGCAGAAAATAACCGTTACTTCAATAAATACATTTTTATTTCCTAAACGAAAATAAACAGTTACTTTTAAATTCAACAATTTAAAACTACTTACCTATCATCCACTTTTAAGAAAAAAACTTACCGATATAAAATAATATCACTTTCTATTAATCTTTTTTTTTTAATTCTTAAATTGAAAAGCTTTCTTTAAAACTCAGCAGACTGAAAAATAAAGCCAATCACTGTGAATAAAAGACGGTCAAAAGCCATTAAAAGAGAAGAAGGTATAATCCCCGCAAACGGTTCACCGCTTTTGCAAACAAATTGTTAATCCAATTGAACTTTTCATTGAACCTTTGGGTTGTTTCTTTTTATTGAAGTCGGTGGGTTTAAAAGTTCTTCTTCGATACATTTCATTTCTGATTTACTCTTTTTCGAAGCATTTCACGTTAAAGTTGAGCCATACAGATTAAAAACTTCGACTTTCTCTATCTTTTCAAAGAAGTTCTTTTAAAGTTTTTTTTCTTTTGTCATTATTGGTCATCATTATTAGAAGGATCAGGAGCACACTTTTTAAGTTTTTTTTTAACAGTTTGTGAGAGATTTCTTACTTTTTTTATATTTTTTCTAATAAACAATTATACGTGAAAGGTATTAAAGAACTGGACATTCTATTTCAAAGGGATTAAATTTATTTGGTAATTAATAACACAAGGTGACTTAAAGTCAATGTCAATTACTGAGTGTGTGACTAAAAGTTATCTTCGATTTCTTAAAAAGCTTAAAAGGAAACGAAACCTAAAATACGTATCTTACTACTTGGATTCTCTGCTTTTGAAGAAAACAAAAGCAAAATATCAATCTCACTCATATTAAAAAGTGCAAAAATGAAAAGAACCAACTATTAATAATGTTACTAATTTTTGTATATTTGTAAATATTTCGTATTTTGAAAATAGGAAAATTTATGTACATTTCGCATAAGGCAGTGCAATAGTTCGTCGTTAGTTTGCTTCCCCGCAATGTGTGTCTTAATGCTTGATAACGAGTTTTACAGAGGTAACGCTGGGAAGCGAGTTTTACAAGGAGCGGGGCATTTAACATTATGGTAATGGCAATCTCGCCAAATTGGCGAGAAATCGCAAAATGTCGCCAAACTTGGCGACCATTTGGCGACATTTTCGGTCTTCATGTATATATATAGGACTTTTCGACTACGATCTGGAAAGTTCTCCAAATATCTACCTCTAGAAGTTTCAAGAATGTTCGCCTCCCCTATATTAGACCGGCCATGAGTTGGGTTAGTGAATTAGTTGACTGGTGAGTTGACTGGAATTACTGAGTTCAATACTGAGTCTCAGTGAGCATTCAGAGTAGTTCTAAAGCGAACTGTATTGCATTGTCTTTTGCAGCGATTTGAGCAGTTGTGTTGTCAAGTTTTTAACTGCTGTTTTGTGCTCTATTGTTGTGAAAAGAGCTGTATTGTGTCTACTAGAACGAGAAGTTCTAGAGTTGTAAAGGAATCTGCGAAGAGTTATATTGGAATAAATTTCTGCCACTTTTGATCTGCATTGGCTTCAAATCTTTCGAACCCATCCACGCACAATATTATTTTACAGCACATAAAAATCATCAATACTTCCTGATAACTACCAATATATAACAAAACCTGTGTCCTTATTTTCATCAAAAGTTTTAATTACTAGAATGTGTTTATTGCACTTTACAATAAATATGATGAAAATCGTAGCGTACAAATCGTGCGAAAGTTATATAAGTTAATGCGCTGATCTTTAAACATTTATGTGCAAAGAAAGTCATTTTTGATGAAAACGCTGGTATAAACAATGTGCCATTGAATGAGTTTTGGTAATTAGAAATGTCTTTATCGTCTATTGACTCTCGCGTAGGCGATGCCAAAGACTATTAGAGCTCCCACCAGTCCTCCAATCAGAAAGCAGAGGAAGCCGATGCCACCTGCATAACCTAAAAAGAAATTAAAACACATAATCCATATTGGAGTTACATAAATAAGTTTTAGGCACATTATTTTGAGCATAGAAATACAGATTCGATTGGCAACCGGTACTATGCTCTATTCTATGAAGCTAACAAATGAGCGTTTATTTCTATTTCTAAAAATACCATTGGAAAAATGGTATTAGATTTACTTAAGATGCCCTAAAAGTCCTTCCCTATACTCTCTATGTTATAATCATCTAGCTCAGTGCATTTAGAAACTACTTTCCATAAAACCTTGACATTTGGTGAGTAGGTACGAAAATGATCACTTAATGAAATGACATAAATTAAAAACTCGAAAATAGCTTCTAATATATGTTTTATTTTATATTTGAAATCCTTTCTCCAATGCATACGCAGTGGCTCCACCTGGTGTTGTCTTTTGCAATTTTAATTTTCATTTATAATAGATAGACATTAAATAAAAACAATTTATGTCATTTCATTAAATGATCTTTTTCGTACCTACTCACCAAATTTCAAGGTTTTATAGAAAGTAGTTTCTAAATGCACTGGGCTAGAAGATTGTAACATAGCGAGTGTAGGGAATGAGTCATATTAGGACTTCCTCTTAAACTTAACAGAACAGACGATAGGGGTCGCTGCCTTAGCAGAGTGGCTACTAATTTTAATGGGCTAGTGAAAATGGCAAACTGAGCCTATTTTAAGAATTTTATGTTTTTGTACCAGCCAAATAAGAGAGCGTGTCAATTTTTGAATTCGGAAGGCATGTTCAAGATGGCTTTGTTTATTTCTTTTCCAACTTGGTGCTGATTAATGGCGGGAAAATGACTCCAGAGTCGAGTCTCAAATCTCAGTAGTGTTGATGAATGCCATAAATGAGAGGGCAATAGCCAAAATGGGACAAACTGTAGGAGGGTAATAGCTGATGGGGCAAACTGTAAAATTAACAGTATTTGTAATAGTATATGTGAAATAATAATGTTGTGTAATTACACTGACCTATTCACATTTCCGATTCATGTTTAATTAAATAGTAATTTAGGGAATCTGTTTATTAATTGCGATAAGGGACAATAACCCTAAAAATACCGATCGAGAAGTCCGACATTGTGTAAAAAAAACAAACAAAAAAAACAACAACAACTTGATGTCTGATATAATTGGGAAGAAATATATATTTTAAATCCTTTATATTAACTTCGAATTTATGTGTTTGTCTATGGGGAGTGGAATCTACGGAAGCCAAATCAACCCCCTTGCCGTCATCCAATCGGGCTAAAACTCGGCAGATATGTTAAATTTCGATGACAATGCATTCTATCAAATTTTGGAGTTATTACTGTCACTAAAAGGTAGCTTTTACGGAATACTAATAAACCCACTTGAAGTCATTCAATCACGCTTTGGCTAGCGTTTAACCGACCATTGTTGAAACTCTTTCTTGTTGCCAATTTTTTTTTTAATAAATAAATAATAAAATTACTTTAATCGGAATAAATAAATGTGATTTGGATGTAATCGTGCATAAATTCACGTTCATTTTTAATGAATAAATTTTGAAAAGTAGTTTGACGCACATTTTGCTGATAGAAATGTTTTTGTTATCGGGGCAGTGTTAATGAAAATAAAAATTGACAATGCATATGAAGGATTTTTTAAAAAAAAACTTTGCTTTTATGGGTTATATTATTATTATTATTTTTTTTTTTTATATAAAACTCAATTGTTTTTGATCTCAACGAAAACACAAACACTAAAATATGAATTACTAAAATATAAGTTCAGAAATGTCGATGAAAATTCAGTAGCAAGAAAGAAATAATCTTAATATCAAAAAGGACTTACTGTTACTGTAGGGTCTTGGTGCAAATTGAGCCTCAGCTGAAAATACAAAAAAGCAATTTACCATTCCAGTAAAATCATTCTATTTTAAGTTATACAATTTATCATAAAGACAATCTCAAGGCAATTTCCCGTTTGTGTCTCTCAATTTACTCACTGACATTTACTATTGTAACTTTTTTTTAATAGTAATTGCTGAGCATGTAAATCAGTCCAGACTTTTAATTATTTACAATCGATGAGCAACAAAAAAAAAGGAGATCTCCCAACTCACTTCTCAAGTAGTTGACGCAAATCTCGCTGTAGGTGGACTTCATCTGCGATGGATCGCTGTCCAGGAGGGTGCAGCTGGTAGCCAAGACGGTGTTCCCTTGACAGAAGTCGAAACCGAAGCAGGTTCCCTTACCGTATTCCATGCAACTCTTGGAGCACTCCTCCAGAGTCAGGTTGTTCAAGGGAGGGACTTTGCTGCCCACCATGCGCTTCTCAAGATTCTTTTTGAACTCTGTGCTGTATCGTCCTGTGAAGAGCATGTCAATTTATGTTACCCCACAGTGTCAATAATAAATAGTTTAAAAAACTAGAAAACACGCTTTAATAGAAAACTGGACTAAAAAGTAGAAAATAATTTTAAATAGGTTTGAAATAAGAATAGAGTGATTAACAAAAAATATTTATTTTATCGTAAAAGAGCGTGGGGTGCTTTTTAAGATATTTTCATAATGGCTCTACTTTTACCAATATCTGTCATTAAATATTTACAACAATTGACATTAAGCACACCACGCTTTTTTATGATAAAATAAATATTTCTTGTTAATCACTCTATTCTTATTTCAAACTTATTTAAAATTATTTTCTACTTTTTAGTTCACTTTTTTATTAAAGCGCGTTTTTTAGTTTTTTAAACTATTAATTATTTTCTACTTTTTAGTTTGGTTTTCTATTAAAGCGTGTTTTTTAGTTTTTTAAACTATTAATTATTTTTTCTGTAAACTATAATTTTTTTTTAGTTAATTTTTTTAGTTTAGTCTACAAAACTCTCCAGTTGTTCCTGCCAATAGTCACATGCTTGTCTCAAATTTAAGTCATGTGAATGCCTTAGTACATGCCGTATTACTTGGCACAAAACACTACCGCGTGTTTCTGAATATGAAAAATCACTAATCCTGAAGATCCTGGTAAGGATAATGCGACTAAAAAAACACGCTTTGTATAACCGTTGTGCCCACGATAAATATTTCAAATGTCTGCCTTTTCAATTGTCGATGATAGGTTCTGTGATTACTGGGATTGTAACGGCACACCAGGGTTCGATTCCGGAGAAGGTTGGTTGGTTGGAATTTAACGGCGCAAGGGCAACACGAGCTAATCCTTGTGATAAAGCGACAAACTTATTGAATTATTGTATTGTCATCAGCCTTTGACAAGTGTGCAAAGTTTGAATCAAATCTGATCTTTCAAAGTAGGGCAAAATCGAACCCAAAAGAGTCGGTTACAAGCAAACATACAAGTGAAACTAATAAAAGCGTGTTAAAAAAGAGTACTTTTGAAAAAGGATCTCCAGTCTGTCCCGGTCTTAATGTTATTTTTCTTCTAGTAACATCAAAATATTGTTTGGAAAAAATATTCCTCTTCACTAGATATAACAAATAATTCTCTTAATTTTAACACCAAATTAATGAAAGCGTCAAAATTTAAATATAACTTTAAATTTTTTTTCCCGCCCTCTTTGCAAGAGATGAAACTTTTTAAACGTATGCAGTTTTGAGCTAAAATTCGTTAAATTACCTTTGGGCAATTCTCTGCTGTACGTCATTAGAATTCTAAAATTATTATGAATCTAGTAGTGATGTTTTTGTTTTACATAATATTAGCTAGTAGCAAACTTAGATGGAAAATTCGGAGTTACCCGTGCGTCGGTCGCTTAAAATACTTGTTTTCAATAGTTAAAATTATTATTTTTCAACATAACTTTGCTATTAATTAGTATTGTATAAAACAAAAACATCACTACTGGTAGATCCATTATAACTCTAGAATTCTAATTTGTTTACGAGCTGAAAAAAGAGTCAAAATACCCCATGTGCCAGCCAGAGAATTGCCTCTTTAACGAAAATAATAACAATAATTGACAAGCTCCACTTTTCTTTCAATTGAAATTTTCTGAATGAGTGTTTCTTTACAGTTATCTAGTAAAAAAAAAAAGAAGGTATAAAATTTTAAGCTCTATTTTAGAAAATATTAGGTTCGGGAAGTATAGAATTAGCAGTCTTATAAGCTACAGAAATATTAGGTAAAAGGTTTTGCTAAAGGAAAATAAGGTAGGGATAATAGGTGCTTCTTACTAAAGTAGTGTCCGCAGTTGGGGCTCTTCTTGGACTCCTTCTCTCTTGTGTTGGCGTTGGGGTAGTGGACAGTGTGAAGGCTGCATGTCGAGTCCGTCGGACAGTGGTCAAAAGAGAGGCACTTGTACTTGGTCTGGGTGAGACACGCACGAGCGCACTTCTCCTCCGAGTCCAGCGACAGTATCTCTTGGGCAGTAGTGGTCATCACGAGACCCGGACTGCGTTCGAAGTGGTCGGCGTACTTCCCTGCAAAGTGGATGTTGGTTTGTTAGAGTAAGGTTCATTGGAAGGTTTAGTGGTAAAAAGGTGGTATGTTGGAACGGTAACTTTTTTTCTGTGGCTTTGAAAAGATATCGAGAATGCAATTACGATTGTGCGGTCTGAAGTGGTTCAAGGTATCTGGGAAATAAGAAAATGTGTCTTTCACCTGTTCCAATTGTCTGTCAAAAGTTTTTATTTTTTTTTTATTTTTAATTTATTCACCTTTTAAAAAGAAGATATACATGATAGTTAGATATCAAGCCATCTTCTTCTTCCTTTTTTCTTTCTTTCTTTTCTTTATTTTTATTTTGGATAATTTCTAAATAAGAATTTACCTCCAAAAATGCAGTCAATCCAACCTTACAAATAGTAATAACAATGTTATATGTATATATATAAAAAAAAGCATTGTTTTAGTTTGTCATTACATTGAGCTAAAGTGTTTATATCAGGCATAAATAGAAAATTCACAGCAAGCATTTGCTCGATTTTATCGGTTACTAAGCATATGATATAGTTTCAGTACGTTAAATGGGTACGTATCCTCCAAGAAAGTGATTACTTTTATCAACAGATGTTTTGTTAATTCTTTTAATAGGAAGTATTTCTTTTTAAAATTAACATTTGGAGAAGAATCTGGTGGCAAATCCATCGTGATAAAAAGATCCAACTCACTTGTGGTTGGTTGTATTCAGATTATCTGGCGCCGTCAGCAACACAAGGGCTATAATACGCCGAAACATTTCGTCATTTAACAAACCAACATACATTTACAAACACCCATGCCTAATACGGGACTCGAACCCGCAACCAACTCACTTGTGATTAAGTTGCACATGTTATCCTCAACCATGTCCTCAGCTTTTAGATCGTCGCCATACTTGCTGGTGAACACGCATTCAGAATCCCTCAGGCAGTAAGACGTTGTCTCGCAATCTTTGAAGTCCAGACAAAGCCTCTGGCACTCTTCGTATCTAAGCTTGCCCATGTTCTTGATCGGAGTTCCAGCGGTGGCTTTCAGTTTGTAACCAGTTTTCACAACCCGCATTCTAGGACTCAGGGTATCTAAGAGAACAATAGAATTTAGTTTACAGAAATATACTTGAACATTTAATGCTAATTAAAATGCCTACAGTGTAAAAAAAAAAAAGTTGGTTTATGGCTCACTAGTGTTCAATAGCTGGCGCTTCCATCGATATACACTGAGTGGCCAATTTATTATGACAACCTGGTAGTTTAATGTAAATGAGCACTTGCGTTGAGCACGTTTTACTGTTTGAGGATGAGATAGCTATAAGAAGGGAATGCAGGACAAGTGAACCATGAATTGTAGAGTATTGCTTGCGAAGTTTTGAGCTTTTGTAACTGAGTTTGAATGAGGGATGATTGTAGGATCTCGAAGCGTAGGAACCAGTACCAGCATGACGATTGTTCTTGTGATTTATTCAAGAACGACAGTTATTAATGTTTACAGAGAGTGGACTAACAAGCAGAAAACCGGGTCTCAATGTCAGGCTTGTGGTCACAGACTACTGAATGCTTGACCTGAAAGGATACTTGCAGAGTTTCCCAGTCCAACAAAAGAGCAACAGTACGTCATATAGTCGGAAATCTGAATCAAGAAGCAACTGCGAACGTCTCTGAACGAAGTGTTTGCTGCACTTTACACCGTATAGGGTATGGGAGCCAACGACCTGTTCGAAAATCGCTACTTTCAGTCTTGAACAAGAGCAGACGTCACCAGTTCATGAAGGAGCACAAGGATTGGACCGTAGATGACTGGAAAAGAGTCACGCGGACCGATGAATCGCGTTTTCAATTACACCATGCAGATATTAGGGTGTGAATATGAAGAAAACCGTACAAAAGCATGGACCCCAACTGAATTTTCATAACATTCCAATCTGGTGGAGACAATATTATGGTTTGACGGATATTTTTTAGGCATTATATACGTCCTTTGATACATGTGAAACAACATCTGAACGCCCAGGGGTATTTAATGGTTATCGCAGATCAAGTATATCCTGTTATGTTAAATGTTAAAGGCCCCTTGTAGCCTGCTGGGGGGTGGATACCTCCAGCAGAACCATGCTACTTGTCATACAGCTGGCATTGTCCCTAGATAATAAGAAGGGCATACCGAAGAATTTGCTCTGCTTTGTTGGCCTGCTCAATCACCAGATCCCAATCCATTTAAGGTTGGTTGGTTGGTTGCTTTCAGATTATCTGGCGCCGTCAGCAACACGAGGACCAACATTCGTCATTAGACAAGCCAACATACATTTACAAACACCCATGCCTCACGCGGGACTCGAACCCGCAACCTCGCGGTCTAGAAGCTAGCACGCTAACCACTATACCGTTTGGTCGGCAATCCATTTAAGGATTTGTGTGATGAGATCAAACTGGGCATAAGGCAGCTGAATACTAAATTTTAAGGAATTTGGGAAGTGCAGTACATCGGATTTGGTCTCAAATTCCTTATACCACATAGCAACATCTCATACAATCTATGCCATGAAGAATTCATGCAGTATTAAGGGAAAAAGGTGGACCAACATTTTATTGAGGGGGTGGTCATGATAATTTAGCCACTCAGTGTAGATAAACAATTGGATAAAATGCTCCGATAGCAATGCAAGGCAAAAAACGTGCCGGTGGGGTGATGACGATGGGTGGACGATTAACCAATCGCAGTTCACTTCTATACTTGGGTGGGAATGCGGGAAACCTTGTTAAGTGCTAGAATAGATATTTTTCCCCCACATTATTACTAATTAAGGTCTACTATTGACAGTTCTGCTGTGTACAATCCAACATTTTTTTTTTTTTTTTTAATCCTCGGCAATCCGTATTTTTTATCCACCCACCGATCTGGCAACGCTTTCATTTCCCCAGCGTTAAGCAGTCTATCCATTTGTCTATCTCTATCGATGAGCGCCGCAGATGTAAATGGGAACAATGAGGGAAGCAACTTGACCATTGATCACTTGGTTGGAAAGTTTGGTTGAAAATAGTCCCGTATGTAAACAAACCCAATAATTGCATTGATTGTGCATAGATACATTTGTAACCAATGAAAAATTTTAGTGGACATTTTTACATACTTTCTCAAGTCAATTCCCTAGTTATAACAAAGTGAACTCTGTGGACAACTATTTAAACTAATCGGCAGATTACAAATTCAGGAATAGCTATTTTATGTATTGAACTGACGTAGAGTATAGAAATCGGCATTATTAAAAAATAATATGCTATTGAAACGTATGTTGCGAAGACTTTTTATTGTTATTTTTGCAGAAGTTGTTCATGGAAAACAGATCCTTATGATTGAAATTGAAGAAAAAAAAGAGGACAGTTCTTCCAGCCAACGACTGTTAAAGGAGAGCAGCAATTATTATTCCTAAATGTAATACGCTTGCTTGAATGGTTGAAGAAAACATAAAAATAAAATCTTTTCCTAGAAGAAGGATTAAGAAAGAAGGATTTTGAGGACGCCCATAAAACCAAACACTTGAAAATAATGTATTTATTAGAAAAAAGAACCTGCATGCATGTTAACACATTGACAATGCAATGAGGCGATTGGAATCCCTGTCCTACCCGGTTACAATGAGACTTCTATGGGCTTGTCACTTCCCCTGCCGATCGTATAAAACCCTAACATTTCAGGGGGCCTGCTGCTAATCTTTTAAATCATATTTTTAACAGGAGAAAGTTTAACATATTTATCTTGGGGGGGGGGGAGGAGGGAAAAGGAACAATTGATGTGAAAAACTTTACCATTTTTGTTGTTGCTGTTTCTTATCCCAACTGGTCTAGCGGAGCTAGACCAGGTCCATGAGTCCACCCACCCTCAGGAAGTCGAAGAACAAGACCGGATAGCGCAGGAAATCTTCTTTTTCAAAATGCATGCAGCTAAGGAGGTGAGCCGGGCTAGATGCACCGGTGAAACACTTATTGCAAGTTGGATTGACCTTTCTTTTATGTTCATATCTCATACACCTTAGGTGACCACTGATAAATCTTGTGTACGCAGTCTGATCACCTATATCTCCTCTGAAGGTCAAAGCGCGTCCCGGCTTTTCCCCAGAGTATCAGGTGTGCACCGGGGGAACAATCCAGTCCAGCTGTACACGTTTCTTTCTAATGGAGTGAATTTCCGAGAATGTAAGTACCAAGTTATCTGGCAGGAGTTCATGTGTGCCAAGTTTTGCGAGCTAGTCAGCGATCTCATTGCCATAAAGACCTACATGGGACGGGATCCACTGCAGGTAAATATCTCGCTTTTCGGAAAGTTTATACATACGTTTCAAGATAGCCCTATCACCCACTCTGGGCCATGCACTCAAATATTGGATAGAACTTCTACTATCCGTAAGGATCCAGATGGGGTCTAAATGCGAAAAATCTTCAATTGCATTCAGTCCCGCCTCGATAGCGAAAAGCTCCAAACAGGAAGACGGAACAGTAATCCGGGTTACTCTTTTTAATGTTTACTTCGCCGTCGGGTCTCTTGATGTAGACTCCACTTCCAGTCCGATTCTGCTCATCCCTGCTACCATCAGTATAGATTCGGATTCCCTCCTTAGGGATATTGTTTATAATCTCGAGAGCCAGCTGTTGTAGCAATTCAGGAACGTCCGAAGTTTTATTTGTGCTTATTGCAAAAGACGGGCAAAAGTGCTCTCTCGGAATCCCTCGTGAGGGATCAACGCAAGTCCTAAGGGAATGGTGCTGTACATCTTGATGGACTGCGTTTAAGGAGATTGCACGCGAAAAGGGGCTATCTCTTCTTAGTCTTTGATTATCAGTCCAATGTAAGAGGTAATCAGCAGTTAAACTAACAGCTACATTCCTACCATTTTTAAAAACCATTACCAATGTGGACCGTTGTAGACCGGCCGTTGCTACAGATATTGGGCAACCTCACCCGGTGCTGGGTAAAATATACTGGAAATTGTGAAATGTTGTTACAGTGTTTTAAAATTAAGGTATGTTTTTATAAGGAAGAACGTGAGGGTGAGAAATAAGTTTTGTGATGGTTTTGACATGTTTCTATTTTCAAAAATTTCTCCAGTTTCAACATGGATTTGTCCATCTTCACCAGAACCAATGTTTCGAACATTAGCCAATACCGCTGTGGTACCTGGGATAAAATGAATTTTATATTCATCATTACAACAGAAATTTAAGGAATAACTATTTACTAACATTTTAGTAGGAAATCCAATTATTATTTTTTTAAAAAATCAAGCTTTGGAATTTTTTTTTATCGCTTTGACCCCCTCTGTATACCCCCGATCTGCAACCCTCTGCAAATAATCCTGTTAGTGCTCATCGTCGGAAAGGTATGTTCTTAATGTGTTTGATTGCCTGCGCTTTTTTTTTTTTTTTTTTTTTTTTTTTTTAAATTAAGATCAATTTTTTTTCTAGAAATTAAACATATTTACATCAGAAGACCGTGTTTTAAGAATAAGGTAAAATATGTGCCAAGATTTTTATAAATTTGACACATAATGTTGCGATAGGGTTACAAGGCACGTAATATCTCTTCACAGTATAACGGCCGTTTAAGATTAAGAAGCTAATCAAAACATCGAGTTTCAATATTTTTGCAAAATAAAAACAACTTAAAAAAAAAAAAAAATCGATTTATTTTCACTCACTTCCAATGCGGGCAAATATTCTGTCATCTTCACCTGGATATGTGACTTCTATCGAAGATGCATCAATTTGGACCTGGGCAGACAATTATTAAACATTTAGCTTTTATTCTGCTTTATGCATCATTTTAACATTAAACATTAACAATTTCAACTATTAGTGTAGTTAAGATAGTATAAACATTAATTTGTTCAGAATTACCTCTTAAATATATTTTACATTATTCTCTTCTTAGAAGAGTTTCCTTCACTGTTAAAAAAAATTCTCCATCTTGCACCAAAAATTGGTTCCCATTTAGCTGCCACCAACATTTGGTGCTTAGTTTCGCGATTTAATGGTGCTTACTGTCCGAGGTTGCACCATAAAATCGTGAAACTAAGCACCAAATGTTGGAGGCAGCTAAATGGGAACCAATTTTTGGTGCAAGGTGGAACAAAATTTTTAACAGTGTTTATTTAAAAAAAAATGCTTCTTTTACTATAACTTACCCCATATCCTTTATTATTAAACTCTTTAGTTCAGGTTACCACTACTGTGTAATAGGAAACGCCCGTTACACGCTGGTGAATACATATCAGACGGATAAGTAGCTTTAAGATCTTTTAGCGATGTGCGTTAACGGGGAGTCGAACCGGGGACTCCTAGATCAGAAGACAGGCACACTAACCACTAGACAAAAAATATCTCTAGTGTCTAGGTGTTGTGCAAGTCGTGCAGTATTTTCAGAAGGCGCCGATAGATGGCACCATGATTCTGTTGTCCGGTAGTCACCAATGTAGCGATGTGCGCTAACGGGGAGTCGAACCAACACCTCCTAGGAGGTGTTGGTCGATCTCGGGACTTCTGTAAAAGAAGTCTTTGAAGTTCTACTGTTGACTGCAGTGTGATAAAGTGAATTCAACTAAAGCACATTCATTAGGTAGAAAAAGAAAAATGAAAAAGTTTTTCGTTTTTTGAAATTAACCTAGATTTAAATGGCTCATTTTGCAATAGCAATTCATACACCTCAAGGGATTTGTTTAACTACGATTTTTCTATGATTTTGTAACGCTCATTCTCACCTACTTTTATTTTTTTTATTAAACACCCCCCCCCCCCTTTTTTTTGTTTTGTTTTTTGGTTAAGTCATTGTTGTTGAATACTATTGTTACAAAAATTTTCTGTATATACCTGTAAATAGTGAAGTATTTCTTTTAAATTTTTATTTTACATGTTAACAGCGATAATACAATTTACAAAAAAAGGTGGCAACATCTAAATCACTCGGGAACTTTGAGGCAGGTGATTGGTTGACTGGATTTTTTTTATTTTAATAAATTTCTGCCCCGAGGCTATAAGAAGAGCCGATGGATAGAATTGGAAGTTATGAGTTGGGTTTTGGCCGCTGTTTTGAAAGGACCTGAGCTTTTGTTTACTTTCGTTGTGCCTGCATTACCGCTTTATCTGAAGTTGTATGTGCCGAAGCTTTTGTTGAAGTTTGATAGCGATATTTTACTGTTCGGAGAAGTTCGAAAGAACAAATTATAGTTTTTAATTAGTAAAAACTGGATCCTCATTTCCTCTGTAAAGTTTCCTAACAGTACCACTTTAAGAGTTTACTTGTATTTTTTATTTTGTTTGTTTACCAATCAAATTTAGCAATTTTTTTTTTAAAGTCAAAACACCGAGAATGAATGACTAAGGGAATGGAAAGTCCGTTGCAGGAAGTTGTGTTATATATTGTTCATTGATCTAGACGTGAAAAACTCTTATATGTAAAGTACTTGACCACCAAGTACATGAACACGCCAAATCTCAGTAAGTAAAATATTTAGACTATCCAATGCAATGGGTGTTGTAACTCTTAAATGTAGATGGCGCCCTCTTTGTATGTTGTTGCGTGGACGGGTTCAAAAGATTTGAAGCCAAAGCAGATCAAAAACTGCAGAAATTTATTCCAAAATAACTCTTTACAGATTCCTTTGCAACTCCAGAACTTCTCACTCTAGTAGACAGAATAGAGCTCTTTTCACAACAATAGAGCACAAAACAGCAGTTAAAAACTTGACAACACAACTGCTCAAATCGCTGCAAAAGACAATGCAATACAGTTCGCTTTCGGAACTCTCTGAACGCTCACTGAGACTCAGTAATTCCAGTCAACTAATGGACTCAGCTAACAACTAACTCCATCACCCGCTCCCCTGAGCTTTTATAGGGGAGGTGAACATTCTTGAAATTTCTAGGGGTAGATATTTGGAGAACTTTCCAGATCGTTGTCGAAAAGTCCTATACGTGTACATGGGGATTGAAAATTTCGCCAAATGGTCGCCAAGTTTGGCGACATTTGTCAATTTCTCGCCAAATTTGGCGACAAAAATTAGTCGCCAAAACACTCGCCAACTTGGCTCTATCTCGCCAATTTGGCGATATTTCCATTACCATAATGTTAAATGCTCTGCTCCTAAAAACTCGCTTCCCAGAGTTACCTCTGCAAAACTCGTTATCAAGCATCAAGACCCTTATTGCAGGGAAGCCAAGCTCCGACGAACTATTGCACTGCCTTATGCGAAATGTACATAAATTTTCCTATTTACAAAATTAACTCTACGAAATATTTACAAATATACAAAAATTCGTAACAATATCATATGGGCGTCTGGTGCTGAAACGGAACTTCAGTGGATTATGATGCGACCCTAACCAGAACAGAAGGACAGCACGGATTTTATTGTAAACAAATACTTAATTAATTTTCTGTCTTTTATCGTAACTGTCTTGCGTCTTCAAATAAATTAAGAAAATGTGCCAAGGGGAGATGTTCTCGTTTTAGCCCGAGTTTGTGCTGTGATTATAGACGAAATATTTCAGTGGGTGCAGAAGTCGTTGAGTATTTTTTCGCATTTTCCTAACACCCAATCGGCAAAATTTGGCTGAATCATGTGGATATCTTTTAGACCTCCAGAAAAAAAATAAATTACTATCTGTTCCAGAAACAACCTCCAAAAGGGAAAATATTAAATTTAAAGAATTCTTAATTCTATACCATTATAATCAAATTTGACTACTCTAATTTTATATTATCTTCATCTGCGAAAAAATTTGGCTCAGAAATCTATAAACTATTGTAGTCCGGGAGGCGACTGCAATTTTTGGACCTCATAGAACATCATTCTGAATTTTTTATAGAAAATGGAGAAAAGTGAGTAGATTACGAATCCACTGGTCTGCCGTGGCAAAAATGGCCGAAACTGATCAAAAATCGACTTGGAATGAATTGAACTAAAATTCGATTGCCAAATATGTCATAACTTGCCAAAAAGAGAACACACTTTTTCGTCTAGCAACCCATAGCATTTTGATTTCAATGAGAAAAAGCGCAAACGATTTCTGATCTCTGGCTCGGAAAATTTGTATCTTTTAAAGATAAGCCAAATTAGCAACATTAGTTAAGTTATGAGTGACGTAATGTTTATTGCCAACTTGGCTCCCTTTTAATAGATGCAAGGAGACCGTCGCCAGATATCTGAATCGTCTGCAACCTTCTTAATTGATAATTAAAGAGTGAGGGTTACCAAATAAAAATAAAATGCTCATTATTTGGAAAGTTATGGCGCATTTTGCAATTGGATTTAGTTCATTTTATTAAAAGTCGATTTTTGACAGGTTTCGGCCATTTTTGCCACGGCAGACCAGTGGATTCGTAATCTACTCACTTTTCTCTAATTTCTATAAAAAATTCAGAATGATGTTCCATGAGGTTCCAAAAATTGCAGTCGCCTCTCAGTCTATTAGGCTTGTCCTATTTGGGCCTCTTGTCGTAGGAACGTAATGACTTAACATAAAAGACTCGTAAAATTAAACATTTCGTCAAACATGGATGAGTTAAACAATTTTAAATACGAGATCCGTTTCGTACTTGCTCTCAGCGTAGAATGAGAGATTATTAGGGCTTACATCTCAAGGAAGACGATAGAGGGCGCTCGCGGGCGTGCCTCATAACAATTTTTGGGGATTTTTTTTTAACGAAGTTTAATGTACTAAATTACAGGAATGGACGTTCTTAGAAATGTTTCTAAATGCTCCATTGCAAAGCAATAATATTTAGGCGATAGTAAACATAAATTTATCTGATTTCAGGATACAAACCATTTTGTCGTCTTTATCCTTTAGCATCAGGCTGAAACCTTGGTGTTGCTCCACGCTAATTCGAAGATTTTTTATCAAAGATTCCTTCGAAGGAATATATCCGTTCATATCGTATCCTATGGGTAAAGTAAAATGAGTTAACTTATACTGTCTCCGACACTGTTTGGATGCAAATTAGTTGTATAGTACAGCGATTACTTTAAACTTAAACAGTGTGTGTAGTGATAGATTACTTGCTTATCAAGAGAATTTTCAAAAGTTATTTAAAGTTGTATTGGAATTGGAAACAAAGACTGAAAAGATAGTATTATTCTCTTGTTACTTTTCATAGAAATCACGAAACATTTCAAACAAGTAGTAAATATACATAAATCTCGAACGAATTGACCAACGCTGTGCCTTGTTGACCATTGGTGTCCAGGTTTGTTGTGACCTTACCATAAAGGTTTTCGTCAAAATTGTGCATGAGCATAAGGTAACTGCTATTGAAAAAAAAATCATATTTTATCAGCAATTGCTAAAAAACGGCTCTAATGATTTTGATCAAATAACTGTGGTAATGCATCCTGAGGCGTTCTTAGCAACTCCACCTCAAAAATTCCCGTAAAATTGCTATAAAGGCGTAAAAATTAAAATTCAAACAAACATTGTATTCACATAATTAAAAGACACCTGCCTTCACAAAATTAAAAAAAAAAAGCATCTGAAACTAGAATATTTTTCTTGGTATATAATTTCGTTTTAAAGATCTATGCATTTGAAGGAGCATTAAAAAACACATTAAGCAATGAAATTGGTATTCTTCAAGACTTATTTAAATTTCAAAAGTTATTTTAAACCTTTTCTAATACATATATCAAAGAGCATGTTTTTTTATGATTTATTTCTGTTTTTTAGCAGTATGATTTCGCATTCAAATGACTTGTTTGCGTTATAATTTGATACTTAGAGTGAAGAACTAGTCCAACTTACGTCTGTAGAGTTTGCAGCCTGTCTGAGTTACAGCTTTCACAGTTTCTGTAGTTCCCAAGTAGCAAACTGCTCCACACATGGAGAAACCCCTGGAAGCAGATAAAAAATATCTCGATGCATCCAAAAGGTAGCAAAAATGCACTCATACGCCACGCATATTGAGATATTTATTAAGATACATCAAATAACAGATAAAAAACTTCTGTGCATCGGAGTACTCTTTTGCACAGCGGTAAAGCATCTGTCTCGAGACACAATGGTCCCTGGATAGAGGCCCGTCGCCCGTATTCCCATATTGTAGCCCAGCCCAGAACTCGTCCGTATAAAACTTTTAAATTTGGTTAGTAGGTACGAAAATGATAACTTAATAAAATGACATAAATTAAAAAAAATCGAAAATAGCATCTAATATATTTTTTATTTTATATTTGAAACTATTAAATCAATGCCTATGTAGTGGCACCATCTGCAACAGACTTATTATTTTTTTTTTTTTTTAATTTTAATTCATAATAAGTAGCTAGATATTAAATGAAATCAATTTGATGAACATTTAATGAAACATTAAAAGAAACATATTTTTTTTTAATTTAATGTATATCTATTATAAATGGGGGGAAAAAAGCAAAAGATGGCGCCACTGCATCAGCATTGACGTAAGGATTTCAAGCATAGAATGAAATATATTAGACACTATTTTCGAGTTTTCGATTTATGTCATTTCTTTAAGTGATCGTTTTCGTACAAACTCACCAAATATCAATTTTTTTTTTATATATATAAAGTAGTCTCTAAATGCACTGGGCCAGAAGATTGTAACATAGCGAGTAGTATAGGGAATAATCAGGGGCGTACTGGGACATAAAACCGGCCCGGTGATTTTAGATTTATGCCGGCCCAAATTTTAATTATAATCATTCATCAAATTTTAACTTTTTTTGTTAATAAAATTCCACTAATTAACTAATTTTAATAATGAAATATTTTGAATAACTAATAAATTTTATTATTTAAATATTTATAGTGAATAATTAATTTCGATGATTATATAAATTTATTTATAAATTTTTATAACTGAATTGTTTTAAAAATTAGTTTAATTAACTAAATTTGTCTCTGTTTTTAATCCTTATATCCTCTTTGAGTGAACTTGGTTTAATAAACTATTGATAGTTTGTTGCAAAATAAAACAATATCTAAATTGCAAAATAAAGAATGCTTAGGTTTATAAAAAATGTTTATAAGAAAATGACATTCGAAATTATACTATATACTTAACTTTAAAAGGTATAAAATAAGTAAAGAGTTGTAATAATAGAGATCTTTGTCATTTGAACAAATATCATTGCTGTTTGGTTCTGTATCTGCACACGTAGATGAAACTTCTAAAGTTTTGTTTAAATGATTATTAATCTCAGTAGTGTCGATTGCTACTTTATGATTTGTAACAACATTTTTATCCGTTGAAGCAAAGAACATATCTTTTATAGATAAACATTGCTTTGCTTGTTTTGCAAGACATTTTCTTTTTTTACCTTCCATTTTACCAAATTAGACAAAAATCGGAATAAATAAAAACTGTCGTTAAAAAAAAAACTTTAAAATCCATTTTGTTGCAAAATTAATCGAAAACTTGGAACTTTGAAAAATTATGTGATGGCGTAAAGTTAGGCGTAAATTATTCAAAAATATTGAGGAGAACAGGGAAAGAAAAAAGAAGGGCAGAGTTTAGATATAGAAAAATATGTGATGGATCATAACATGAACAAATTCGGGACAATACTGTTATAATTAAACGTATACATAAATTGAGGAACTTGCATATATAAATAGGTTTATTAAGTTTTAATGCTCTGCCATTTCAGATAGGTTTTTAGCAAACATATCTTAACTTTCTAATTTCTTCAACAGATAACTTTGATTTCTACGAAATATATTTTAACGTGTTATTGGTTAAACTCATGAATTTCTATTAAGATTTTATCCTTTTTAAAATTTACCACTACTTAATTTCTTTTTTTAATAATTATTTTTAAACCGTTCATAATGGAAGATTGTTTGGCACATACCCAATTGTCATTCAATTATATTTAAATAATTTTAGACAAAATGAAATTGCATTACAACACAAAATTAAATAATTACCCCTTGTCTATGGAGTGAATCAAATTATCTACATAGAATCGTATACTTATGATTATAATAAGAGATGTATCTCTTATTATTTATAAAAAGGGTTTAATAATATTTATTTACAATTAAATCACTCTACATAACATCTTAATCAATAATACTATATTTAAAAAAAAAAAGATTATACAGACTTCAAAAAATAACTATGAATGGAAAATGTGTAATGCAGAAAAATTAATTTTTCTGATTTCGAAAACAAAACGTATAAAAAGCTTAAATTTTGAACTGTACTCTAAACCCACAATGTCAGGCAGATCACTAACACAATGCAATGTTAAATATGTGCTTACATTCGTATTAAAAAGTTATTAATCTACACAAACATGATCCAAATTGGCTAAGTAAATCTGGAGTTATAGGCGTAAATAAACATAAATAAACGTTGAATTTTATACGTATATGGAGAGATAAAATTTAAATAAAAATCTTTTCTCTACTAAACATAATTTTACATATGAATTAGATTAATTAATTTCAAGTTTTTAAGAATTGAGAACCATTATATATAAATAATTTAAAATAATGACACTTACTTGAAATGTATATTTGAAGTTTTATGTAATCAGTTGCAACATTTTCGTTTGGTATTGACTATCGTATGTAATTGCTGCCAGCTTAGCTTCGAATGGAACCATACCAATTTGTGAAATGGAAATGGCCTCTAACAAAACAACGACACTTGTTTTTTGGTGTTGTGACTTGTGTTCCATCATTTGTCAATTCCGTTCGACTAGTAATGCAATTAGAGCTAGAGTCTTTACCGCCTCGAAAAATTGACCCCCCTAAAAGCTTTACTTAATGTTTCTGCTTTTTAAGATGTCCGAACAATATATACTCTGTCGCCAACGATCTTGGCGGGCCATTACAATAATGAGTTAATAGCCCATCCATGTCTGGAACATGCGGGTGGTCTCAGATCTCCTTGGTCCTTTCCTCACCTCGGGCGTTAAGTAGCAGTCATCGGCCGCTTCTCCACAATACCCCATACTTTTCTTAGAATACCCCCGACTAACCAAAAAAGGGAGCGAACGATGGAAACAATCGGGATTCAAATGCAATGGGTTAGAAAAAAGAAGAAAAAAAAAGTTCAAGAAGACGATTACTTATATTGAAAAAAAGAACGAACTTCCATACCGGACCGGCCCATTTTTTGCAGACACTGACCGGCCCGGTGATTGCACCGAACAACCCTATGGCCAGTACGCCCCTGGGAATAATCCTTATTGGGACGATAGTATTTTTCAAATTTAAAACAATTTTTTCAGTATATATTTTATCTTCGACAACTAATATACCATATACTACTGAGCCCGCGTCAACCTGAACATTTACAACTGCCTAGATGAATTACTTTTTTGGGAATATTTCAAAGCAGGTAATATTGCATTCTTTAGCTGAGAGATATGATTCTATAGGTTTCTTTAATTTAACGTATTAAATAGTGATTTTCTTTTTTGATCTTCAGTGCTGCCATCTACCGTAATCCACCACAACTTCCCAAAAAATGTTTCACCATTTCCGATTTTTTTTTTTTTAATTTTGATTTTTAAACATCTAACACAATGTACAATTGTAAACAAAGCATCCATTAAAAGCGGAGGTCTTGGACTTTCAATTGGTATTTCATTAATATCAGTGTTGGCTTTGTATGAAGGGAAAAAATGAGATCACACAAAAAAAAAAAAAATTCATCTTCCGGAAATGATGCAAAAGATAAGAATTTTCAAAAATTAAAATTTTGCAACTTTGCAATTATGGCTATACGAAAACCAAGATGAAAAATATTATTCTCTCTGGGTATCTCAGACAATACTATGAAAAAATCAATTAAGTGCGTATTTAAAGGTTGAATCTCAATATTTTCCTTAATCAAAGACCTAATGTAATATTTACCATAATGCATTCTTTGCAGAAAAATTCTTCAAAATGTACAAAATTTCCTACGAGAAGTAACAATAATGATAAAAGACGATTGAAAATATGTTAAGAAAATGTGGTTTTTATTTAAGAATTTATTCGTAACAGATGTATCTACGTTTTTCAAATAAGAAACAAGTTTTTGAATGTTGGTAAGTGATGCTATAACCCATAAAAGAAAATATTTTAATAAAAATCCTTTATATGCATTGCCAATTTTTATATTCATTAACATAGAACCGATTCTGTTGTTAGCGTGTGCTTGGCGTTTGCATCTAATTTTAAATATTAAGAACATTACTATCAGCAAAAAATATGTGGCAAACTACGTTTTAAAATTTACTTATTAAAAATGAACCTGAATTTATGCATTCGCGTCCAAATATCTTTTATTTATTCTGACTAAAACAAATTCGGCAAAACAGGAAAGAATTTCAACATTGATCGGTTAAAAATTCTTTCTCTAACTGCTTTACTACCTGTGGAGAAACTGCATGACGTCAGACTGAGAGATTTATAGTTTATTTTCTTTTCTTTAAAAAGATCGTTTGGCAACATGGATAAAAGTAATTAGGAATTTCTTGCAAATAAAAATATACGTTTTGTTCTATACGCTACGTTTTAGTTTGTGTTATATATAATTAATATGAACTATACGTTTAATTAATACGTTTTATATATTGAACACATAACACTACCTAACGCAGTGCTGAATTGATTGGACGACATTCCGTAATAAATTGATGCATTCCCCGTCCAACTGTCTTTTATTTATTCTGATTAAAATAATTTTTAGAAACATCAGGAAAGAGTTTCAACAATGACCGTTTAAAGGAGAGTTATTAGTATCGTAAAACGATTATTGAAACGCGTGTAGAACCGACCTTTTAGAGACAGTGAAAGCCCCAAAAACTTGATAAAATGCATTGTTAACGACATCGAATCTATCTGCCAAATTTCAGACCCGATCAGATGAAGGGAAGTGTGTTAATTAGGCTTCCACAAACAAAATCAAAGTTAATATAAAGGATTTAAAAAGACAGCACAATATCGTTTCCTTCAAAAATTTGTGAAACCTCACTGTTAGAGACGGTAAAAGCTTTCGTAGGTTTTGATATATTAGCAATATTTGGGCAAATATTTGAGGAATATTGAATTACGCCTATACAAGCAAGAACTAAGCATTGCGATGGTGTTACGAAACACTATGGCCAAACGTTGTCCTTTCATTATGTAAATAAATAAATAAATAAATAAATAAATAAATAAATAAATAAATAAATAAATAAATAAATAAATAAATAAATAAATAAATAAATAAATAAATAAATAAATAAATAAATAAATAAATAAATAAATAAATAAATAAATAAATAAATAAATAAATAAATAAATAAATAAATAAATAAATAAATAAATAAATAAATAAATAAATAAATAAATAAATAAATAAATAAATAAATAAATAAATAAATAAATAAATAAATAAATAAATAAATAAATAAATAAATAAATAAATAAATAAATAAATAAATAAATAAATAAATAAATAAATAAATAAATAAATAAATAAATAAATAAATAAATAAATAAATAAATAAATAAATAAATAAATAAATAAATAAATAAATAAATAAATAAATAAATAAATAAATAAATAAATAAATAAATAAATAAATAAATAAATAAATAAATAAATAAATAAATAAATAAATAAATAAATAAATAAATAAATAAATAAATAAATAAATAAATAAATAAATAAATAAATAAATAAATAAATAAATAAATAAATAAATAAATAAATAAATAAATAAATAAATAAATAAATAAATAAATAAATAAATAAATAAATAAATAAATAAATAAATAAATAAATAAATAAATAAATAAATAAATAAATAAATAAATAAATAAATAAATAAATAAATAAATAAATAAATAAATAAATAAATAAATAAATAAATAAATAAATAAATAAATAAATAAATAAATAAATAAATAAATAAATAAATAAATAAATAAATAAATAAATAAATAAATAAATAAATAAATAAATAAATAAATAAATAAATAAATAAATAAATAAATAAATAAATAAATAAATAAATAAATAAATAAATAAATAAATAAATAAATAAATAAATAAATAAATAAATAAATAAATAAATAAATAAATAAATAAATAAATAAATAAATAAATAAATAAATAAATAAATAAATAAATAAATAAATAAATAAATAAATAAATAAATAAATAAATAAATAAATAAATAAATAAATAAATAAATAAATAAATAAATAAATAAATAAATAAATAAATAAATAAATAAATAAATAAATAAATAAATAAATAAATAAATAAATAAATAAATAAATAAATAAATAAATAAATAAATAAATAAATAAATAAATAAATAAATAAATAAATAAATAAATAAATAAATAAATAAATAAATAAATAAATAAATAAATAAATAAATAAATAAATAAATAAATAAATAAATAAATAAATAAATAAATAAATAAATAAATAAAAAATTAAACTAACAGGCTATTCTCATTCAACAAGTATTGGAAAGTGGAAAAATTTGATGTTTTACATTAATTAAAAAAAAAAAAAGAGGAAAAAAAATATTTTACCTAAATATTTCATTTTCTACTATATTCTTTTTTAATTCTACTTTTTTGTGAAAAAAAAAAAAAGTTTCAATATATTCAGTTTAAATCTTCAATATATTCTTTATAAAAGTTTCTAAATATACATTTCATTGAAAATCTCCTTATCCTCCATACTACAGTATTACTAAATAGTACGTACAAAATAACATATAGTAATACTAAAATACTTGTAGTAACACTAAATAGGTAAATATAATTTTTTAAATTGTATTACTTTCGAGTCACCCAGTAGGTTGAATAAATCCCTCACTTTTTCTATTAGAACAGTAATTACAAAAATTGAGATTTGCTCCACATCAAAATAACTTGACAAAATAGCAAGGCAACCAGAATACGGTACTAAATGCTCGCGTTATATTTATAAGTCTTTTGTACGCATAATGAAATTAAAAAAAGAAGAAAAAGCAACTCACCAGCAATTAACTGCTTTTTCCAAACACATATTTCCACAAGTTTGGAAGTCCGAAACTCCCACCATATCATTTGTCGACATTACAGTCCACCCTTCTTCACCCTCTTTGTAGTCCACTTTGAAATGAAAATGAACACCATTAGGCTATAGTCCGAGTTATAGTCTGCTATAACTCGGCTATAGTCTGCAATTTTTGGACCCCATCGAACATCATTCTGAATTTTTTTTTTTTTATGGAAATTGGAGAAAAGTGAGTAGATTACGAATCCACTGGTATGCCGTGGCAAAAATGGCCGAAACTGATCAAAAATCGACTTGGAATGAGTTGAACTAAAAATCCGATAGCCAAATCTGTCATAACTTGCCAAAAAGTGAACCAACTTTTTCGTCTGGCAACCCACTGCATTTTGATTTTCAATGCGAAAAAGCGCAAACGATTTCTGATCTCCGGCTCGGAAAACTTGTATTTTTTTAAAAGTAAGCCAAATTGGCGATATCAGTTACGTCATCAGTGGCGTAATGTTTATTGCCAATTTGGCTCATTTGTGAAAGATGCAAGTAAGCCATATAGCCACACATCCGAATCGTCTGCAACCTTCTTAATTGAAAATTAAAGAGTGAGGGTTACCAAATAAAAAAAAAAATGCTCATTATTTGGCAAGTTATGGCGCATTTGGCAATTGGATTTAGTTCAACTTATTAAAAGTCGATTTTTGACCAGTTTCGGCCATTTTCAGTTTCGGCCATTTTTGCCACGGCAGACCAGTGGATTCGTAATCTACTCACTTTTCTCCAATATCTCTTCAGAATGATGTTCAATGGGTCCAAAAATTGCTGTCGTCTCTCAGTCTACTACTAATCAACGCTGGTAATTTAATTCATTAAGAAATTTTTTACATGGAACCATGCCATTTAAGAAGAAGCCCTAGTAAGGCTAATTCTCTATACTAGCTGTGTTATAATTTTCTAGCCCATTGCAATTAGAAACTACTTTCTATAAAACCTTAACATTTGGTGAGTAAGTTACAAAATGATAACTTAATGAAATGACATAAATTGCTTTCATTTAATGTAATATCTATTATAAATGAAAATTAAAATAACAAAAGGCATAACTAGGTGGAGTCGCTGCGTATTTATTGACGAAAGGATTTCAAATATAAATTAAAATACATTAGACGCTATTTTCGAGTTTTTAATTTATGTCATTTCATTAAGGAATCTTTTTCGTACCTACTCACCAATTGTCAAGGTTTTATACAAAGTAGTTTCTAAATGCACTGGGCTAGAAGATTGTAACATAGCGAGTATAGGGAATGATCCTTACTAGGACTTCCTTTTAAATGGATTGCTATATGACCTGATGATGAGCCATGTTGTGCATATATAAGGGCGTGAACACTGAAGTGCTACAGTCCAGGGAAGCAGCGATATTTGAAAGATGGTTATTTTACGCAGGCTGACTTCTTATCAGTAAAAATGGTCTTTGATAGATAACACAGGTCTGCAATTTTTTTCTTTTTATTGCATGAGATGTTTTTTCTAAATATTACGTTTTCCAGTCCACTGAATCCAAAAAGGATCTCAATTTCCCTCGACCACATACACATAGAGGGTGTTGCATGAAAAAAACAACAATAAAAAACAGAACAATAATGAAAAGAAAAAAAAAAAAGAGAGAAAAAAAAATCACCATTTTACTACATTGAACTAAATAATATTTCTTATAATTCTTTAAGCTAATGAAACCATTTCTTCTTTAGTTTTTTACCCCGCTTTTTTCAGCTTTCCATTTTTTGTGTCCCGCTTAAGCATCCAACAACTGTCAGCTAGCATATATTGACGTCCCATCTTCCTTGGTAGCGTCTCTCGAAATAAGGTTCCAGGCGACACTATGTTTTTATTTTTTAGTCTCTGACCCCAGCAAATCAAATGAAAGGCTTAATTCTCTAACACCAAGTCACTGAACTCGCTTTGAGGTCAATGACTTGGTGTTATAAAAATTAGTTTTTCAAGAAAACCTGATGTTACGGAATTTCATAAGTATTTTAGAATTTTTTTACTATTAGAGAGTAGGGGGGAAATCTATAAGAAACAGTGCAAAAAAAAAATCCTATGCAGTTTTTTGTTTGCAGACCGGTGTAATTTAAGAAACGTAATTCAATCGGACCAGTTCAAGCCTTTCCCTTTTCGAGGCACACAACTGTACAAACTATATCAAACTCGTTTGGCAGGAGGATGAGATTATATGTATCTTCAATTGACTTCTGTGACGCTGCTGACTTTGACAATCTCAATAATAAGAAGTAAGCCAATTGTTCATATTAACTACGGGTACATACATGGGTGCCGCCAGGAAGGTACAAGGGGGGGGGGGGGCATTCTAACAGGCCCTGGTTGATGAAAATTAAAGAAAAAAATTTGAAGAATTAGCATTAGTTTCCTGCAAAAAAAAAGTTGTGTGCCATGCAGATTAGGTAAAAAAATATTAAGGTTTGCATAAAAACTTTAATTCCCTTGCACTCCTACCCCCCTCCCCCCTTCCTCTTACGAATATTGATTGTAGATATAATAATAACAATGAGGCTAATTAAAAAAAAAAAAAATTGAGGGAGAAATAAAAATATTATTATATGTGGTATCACTTATTTCTTAGTCGCTTTCCACTAAAAGCTCGTGGCGTCATCTTGTGGATGAAACTTCAACAAATTATTTAATTTTGTTAATAGTGGATTTTATGCGCGGCGTTATTTGGAGTGGGAATTTATCGCCTGACAAAACTAGTTTACTAATCACATAACACCTTAAAAAATAAATTTGAACAGGTATTTCGGCATTGGTTTGCGTGACGTCAATTCCCATTAGCCATCACGAAAACCAGTTTTCTGTGTTCTTCTGATTAAAGCCTGTTGGGCTTTAAGCCTGTTGTTAATTTTCAAGTTTGTATTTGCATTTTCTTCATGCATTAACTTCTTTGGAATTTGAGTTTTCATTTGAACAAGAATTTTAATTGCTGTTGATGTAGGCAACAATGGTTTTCTTCTTCTATCGGCACGACTGCCCAGTGTGGGCCAGGGTCTTCTCAAGAACTCGCTTCTATTCCGCTCTCTTCTTAGTGATAGTTCGCCAATTTCTTATCTTCAATATTCGAAAGTCATTGGTAATGCAGTCTGTCCATCGCAGTTGGGGTCTACTTCTTGCTCTGGTTTCTATAACTTTGTAACTAAAGATTCTATAAGTTAAGGAGGAGGGGTGCGTTCTGCAGACGTGTCCGGCAAATTTTATTCGTTGGATTTTTAAAAACTCTACAATGTCTATTTTCTTACATCATTTATATAGTTCATCGTTGTATCTATGTCTCCATCGATACTGACTGCACCAAAAATTGTCCTAAGAATTTTTCTTTCGAAAATACTTCGCTGATTTGTTTGGGATTTGGTAAGCTCAGTGGGTTTTTCAGCCACAGGTAGCAACTGGTCTTATAATGGATTTCTAAAGTGTCAGTTTTGTCTTTGTTTTAATTAACTTTGATTGCATAAAGTTTCCCGTGACATTAAGACAGCGATTAACCCCTGTTATGCGTCTTCTAATTTCTGAGTCTAAATTATTTGAGGCAACAATGTTCAGAAATAGCCCTATCTCACGAAACTGTTAGGGAGTAAGAGTGATGATAGGCACTTACATAGTCTTTCGGGAATGACTCCTGAAGTGACATATAAGCGAAACACTGAGAGAGACAAAGATGAGACAAGTTGTGTATTGGAGAGACATGTATCAAATTTTAAATAGCCAGGTTTTCAAAATTAGCTAATACTGAAATTGGCTATACATTTTTGTAAAATATGAATATAAAACTGAATGGTTACCGTTCTCTTCATTAAAAAAGGGCCTTATGATCCCTTTATTAGATAGTGCAGCTCTAATGGTCATTTTTGCATAAAGCAGTGGTATTGCAAGACAGACAGGCTTTTAGTATGCCATAATCACCAGTTTTGTTGATTGATACATCTGTCCAAACGAAAATGAACCATATGCAGCCGTCATTAAATTTATTTCCATCAATCAATTTTACAAACCAGTGCATTTAAAATTCCATACCTTTCTATCTCACTTGTCTCTTCTTTGTGTCTCACACTGTTGGCTCAGTTATGTAAATTCAAAGTTAGGGATTCCTTTTTGGAAGACTCTGTATATTTAGGAATACTTACATTCGATGGGTGGCTTTCCAAGAATCAGTAGGGAGACATATATCCCGTCTCTCACATCGACCTAATAAAATAATAAAACAAGAGCTTCATCAGTTTTGTGCGTATATATATATATATATTACACACACACACACACACACACACACACACACACACACACACACACACACACACACACACACACACACACACACACACACACACACACACACACACACACACACACACACACACACACATATGGTGTACGGAAAACATCACATTGATCTAAGCTTTCCTTGATTTTGATGAAGTCGTGGTTGGGCATAAATGTCGAGGACATTAGTAAAGATTATTATTTCTAGAAATTTTTTGAAGCTGGGGATGTTAGTGTAAGGTTAAAAAAAAAAAAAAAAAAATGAACGAATAATACACATGATCGATTACAAACAAATTACTTCAAATCACCGACACTACTTACACATGTAGTGCTCAAAATTACAATTAATTTTAGATCTGGATTTAAATAAATATGAAATGCAAAGTGAAACGGCAATTTTATAACGCAAGCAAATGGTGTAGCTTGATTTTAGTAAAGAGCTAAACCCTTTAAATAATAATAATAATGATAATAAACGTTAGGTGTACAATGTATAAAAAAATTGAATGTTTATTTTTTGAAAAAAGATTATATAACTTTTTTCATAAAAAAGGTTACAAAAATCTTGACTAAATTCTCTAGTCTAACGAGATATCAATTTCAAAGGCTGCCTTTATTTACACTACACGTAATAGTGCAAAACTTCACTTGTATTAGAAAAAGAACCAGCGCCAAAAAAAAAAAAAAAAAAAAAAAAAAAAAAACTTCATTAGGTTATTTTACTAAATTAGCATCGCTGATAATAAATTGGATCATCAAATTCTGGTGTTGGAGAAGGTGGCGGCAGAATTCGAAAAAGAGTTGAAGTCCAAATCTCTAACCAAATGTTACTCTGTGTTATTACGTCACTATTAAGTCGACTATCTTCAACGATGGAATTAATGCTTGTTGACATGACATATCAACCAAATATTATACTGTGTTATTACGTCACTATTAAGTCGAATATCTTCAATATTGAAATCAATGCTTGATGACATGAGATATCAGCCAAATCTTATACTGTGTTATTACGTTACAATTAAGTCAAATATCTTCAATGATGGAATTAATGCTTGATGACTTGTCTTATCAACCAAATATTATGCTGTGTTATTACGCGACTATTAAGTCGAATATCTTCAATATTGGAATCAATGATTGATGACATAAGATATCAGCCAAATCTATGCTGTGTTATTATGTCAGTATTAAGTCGAATATCTTCAATGATGGAATTAATGCTTGATGACTTGAGATATCAGCCAAATCTTACGCTGTGTTATTACGTCACTATTAAGTCGAATATATTTCAATGATGGAATTAATGCTTGATGACAAGTCATATCAACCAAATATTATGCTGTGTTATTACGTTACTATTAAGTCGAATATCTTCAATGATGGAATTAATGCTTGATGACTTGAGATATCAGCCAAATCTTACGCTGTGTTATTACGTCACTATTAAGTCGAATATATTTCAATGATGGAATTAATGCTTGATGACAAGTCATATCAACCAAATATTATGCTGTGTTATTACGTTACTATTAAGTCGAATATCTTCAATGATGGAATTAATGCTTGATGACTTGAGATATCAGCCAAATCTTACGCTGTGTTATTACGTCACTATTAAGTCGAATATATTTCAATGATGGAATTAATGCTTGATGACAAGTCATATCAACCAAATATTATGCTGTGTTATTACGTTACTATTAAGTCGAATATCTTCAATGATGGAATGAATGCTTGATGACATGAGATATTAAAGTTGGAGTCAGTTTTAAAGGAAGAAATTGATTGGTAAGTGAAGAAAAAGTAATGATTTTAATTCTCGTTAGAAAAGAATGAGTGGACGATGCTAAGGAAAAATACTTGTGCATTTATTCACAACACATGAAAAGATTTGTTAGCGTTGTTACAATAAAATATTTAAAATACCATTAGTATGGAATTTTCATACGTATTGAAAACTTACACAAAACTGATTTTACTAGGTATTAATTTTAGGCCGTAAATATTGTTCTCTTAATCCATATTTTAAGTAAATATATTACGTTTTTTTTTTTTTTATTCTTTATAATTTGGCAAATTTTTGTCATTAAGAGACTATTATGCTTTACTTGGTTGTTTTCAGATTATCTGGCGCCGTCAGCAACACTAGGGCTATAATGCGCCGGAACATTCGTCATTAGACAAGCCAACATACATTTACAAACCCCCATGCCTAACGCGGGACTCGGAACTTGCAACCTCGCGGTCTAGAAGCTAGCACGCTAACCACTATACCGTTTGGTCGGCTATGCTTTACTTGGTTCTTGTACAAAAAATAAAGACTTCCAACATTTTTTAGATTATCATATAATAATGGTCAAATGTTATTTTAACCTTTTGTATCGGAAGAAAAGATGTTTTACTTTTTTTTCCCGTCCGAATAGAAACTGATAGGTAGGATTATAAAATCAAAACAAATCTAAACATTAATTACCTCGATGATTGGAATCCTCACGTGATTCAATTCAGATCTGCGAGTAATGGCATCTATAACGTTACCCTCAATACTTGGCACGTCATTTAATACTTTTTGGATTTTGTCCTTATCTGTGGAAAAAGAGAAACCAAAAATAAGTCAAGGCTTTAGAAAATTGAGCTCAGTCGAGAACGTATATTATTTCCTGAATTAAAAGCTTAAGGGGGTCCAGTACCGAAATTTCTTTAAAAATCCCAATTTTTTTTTTCTGATTTTTAAAAATAGTTCATACATTCCTGAAGAGAATGATGTTTTTATGTTATTCCTCCGGTGATTAGAACGCCACAAAATTACCTGTGATTTAAACATCACTAATGGTTGTAACACATTGAAGCGTCTGCTTAAAGTGCGTTTTTCGAGCACTAGTGTTTTTCACCGATGTTGCATATTCAAATCGATATATCTCCAGAACCATTAACAATTGGCTATTCAAATTTTTGGAGCATTTAATTTATATAGTTCTAAATATTTTGTCTTCACAGAATTTTATTTTTTTAATTCTGTTTTAAAATATAACATTTAGCATAAAAGATAACATAAAATAAAAGCAAAAATTTCAATAAATTAACTTTGAGAATTTTTTTAATTTTTTTTAATTCACCTATTAAAATTCTATGAAGACAAAATTTTCTTTATATAATTATGCATTACAGAAAGCTTTCACTTTGAAAAAAAAAAAAATTTTTCTTGACTTATATCAAAATACGCAAACTTCAATTATTATGGATTTTTCTTGGTTTTTAAATTTTTTTTAAATAACTAAACACAATATTTAAAAAAACATTTTCTCAAAGATATATAAATAGTATCTCATACATAAAATAAATTTTTGAAATAAAAATGTACATAAATAAAGTTTTTTTTTTATTTTCGGTACCGGACCCCCTTAATTTGGAAAATTATTAGTTTCATAAAAATGTCTTTATAAAAACATACCAGCATTGAAACCAATAGTGGCCCAGACATAGTCGTTGTCGTTCTTGAAACATCTCTGAATGTTAAAGATGGATCTTCGGTACCTCAATTCAGTAGTAAATCCGAAAAAGTTGAAAGTAAGGATTTCGACCGTCTATATAAAAAAAAAGAACAGGTATTAACTGCATATAGAGGGCCGCGTAGCCCAGTCGGGAGAGTATCGTTCTCGCAACTAGAAGGTTGCGAGCCCTGAGGTTGCGAGTTCGGGCCTGGGACCGACTAAAGACTGCCGTGTTCGCTAATGGTGACTGGAGCACGTTAAATCAGTCATGGTCGCAAAGTCCTCCAAGTTCCCATACAAATCAATACCTCTGGGGGTGGCAAAGCCAAGTCTTCTGGTGGAATCTTCTGCTTGGTGATGCCTCTAAATTAAGAAGTTCCACATACGGTCGGTAGTACTGCCATCTACCGGATAGCTACCGAAAGAGGTAGAAATGAACTCTTCGGCGGCTATAGGTAGACTTGCGCACTCCCTCTTGCGAGTGTGCTCTTACATCCTGTGCAGTACTGCCCACTACCGATCTGTACGGGATATGGGGTTGGTACAAAATGCTCAAGCAGAGGTGCCTTAGTCCCCATAGTCCTTGATAAGAAGAAGAAGAAAGAAGAAGAACTGCATATAAATTCCATTAAAAACTGACTTTAAGAAAAATAAGTTTTTCTTGGAAAAGAATACAATGTCTTACCATTGCTGCAAAAGCTTTCTAAGGGTCCAGTACACAATGGAAGTTGGAAAATTTTGAGACAATAACCTTTTTTTTTTTTTTTTTACTTTAAAATATTTATGAGCTGGGTAGCTTTAAAGTAGTATTATGTTTTTTATGATATTCAAAATACTTTTTAAACAACGTTCATTTTGATGAAGATACACAGAGTTATAAGATCATTATTGCAAACTTTATACTCGATTTGAGAAGAACTAGTTGTTGTTTTTTTTATGACTTTTTTTATCCAAGATAACTACATTTCCAATCAATCAATTAAATTTTTTTTAAAGTAGTCTAAAATGTATAGTACATTTATGGGAAAAGAATAAGATCTAATACCTCCAAGCAATAATTAATTTTTAACTTAATTTTGAATCTTGATGTTTTAATAAAAAATGGGTAAATTTAAATACTTTCAAAACAAATTCCATAGAAAAAAAAAAAACTATGCCATTTACATTTACAATTTCATCAAGCTCCTTGTAACGAATTATTTTGTTTCACTTGCATTTGAAATTAAAATTATAAATAAATTACACTTTCAAAACAAATTCCATGGGAAAACACTGGGTCATTTATATTTACAATTCCATTAAGCTCCATGTTAAGAATTATTTTTGTTTCACTTTCATTTGAAATTAAAATTCTAAATAAATTACAAATTGAGTTATGTCTGATACAATTAGACCCTCTAACTAGGTAAGTAAATTTTAATTAATCAATTAAACATCATCAAATTAAAAAAAATAAATTTACGCAGATATATAAGTTTTTAAACACACTTATTATGAAAAAAAACTTGTAGGAATAGTTAAAAAAAATTAAAGAAAGAAAAAATTTCAATGTGTATTGGTATCTTAAAATAAAATACAAATAAAAAAAAACTATATTATAAAACATTGTAGAGAAGTTATTTAGTGATAACAGAGAACTGATGAAATGATATTTCTGCTTAATCATCAATTTTTACAGAATTGAAAATTTGTTGAAATTTTTATCATTACCGAAAGCACCTTTATTTCATACTTCGATAAAACTGCAAACATTAATAGATCCATTAACCTTTTATTTACTGACGGGACCTGGCACTAATAACTACCGTATTAATTCAAACACTTTGCCTTATAGTCCGAGAGGCGACTGCAATTTTTGGATCCCATCGAACATCATTCTGAAATTTTTATAGAAATTGGAGAAAAGTGAGTAGATTAGGAATCCACTGGTCTGCCGTGGCGAAAATGGCCGAAACTGATCAAAAATCGACTCTGAATGAGTTGAACTAAAATCCGATTGCCAAATATGTCATAATTTGCCAAAAAGAGAACAAACTTTTTCGCCTGGTAACCCACTGCATTTGATTTTCAATGAGAAAAAGCGCAAACGATTTTGATCTCTGATGGCTCGGAAAACTTGTATCTTTTAAAAGTAAGCCAAATTGGCGATATTAGTTACTTCATCAGTGACGTAATGTTTATTGCCAACTTAGCTCCCTTTTAATGAATGCAAGTAAACCGTCGCCAGATATCTCAATCGTCTGCAACCTTCTTAATTGAAAATTAAAGAGTGAGGGTTACCAAATTAAAAAAAAAAAAAAAATGCTCATTATTTGGCAAGTTATGTCGCATTTGGCAAATGGATTTAGTTCAACTTATTAAAGGTCGATTTTTGACTAGTTTCGGCCATTTTTGCCACGGCAGACCAATGGATTCGTAATCTACTCACTCTTCTTCAATTTCTATAAAAAATTCAGAATGATGTTCGATGGGGTCCAAAAATTGCAGTCGCCTCTCAGTCTATTAGGACTTTGAAGTCCATTCTTATGAAGTTCGTTCTTCAATTGTTAGATGGTAGCACAAGCTTATTATACTTTCGATTACCAATATGTATACATTAGGGTACATCCTGATTTCAAAAAAGTGATCTAGAAAAAAATGTTTGTCTGTGTCTGTGGTCAGCATAAATCCCGAACAAAATTTACCAACGAAATTCAAACTTGATGTGTGGATTAGTGGTGACCATGAGACATACCATTAAGGTTTTCGTCAAAATCGCTCATGCGCATAAGGTATCTGCTATTGAAAATAAAATCATGTTTTTCAATGATTGCCAAAAAACGGCTCTAACGATTTTGATAAAAATCGCTGTGGTAATGCCTCTTAGTTCTAAGCATCCCCACCTCCGAAATTCCTGTAAAAATGCGCGTAAAAAGTTGAAAAACGAATGCCCTTAACGAAGGGTTCTCTTTCTTTGAGCATGCCTCATCAATGATCGTTTTTTATTTTCTCCTCAGTTTCACTTATAAGAAAGGATAATATAAGAATTACACAAGAGTATATCGCCAAAAACATCAATTTGGCGAAGCGGTTTTTTTTTTTTTTTTTTAATTTTTTTTTTTTAAAGACTTATACAAGAATTATCGTAAAAAATTTCACCAAACTGGCCATTTTTTCTAAATGAACGTTAAAAATATAAAAATGGTAAATGACACAAACTGACATCAGTATTATAGTATAATTGAAGGTTGGGCGATGTTCCACATCCATAGTTTTTCTTTAAAAAAGAATAGATATATAAAAAAGTCACGCACTTAAAAAAAAATCAGTAAACAAAGGATAAAAAAGTAATTAAAATATTATCATCCGTAAATCCTCGGGTGAAGTTTTCGTTCATATTATGCTATCTGATTGCTCTTTCGACAGAAATCTCCGATGAGCCAGAAATTGTTATTATTGAGGAAAATATAGCATCTGGAAACACAAAAAATTTCTAATTGAACATCGAACAAAAGTATTTAGGAAAAAAATAGTACTCACGGCATCTCTTCCAGTAAAACGCAACTGTACTTGGGCCAATGAGTTCTTGATGGAAGTGGTGTCTCGTACGACTACATCATCCTAAAAGTGCATATAATAATTACTAAGGTTGCATTATATTTTGATTACTTATTGATAACAGTGATCAACTGATAAAATGTTGCTTGTGTTTGATAATCAGGCATTATTTTTATAGAATTTATATATAATGTTTATTGTAACTTTTATGGTATTTGCTCCCCGATTATTACTTTCAGTTACCCATATGTATGCATAGGGTAATGAAAGTATAGTAAAAAAAAAAATTCGATTTTTTTTTTTTTTTTTTTTTTTTTTTTTTTGTGCATTTCTCCAAGTTTTGGAACATCCTGATTTCCAAAAGTGGTCTAGAAAAAATGTCTGTGTGTATGTCTGGGTGTACGTGGTCAGCTTAACTTCCGAACAAATTGACTTACGATGTTCAAATTTGGTGAGCGGATTGGTGATGGCACAGGGACCTACCATTAAGGTTTTCGTCAAAATCGAGCATGCGCATAAGGTAGTTGTCATTGACAAAATCACGTTTTTCAGTAATTGCTAAAAACAGCTAGCTGTAACGATATTTTTTAAAAATCAAAATCGCTGTGGTAATGCATCTGAAAGTGTTCTAAATATTCCCACCTCCAAAATTCCCATAAAAATGCGATAAAAGCGTAAAAAGTTAAAACGAGTGCGTTTAACACAGAGCTCTCTGCCCTTGAGCATCGGCCATCAACGATTGATTATTTTTGAGCTTCAAGCACAAGCAAGGACAATGTAATGACTTGTGGACAACGGGCTTCGATCCAGGGACCATTGTGTCTCGAGACATATGCTTTACCGCTGTGCAAAAGAGCACTCCAGTGCACAGAAGTTTTATCTGTTGTTTGATGTCGCCAGCGGTAAAGCATCTGTCTCGAAACACAATGTCCCTGGATCGAGGCCCGTCGTCCACAGCGAAAGCAGCTATATGCTTTATTGGTGACCCTGTCCACGTCCGGGTCACCAATAAAGCGTAAACAAGCTTTCATTGTGGCACCGGGCCTCGATCCAGGGACCATTGTGTCTCGAGACAGATGCTTTACCGCTGTGCAAAAGAGTACTCCAGTGCACGGAAGTTTTATCTGTTATTTGATGTCGCCACATATAGCCCCCTCCCAGTGACGAAGGAGCGATACTGTTGATCAACGTCAGATCAGAGTTGGAGGTTCGGGATGCTTGTTGCATCATTGTGTCCGCTTGTTGCGGTGTTGCACGCGAGTTGCGTATGTGAGTATGTGATCGCTTGTTGCGATGTAGTGTCTCCTTTCAGAAGCGAAGATAGATGGCGGCATGATTCGTTTTAGTCCGGGTCACCAATAAAGCGTATTGCTGCTTTCGCTGTGGACGACGGGCCTCGATCCAGGGACCATTGTGTCTCGAGACAGATGCTTTACCGTTGTGCAAAAGAGTACTCCAGTGCACAGAAGTTTTATCTGTTATTTGATGTCGCCACAGACTATCGAATAAAATCACCAATTTTTTTTTTCCAATGCAAAAAAATTATTGCCGAAAATATTGCCAAACTGGCCATTTTTATTTAAGTGAGTGAAAATAAAAAAAAAATTGTAAAATTTTACTGCAATGACCAATATTATATAGTGTAATTGAAAGTTGTGAAATGCTCCACAACCATAGTTTTAATTACCAGTATTATTCTTCCTCAACTTTGAGAAAGAAACAAAACTAGTAAGACAGACTTATTTTCTTCGTATTCTTGCTATTATTAACTTTTGTGAACTTATAAAAAAAATGCATTGTCTTTTTTGTAATTTTTTTTTTTTTTTTAAAGAAATGCTGAAATGTAAATATTATCGAAATTAAAAAATAGTTTTCTTTGCTGTTCTATTCGAGGGAACATACAGTTTCAAATCGCTCAAGAGAACGCCTCCAAGGAAAATAGTAAGTAATATTGCCAAAAGTCAGACCTTAGTTGGCGAGGTCTATTTGTGATTTCACTACTTTATTAGGTCGACAGCGACTTTTTACCAAATTATAGTATTTATTAGTATCTTGTTTCTTGTCAAGCATGAGGATAAGAACGATACTTGCGATATAGTTTTGCATTGAAAAATGCAAATTATTGATTATAATGACAAATAATTATTAAAGGGTTAATAAAATTTTTCCTTTCACGGAGATATAACAATATGAGAGTTTTTTAAACATATAATTTGAAATAAAATTGTATTAAAATATAAGTTTTTTACCTGTAGATAAGAATGTGTGACTACAGCTTTAGGAACTGGCTCAAACGTGCCATTTCTATTCATTATGTAATTTTTAACCACTTCTTCAAAAACGTTTACTCGTAGTCCTCTATTTGTCCCCTATAAAATAAATAAAACAAAAAGTAAAATGAAGAATATTTCTTGATCTAGTTTATATTAAGTTAAAATCTATTAAATATTAGTTGGCAATTGTACTACCACCCACTGTATTGTTACTAATTTGTGTATATTTGTAAATATTTCATAGTGTTAATTTTGTAAATAGGAAAACTTATGTACATTTCGCATAAGGGATTGCAATAGTTCGTCGTTAGCTTGGCTTCCCTGCAGTGTGTCTACTAATGCTTGATAACGAGTTCTACATAGGTAATTCTGGGAAGCGAGTTTTAAGGAGCAGGGCATTTAACATTGTGGTAATGGCAATCTGGCCAAATTGGCGAGATAGAGTCAAGTTGGCGAGGGTTTTGGCGACTAATTTTTGTCGCCAAATTTGGCGAGAAATAGCCAAATATCGCCAAACTTGGCGAGCTTTTGGCGACATTTTGGGACCCCATGTACACGTATAGGACTTTTCGACTACGATCTAGAAAGTTCTCCAAATGTCTATCTCTGGAAGGTTCACGTATGTTCACCTCCCCTATATAAGGCTGACCAAGAGAGCGGGGAGTTAGTTAGTCGACTGGAGTCACTAGAGTGAGTTGACTGGAGTTAGTTAGTTGATTTTGAGTCACTGAGTTAGTTGTTAGCTGAGTCCATTAGTTGACTGGAATTACTGAGTCTCAGTGAGCGTTCAGAGTAGTTCTAAAGCGAACTGTATTGCATTGTCTTTTGCAGCGATTTGAGCAGTTGTGTTGTCAAGTTTTTAGCTGCTGTTTTGTGCTCTATTGTTGTGAAAAGAGCTGTACTCTGTCTACTAGAACGAGAAGATCTGGAGTTGTAAGAGAATCTGAGAAGAGTTATATTGGAATAAATTTCTTCAAGTTTTGATCTGCTTTGGCTTCAAATCTTTCGAACCCGTCCACGCAACAGTATGTATAACCATCTCAACCACTGAAATAATTTTAAATAATTAAATCGTGACTAGCAGGACACCCGGGCTTCGCTAAATGTAATTTTACCACGTGCATTTGAACAATAAAAAAAGTGTTCTTGCATGTTTCATCTCTATTCTATGACTTATTAATGATTAATCAAAGTCCTGATATTTAGCATTTTCTAAATTCTAGATTTCTAAAGTCCTTTTCAACCCTTAAAAAAGCACAGTCCAGTAAGATAGGGTCTCAAATGGGTATGGTTAGTGGGTTTGTAGAGGTAATTTAGATGTCTATACGTAGAGATAGTTTGTTGTTGTTGTTGTTGTTTCTAATCTCCCTTTTGTCTGACGAAGTCAGACAATATCAGTGAAGCCATTGACATTAATGAAGTCTGACACTAGTTGTGGACAGTTATAAATGTCCTCCCAGTCCAGTCCAAGGCAGTCCAAAATGTGCTGAGGTGATGCCTGTTCTTTTTGGCATTTAGGGCAAAGAGGAAAATTTTTGCTTCCCCCGGAATATGTTAGGCCTTTAAGGTGACCACTAGCAAGTCGGGACAGACGGGTATTGGTGTGCCTATCACAAGGAAGAGATAGGGAGTGTCCTGGCTTTTTGGCTTTATACCATTCGTGAGATGGAGGTATATGCCATTTCGCTTTATTTTGAGCAATTTTCTTTGAGTATAACTCTTGATATGTGAGTTCTTGAGTAGAGAGGACAGGGTGTTCTAGTCCCTCCTTAGCAAGAGTGTCAGCCAATTCATTTCCGTGGATGTCAACATGTGACGGGATCCACTGAAAGTGCACTTTGTGCAGTCGGGATATGCTCTTGACTTTGCGTATTATGGATAGACTGGTTTTAGAGATAGTTTTGATGTCTTAATTGTAGATGTAATTTAGATGTGTATATAGTAATTTAGGTGAGCGTTTGTTACACACTTCCAGATGATTGCGTGGTTTTTTTAGGTGTCTTTTTTTTCATTGATCCATTACTAATTGAAGAATTTCAACCAGGAACTATAAGCACATATGCTTTCTGGACTAGAATTAAGAAATGATTGCACACGACCTTTGACAGAAACATTGATCATAATGTCAACAGAACTATGGTTGGTTGTTTTCAGATTATCTGGCGCCGTCAGCAACACGAGGGCTATAATGCGCCGAAACATTCGTCCTTTGCAAGCCAACATACATTTACCAACACCCTTACCTCACACGGGACTCGAACCCGCGACCGTCTAGAACAGCGTTCGCCACTAACTTTTAGAGACGGGCCGCATGACTTATGTTGGATCTATACGCGGGCCGCAGATTTATACCGAATACACCAATAAATATATTGCCTTACTACATATGTTCAATGCTAGAAATGTGATAATAACTAAAGATTCAACAGTATAAAACAATTTTGAAAACTGAAACAATAATTTAACTTTTTTATATTAATAAAAATAACAATTAATATTTGATTCTTGTTTCAAATAATTAAAAAAAAAAAAAATTTTTTTTACATCGTAAATCAAAGTCACAAAAGAAGTTAATCTTATGTAACAATATTACAATGCGACTTGATATAAACTCATAATCAATAAAGATATTTAAACCATACCTCCAAAATCTTCCATTTTAGACGATGTTATTACGAGACGATGAAGGCCGGTCGGCTTTTCACTATCTACTTAACGTTTATAACTAGTATTCGACGCCATTTTTTGCACTGGAGTCATAAAGATCTCGATACTTCTTTTCACGTCAAATGTCAAAACAAAAGAGTTATGCATTAAAACACCCAACTCCTGTCCATCACATACAGAAAAACAGAAATCGAATTGTGCCATTCACGAATCGAGGGAGTAGGATATCATAAGTACAAAACTAAGCAATGCGTCATTAGTAATAATTCAAGCTAGTGCTCTTTTTATTTTTTTCTCGTTGGCAGTCTCAGAAACAAAAAAGAGGATTTTTCAGACTTACGGACGAGGACCACCTAATGGAAAACGCGGTTTTTGGTAGTAAACACGTATTATTGTAGACAAATTAAAATTATTTCCGCTAAATTTGATTTTTGCTCTTCTGTACTGCCGGCGGGCCGGAGAAAAAGCTATCGCGGGCCGCATCCGCCCCGCGGGCCGCCTAGTGGCTGACGCTGGTCTAGAAGCTAGCACGCTAACCACTATACTCTTCCTGTAAGAAATCATTCATATTCTCCGCATTTAAGGGTTCTAATTCGGCAATGTTTATTACCAAGCTTGCCATACAGTGTTCCTCCTCAGCTAATGGAACGATACCAGTATAAAATATCAACTTGGAACTACCTGAAATACCCGTATGGAATGACTACTTTCTTCAAATATTTAATGTCTTCATTATTTTAACGTAATAACTTATTATTTTAAGGTAATAATTTATTATTTTAGCTTAATCATTCATTATTTTAGCGAAATTTATTCACTTTTTTAGGGTAATCATTCATTGTTTTAATGTAATAATTCATTTTTTAGCGTAATCATTCATTGTTTTAATGTAATAATTCATTTTTTAGCTTAATTATTCATTACTTAACGTAATAATTTCATTATTTTAGCGTAATAAGTGCCAATGGGAAATTCCCGCATTTCTTATTATTAAAATATTTTTTATTCAATTTTAAATGTTTCGGAAAAGCCACAAACACAAAAAATTTCGGCTCACTGCGCTTTAAAAAAAAAAAAAAAAAAAAAAAAAATTGAAATCAAAGTTCGCTTGTTAGTTGTGGCGGAAAAAACGACACATTTGCCCCGAAGTGAATATGACGTCACTACATATGAAACAACTTGGTTTGAAACAGAGCAGCGGAAATCAGTTTTGCAAGTTTCTCGCAAATCGCGCCAACCGGCACGGGATATAGCAATTGTCTACCAAACCATCGCCAACTATTTATCAGAAACCTCACGATAATCATAGAAACGGAAGGATGTTTTGACGTCACAGCTATATAGTGGATCGTTTTGATCGGACGAAGTTTTCGGCATTTTCTTTTCTTAACATTTAAAGAACTAATTTTTTTTTTAAAGAACTTTTGCTGGAATATTTGTAATCGAAAAGAAATTCTTCATAAATATAAACTAATTTCACTCGTTTTTAAAAAATGCTTGAATTGTCCATTACTAAGTACACAGACAGATTTTCATAGTCAACTACATGACGCTGTTCAGTTTATTTAGCCTTTACAATTACATTTGCAGCTAAACCACATTTTAATTCGAGATAAGACAAATTTGCGTATCGATAACAGGTGAATAAGTTTTGTCATCGACTCTACAAAATTAATCCGCGAGTCCGTAACCATTTTAGAATACTTGCTATTTGAGGAACTCAAACTTCTTATACTAGTATTTTAATATCAACTGAATAACATAGTGTGGATACCGTAAAATGGGGTGAATAGGAACAGCGGGGTGAATCGGAACGAAACTTCATGAAATTACAAAGAAATTATTATTTTACACAAATAAAACAGTTTTATTAATTATATCTATACATTTTATTTGGTTAACATGTTTTTAATCTTGGAAAATGTTTTGTGGGGTTTTCAACACTGTCCTTTTTTTTTTTTAAATTCTAAAACAGCGTGCATACAATCCAATGAGTTTTAACCTCTCCAAAACCTATCCCGTAATTAATAACATGTACCAGTTATAGACGTAACTAATATATTTTTAGATAAGTATAAACATCCACAACAGCATGCCGTACTTAATTTAACTTGGTTTTAAAAACTTTTTATTTTACGAATTTTTATGTTTTGCTTCGTCTCGATTTTGTGATTTGCGGGGTGAATCGGAACACTTGAAAAGTGATATTAAAAAGCTGTTTTTGGCAAGATTATGTTCCACACAAGATTCAACGACTGAAGAAGAGTCTAATTACTCCCTTCATGACAGTAATCAAGATTGCAGACTTGAATAAATGTCAGAAGGGGAGCCTAGTTTCCGCATGGCAGAAAACCCGATTGTTATAGTTTTTTTTTTCTTCAAATGACTTCGTTATCTTTAATTTATATGGAAAAATGTATGAAGACTCAATGTGAGCAAAGTTTTACACCCACAAGATTATTGCTATGTAAGTGTGTTTTACAAAAAGCGTCCATGAACGAGAGATTTTCTGAAACAAATGAGGATGCTTTTCTCCTTTCTCAAGATATTTTAAAGAATTTGCAGTCATACGGCACGCAAACATAAAGTAGATTATTAAAAAGTATTTTTAATTTTAACGACTATTTGGAGGAGTTATAGGAGAGTTATATAAGAGTTGATACGCTTTCAGACATGATTTATTTTGACAATAATTGACAAACACAAATTTTATCCGGCACATCAAATGATTTTTTTATGATAATTTTGTGTTCCTATTCACCACAATGCATTATTATTTGTTTTTTTGCCACCCTGTAAACAGTTAAATAAGACCGGACATAAATTGTAACTAGTGTTCCGATTCACCCCTTTCTGCGGGGTGAATCGGAACACCATGAAAAAATTCAAAATAAATTAAAGTCTTAATTTTTACAAAATTTTTTGGGTTGACTTTCAAAGAAGAAGGTAAGATCCAAGTTTCTATGTCAAAAATATGTTCCTTAACGATCTTATTACAACCGATTATTACTTTGAAAGTTGAAAAGTATTCCGATTCACCCCATTTTACGGTACTAGTTGATAGGCAGTGGTTATTTTGCCACGCAGATCTTGAAAGCCGAATCAAAAACATTTAAATGTAAACCATAAGTAAAATCTTTTACATAATAAACTGAGATGTGTCTGCAAATTTAGATACCCCATCGAACATTATTCTGAAATTTATATATTAACGCGGAGAAAAGTTAGTAGATTGCGAAGTAAGTAAATTACATAAAAGTTAGTAAATTACATCACTCAATGCAAGTTTTAAATGAAGACGAATACTTAAAATGTTTTACTTTTTGAGAAAAGCTAATTTTTGCAGAGATGTGTGCTACTTACTTCAGAAATATAAGTAAACTTTTCCTGAGGGAAAAAAATGGCGGGGTCCAACAAGGAGATTGACCCGGCATCATTTGGAAATTTATACTCGGGAAGGAAATTCCTTACTCGGGATATTTCGCACTTGCCAGTATCGAGCGAGGTCTTGTACATGTAACCTGCAAAGAAAAAGAAGTAAATACGATTGATTCGACCAACTACAACTTTTAAGTTTCTTTGAAACGCATTGATACTTTTGAACGATATAACAAATTAGGAGCGCATACTATTTCATATTAAGAAATAACTGCGTCAAAGTTTGACAATGCGTCGTTTGCTTCTTTAGTTTTATGCATAATAACGTTGCATATTTTGAAAGTAGATTAATTTGTATAAGTAAAACATTCTAATAGTGAACCTGAAAACAGTGAGGTACAGATCTATAATCCTGGGTTGGTTGGTTGAATTTTCCTAGACCGCGAGGTTGCGGGTTCGAGTCCCGTGTTGGCATGGGTGTTTGTAAATGGATGTTGGCTTGTCTAATGAGGAATGTTTCGGCGCATTATAGCCCTCGTGTTGCTGACGGCGCCAGATAATCTGAATACAACCAACCTGGCGTAAGACCAACACTAGGGCCAAACTGTGCTGCTGTTATCCTGAGAAGGAGTTTATAAAGTTTAACGACATCCGAAATATTTTCAATTGAGTTACCTAATTCGTTATGTAGCAAAAACTGAAAAATGTTCAGGAAACGAATTTTTTTTTAATAACACTCCAAATGTAGGTATCGTTTCTGTTTTGTTTTTTTAGGATTTATAGGTTTTTACCATTTTTTATCATTTTATATGTCTTCAGCCAAAAACATTACTGTTTTAGTAACTTTACAAAATAAAAAAATATGGTGAATATAACGAATTTGGTAACGTGCTTCTATACTTACATATTCAGTGAAAATACAAACTCAAAGTTGCAAAAGTTTTACAAAAGTTAAACAAACTCAAAAGAAAATCATGTTTTTGTATTTAGAAGTGCCATCATTAAATTTAAAAATCTAATATAGTTTTTTCAAAAAGTTAAACTTCCAGAATATTTTCCTCTTCTAAAAGTATTTCACCAGCATATTGTGCAGATATGTGTTCCTTCCCGTTATCTTCTCAATGCAAAAAAAAAAATTCTTGATCATTAAAACGTTTCTTGAGAAAGATTTGTCTGCATATCTTATTCAGAACCATAGCGCTTTTGAAGAGACCTCAGGTCATTCCATTTTTCAGCCTTTACGATTACACCTTTATTAGGGAGAAGGGGGGGGGGGGGGTCTTTTCAAAGTTTGCCTTTTTTGCAGATACTCTTTCAACACCAATATGCAAGAGGTATCCATTTTACCCTTTCACTTGAATAGTTGTCGTGTTGTGCTTTGTCGTGATAACTGTTTGCTGAGCCTAAACTGAAAGTGCCATTTTGCTACAGCTTTGGCAGTTCCTGGAATGGCAAAAGTTCCTCCATGTTTTGGAATGCTCAATATGGCTATTTTACTGTCATATGCTTCTATACTGTTAAAAAATTTGGAACCACCTAAAGAAACAGCCACGGACTAAAGAAATTCAAACGGATGAGCTTATGCAAATTTGGAACTTGAAAGTAAGATAGTTTCGACTATTATTGTTCGACATAAGACTTCTATTTATCGAGTTTTATCTAATGGGTGCAAATTTAAAGAAAAACTCAGATCTGACAGGCTGCGTGTGACGAACAAACCCGATATTCAACAGATCCAAAAATGGCTGAGTGCCCAACGAATTACTGTTCGGGAATCTCAAAAGTCATTATGAATTTCAATATAGAAGTATACGATTCGTAGACGAATTTTGGAAACAGGAACAATTGTTTATAGCAAAACGAAAAATATACCAGCTCTGAAGCCACATCATAAGTCACAGAGAACGTTGTTGTCTCGAAATCATATGTCATATGGACTAAAATGGCAATTAGTTGTAAATAGAGATACCAAAAATGGAATCTCGTTATTCTAGATGGCTGAACATCGTACTGGCATGACTTGTGGAAGGAACCTCGTTATTTTTTTAAGTCCCAGACAAGATGGTTGCTCGGTGTTGCTTTGTACTGCCTTTTGCTGTAACAGACAAGAGTCATTGCAGTCTATCAGTGGTCACCAAACGTCACAGCATTATACAAAGACATTGGAGGACAACCTGCTGCCTTTTGCTGATCTTCAAGGAGGGACCTTCATGGAAACTTCAGCAAGGCAGTGCTTCGATCCACAATGTAAACAATACAAATGGCTTATTTAATTACAGAATTTAAAAGTTCTCGACTGGCCAGCGTATAAGCCAGATCATAACACAGTAGATAATCTTTTGGGCATCATGTATCTCAAAGTTTACAGCAATTTTAGGCAATAACCTTCTATAAATGAGCCCAAGAGATCTATAGAGGACATATGGTACCCCAAACCATGTAAAATTTATTTCTTCAAAAGAAACTCATACTTAATGAAATAATCAATAAAAATTGATTCCCAATTAAGTTTTAAGTCATGTTTATTTTAGTTTCATTTCAGTTTTGTCCAAACTTTTGAGACAATGTTTGTTACCGATTAATAACTTCCAATGTGCACAATTTACTTTTATAGTTTTAAATATGGTAAAGTATGCACTGCATATTGCACTGAAGCTGTAGTACGAAAATTAACTGAATTCATATTGAAATCTGTGTGAATTTGTTCCTTGACTAAACTTTTGCATTGCAGTGTATATATGTAATTGGAAACAAAGAAAGAAAAAAAAATTAATGACTGCGTTGTGCTTGTTTATTACTGCACAATTAATCAATATCTGGATGGATTGGTGTTTATTGGCGACACATATCATTTTTGGCCTCAAGTCGATTTCAATACTTGGTTTTTGTAGAGACGCATGTGGAAAAGGACTCAACACACTTTCTCACTGAGGTAGGATTTTACGAAAGACGTCAATTCTTTTACCACGCATTTGGAAAAATTTCTGGATATTCTTATATTAATTTTGTTCGAAATGGGCCAATTCAGTGCCTCTAGTTCTGAACGCGGGTTAACGTTTGAATTTTGGCATTGACTCGCTGGACCCCAAAAGAGTTTGAGTGGAATCCTTGGGTTCCACGGAACACAGGTTGAAGAACACTACACTAAGTAAATAATGAAAAGTAAAAATAAGTAGGTAAGTAAACACGAATTTTGGTCCTAATGGATGCTATGGGACTTAAAGGATTTATAGAAACTGTTGGTGCTGCGGACTTGACGAGTTCTGGAATTGTACCTAGTTTTTAACTCGATTTTTAGGTGGAAGATAACTTTTTAACTCTTTGACTTCAGAAATATGTGCAGGTGGCTAATAATTTATTTAAAAACGCAAAAAAAAAAAAAAAAACATAATTAAAAAAATTGCTCGTAATGAGTTTTAAAACTGAGGGACACAATTGTTGTTTTAATTTTTTGCTATTTGATAAAAATGGTACAAGAATCCTCTTTTTTTAAAAAAGTTTTTCAAATGTTGGATAGTGATATCGTCCAAAAATGTAAGTTACAGAATTTATAGTTACAGAACTGTTAGATAGCTTGCCTCAACAAGGATATCTCACATTTTGTCATTTTTCTCAATGCTGATTTTTCTACAATGAAAGGTTTAGGTAATCCCATGTATGGAATATTTTTAAGGTATTCAACAAAAAACAGAGATGATCACCATGCTTAGAATCAAATATAACGTGGACAGGAGCATCTGCATCCGGGTCCTCCGTTGCCTTAGTCTTTGACCACGGTGTGTAATAATAGGCCAAATGCTTACTGGTTTCATCAAGTGCCAACTGTAAAACAAGAATAATCACTCATATCGCTTTTTATAAATGAAATTTATTGAAAAGGTTCGTAAAAGAAAAGTGTTAAAAAAAAATCCACAGGGATAGAAAACATAGAAATTAACTTGTTTTTAATTCTACTTATTACGAATTTTCATAGAGAAATGATGATAATGAGAACAACAAAAAATCTGTTTACATTGCTAGTATAGCATTGATTCCTTTTTTGGCTTCAGAGCTTAAATTCGTAGTTGCTTCGTATGTTTATTACTTCGTAATTTCAAGCGTCATCCAAGTTGCTTCGTAATTATTTAAAGTAATATAAAATCGCTAATAATATTACTAATAAATCGCAATAATGGCTAATATATAAAAAGTAGCAAATGCTTTGTATCTCCCCCCCCCCCCCCCTTCCCCCGTAACTTAATTCAAATTCCACTTTATTAGATAAATTTTTTATTATGTGTCTTTTTCCAGAATTGTTTTTTTCTTCTAAAATATTGAGCCATAAAACGCTCATCGAATATTAGTTTTTATAGTTCATAGTCATAATAGCGGAATATCTATATTTTTGGAAACAATTCAGAATTGATTGATTAGTTGGTTTGTGCGCTCAACGACCAATTTTTGCACAAAATAAAGGCTAATCAGGCCGGGACCTAAAGCTTAACGTAGATTGCGAACCAAAACAAACATCCATGCTTAACTTCAGGATTCGAACCCGGCACCTATGACATGCAAGGCCAGATTGCTAACCACAGAGTTGAAAGAAGGAACAGTTAAGAAAATATTTTTGTTGTGAAGGGTAAAGCTTTATGCGGATACCTTTATTAATTTCTTAGGAAAACTGCTGCCAAGAGTGTGACTGTCTCATCGTCAAATATACGTGGAAATTTTCCATTATTAAGTTTACACCATTTACACTTTCCAAGCTTAATTTAAGCCGACCAAACGGTATAGTGGCTAGAGTGCTAGCCTCTAGACCACGATGTTGCGGGTTCGAGTCCCGTGTAAGGCATGGGTGTTTGTAAAAGTATGTTGGCTTGTCAAATGACGAATGTCTCTGCGCATTATACCCTCGTGTTGCTGACGGCGCCAGATAATCAGAAAACAACAAACCAAACATAATTTAATAAAACTTTTTTTGCCATTTCAGAAATTACAAAGTTTACCCATAACAAGCTAAAATATTTCATACATAATCAATAAATCATTTATAATCATAAATTTTATCCTAATTCTTTTTTTCGATAGTTTTAGGAATCCCAAATTTCACAAATTCATAAATATCAAAGTGCTATAAAATTCCAACCAGTAAGAATATCGAAAATATATCCAAGATTTAATAACCATAAGTTCACACCAAAATTCATAAAAAAAAAAAAAAAAAAATGGAAGGGTTGGAAATCTTTTTTTTCTGGTCTATTTGATGTGGAATGACTTTGAACTTTTTTTTTCAGCATTTCAGAATTTTCCAAGTTTACCCATAACAGGGTAGAATATTTCGTGTTCGCAATAAATGAATCCATATTTAATCCTAAATTTTACCCTGACTTTAATAGATAAATGAAAAAGTCCGCATTTTATTTCAAGATATTTGAACTCACAAAGAGTGTGCTGTAGTAGCTCCAGTACTGCGTGCTATCTCCATCCCTGTTGATCGTCTTGTAGATGACTTCCGCGTGGAATTGAATGTCCTTGCCTCTGAAATTCGGGATCTCTGGAGCATCTTCAACAATGCCTCTTGCGCATCCCAGTCCAGTCGGAAGCTGAGGAGTAAAAAAAAAAAATTATATCCACACCAAATAACATTACATAGGTTAAAGTATCTCTTAATTAGTAAAAATAACTAATACAGTGTTATTCAAAATGTCCGTTAGAAAAAAAAAATTGGAAATGTTATACCAATGCCCCCCCCCCCCCCTCTCCCGCATACTATATACACCAATGGGTAGAGGAAAGTTTAATATATTTTGTGCATTCAACGTGAGCACCAGTTGTTATGCGACAAACATCGAATCATCGGTGCTCCATTTCTTACAAAGAAACGTCTACTTCTTCATTTCGATTAACCCTGTATTTTGGTTTTTCATTATTTGAAATAAATTTAGCCATAAGAATTTTTTTAAATATGTGCCTGTCTGCATATTTGTTTTCCATTCTTTAAAGCTTAGTAATTGCACTAATTCCGGAGCTTAATCTTGACCGCGAAATCACCACTACCATCAGCAGATTGCGGACGGGGCACATGAGAGGTATGAAGATCATGCCTGACGGCTCCAGAACTTATGCAGAATGCAGGCACTGCCCAGGAGTTCAGCTGGATCCGAGGCATCTCTTCAGTTGCATCTCTGTTGCCTCTTCAACATCGATCTCAACTGCTGCCATGACACCCTTTATACCGATAAAGTCGGAGATGTGGCCAGGGCTGTGCTCAATGCCTTTGGTCCCATTTGACTTGTCCTATCACCTTTTTTCTGCACTTGTCACACGACAACAACAACAAAGCTTAGTAACATAAATGGTCATGAAACCAAACATCGATTTCTTAACAAAAAAAAAAAAAAAAAATAATAATAATAATTCAACTATAAAAGTGATTCTCGTCTAAAAATGTTGTTGATTTCATCCAGGTTTAATGATGGTTAGTTCAAAAATTACACAGAGGCTATGCAGAGAAAAAAACATCGATATATCACCTGGCCTAAGAGTATTTCTAATATCAAGAGAAAACTGCACCAACCACAACTACTGAGACTATTAACCTATACATTAAGAGTGGAGGAATGTTTTCCTGGTGCGGGGGGGGGGGGGTATTCCAAGGAATAAACTGCCCTGAATTTGTGTCTCGTATGGGAGAAAAATGTCAGATTTCATGACCTACTCGGTTTGTTTATTTGAGGTTTTGAGACGAGAAAGCAACACTATATATACACTCATGTCCATAAATTAAGGATAATTCAGTTTTTCCCTAATAACTTCTCAGTGGAGTAGCGTAGACACTTGAAATTTACTTCAAAAACACATCTTTATACAACATAATGATAATTAAAATAACTCAGTCGCAAATTGAAATGCAAAGTGTACAGCGGGGAATATGCAAAAGAATGGAGTACCATTAGTGTGCAGTTGTACCAGATGCATTTACGTTAAAAATCACTCAACACATGGAGTTGACTTTTAGTGTGAGATATGATCTTCCCTGTCATCAATATTTACTTGGCACAGTATTCTCATACTTAACATGAGTTACTTGAGGAATTCTAGCTCCTAAATTGCTCCTCCCTCCTTTTGAAATGTTTGCAAGTGAGGGAAAGTTCTCAATGCATTAAATCTTTACACAATGAATATCGTAGAAGCGTCCCACACATGTTTGATGAAATTTGGAGTAGAGGAGTGATCTGGCTTACTTATAGGGGCGATACTCATATTTTTAATCCTTTATCCAAAGCAAAAGTGGAATAAAATAAACCATAACTATCAATAAACGTGATTTTGAAACTGATATTTCACAATTAAAGACGTGTCTAAATCAAGTTAACGTAATTACAGTTAAAAAAATAAATTATTTTTTACGCTCTTGGGGAGCTTAATAAACAAATTCAACAAATTGAATATAAAGACCAAAACTCTTTTCCCACCAAATCATTATCTTGAACTGGCATTTACCATGAAATATAAAGTTCCCACCTTTCTACAGATCCTCTGATGTCCAATATTACTCATGAGACTGACAAAATTATTTTTAGTAAATAGTATCTGATGTTAAAAAGATTTGGTCTTTGGGGGCAGTATGTTGACTTGGTTACATAAGCTCCCCAAGAGACCAAAAGATAATTAAGTTCCACTTTTTCCCTTTAATTATGTTAACTTGATCTAGACAAGTTTTTAATCGTAATATATTGGTTTCTAAATCGTATTTATTGATACTTATGGCAAATTTTATTCCACTTTTGGATTGGATAAGCGATTAAAAAATATGAATATCGCCCCTATAAGTAAGTCAGGTCACTCCTCTAATCCAAATTTCTTCAAGCATGTGTGGGACGCTTTGTGTATTAGGAATTTTCCATCACTTACAAACAGTTCAAAAGGTGGTGCGAGCAATTTAGCCACTACAATTCATCAAGTAACTCATGTTAAGTATGAGAATACAGTGCTAAGTAAACACTGATGACAGGGGAGATCATATCTCACAGTAGAAGTCCACTCCATGAGTTGAGTGATTTTTAATGTAAATGCATCTGTACAACTGCACACTAATGGTACTCTATTCTTTTGCATATGCCCCCGCTGTACACTTTGCATTTCAATTTGCGACTGAGTTATTTTAATTATCATTATGTTGCATAAAGATGTCTCTTTGAAGTGAATTTCAAGTGTCTACAGCCGACCAAACGGTATAGTGGTTAGCGTGCTAGTTTCTAGACCGCGAGGTTGCGGGTTCGAGTCCCGTGTTGGCATGGGTGTTTGTAAATGTATGTTGGCTTGTCTAATGACGAATGTTTCGGCGCATTATAGCCCTCGTGTTGCTGACGGCGCCAGATTATCTGAATACAACCAAATCAAGTGTCTACACTGCGTGAAAAAAGTAGAAGGACACATGATTTTTTTTTATAAATAAAAAACACTGATTTTTTCCCATAACAATTTAATGAGTAACACTTTAAATTACTAATTACAAACAGATAACTGTATCTGAAAATTGAAAAAAAAAAAAAATACAGGTCAAGTACAGCAATAAATCAGTTTTGATTTCATCATACTCTGTGAAAAAAGTAGAAGGACACTTCGAAATAATGCAAATAAAAGTCTAATTAATAGGGAATTCTTCCACCATTGGCTTTGATTACTTCAAAAATTCGATTTGACATCGAATTATATAAAGTTTGAATTTCTGTTTGGCAGAAATTGTCCCATACATAATTCAAAGTTCTCCGAAGCTCAACTATAGATTCAAACTGCTTGCCTTCCGCTTAAACGCGACGAACAATCATTGCCCATACGTTCTCTACAATGTTGAGGTTCGGGCTTTTAGCAGGCCATGGCAAAACCCGAACATTATTTGCTGCAAACCAATTTTTAACCCCATTAGCTGTGTGAATTGATGCTCCGTCCTGTTGAAAAATCCAGTCATTTCCGCCTAGCTCAACGCCGTAGGGAAGGAGATCTGAATTCAAGACTTGGATGTAATCTGTGTGTTTCTACCTGCAACTCAGGAACACTAGGCTTGTTCTTCCTCCGTACCCGACTGCCAACCAAACCATTAAACTCCCTCCTACCAAATGTCGGGTAGAATAAGTTCTTTTCTTCAGTACCGAGACAGTGCCAATAGTATTTGTAGCCATCTGGACCGTCTAAATTAAATCTTTTCTCATCAGAAAATATAACGGAGGTCCATTCTGACGTCCAGGACATGTGGTTTTTAGCCCAGTGCAGTCGGTGTTCAATGTGACTTTCATTCCATTTGGGATGGTGTTTCCTTTTTCGGAATACGAAATTTTCGGACCTTTTTATGTAGTTGTAGACAGTTCTTCTTGAAACATGTGTGATGCCTGCATTATTTTGAGCTTTGGCAATACTTCCATCCGTTTTTTTAGTTCCCGAATGATTTTTCTTTGATCGCATTGAGTCAGTTTTTTAGGTCTGCCAGTCTTCTTTTTGGTTCCCTGACTACAAGGATTTCTTATATAGTTTGAAACAGTATTTGGACAAATATGTAGCTGGCGTGCAATCTCTCTCACACCTTTGCCATAGTTTTTGTGGGCATAAATTTGGCCTTTTTCAAACTCACTTAAAGGTTTTCCTCTAGGCATTCTAAAAAGATGAAAACGACGGATTTTCAATAAAATAGTATGTTTTTCTTAACAAAAACAGTTAAAAAGAATGAAACACCCACCTTTGAGGTTTACAATATTCCAAAACAAATTATTTTAGCACGTGTCCTTCTACTTTTTTCTCACACCAAAAATCGTTAAGTACTGTTTTCCTTAATTTTTACTAGTGGTAAATAAAATTTACACATTTATAAAAAAGAAAAAATAGCCAAACTACATAAAAAAAGAAATTTAGATCAGGAGGATCGAAATACAAAGCATAAATTACAAAATATGACTGTCCTACTTTTTTCCCGTAGTGTATGCTGCTCCACTGAGAAGTTATTAGGGAAAAACTGAATTATCCTTAATTTATGGACATGAGTGTGTATATATATATATATATATATATATATATATATATATATATATATATATATATATATATATATATATATATATATATATATATATATATATATATATATATATATATATATATATATATATATAAAAGGCAATATGACCTACTTGGAAAGGCTTCATGTCAAGAGAGATGTAAGGTTGGAAGGTGAGGATGTCGTATTGCTGCTTAGACATCTCTGCATCTTTTCCTTTTCGGGTGCCGCCAAACACCACTCTCAAGGGAAGCCTCTTCAGCTTCGGCAGACCAAAGGGGTTCACGTCAGTATCAGCTGTCAAAAGGGAGAACGGGATAAATTAAGTATGAGCGTATTTTCATGAGCGTATTTTGGTTAATATCCAGTGCGGCATTAACCAAAAGGTGCTCTCATTTTTAAGAGTTCCTTAAAGTCACTCTTTTTTTAAGTATGTGATTATTCATTTTTTTTAATATATGTTTTTTTTTTATATATATATATTTTTAAATATTGCATTCTTCTAATTAAAATAATACTTCCCGTTACGGAAAAAAAAAATATACAGCTTAAAAGTGCATCGCAGAAATATTGGAGAATCAATATATACAACATATCCAACCAGTTATACTATAATTCTGAGTAAATTTTATAATCTTTTACATTATTCTCACATTTTGAAAGAAAGGAGGCCCAAAATTTTCTCTGTAAAAATTATTAAATAAATAAATAAATAAATAAATAAATAAATAAATAAATAAATAAATAAATAAATAAATAAATAAATAAATAAATAAATAAATAAATAAATAAATAAATAAATAAATAAATAAATAAATAAATAAATAAATAAATATTTTTGTATTGGTTGTTCCAGTTTAAGACTACACTTAACTAAATATATGAGTTTATACTTTTCATTTCGAAATATAATACCTGAAAAAAAGTAGTCAACATATGATCCCTCTTCATCACATCTCCTCCAACGATGAGCGTCGAGTCCTCTGATTTTGCCGGCAGATTTTCCCATGTAAGCCTGTAAATATACAAATATATGTGATGACAATCTATTTTAGAGTCCCTCCTTCATTAAATCTTTCCTTTGTAAACGCGTATGCTATTTGTAATCCTTTCACTGATTCATTCAATAATTTCCCACATTTTCGACAACCTATTCATGTGATTTTTGTTTAGGTCAGCGTTTTTCTAACAGTGAGTCCCATAATTAATATTCAGTATTGCTCATCATGGGGTCAGATGGTTTTATAGTTTCCCATACCCATGGTATTTTTATTTTCGCCAAGTTCAGCACCATTCCCACCACTATATATACAGTGCTATCCATATAAAATGCTAGTTTACAGTGCGCTAGTGATGACGATTCTGCATCATTCGATTGTCACTTTTTAAGCGAGAAGTGTGTTAAACCCTCTCTCCCCTTCCCCCCCCCCCCTCTTCCCATCTTACAACTTAACCCTTTGCACTTGAGGCCTTTTTCGCTCGGAGGGACCAGCAACTCGAGACATTTTAGGTTCGGTTGGCGTTTATGGATTTGCTTCATAGAAACTAAACACAGTCATTGGCCTTGCATGAAATTTCCGCATCAAACCTAGTGGTTCTCTCGTGTTTCGGCATCCAATCGTGAGGCGCCGCTCGAGTGCAAAGGGTTAACTGAAAAATGTCTTGACTGAGTCTCTTAAAAGACTGTTTCCTTCTCCCCGTCAAGAACTGCATTAAAATTCTAAAAAGATGTGAACATCTCATTTATGACGACGTGAATATACATATAATATAAATTACACCCTCACACACATATAAATCAAAATAAAAGAAAGCTGAAAAGAGACGTTAAGTAAAGTACATTCAAAGATCATCAAAAACAAAAGAATAACACGACAGATTACAGCGCAAAAGCAAATAGGTTAAAATATCGTAGATAATAATAAAAATAATAATAATAGTAATAATAAAAAAAAAAAAACACTATATAAGAAGTAACACTTGAATATGAAACATCTTCAGGAGGACTGCTAACATTTTAATTAGGCTTTATTTTTCCCTTCGTATTATTGCCATGGAATGTAAAGACGTATTTTCCGATTTAAAGTAGAAGACAAAGGTACTACTAAAAAAAGTTCAAGAGGATAAAAAAAATAGTAGTAGTTGTTTACTTTATACAAAATAGTAGGTCTTAGGGGAAATTCAATACATTACACAAAGTTAATTTAATTGTAAATAATATACTGGTATATCACATCTGACATATATCACATTACAATTATTTATATGCAAACACATTTAACATTACAACTTTTAACATTTTATAACATTTAATGGAATAACATTGCATTGTAATATTTAACTTTATATCACTTAACATATAACACAAATTTTAACATGCATAGAACTACAGGGTGGTCATAAAGAAACTTTGCTTATATATCCACCTCTAGTAGTCGTTCCACTCAACAGATCGAGATGGTATTTCAGGTATAGTTATTCGGAGGTATGAGCTCGGGATTCTATGAATGGCAACACAATGCCGCTCACTGTTACGGTTATAGGTACAAAAACTCGAAATTTTTTAATGGCAACACTCACTTTTTACTGTCGCAAAATGCTCAGCGCATACGAAAATCCTAAAGAGAGTTGGAATGTTACGTGTATCACAAACAACAGACGCATTATACACGCATAAAAAACAACTCTGAAAACGGGGGGGGGGGGGAAGAATAAAAGCGATCGGGACTCACGGAGGAAATTTGCATATGAGCATATGATAGAAGCCAAAGACACCAATCACAGAACGCCGCTGGCCAGATATTCATTTATAAGTGTCTTTGACCTCTGTCATATGCAAATTTTCTCCGTGCGCCCCGATTGTGTTTTTGTTGACCGTTCGCATAACTGTTTCTTTTGCGTACATAACGCGTTCGTTTTTTGTGATACTAGTACCATTCCACACTCTTTAGGTTTTTCGCATGCGCTATGCCTTTTGGACGGTAAAAAGAGGGCTGTACCTACCTCAAAATAACTATACCTGAATTCTCATCTCAATCTGTTGAACGGAACGACCGCTACATGTCCATATATCAGCAGAGTTATATTGAAATGACATATTTTGAATCTGAATTTCAATACCACGAATTTTAAACACACTAATCTGTCAATTTTTCAATGTCCGTTGCTTCAAACACGAAATTTTTTAAATAGGATTTTTAAACATGTTTACCATGGTATTCGATGTATTTCTTCCTTCCTTGTTCCAAGCATCCAATGCGTACTTGAACATGGCAGATGGTCCAATGGTTCTTCGATCGGGCTTATCGGCGGGCATGTACGACCATTCGGTCTGATCGTCACTGTACAGTTTGGGTGTCTCTGTTATGTTCTGCAACTCGCAAGTATCCTCTGGTACACATGAAAAAAATATATCATTATAAAAACCTTGTTGTATATTCTGGAATATACTAGACAGTTTACCCATAAGGATATCCAACCTAAATGCAGGAGGTCCCCAAACATACCTACCAGAAATAAAGCTCTACATGTAGAAGAATAGACAAGTTATAATTAAAAGATTGCAAGCTTTATTGAACAAGTACATAAAAGAATACAGGTTAGAATAAGGAGATTACAATGCGTCGCATGACGTGCCATTTACACAACCACATTTTCAAAGTGTTTACTATCTACCTCAATGATTCTAACCAAACGGACAGCAAAATTGGTTACCACCTTCACGAGAACGCCTATAGAAACTTCTATAGAAACTCCCGTAGAGAAACATTCTTTTGGACAACGTAATCCAGATTTCTGCTCTGTCTTTCGAAGCGAATTAATAGCAATTGACCTGGGTTTATAGAATATCTTTGGCGAGGTCAACTACGGAGACTATGGATTCTATCCGATAGCCGAAGTTCCATTCAACACCTCAAAAACTGGGGGGAGACAAAACCAGTCTATCCATAATACGCAAAGTCAAGAGCATATCCCAACTGCACAAAGTGCACTTTCAGTGGATCCCGTCACATGTCGACATCCACGGAAATGAATTGGCTGACACTCTTGCTAAGGAGGGACTAGAACACCCTGTCCTCTCTACTCAAGAACTCACATATCAAGAGTTATACTCAAAGAAAATAGCTCAAAATAAAGCGAAATGGCATATACCTCCGTCTCACGAATGGTATAAAGCCAAAAAGCCAGGACACTCCCTATCTCTTCCTTGTGATAGGCACACCAATACCCGTCTGTCACGACTTGCTAGTGGTCACCTTAAAGGCCTCACATATTCTGGGGGGAAGCAAAAATTTTCCTCTTTGCCCTAAATGCCAAAAAGAACAGGCATCACCTCAGCACATTTTGGACTGCCTTGGACTGGATTGGGAGGACATTTATAACTGTCCACAACTAGTGTCAGACTTCATTAATGTCAATGGCTTCACTGATATTGTCTGACGAAGTCAGACAAAAGGGAGATTAGAAACAACAACAACAACGAGAACGCCTGTTTGCATGGCCAATATTTCACGCTTAATATTTTCTATTCGGGAAAAGTTGTAAAATTCGGTTCTTATCCGTCAAATGACCTCATAAATAAAATTCAACTCCTTTTGTTTAAGATGGTCTGGGGAATAGGAAAGGCCAATCTAAGCCTCATCCATAGTGCTTTGTGTAATCAAGTGCTATGACTTTGTCCCAAAAATGTTCATGAAAAATTTGAATTAAAATTACACTTTATTTATGTAGGTATAGGTGGTAAAATTTCACATATTTTATTAATTTTTGTTTCAAATAGTAGTTCATTAAAGTTTGGAATTGAACAGTTTTTTAATTTATTAATAATAATTTTTTAATTTATGGGATTTCATAAGTGATCATTTTCGTACCTACTCATCAAATTTCAAGGTTTTGTAGAAAGTAGTTTCTAAATGCACTGGGCTAGAAGATTGTAACATAGCGAGTATAAGGGAATGATCCTTACTAGGACTTCTTCTTAAATGAAATAATTTGAATCGATGAGTAGTGGCCCATTATATATGTCCATCATCTAAGCACTATCATGATTCATTGATGTCGCTCATTTTTAAGTACCCATCTTAGTTATTTGATAACGCATTTCAACTCAGAGTGTACAGAAATTCAAATGATTGCATTTACACTAACTCATTTTTAAATGGACTTTTGCTGTAGTGAATGTATAAGAGAGAAAAACTTCTCACTCGTAATTTCCCAGGCTTCCCAGCTTGCTGTCCTGTAGACGTAGCTAAAGCTCTGGCCAGCTTGATGACTGTCAACTCGACCCCTTCTGTAGAGAATATCGTAATATTCCGTGTAAAAGTCAGTTTGGTTCTGAAAATAAATTGCACTAAATTTAATTCAAAGAGTTGTTTTGAGAAAATGCAAGAACATAAAAACACATACTTCTTAAAATATTTTTGAAATGGTGTTAACACGTATTATCTTGTAAAAAAAATTTATTTTGTGCCTAACTGTAAAGTGTTTACAAAATAAATTTTCTCTACACTATATGTCTCGATATTAGTGTTATTTCTTCTTTTAGTTCAATTAATTATGACTTGGCATTCTCTCTTTATCCCCACAGGAAGACCTGCTTTGATAAATGTTCATTCCATTAGAAAAAAAATCTTTGAAAAATCATGTTTTGGAGCTGAGCATATACAGTTAGATATATACATTACATTAGATTAGCATATACATTATATAAAAAGCATGCGTGATACGTTCAGACCAAAAATACCACCACAAATATATTACAAACTGTTGTTCTGAAGTACTGAAAACTGCTACTCGCCACAAACACTGCACAAATATTACACAAAATATAAACGCATTATTCGAATTGGAAAAGGCTTTTACTTACCGCTCCAGGAACTGTGTATTCAACTGACATCTGATAAGATTCTACACCTTCGGATTCAATATCAGGAAATGGTAGATCTACGAAACCCCAATTTTTTTTTTTATTTGAACGGCAAAATTGAAACATGCATTAAATCATAATTTTACTAGGAAATAATAATCAATTTGAATTTAAAAAAAAAAAAAATGTCAAGTCAAACAGTAGGGTACTATTGCATGTACTTTAAGCTGTTACGTTGTTTGTGATGCAGTGCTGGCAAAAACATCAAGGTCAACTGAAAAACTTCCTTATTGATACAAATGCATCTATAAATTTAATGCAAATTTAAACTCAATACAAAAAATGACAGTTCCAATTATATTGTGCAAAAACATTACAAAAATATAAACTATTTTATATTTAAATGTTCCTTTTATACGTATAGAAAACTGGAAGTTGTATTAAGACCACACGTAAAATTATGTATAAAACTCCTAATAATCTAAAAACTTTCCCTTTTCAATTAATTTAATCATTCTTGTTCTCATGGAATCCGAAAGTCTTTTCAAAGTGTCTTTTGAGAGGCTTTTTCAGCTGTTTTCAATAGCCATTTTCAGTTTATATTTGGTGTTGTAATTTTTACCATTTCTATAAATATCATGCACCATAATGTCCCATTAATATTCAGTTGGTTTCAAGTCAGGGCTTCTTAATGGCCACTCAAGCATTTGGATATGATTAACTTCTAGCCAGGATTCTGAGTACTGGAGACCAACAGGTGACAATAGTAGCCTCAACAAAATCACGGTACCTGATAAATATGCGCAACCACATATTCAGGATTTCTCTCAGAATTTAGAAGGGAGCAAACTATTCTCAAAAATCGACATCATTTGCGCTTTTCACGATGTTTCAGTGAATCCAGACGACATTTCAAAAACTGACATTACAACGCCATTTGGTTTGTTTGAATTTTTATTCTCGCACTTTGGCTTGTTCAATGCTGCCCAAAGATTTCAAAGATTTATACATGAAGTGCGGCAAGGACTGCACTTCTGCTTTCCGTATATAAATGACATTATGGTTGCCAATGTTGATAATGAAAAACATTATCACCTCCTCAGATTAATTTTCAAGCGTCTAAATGTAAATGACACAAATCTACGTCAGTATTGTAGTGTAATTAAAATTTGTGCAATGTTCCCATCCACTAGTTTATATCCAAATGTTCACCTGGTAATTTCAAATTGTCTAATAAAATATTCAGATAAAGAATTTTTCCACAATGCCATCAATAAATACCAAATTTCTAAATCCTTGCTAACATGCAACCCCACCTATAAGAACGGTACCACCACCAAGCTTTTGTTCAAAGCAACTGAGTTTTTTTGGATGAAGTTCCTCATTCTTGCTTTCGCATACAATTATGGAATACAAAATGTTACAAATGTAAGGAATACAAAATTTTACATACATCTGCGAATAAGATACGATTACATTACATTGAGGACTTATCTAACACTGATTTCACGAAGTTAAGCCTAAGCTGTCTATCTAGTTTTCCCACTTCCAACATTAAATTCGTCAAACAGTTTGAGGTGAAACTGAAGTAAAAAAAATGTCAGTTCTGCCCAAATTTTTTTCAATCCTCAAACATGGAATAATCACAAGTTTTTAAACCATAAATCTCTACTCATTGAGTTAACTTTGACGAGCATCCTTTCAAAACCTTGTTTCAGTTCGATTTTTTGTTTAAAGGGGTTTATCCCATATTGTTTCGTCAAATGGGGTAAGTGTACTAATTTATGATAACAGTTTTAAATTATTCATTTGAACAGTAAATTAAAACGTAATTGCGTGGGTGTGTGTCTCTGTGAATTTCATCTGTCTAAGTTGATACACTTATGGAAAATCTGACAGATGCTTAAGTTTTACATATCAGTGTATTACTCCACTTTACTACTAAAATCACAACGTACCGTTTTTCTGATTTGTTAAGTCGCATTGCAGAACAGCTCCAATGCCACTCAAAAGCGAAAAAAAGATCCAGCTTCTCATGTTTGGAAGCTTAACCGATGACCTATAGAAAAAAACAAAAATAAAATTAAGTTCAAGTATTCAAATAATAAGTGTTAACGTACATAGAAATGTATAGATCAATGCGTAGTGATAGCATGAACATAGCATGTCTTTAATAGAAACAAAATAATATCGAATCGAGTTTGTTTCTTATTACTTGCAGTTCATTTGTATTTGAATGTTGTGTTAACTTTTTACTGTACAGTTCAAAATCTAAAGGTATTAATTTTCCAGTAATAGTAGAATTTTACGGAAGAATTTTTTATTTTTTTCGATTACTTTTAAAGTTCATTATTTAAACTCAATTTGAAAATAAATAATTCGCTTAATTATCTTGTAGTCCTATGTTTAATTTATAACTATAATCCATAAGAAGAGTCTTAATTTCAAAAAGGTCAAGTTATTTACTTTCGTACTAGAAAGAAAATTTAATTAAATTTAAAGCAGAAACTACTCAACTAGTACAATGCTGCAATTTTATAACTTTACCTTTGGGAAAAGAATTTAAAAAAAAAAAAAAAAAAAAAAAAAAAAACTATTAAATACTAGAAAAATCTAAGACGCCTAAGGCACCCGTTGAAAAATGATAAATATTACAAGAACTTTAATTTAATATACACGAAACATTTATTAAAAATTAAATTTTTTCTTTTACTGTAATGTAAATGAAATTTATTCCTGATATTTATATGAAATGAAGAGGAGGGGAAAAAAAATGAAGAACCTATTGAAAAACTACATTGCGTATGAATTCAAGAAAAATCGAGTGAATCTTTTAGATCTTTACTGACAACAAAATTGATGCTACATTAGATTTAAGAGTACCCATCAATGAAATCTTCCTATTCATTAAAATAGTGTCGACTCTGTTTGTCGGCGTGTGTTTTGTGTTTGCATCTAATTTTAAACAATAACTACGTTAACCCTTTGCACTCGAGACCTTTTTCAGGTGGAGGAACCAGCAACCCGAGACGTTTCGTGGCGTTTTTGGCTCGGTTCGCAGTTACAGATCTGCTTCAAAGAAATTGAGCACAGCCATTGGCCTTGCATTGAATATCTGCATCAAAAATAGTGGTCCTCTCGAGTTGCGGCATCCAATCATGTGGCGCCTGAGGGGTGCCGCTCGAGGGTTAACGTAGGGTAACATATGGATTATTGAAAGTACAAATATCCCTAACAGCAAAATATGTGGCAAACTACGTTTCAAAATTTAGTTATTAAAAATGAACGTGAATTTATACATTCACGTCCAAATATATTTTAGTTATTCTGATTAATAATATTTTGTCAACAAAAAAGTATTTCAGCAATGATCGGTTAAAATTTTTTCACTTGCAGCATTATTACGCAACGCAATGCTGAATCGACTGGATTAAGCTTCATAATGAATTTGTGAATTCACGTCTAGTTGTATTTTCTTTGTCCTGATCAAAACATTTTCGGCAACAGAAAATAGTTTCGATAATGGTGGCATTATTACGCAACGCAATGCTGAATCGACTGGATTAAGCTTCATAATGAATTTGTGAATTCACGTCTAGTTGTATTTTCTTTGTCCTGATCAAAACATTTTCGGCAACAGAAAATAGTTTCGATAATGGTGGCATTATTACGCAACGCAATGCTGAATCGACTGGATTAAGCTTCATAATGAATTTGTGAATTCACGTCTAGTTGTATTTTCTTTGTCCTGATCAAAACATTTTCGGCAACAGAAAATAGTTTCGATAATGGTGGCATTATTACGCAACGCAATGCTGAATCGACTGGATTAAGCTTCATAATGAATTTGTGAATTCACGTCTAGTTGTATTTTCTTTGTCCTGATCAAAACAATTTCGGCAACAGAAAATAGTTTCGATAATGGTGGCATTATTACGCAACGCAATGCTGAATCGACTGGATTAAGCTTCATAATGAATTTGTGAATTCACGTCTAGTTGTATTTTCTTTGTCCTGATCAAAACATTTTCGGCAACAGAAAATAGTTTCGATAATGGTGGCATTATTACGCAACGCAATGCTGAATCGACTGGATTAAGCTTCATAATGAATTTGTGAATTCACGTCTAGTTGTATTTTCTTTGTCCTGATCAAAACAATTTCGGCAACAGAAAATAGTTTCGATAATGGTGGGTTAAAATTTAACTTATAGAGTTATGTAGAGAGTCAACTAATAAGTCAGTAATCAGTGTAACACTAATAGCAATGAACTAACAAGATGGTTTTGAAAGCATAACTGATATTGCAAAGAAAATATTATTTTTGAAATAGTTAAAAAAAGAGAAGAAGAGGGGGGGGGGGGCAGATTTCGACCAAGATCAAAAAGGGAATAATGTATAAATTTGGGAGCTAAAGTTTCACTCTGTCTAGATTATTTCATTTACCATCTCGTTTTGACAAACAACCAAATGATAATTACATGTTCTTAATCTCAAAAATGAATTAAAACAATTTAAAACAAGAGTTCATAATTGAAAAATTATATTGGGTCCTTACTTGTCAAATCAACTAGCAACAAATGTTTGTGGACCTTCGCGATTTATGTTCTGCTGATTTTTTGTGAATTATCTAAAGGTATGAAAAGGATGAAAAAAAATTCAATTCAGAATTTTTGGGGGTATATTTTTTGAGATATGGACAATTGAAAAAGGTAAAATTGAAAATTTTTTGCAATACTTGATAACACTCCTTCAAACTGCTGCAGATTTAAAACTATTACAGTTATAGATCTCACATTTGTGTCATTCTTTTTTAGATTAAATAAGCTTTAATATGATGCCCAACATGATTGTAATTGTAATACATTATTTTTTTTTATCAAATATCAAAAAAATATTTTTTTGAAAATCTCAAAAATTCATATTTAATTTTTTTTTTTAAATATTTGTTTTGAAGAAACCAATTGACTACTTGCTTGGCCAAATTTCAAAATGCGACACAAATGGATCCCAATAGAAATATTATTTTATACATACATCGTTTATTGAAATTGGATCTGACAAATGGATATTTTGGCTGCAAGGAGTTAAAAGTACATCTGTTAGTCGATTTCACAATTTTAGTTCTGAACTTGTATTAAATCCTGATAGTTATCAAATATAATCTGATTTAATAACACATTGAAACTTGATGCTGGACACATGCTTATGCTCTTGGCCAGAATATTAAACTAATGATAAACAGTGTAGGGCAAAATCATATGGAATCCACCTTCGCAAATTATTGTGTAATTAATTGTGATTTTACAGAAATATATTCATATGTGCTTCGAAATGAAGGACCAATAACCACGCCACACGGTACCTATTCATTATACAGTCAACTCACGATAACTCGAAATTAGAGGGACTAGCCAAATTATTCGAGTTATTGGAAGTCGCTCGGAAGTTGTTTTCTATTCAAGGCATATTTCATCAGAGACATCTTTAGCTTGTTCATGTGGAGTCACTATTATGTTTTTGTTTTAAACTTTTCCTAGCCATCCTGCACTTTCTATAAATCCTTCAACTTTTAGTAACCGTGCAAAGTCCTTCTCCTTTTCTTTTAACATTACCGCACTAAGAGAGATTTTGGAATAATGGTTTCGATATTGTCTCAAATAGTTTTAACAAAGCAGCTTCGACACCAGGAAAAGTCTTCACTCATTCACACGTTGGATCGAGTTTCGAGGCATTTCTTCTCAAAAACGTCTTTGTTTTTTCAAAATGCACTGTTAAAAATTTTGTTCCACCATGCACCAAAAATTGGTTCCCATTTAGCTGCCACCAACATTTGGTGCTTAGTTTCACGATTTAATGGTGCAACCTCGGACCATAAGCACCACTAAATCGCGAAACTAAGCACCAAATGTTGGTGGCAGCTAAATGGGAACCAAATTTTGGTGCATGGTGGACACATTTTTTTAACAGTGTGGTTGAAAGAGTGTTAGGAGGAATTCTGTACTTTAAAGCAACGTCTTTCTTCTTCCATCGCAGATTTTGTTCGGTTTCATTGATTAATTTAACCTTTTGAGCTAGACTAAGCGTATTCAACTTGCGTTTTAACATAATTCAAAGCCAACGTAAATCAGCACCATTGATTCACACTTCAAATTTGGAATGAAATGTACAGGCAAAATCCCGTTTTACTTTCTGTAGGCGACAAAGCAAACGTTTTTTTCCCCGGGTTAACAAGTTAAATTGTAAAACGCGATGTAAAGAGGTAAAAATAAAAACCGTTTTTTTTTTTTTTTTTTTTTAATTTTTTTTTTTATTTGAATTTTGGGAGATTTTTGTGTGTGTAAGTAATGATAATAAAATTTTAACAGAAACTTCGACTTAAAAGATGTACACTTCGAGATATGGAGATAACATAATGACATTAAATTTGTCTTGAGACCTATTGAAAACTTCGAGATAAACGAATATTCGACTTCGAGTTATCGCGAGTGGACTGTATATACCAGTGAATGAGAGAAATCAATCATCTGTAGTATGTTTTCGTCTCCAACCGTTTGCAGCACAATCAAGCGGTAATTTCACAAAGAAAGTTTATTTAAATTGAAAAACAATTTTTACCTCTCATCATTAATATACCGTTTACTTTTCTGATAGCAATTCTTCATAAATATAATACGAAAACATCCAGAAATCTTTTGAATTTAAGTAACATGCTAGTACTAAAAATAATCTACTTTACTGTCATAGGCTCATGTTATCTTCTCAATCGAAGAATAATAATTATAAAGAAAATTACAATAAACTAATTTTATGCATTTGACAACGTAAGCCATCACATATATATTTCAATATGTAGTTAAACCACGTTATATTTGCTAAATATAAAGCTCTTTCATAATTTTAAAACTCTCTCATATACTTAATATAAGGAATGAATGCAGTGATGTAGTTACTGATCCAGTGATATGAATGAATTTCATCTTGAAACACAAATATTTTTCTGCAAAATCAATTATTTCTTTGCCTTTAGCTCCATTTTCTTTCAAATCTATATTGTTACGAATTTCTGTATATTTGTAAATATTTCATACCATTAATTATGTAAAAAGATAAATTCATGTACATTTCGCATAAGGCAGTGCAATAGTTTGTTTTCCTGCAATGAGTCTCTTGATGCTTGATAACGAGTTTTACCGAGATAACGCTGGGAAGCTAGTTTTACAAGGAGCAGGGCATTTTTACATTATGGTAATAGCAATCTCGCCAAATTGGCGAGATAGAGCCAAGTTGGCAAAGGTTTTGGCGACTAATTTTTGTCGCCAAGTTTGGCGAGAAATCGGAAAATGTCAAGAGACTCATTGCAGGAAAACAAACCATTGCACTGCCTTATGCGAAATGTACAGAAATTTATCCTTTTACATAATTAATGGTACGAAATATTTACAAATATACAGAAATTCGTAACAATATAATACCCCTTTTACCCATTATCTATATAAGTGTGAGTATTCAGTAGGGTTTCCAAGAATTCTTCTATGAAACACCACGACTTTTAATTACTTTGACCAGAGTACGTACGTCCACTAAAAACCATCAGTTCTGAATTACTTCATTAAATAGTTTTTCTACAAATACTTTAAAAAATTGGTTATTTTAGTAGTTTCATCCCATCGAGACACTCATTACATTCATTCCTGTAGAAGTTTTGTGAAATTGGATTACATGCTTTTTGTCCTACATTATTTATTCTTAGTTTAATATTTTGCCAACATAAGCCAATTACGCGTCCAGCAACAATCTTCAATGTGTTATTAAACCACGTTATATTTGATAGATATCAGACTCTTTCAGAAGTTTGGAACTAAAAATTGAGAAACAATTAATAGATATACTTTCAGCGCTTTCCAACTAAAATATCCATAGGTCAAATCTAGTTTTAATGAGCATCATCCAGATAAATATATAGGAGTCCATTTGTACTCCATTCTGAAATTTGGTAAACAAGTAGTCAATTGGTATCTTCAAAACATATTCCTTTTTCCAAAAAAAAAAAAAAAAAAATGTTTTTTTGAAGTTTTGAAAAAAAATGTGTTGATGTTTTATCAAAAAAATAATTTTTGACAATTACAGTCACATTGAGCAAGCCCGTAACCAGGATTTTAATCCGGAGGGGATCATGGTCGAAGATTTGATTAAATACATATAACAAGCTACAGAAAAAAAAGAAGGGAAAGTGGTAAAACAAGAATTCACACAATTTCGGGGGGGGGGGGGGTCCCGTCGATCCGCCTCTACCTACGGCCCTGATGCTCATTATTTAATATAGAAAGAGAATAATACAAATTTGAGGTTTCTAACATTAATAATTTTAAATCTATATCCAGTGCTATACTAAACTTCAACTTAACTAGACATCACTTAGACGATAGATCGTCACAGTGCTCATAGGTATTTAATCCCTTTTGGCAGCGTGAAAGCATAATGTTCACCAAACCACAACCCTCTAGAGAACAAAAGGCTATAAGGTTTGGCGAGAATTATGCCTTCACTCCGCCAAAATGAATTAAATACTTATGAGCACTGTGACGATCTATCGTCTAAATGATGTCTAGTTAAGTTGAAGTTTAGTATAGAAGTGTGGGTAGACGTGAGGTGACGCGTCCCCCCCCCCCCCACTTATAAAATCTTTTAATCCGTCTAAAAGCAATTGAGGAAAAATAATATGAACTTTTTTAAATGTAGTGACAGTGAGAAAAAGTGATTTTTTGTTATTTATGGAACTCATCATACTACTCTAAAAAATGAATTATACTACTTTGTATAAATATATAAATATTTTTTATTAACAAATATTGTTTTAAACTTGGTCAACTTTTAAAATTAGAGGAACTTTCTTTTAAGTTAAATTTCTATTCTTGTTCCATATGAAGACAGGCTATTTTTTTAAAAAAAGCATTTTAAAATTTTCTATTAATTTAATTTCATGAAATAATGCACATTTATAAGCACTATATAAATCTAAATAAGCAGTTATGTATAAAACGTTGAATTATAACTTTTATCTTTTACTTCCAAGTAAAAAAAAACTGAGAAACAGAATAGTCATTTTAAAATAACAAGAAACTTGGGACTTGTTCAATGCTAGTGTTTGGAAGAATAAATCATTTTCTACTAGTTAATGTTTTTATTATAAGTTACGAAATTACAAAATTTATCGTTGAAGATGAGGGGGGGGGGGCACTTGTTACCAACTTTTGGGCATCCCCCCCCCCCCAAACCGTTTTTTCCCCACTTCTACCACTGGCTATATCAGTTTGAAGATATCAAAACATTTGCAAAATTTTTCCATATTTTCATCAATTATCTCCACCATATCTCCAAAACTATAACTCCTAAACACAATTCCGAAAACTATGACTCTGAGCATAAAAACTTTAACAATTTTTGTTAACTTTACAAATAGTACTATGAATGCCAAAAATTATTAATTTTTGAAATGTCAAGGATTGGTTGATTTGTCATGGTTGGTTGGTTAAGTGATTTTTTTTATAGCACAAGAGCCAATGTTGGCTATGCTGCGCCAAACATTTATTTCTTGCGAATCAAATACATGAAGTATTAAAAAACTAAAAATAGGAAGTTTGATAAATTATTCATATAAAGTTTGTAAAAACTATGTTTTTTAGGAATAAAAACAAATTCGGGTGAGGATCATTGCCAAGAAAGTCCCCCAATGTAGATTTTACATGGAGTATTATTATTGCCTTAATGTTCATTTTATGCACAATATTTCATGATTAAAGGAAAAAAGAAGAAAAACTAAATGTGATGTACTAAATATTCATACCGTTGAAGCCGAAACTAACGCTAATAATAATAAAAAATAATTACTAATAATAAATGACAAATTAAAATAATTATACTATGGTCTACTTCCAGTATCATTTAAGGAACCAATAAAAACAGTAACTTTTGATAAAATAATAGCTTTGCTCATTCATTGAAGTTGCCATGTTTTATAATTTACTAAACAACTCTTGAGGAGGAAAAAAGGTAACTTTTCATAACATGATGCAAATAAAAATAACTATGAGCTAAAATTATATAATAAATAAAAATTAAATACATTAATAAACATATTTATATTTATTTATATATTTAATTCATTTTGTATTCATTACAAAATGTTTATACTAATGTAAATATATTATTATAAACAGTAATATAGGTAAATAACAAAAAGTAAGAAAAGTTATATAAAATAAATACTATACTCTTACAACCACTTTGTATAATAATCCTTTACATATAATAATACTTAAAAATATACATCATACCAAAATATAAAATAATAAACTCCCCAAAAAAAAAAAAAAAATACTTAAACAATTATATAACATAATAATACAATATAACACAAAAAAGTTAAAAATAAATAAATTACTACTACTATACATAAAGTCTTAATATATCGTACCATTCATTTAATAAAATTAGAAAAGAAAAAGTCATAACCTAATATAAAATATATTCTTAAATATAGCATAACTTTAAAAAAAAAAAAAAAATCCCAACTATAAGATACTAAAACTTTCAATATCATATAGCATAATGATTCCAAATAAATAAAATAGAAACACATTTCAAATAACTAATTAAAACCCGTATACTTCAACACCTTACCAATATAATCAAAATATTTTCTAACATGAACTGAAATTTAATATAAATGAATAAATATATTATATATAATAAAATATGTGAATAAGTAACATCTTAAAATAAAATAATAATAGTATTCTCACCTCCAGAAAAGCTTTTATTTCTTAGAACCCAATCTATCACGATGATCACATACAGATGCTACGAAATGATCGAGTACGCCCCTTGGTAAGAACAGAGGGAGTGCTAATCTCATCTCACCTTTTGTTTCAGCTATCGAAATTGAAAAATTGATAACAACTTGCTCGAATCTCAATGCTTTTTTAGTGGCCAACCACAATTCAAAGACCAGGTGCAAAGTATACACAAAGTTACTGGAAAATCGGATGGATAAAAATAGTTTTGAATTTCAGAGTAGTATTAAGCATTCTTCTAGTGCACTTAAAATCATGCTTAGAATCTTAAACTTTTCTTTAAGATCCTAACCATAATTTTAAGTTCTTTAGGTACTCTTGAAAAAAAATTGTTCAATTTTTTTACCGAGAGGGCAAACAAAAATTATTTAAGCTCTATTTCTTTTTACGAAGAGAAGCAGTCACGTGTTTTTCTTATTCAGTTTTTCATACTGGTTGAATGTTAGCTGATAAAAAGTTACGCATTTTAAATACCTTTTCATGGTTTCAAAAAAGTTAAAACTTTAAAACGCATTAAATAAAGTATTTATTCAAAAAAAAAAAAAGAATAAGCAAGACTATATTCCAAATGTTCTTTTTATTTAAACTTTTAAATTATAGTCTTAAATAGGTATCTGCTATTTCGAATACTAAACCATCAATTATAATAACAAAATAAAAAAACAGTGGATTCCATCTATGAAAAATGAAAATTGGCTTTACTAAATCAATAGAAAAAAAAATCTAGGTATCAATATACTTTACGATGAAATAACTAAAACGTTTTAGGATATGATTGCACATATATATATATAAAAAAAAAGTTTAAAATAATTTTGATATTTACGGGGAAAAAAAAGTTTGGCCGTGATTCTATTGATGCTGGGAGTTTCCATAAAGTTATTTCGCAGTGGCATTATAAATGTAAATATCAGAGACTTATGAAAAATCGTAAGTGAGCCCCACATATTTACGCTTTGCATTTTATCCGATTGACAAATCAAAGGGTACGTCAATGTTTCTATTTAACAAAGAAAAACAATATTTGATTTTAAATCCAGAATAAATGAACTCAAAATCGTAACAGAAAAATAATTACTTACATATTTTAAGGAAAAATTTGAGTCAGAATATCCGTGTCACGTATTGCAATGATGGAACCTCGCTTTGCAGTGGCGGGGGGGGGGGGGGGTCCTAGAATCGGTGATGATAAGAAGAGTCTTTCAAAAGGCACCAAAAACCATAACGTCAGAGTTTACAACCCAAAGATGAATAGATTTGATCTCCGAATGAGAGAAATTAAATACTGTTTCTGTTGTTGCAATTTTTACATTCAACAAGGTAAAGTTGTAAATCAAGACAGCTTTTCCACAAAACTGCTTCTATTCACCCAAATTTACGGTACCCCGAAACTCTCTTGTCAAGTAAAGGCCCGATAGAGAAGTTTAGGGTTTTTGAAGTGATATCCATACTTTTGTTTGATTTACCAGAGGTGGATTGGTTGGTTGGTTGTATTCAGATTATCTGGCGCCGTCAGCAACACGAGGGCTATAATGCGCAGAAACATTTCGTCATTTAACAAACCAACATACATTTACAAACATCCATGCCAACGCGGGACTCGAACCCGCAACCTCGCGATCTAGAAGCCAGCACGCTAACCACTATACCGTTTGGTCGGCGTTACCAGAGGTGGAAGGCAAAACAATTACATTATATTACAACAAAACAAATATTTTTTTAATTACGATTTGGGTGGTAGTAGTGACCTAGGCGGGTTTTTAATATTCTAACAAGGGGACCTTACTGTTTCGGAAATTCAGATCGGGATGAGACTAGGCAGATTGGTAGTATACCTTAAGAGTATCCACACAGCAAAGCAATAAAGCGCACTAGCCAGAATATTACAAGAAAACGGGCTCTAAAGTGTTACACGCAGCTTATATACTAGTAGAGATTTTTGCTCTGCAACTGCAAATAAAGTATTATCTTTAACTGAAATTTCAACTAGCTGCAACAGTTACTTTATAAATTGAAAAAAAATAAAAAAACTCACGAGGTATCAAACCCAGATTGCCCGTACGGGAACCCAGCACGCTGACCACTTACGTTAGCCACCGGGCAATTGCAAAGCAAAAATCTCTACTAGTATATAAGCTACGCGTAACACTTTAGAGCCTGTTTTCTCGAAATCTTCTGACTATACTAAACTCCAACTTAACTTGACATCACTAGACGATAGATCTTTACCGTGCTCATAGGCAATAAATCCATTTTAGCGGAGTAAAGACATAATTCTCGCCAAATATTATAGCCTTTTGTTCTCTAGAGGGTTGTGGTTTGGCGAGCATTATGCTTTCACGCCGCCAAAATGGACTAAATGCCTATGAGCACTGTGACGATCTACCGTCTAGTGATGTCAAGTAAAGTAGAAGTTTAGTATAGTGCGCTTTATTGCCTACCAATGTGCCGAGTCTCATCCCGATCTGAATTTCCGAGACCGTAAGATCCCCTTGTAAGAGATACGCTGATCACTAATTACTTGTAATGACACTTAGACTGTTAGTCTACTCATCTGCAAAATGCCTCCAGTGGAAGAATAGAATTAGATTTCAAATGCGCAAATACAAAACCTCATACATTTCTGTTTTACGTTACAAATTTTTTTTAATTTTATTTTTGGTATATTGTAGACATTGGATATTTATTTTGCACATAACTTCTGTTTCATAAATAAAGTGGATTTAGCAATGCTGAATATGGCAAAAGGAAATTTCTAAAATACATCAAAATGTTTTTTTTATTGGACTTCACAACAAATCACATGAGAATCGCAGCGTATAGAATCATGCGAAAGTAATATAAGTTAATGCGCTGGTATTTAACTTGTTATGTACAAGAAAAGTCTCTTTTCGCAGATGGCGCTAGCACAAGCAATGTGCTATTAAATAAGTTTTGATCATTGAAATGTCATTTTTATCTTCTGTTGACTCTCATGTAGGCGATGCCGAAAACTATTCCAGCTCCAATCAGTCCTCCAATCAGGAAGCACAAAAATCCGATGCCACCTGCATAACCTAAAAGAAAATAATAAAACGTAATCTATGCTGACCACGTACACACAAAAAAAATTTCTATATCACTTTTTTGATATCAGGATGTTCCAAAACGTGGAGCAATGCATTTTTTTTTTTTTTTTGACCGAATACTATACTTTTATTACCCTATGTATGCATATGGGTAATTGAAAATAAAAATGTATTCGAATGTGTAGTGTTATTGGGGAGGATAATTTCAATTGTGTTAATCTGCAAGACGAGTACGTCCTAAACTGTTTTCATAAAATATGAGTGGCGATAGAGTACTCAACAGACATTTACTATACAACATTTGAAGGCAATAGGGTGGCGTTCCTTTCAATGAGTCAGTTAAAAAGTATTTTCGAAACACATTCTCAACAAAGCACAAGATGTCACTTTTCACATAATTTCTTTCTCGCCAGAGAAACAGAGCGAATCACCAAAACATCTTTCTAACATTTTCACAAGAAATTTGCAAATGGTAAATGCTTGCCCTTGATG